>CAWUFW010003690.1:0-1200000 GCA_963921515.1 Calotriton arnoldi
GAGATCCTCAGGGTGGAGCCACAGCTGTTTGGCACTCTGGTCCAACAGACCCCCATGTCGCAGAAAACCAAGATGTGGGAGAGGATCATCAACAGGGTGAACGCCCAATCACCATGTCGGCGCACAAAGACGGACATCCAGAACAGGTGGTATGACGTGCGCAGGAGGGTACGGGACCTGCTGAAGATAGACTACATCAACAGCCAACAGACCGGCAGTGGCCCTCCTGCCAAGCCAATATACCTCAGGCCCTGGGAGGAGAAGGTGCGGGCCATCCTTCCGCCAGTGAGCGTATATGGACTAGAGAACATCCCAGAGCCTGGTGAGTACACAACAAATGTACACAATAAACTGCCACAAAACACACACATCACTGTCAAGGGGAGAGTCAAACCATGCACACATAGCAATTACACAGCAACTAGAACAGAATCATCCCAAAATGTGTATGTCAGTCAGATAAACACAACACATGCCATCAAAAAAGTCACATCCAACTGTGCCAACACATGTACAAACACAACCACAACTACAGCTAGGCAGTGGCACAAATAGAACTAACACACACATCCACACATGTAGCCACCACAACAACACCAACACACAGTGAAGACCACTCAAAGGAAGAGGAATTCTGTGTATGCTGGCCAAGTCAGTGTAGCCAATAGCATCATGGGAGTCGCAGTCACACATATTGCCCCCCCCACAACTGTCCCATCAACACCACCCTGAACCATGCTCACATCACAGGGAGTGGAGAAGGACTCACAAGATGGCTGACACTGGCTACTGCTGTGGGGAGCACAAGGCCCTGCTGCCAACTGTGCACCAACAAACAGCAGGACACCACTGACTGACATCCTGAGAGACAACTTACACTCCCTGCAATGCAAGCACGTTCCATGGTGGGATATCTGGCTGGCTGGGTGGGAAGGGGGACTTGCAGCACTGACCATAGTCACCAGCACCTCCCCTCACACCCCCCAACACAAACTCCACAGTACCCACCTGGTAGAATGCAATGCCCTCCATCCTAACACAAGATCCCACAAAGCACCACCACCCTGGGTTATGTTGTGTGAAGCACAGGGACACTCTTGGGACTCTTAGCCAAACAACTGCCAGGACAACACTCCCAGCCATCCTGTCAGCACAGCCAGCCCACCCCACAGGGAAGCAGAGTCAAAGGAAGGAAGCATGGGCATGCTGGGAAGGGGGTGGAGGCAATAGCATGATGGGAGTCGTAGTCACAGACATTGCTCAGCCTCACAACTGGCCCATCAACACCACCCTGAACCATGCTCACATCACAGGGAGTGGAGAAGGACTCACAAGATGGCTGACACTGGCTACTGCTGTGGGAGCACAAGGCCCTGCTGCCAACTGTGCACCAACAAACAGCAGGACACCACTGACTGACATCCTGAGAGACAACTTACACTCCCTGCAATGCAAGCACGTTCCATGGTGGGATATCTGGCTGGCTGGGTGGGAAGGGGGACTTGCAGCACTGACCATAGTCACCAGCACCTCCCCTCACACCCCCCCAACACAAACTCCACAGTACCCACCTGGTAGAATGCAATGCCCTCCATCCTAACACAAGATCCCACAAAGCACCACCACCCTGGGTTATGTTGTGTGAAGCACAGGGACACTCTTGGGACTCTTAGCCAAACAACTGCCAGGACAACACTCCCAGCCATCCTGTCAGCACAGCCAGCCCACCCCACAGGGAAGCAGAGTCAAAAGGAAGGAAGCATGGGCATGCTGGGAAGGGGGTGGAGGCAATAGCATGATGGGAGTCGTAGTCACAGACATTGCTCAGCCTCACAACTGGCCCATCAACACCACCCTGAACCATGCTCACATCACAGGGAGTGGAGAAGGACTCACAAGATGGCTGACACTGGCTACTGCTGTGGGGAGCACAAGGCCCTGCTGCCAACTGTGCACCAACAAACAGCAGGACACCACTGACTGACATCCTGAGAGACAACTTACACTCCCTGCAATGCAAGCACGTTCCATGGTGGGATATCTGGCTGGCTGGGTGGGAAGGGGGACTTGCAGCACTGACCATAGTCACCAGCACCTCCCCTCACACCCCCCAACACAAACTCCACAGTACCCACCTGGTAGAATGCAATGCCCTCCATCCTAACACAAGATCCCACAAAGCACCACCACCCTGGGTTATGTTGTGTGAAGCACAGGGACACTCTTGGGACTCTTAGCCAAACAACTGCCAGGACAACACTCCCAGCCATCCTGTCAGCACAGCCAGCCCACCCCACAGGGAAGCAGAGTCAAAAGGAAGGAAGCATGGGCATGCTGGGAAGGGGGGTGGAGGCAATAGCATGATGGGAGTCGTAGTCACAGACATTGCTCAGCCTCACAACTGGCCCATCAACACCACCCTGAACCATGCTCACATCACAGGGAGTGGAGAAGGACTCACAAGATGGCTGACACTGGCTACTGCTGTGGGGAGCACAAGGCCCTGCTGCCAACTGTGCACCAACAAACAGCAGGACACCACTGACTGACATCCTGAGAGACAACTTACACTCCCTGCAATGCAAGCACGTTCCATGGTGGGATATCTGGCTGGCTGGGTGGGAAGGGGGACTTGCAGCACTGACCATAGTCACCAGCACCTCCCCTCACACTCCCCCAACACAAACTCCACAGTACCCACCTGGTAGAATGCAATGCCCTCCATCCTAACACAAGATCCCACAAAGCACCACCACCCTGGGTTATGTTGTGTGAAGCACAGGGACACTCTTGGGACTCTTAGCCAAACAACTGCCAGGACAACACTCCCAGCCATCCTGTCAGCACAGCCAGCCCACCCCACAGGGAAGCAGAGTCAAAAGGAAGGAAGCATGGGCATGCTGGGAAGGGGGTGGAGGCAATAGCATGATGGGAGTCGTAGTCACAGACATTGCTCAGCCTCACAACTGGCCCATCAACACCACCCTGAACCATGCTCACATCACAGGGAGTGGAGAAGGACTCACAAGATGGCTGACACTGGCTACTGCTGTGGGGAGCACAAGGCCCTGCTGCCAACTGTGCACCAACAAACAGCAGGACACCACTGACTGACATCCTGAGAGACAACTTACACTCCCTGCAATGCAAGCACGTTCCATGGTGGGATATCTGGCTGGCTGGGTGGGAAGGGGGACTTGCAGCACTGACCATAGTCACCAGCACCTCCCCTCACACCCCCCCAACACAAACTCCACAGTACCCACCTGGTAGAATGCAATGCCCTCCATCCTAACACAAGATCCCACAAAGCACCACCACCCTGGGTTATGTTGTGTGAAGCACAGGGACACTCTTGGGACTCTTAGCCAAACAACTGCCAGGACAACACTCCCAGCCATCCTGTCAGCACAGCCAGCCCACCCCACAGGGAAGCAGAGTCAAAAGGAAGGAAGCATGGGCATGCTGGGAAGGGGGTGGAGGCAATAGCATGATGGGAGTCGTAGTCACAGACATTGCTCAGCCTCACAACTGGCCCATCAACACCACCCTGAACCATGCTCACATCACAGGGAGTGGAGAAGGACTCACAAGATGGCTGACACTGGCTACTGCTGTGGGGAGCACAAGGCCCTGCTGGCAACTGTGCACCAACAAACAGCAGGACACCACTGACTGACATCCTGAGAGACAACTTACACTCCCTGCAATGCAAGCACGTTCCATGGTGGGATAACTGACTGGGTGGGTGGGTGGGTGGGAAGGAGGTCTGGCTGTCAACCAAACACAATCAATGCAGACCATGTTCACACCCCAGAGAATACATAGAAATGCCCAAATAATGCAGGACAATGTGCCACACCAATATCAACCCCTGACTGTGACGACTTAGGACAATACAATGTACAGGCCCGCACCCCGAGGCACAGTCACAACTGTCAGGTGTGTCAACCACTGATGCCTGCAGAAACATGACATACATTGTTTGTGTCTCCCAAAAACAGGTGATGATAGGGACACAGCAGCAGACGCTGAGGAGTCCCAGTCCCAGGCTCAAGAGGATGCCGAGCTCACTGGCGTCGTACAGCCTCTGTCCTCCTCGGACGATGAACAACCTGGCACATCCGGTGCAAGTCAACATGCTGCACCAGCAGGACCACCAGCTGCAGCACCAGCAGGTCCACCAGCTGCACCCCTGCACCCACCCCTCCAACGACTGTCACCACGAATACCATCCCTGCCGACATGGACAGAATAAGGAACAACACCAGCGCAGTGACCCTGGACCAACCTGGGGCCATGGACACCACCACCACCACCACCCCCAAGGTGGACCAGGGTTATCTGTGCGTGCAACTGCACACACTGCACATGTCAGCAGGGGTGGTGGGAGGGGTGGGAGACAGAGGTCGCTGCTTGCAGACGTTGCTGGTGTGCATGAAGACCCACAACTGGTACGCATAGCTGATGCGTACCAGTCCAGCACCGGAGAGCTCAGCCAGGTAGTGGGGCTCCTCAGAGACATCAAACAGCAGCAGGCTGCCCATCATGCCCGCTTGGACTCCCACATGTCCCGCGTGGAGTCCAAGTGGGATGTACTACATGAGATGACGGCGGTGCACAGGGACATTTTACAATGCCTCCGCCAGATGAACAGCAACCAGTCCACACCTCCCTGTGTGCCAACAACATCTGGTACCGAACAAACTGCAACTGCCACAGGGAGGGAGGAGGACTCTGGCGGAGAGTCCCCTGCACCGCAGCAGCCTGCACTTGAGGGCCCCCCCCAAGAAGAGGGGTCGTCCGAGGAGGGGAAAGTGAGAGGCTGATGGCCAAGCGCAACTCCCAGGAAGCCTGAACCTGTTCTGGATTTTTGCCTTTGTGCACAGACTGTTCACCCTGTTGATGGCAACACTACTCCCACACATTGCATGGGGAGTACAAGTTGGAACAATGTGTCAGACAACTGTGGCCCCGATACTGGGGATCCTGTCTACCTGGACTTTCTATTCATCTAGGAACTTGGGATTGCAAGATTCATGTACAGCACAATCCATCCTATGCACTATTATCACAGATGTATCACAATAAACACACTAATACACCATACTTGCCTCTGTCGTGATTCCAACGTGGGTGCTGTTATGGGGATGATGAACTGCAAAATTACACTGTGTATGCGAACTGCAACAGCAAGGACAACACAGGCATGTGAGTACAGGCAACGTGACACATATGAGGGAGACACACCACCAGGGCTACACAACACATACACACCTAGGCCATCTGACTCATTGCCTACACTGATGTTGCCAGGGAAGACGGTGCAATGCACAGACACCACACCCATTCCCAGTTGTAGTCAAGTAGCCCACAGGTGCAGTAAGCAAATGGCAGTCAAATGTGTGACCACAGACAACGCACATCACTAAGTGAAGCACAGGTTTATTACACAGTAGCAACATGCCGTAACCACTACAGATGCAAGGTAACCCCACCTGGTAGCGGGCACACAGTCAACAACTGTAGACAGAAGGAAGTCCATGGGTGTGGCGCACATCACCTGTAGGGACACAACAGCTACCAGCCTGGATGTGCAATCACGTCGTCGGTGGACACAGTTGACCAAACGAATCTGAAAGTACCCTGTGAAGGACAGAAATGACACACAGTCAAAAGCAATGCAGTACAGGACAGAACAGCAAAACTCATGCACAATACATGTTACAAGATACCCACCCAGAACCAAGTTAGCATGTCAACACTGTTGGGGAGTACAGCCCACCTGTCACCACACATCGCAACACACATCCTGTCAAGTAGCCCATGGACACACTCCAACAGCACCAGAGCACCACCCACACATCATGCCAACTCACATCATTCACATGACACCTCAGGATACTCACATTCAGCTAAAGAAGTTGGTGATGAGCTGTGTGCGGACATCACCATCACCATCATCATCATCATCGTCACTGGCATCGTGGTCCAGGCCAGGATCCTCCACAGGTGGCGGATGTTGGTCATCGTCATCCTGGATGAGAGGCAACTCCTTCCGCACTGCCAGGTTGTGGAGCATGCAGCAGACGATGATAATCTTGCACACTTTCGCAGGGGCATATGGGAGGGACCCTCCGGTCTTGTCCAGGCAGCGGAAGCGGCTCTTCAGGAGACCAAAGGTCCGCTCAATCACTCTCCTGGTCCGACCATGTGCCTCATTGTAGCGCATCTGGGCAGGTGTCACAGGGTTCCTGAGGGGTGTCAGCAACCACGGCATGTTGGGGTATCCCGAGTCACCTACGGACAGACAAGTGCACATCAGCTGACTTGGAAAAGTGGGCGGAATACTACAGATCAGATCACACACAATGGCACAAAGTCAGTACACACCGACAAGCCAGGCACGCTGGTTCTGCATCTGTGCCATCAACCTGGGGATGCGACTACTCCTCATCACAAAGGCATCGTGTGCTGAACCAGGGAAACGGGCACACACGTGTGTGATGGTCATGTCTGCAAGACACACCACCAGTGCATTGACCGAGTGGTAGTGCTTGCGGTTCCTGTAGGCCTGCTCCTGGGCCTGTGGTGGTACCAAAGCCACATGTGTCCCATCAATGGAGCCAATGACATGCGGCATCCTCCCCAGGGCATAAAAGTCACTCTTCACGTCAGTGAGTCGTCGCAGTCTAGGGAAATAGATGTACCGGTTCAGGAAGAGCAACATTGCCGCCA
The DNA here is from genome assembly GCA_963921515.1 of Calotriton arnoldi. Classification (NCBI taxonomy): domain Eukaryota; kingdom Metazoa; phylum Chordata; class Amphibia; order Caudata; family Salamandridae; genus Calotriton; species Calotriton arnoldi. Next base: position 6,739 of record CAWUFW010003690.1, read on the forward strand.
AGAAATCGCGGAGCACACGGCTGAACATGGTCTGTGACATCCCACCAGCAGACGCCACAGTATGTTGGAAGGTACCGGTGGCAAAGAAGTGTAGGGCTGCCATCACCTTCACCTTGGGGGTCAGCGCTGTAGGATACGGCCGGCCAGGCTGCAAATGTGGGGACAACTGCACTGCAAAATCCTCAATCAGCTGCCTGGTGAAGCGGTACCGTCGGATGCTGTCCCGTTCCACCATCGTTGCCAGGTCTGGGAATGGCCGATGGACAGCAGGAGCCCTGCAGTGCAGAGGAGAAGTAAGCAAGATCGTCAGTCACCCCACATATGCGGCATTGAACACACTCAAGATCCCAACATACATCATCATGAGGCACAACTACATGAAGTGTGCAGTACCGGAACGACATGTATGGTACATACATGGCCAACATCTGTCAACACGGTCCTACAGGTGGCATCAATTTGTCCCAGGTTGGCCCATTGGATATCATGATGCTGTGTCACAGTCACCCCCCAGTGACATGTGAGGACAGATGTGCCCCAGGCACCACAGCTCAACGACAGGCACATTCCCAGGGACCCTGTAATGCCACATGGACACTGGCATCACCTGGAGTATCATGTGTACACCACAACAAAACAAACATGACCCCCACAGGTAGTGGCCACACTTGCCATGGCAGGAGAGCCATGGACGTCTGTGACACACACGCACAACATCAGAGTCCATGCACACACAACGTGGATGTGGAGACTGTCTCCCATTGTGCACATGAAATCAGAGACATTGTAAACACTACATGCACAAAGACTGTGGAGGGCCATCACTATTGTGCCACTGGGACACCCTGGCTCAAACATACCGTCCCACATGGGACTCACGGGGTATGTGACATGACATACACAAACACCACTGTGAAATGTGACCATGACACATGCACAGATATGAACAGTTGCACATCACAGTGGTCACGTACACGTAACACCCAGGATCCTGTCCCCATTAACACGTGCACAGCCTGGGGGTGGCTGCCCACAGGTGACACCCACAGGACAACATGTACACCAACATACACACAATAGGAAATGCAGCCTTACATGCCTTATGATAAGGTTTGGACAGGCTGTCGTGATGTAGGTGTGCCCCTCACTCCCTGGGAGCTATCTGTGGCTGGCACATGTCCATCTGAGACAGGCATGCTGACCTATGCCAGTCACATATACAGTGATGCGTTGAACAGCAATGGACCGATCGGTGCCTCCGGCCGGCCCATTGCATTCAATGTGTGCGGGTACGCGTTGTACCCCTGTGCGCGTTGAACAGCAATGGACCGATCGGTGCCTCCGGCCGGCCCATTGCATTCAATGTGTGCGGGTACGCGTTGTACCCCTGTGCGCGTTGAACAGCAATGGACCGATCGGTGCCTCCGGCCGGCCCATTGCTTTCAATGTGTGCGGGTACGCGTTGTACCCCTGTGCGCGTTGAACAGCAATGGACCGATCGGTGCCTCCGGCCGGCCCATTGCATTCAATGTGTGCGGGTACGCGTTGTACCCCAGTGCGCGTTGAACAGCAATGGACCGATCGGTGCCTCCGGCCGGCCCATTGCTTTCAATGTGTGCGGGTACGCGTTGTACCCCTGTGCGCGTTGAACAGCAATGGACCGATCGGTGCCTCCGGCCGGCCCATTGCATTCAATGTGTGCGGGTACGCGTTGTACCCCTGTGCGCGTTGAACAGCAATGGACCGATCGGTGCCTCCGGCCGGCCCATTGCTTTCAATGTGTCGCGGGTACAGCGTTGTACCCCTGTGCGCGTTGAACAGCAATGGACCGATCGGTGCCTCCGGCCGGCCCATTGCTTTCAATGTGTGCGGGTGCAGCGTTGTACCCCTGTGCGCGTTGAACAGCAATGGACCGATCGGTGCCTCCGGCCGGCCCATTGCTTTCAATGTGTGCGAGTGCAGCGTTGTACCCCTGTGCGCGTTGAACAGCAATGGACCGATCGGTGCCTCCGGCCGGCACATTGCTTTCAATGTGTGCGGTGCAGCGTTGTACCCCTGTGCGCGTTGAACAGCAATGGACCGATCGGTGCCTCCGGCCGGCCCATTGCATTCAATGTGCGCGAGTGCAGCGTTGTACCCATGTGCGCGTTGAACAGCAATGGACCGATCGGTGCCTCCGGCCGGCCCATTGCTTTCAATGTGTGCGAGTACGCGTTGTACCCCTGTGCGCGTTGAACAGCAATGGACCGATCGGTGCCTCCGGCCGGCCCATTGCATTCAATGTGTGCGGGTACGCGTTGTACCCCTGTGCGCGTTGAACAGCAATGGACCGATCGGTGCCTCCGGCCGGCCCATTGCTTTCAATGTGTGCGGGTGCAGCGTTGTACCCCTGTGCGCGTTGAACAGCAATGGACCGATCGGTGCCTCCGGCCGGCCCATTGCTTTCAATGTGTGCGGGTACGCGTTGTACCCCTGTGCGCGTTGAACAGCAATGGACCGATCGGTGCCTCCGGCCGGCCCATTGCTTTCAATGTGTGCGGTGCAGCGTTGTACCCCTGTGCGCGTTGAACAGCAATGGACCGATCGGTGCCTCCGGCCGGCCCATTGCTTTCAATGTGTGCGGGTACGCGTTGTACCCCTGTGCGCGTTGAACAGCAATGGACCGATCGGTGCCTCCGGCCGGCCCATTGCTTTCAATGTGTGCGGGTACGCGTTGTACCCCTGTGCGCGTTGAACAGCAATGGACCGATCGGTGCCTCCGGCCGGCCCATTGCTTTCAATGTGTGCGGGTACAGCGTTGTACCCCTGTGCGCGTTGTACCTCAATGGACCGATCGGTGCGCACCCATTGACAATGGGCTTGCCTGGCAACGGACGCGTTTTCGAATTTCGAACGAGTCGGTTGCTGGAAAATCAGTTGGTCACCCACAACAATGTTGCAAAATCATGTATGTCATGAAGTTGAAATTTTGAAGGATGCTGTGGGCGTGTTTTGGTGCTGCTATTCCATGGATTGGCCAGATTCAGAAGATGCAAACGACTTGGACCTATCACTTTGGACACAAGGGACAGTATCTGCCTCTCCAGCACATATATATTGCTGCCTGTTCCCCTGAGAGCCCACTTGCCTGCACTACATGCTCCAGGACGACATCTGCCACTGCACTGCTGCTGTCTCTGCCCCTCTGGACCCTGCAATGGCACGTACTGTGGAGAGAGCCCCAGCCTTCAGCCTTGAGGAGAACCAGGCCCTGCTGGACAGCCTACTTCCACAGTACAGCAAGCTGTATGGGACACCAGGGGAGCAGGTGAGTGTTCTGTGCACTGCCTTTCTGAATGTGCATTTTGTCTGACTAGCAAGGCTGAGAGTCAGCACACCACTGGCTAGCAGGCTCACTGAGTAGTTGTCACCCCCATAGTGTGTAGTGACTTGCACTGGACAGGTATGGTGCAGTGACAGTGCTTCTGAACAGGGTTTTACTCCCCATGCAATGATACCATGTAGTGACTTCTGGAAAACTGTCCATGGGCAGCCGTGCACTGCCTGGGTACACCATGTGCCCCTGTGATTGCGACATGTATATGCAACTGTGTCATGCACGGATATGTTGCATGTGTAGTAATGGCCTTATCACTTTGTCATCCTGACAGGCTTCTGCCCATCGGAAGCATGAGATATGGAAGGACATCGTCCGGGCTGTCCGGTCCGTGGGGGTCTACAAGCGCCGGATCCGCAACTGCCAAAAGAGGTGGCAGGACCTTCGGGGCTGGACCCGGAGGATTGCACGGGTCCAGCTGAAGCTGTCGCCTCCTCGCAGGAGGGGCGGAACACGGACCCTGACCCCCACATGCTCAGGATCCTGGCGGTGGTCTTTCCAGACCTGGATGGGCAGCTGAAGGCCAGAGAGCAGCAAGGAGGGGGTGAGTCAAAGACTGCACTGTGTACTCTGTCTAACATGCTATGTGCCCTCCTCGGGCCAGGTTGAACTGCCACAGTACAGCAGTCATGTTGTCCAGGAGCCATGTCCCTCTATTGTGCACTGCCCACTCCTCATCTGATACCCAGGTGTGGCCCTTACATGCAGGGAATTCTGTCACTTAGGACTGTGTCCTTGCAGTTTGCTTGACTCAAGGTGGGAGACAGCATCTGTTTCCCTGACTCTGTGGTGGGCATCATGGGTGGGTCCATTGCTTACACAATGCCTGTATTCTGACATGTATTCAGCGTGTTACTTTGATCTGTGGTCCAATTGCTGAGCTGATCCACCACATGTGGCTGGGGTACCTGGCACACACCCATGCTGCGGGTGGGAACAATGTTTGGGCCCCAGGAGTATGTATATGACGTGTGTCACACATACTTAGCCAGCTGCCTACAGTCCAGGGCTCATCCCTCATTCATGTGGGGCTGGACAGTCATGCCTACTCCAGGCCATACAATACACTCTGTACTCCCACTCCCGTGTATCAGCGGACACATTGTGCACAGTGATTTGACCCCTCAGGTGTCTGCCTCTGTGTCAGTGTGCTGTGGATTAGTCGCCAGGACTGCTGTGGAGTTTCTTGGTAGGGGCTCAGCATGCCACTGGAGATGTGACCATAGGAGACGATACTTGTGTGACACATAGGTGTCTGATCAGCTGCCCATGCAGAATGGGGCATGTAAATGTGAAGTTCAGGCAGCTGTTCCCCATGCACAGCAGAGTGTGAGGGGCTCAGGTTCAGAGGGTAGTGTCACAGGTCTCCCATATGTCCAATAGGTATGACCTGGACAGATGAGGGTTAAGAGGATGTGTTGTGGGGGGATGTACATGTGCACTTGTGCAGCTCCAGGACTTGCATTCCCCATGACCTACTATTGTGACACAGTGCAGAGTGTTGTTGTCTGGCTGCAAAGTCATACATCACTGAGACAGTGATGTATGACTTTGCAGTCATGCCTCCGCCATGGCATGTGTCTACTGATTGGTGATCCTGCAGGGGAGTGACATGTGCTACATGCACACCATAGTGGCGCTGGCTATCAGGACATGGGTGCATCATGGTGTCTGTCGCTGGTATGCATCACATGCATTTCCTATTTGACTCTGGGCATCCCTTACATCCGTAAACCTGTACTGACTCAGTGGCAAGAGCTGTGATGTGTCCACACCGTGTCCTCTGCACTGTCCAACTACTGTGTACTTGGTGCATGTGTCAACACTGGGGTGTTGCAATCCAACAGACACCAGACAGATGGGTGCAAGGCCATGTGGGATGTGAGTGCCATGCTTGGCATCAGACTGACAATTGACTTCTCCTGTTCAATTAGTGCACTTTTAGCAATGTACAACTAATGATGCCAGGGCTTGCTCTGTGATGTGCTGTGCTCACAGTGGTGTGTGCGTTATGTGCAGGTGACTGATGTCTGTCTGTTTCCCCATTGTTTGCAGATACATCCACGGCCACGGAAGGGGACAGCTCCACGGACCAGGAGGAGCCGGAGAGCCAGACTGGGTCAGCAGCCGAGGAGTGGTCGGAGGGACCCAGTGGCACGGAGGGCGAGGGGAGCCACACCGAGGAGTCCTCAGCAGCATCCACCTCAGCTGAGGACCAGAGCAACTCGGAGGATGACTCCCTTGTGGAGGCGGGTGTCAGCAGCCACCACACCCCAGCTAGTGTTGCTGTCCCCGCCACCACCAGCACCACCACCGCCCTCCCATCGGCTCCCATTCCCCAGGTCCGTGGAGGCTCCCATGTCCGGGAGCGTGTCTCCTTTGGGCCAGGCACCGCACCCCCTGCCCCTGTGTCCCCTGCTGCCCTGAGTGAGGAGTCTGTGTACCTCCTTCGCCAGCTCCATGTAGGGCAGACAGCCATGCTGAGTGTCCTCCATGCGCACACCGCGCTGTTGACTCAGCTGGTGTCGTTCATGGAGGGCATCTCATCGGGCATGTCTGACCTACAGAGGGGCAATAGGTCCATGGACTCCTCCCTGACGGCAGCAGTGTCCCTCCTCAAACGGTCCCTCACCCCTCCTGCCTCTGCTCCATCCACACTCCCCAGCACCTTACCCATCCCAGGCACACACACACTGGCACAGGCACACACCAGCACACACACATCCAGCACACTGACACACACGCCAATGACAAAACGCACACGCACGCACATTCAGGGGACTGAAGCCAGACTCACAGGGGATGGGGCCCTGGAACACACACACGCATCCACATGCACTGCGCAGTCCTCAGTTCCCTCTCCCTCCAAAGCACCCTCCCTTGCCTCACCTGCAACCCCAAAGTCACAGCAGCTCTTCCTCTGTGACCTCGGCCTCTTCCCCACCGATGAAGCTGCTCCAGCATCCCGGGGGAAGAGGAAGCCCACCCACACGGAGCAGAGTGCCCCTCGCCCCCGGACACCCTCCCCCAGGCGCAGACGGACTGAGGCCCCCACCCGCAAGTCCCCCGGAGTGCTAAGAGCAAGACCCCGCCACCGCCCTGCAGCTCAGGCACAAGGTCTCCGTCCTCCATCCCTCAGGCCCCCACTGCACAGGTGCCCCCACCACACCCTGCCCCAGGTTCCCCCACCCACAGATATACCATCCCCAAGATGCTCCGGCCTTCTCCCCCTGCCACTTGCTCTCCCAGCACCACACCCCCGCTGCGCTTGTCTGTGCCACTGATGTGGTGAGGGTGTCCTCCCCTCTGTCCAACCCACCTTGCCTGTTCCCCATTCTCCTCCCCTGGAGGTAGGCACTGCAGTGGAGTCCACTACCGCCCTGTCTGACTTGGGCACTGCAGTGGCGGACCTGTCCACCCCATCTGCAGGGTCCACTGCAGTTGTGCCGGCACCCACGACATCTGTGTCATGCCCCCCAGTTGTGCCGGCACACACCATGTCAGACACCTCCACTGCAGTTGTCAGTGGCTCTCCAGCACCCACCACCCCTTCCCTGACTCCCCCTGGTGAGCCCTGATCCTGTCCCTGCGGTGCCTGGCCTGCCCCCGGTTGCCCCTCCTAGTGGATTGTCCCTGGTATTGTGCAGGCATGCGTAGGGTGACATCTGCCAGTGTCACCCTGTTTGAACTTTGACAATGGACTGGCCATTGGCCTTTGCTCTAATTTCTTCTGGACGTCGTTATCAAACAACACATATGCTGAATAAAGCAACTTTCTTTTCTCTAGTGCTCATGCTTCAGATGTACATGTTGTTGGTGCAGCTAACCATGCCCTTGCTGCAGTGATGGTGATATCTGGTCTCATGATTATGAAGTGTTACTGTGCAGGAACCCATGTGGTCCAGGGGGAATGTGTCCTATCATGTGGTGTATCCATGTCATCAATAGCAGCATCTGAGGGTGTCATGTGTTCAGTATTTGGCAATGGGTTTCCTACTTACATTGGCAATTTCATATCTGTGGCTTCCACCCCTGCACATCTGTTGTGCCTGCCATCGTTGCATTTGTCTACTTCCCTGACCGTGTTGCCATCTCCAGTGGACATGCAGGTTTGGGCATCAATGGGGAGGGACTCATCCGTGTAGTCAGTGCAACATTGCTATACAAGTGTGTTGGATCTGTGCTGATGATTCCGTTGGCACATCCATGACCAGGCTGATGTGATGGGAGCCCTCATTTGGTGCTAATTGTTGATTGTGTGACCAAGTGCTCAGCTGACATGATGGGGCCCTACTGAGGCAACATATGGCACAGCTTTCCTCACACAGGAGTGGAGTCCCCTCATGGCAGTGTGTACACGTGTGACATTGCCTGCGCCCAAGGTGTGTGTTGTATGTGCATGTCTGTGTGTTCACTTCCATTCATCTGCGCATGCTGTGATCCCTAGTGTTGTACCTGTTTGTGATGCTTGCTGACTTGAGCTATGTTCCCCCAAAGTCTTCTCCCTGTGTTCTCTGTGATGTGGGTGCATGGCACATTACTGGTCATCAGGGTGTCACCCATAGGTGTGTTTGCTGTCAGGGCAGAGTTTGTGTGCAGACGCAGATGGGTCACAGTCAGGTTTCCCTTTGGCACTTGTTGTTTGCCCCTGTCATGTGATTTCCAGTTTGTGTTATCTTTCAGTGATTGTGACACGTTGTGTGTGTGACTGCTGGCACTCCTTAGGGTCCGGGCTGCAATGTTGGTTGTTGTCTATGTGTGTTCTTTGTGGGTGACCTTGGCTTCTTCATTGGTGTGTGACTGTGGCTGGGATCCCATTGGTCGGTGTGGTATTGCCGTCATGTCCATGTACAGCGTAGTGTGCAGTGTGTCAGACATTCAGGAGTCTTGTTGAGTGTCCATGTGTGATGTGTTTCTACACCTTGGTTCCCACCCACCACCCTGGAATAGTCATGGGTGCATGTGCAATGTCACCAGTGCATGTGTACTTCACTGCTGCACATTGTTGGAGGTCGAGGGTGTGGTGTTGAGTGTGTGCAGATGAGAGTTGTTGCCCGGCTAGTCCCCTGCCTCCATGTTGGCCTTGGCTTACTGGCCATGCTGATTGATTTGTGCTTGTGTAGGTGTGATGGTAGTTTGTTGCTCAGGACACCTGACTGTGGTTCACAGTGTGAACGACATTTAGCTTTGTCATCACAGTGGTATTTTTATTCAGCCCAGGGTCACCACATTGTGGGGGCCCTGGGGGTGGTGCTGTGGTGTGTCTGTGACTTGCTGTGTCAGTTGTTGTTCCTACGTGCCTGTGTGACATGTGTGTTTTGTGCTCCCTCTCACCTGTCAATGCCTGCTTGCCCACATAGGGGATTTGGATCCATGAGTTACCTTAGTGTGGCAGTGTATGCACATCTGTATGATTGGTATTCAGCTCTCCTCATGTGTTGTGTTGTTGCCTGGGGACACTGGCACCCCCACCCCTCACCTGCTGTGTATGATGACAGTGTTGGTCTGCCTGTTTGTGTTTGTGCATCTGCACCACTGCATTGGCATATCTTGGGTGTGCCATTGGCTGTATGTTGTTTGGTGTGTTTCCCCTGCTGTCCCTGGGACTCCTAGGTCATCGGTCAGCACAGTGATCATGGTTTGTGTGTCCCATTGCTGCCATGGTATGGTATCTGTTCACCTCACATCTGCTGTCTCCACAGGGTATCTGCATTTGTGTGCCCATTGGTGCAAATATGTGGTTCTGCATTCTGATGGTCACTTCTGTCATTGTGTCATTGATGACTGTTGACGGTCTCAGCCCCCATGGGTGTTGTTTGTCTGCACATGGCCAAAGGAATGTTTCATTTGCACTGCAGTATTTGGCTCCCCCAATTTATGTTGCAATGGGACACATACACTACTTTGCCACAGATGAGTTTTTGGTTCTGTGACCAGGAATGATCCATGCAGTTTGGCAGTTGCAGCTCTTTCTTTGTCAACAATTACCTTTTGGTCACTGTGATGATGAGGGTGTAGACCCCATTGCCACAATGGTCAAAATGTGCTTCAGCTATGGACCCCACACTTGCCTTTTGGTCACTGTGATGATGGGGGTTTAGTCCCCATTGCCACAATGGTCAAAATGTGCTTCAGCTATGGACCCCACACTTGCCTTTTGGTCACTGTGATGATGGGGGTTTAGACCCCATTGCCACAATGGTCAAAATGTGCTTCAGCTATGGACCCCACACTTACCTTGTGGTCACTGTGATGATGGGGGTTTAGGCCCCATTGCCACAATGGTCATGGGCTGCTTGCATTGTGGGTGCCACACACATATATGTGTGGCACATGTGCTAGGGGTCACATTGTATGTTCAAAGTCATGTTCGGTGTTGTAGGCATTTGACACAGCCTGCTCACACGCTTGTCATGGTGGTGGGGGATGTCTTAATCTTGCATTCCCTAGGTTGTGGTGTGCTTGTTGTGTCATGCATTGTCCATCCTATGAGTGGGGGTGGTAGTAGTGGTAGGCATCCAGCCCCCTGGCTAAGGGTGGTAGTAGTGGTAGGCATCCTGCCACCCTGGCTAAGGGTGGTAGTAGTGGTAGGCATCCTGCCCCCCTGGCTAAGGGTGGTAGTAGTGGTGGGCATCCTGCCACCCTGGCTAAGGGTGGTAGTAGTGGTGGGCATCCTGCCCCCTGGCTAAGGGTGGTAGTAGTGGTAGGCATCCTGCCCCCCTGGCTAAGGGTGGTAGTAGTGGTAGGCATCCTGCCACCCTGGCTAAGGGTGGTAGTAGTGGTGGGCATCCTGCCCCCGTGGGTGAGGGTGGTAGTAGTGGTAGGCTTCCTGCCCCCTGGCTAAGGGTGGTAGTAGTGGTAGGCATCCTGCCCCCTGGCTAAGGGTGGTAGTAGTGGTAGGCATCCTGCCCCCTGGCTAAGGGTGGTAGTAGTGGTGGGCATCCTGCCCCCTGGCTAAGGGTGGTAGTAGTGGTGGGCATCCTGCCCCCTGGGTGAGGGTGGTAGTAGTGGTGGGCATCCTGCCCCCTGGCTAAGGGTGGTAGTAGTGGTGGGCATCCTGCCCCCCTGGCTAAGGGTGGTAGTAGTGGTGGGCATCCTGCCCCCTGGGTGAGGGTGGTAGTAGTGGTGGGCATCCTGCCCCCTGGCTAAGGGTGGTAGTAGTGGTAGGCATCCTGCCACCCTGGCTAAGGGTGGTAGTAGTGGTAGGCATCCTGCCCCCCTGGCTAAGGGTGGTAGTAGTGGTAGGCATCCTGCCACCCTGGCTAAGGGTGGTAGTAGTGGTGGGCATCCTGCCCCCCCTGGCTAAGGGTGGTAGTAGTGGTAGGCATCCTGCCCCCCTGGCTAAGGGTGGTAGTAGTGGTAGGCATCCTGCCACCCTGGCTAAGGGTGGTAGTAGTGGTGGGCATCCTGCCCCCCCTGGCTAAGGGTGGTAGTAGTGGTGGGCATCCTGCCCCCCCTGGGTGAGGGTGGTAGTAGTGGTGGGCATCCTGCCCCCTGGCTAAGGGTGGTAGTAGTGGTAGGCATCCTGCCCCCTGGCTAAGGGTGGTAGTAGTGGTGGGCATCCTGCCCCCCTGGCTAAGGGTGGTAGTAGTGGTGGGCATCCTGCCCCCCTGGGTGAGGGTGGTAGTAGTGGTGGGCATCCTGCCCCCTGGCTAAGGGTGGTAGTAGTGGTGGGCATCCTGCCCCCTGGCTAAGGGTGGTAGTAGTGGTAGGCTTCCTGCCCCCTGGCTAAGGGTGGTAGTAGTGGTAGGCATCCTGCCACCCTGGCTAAGGGTGGTAGTAGTGGTAGGCATCCTGCCCCCCTGGGTGAGGGTGGTAGTAGTGGTGGGCATCCTGCCCCCCTGGGTGAGGGTGGTAGTAGTGGTGGGCATCCTGCCCCCTGGCTAAGGGTGGTAGTAGTGGTAGGCATCCTGCCCCCTGGCTAAGGGTGGTAGTAGTGGTAGGCATCCTGCCACCCTGGCTAAGGGTGGTAGTAGTGGTAGGCATCCTGCCCCCTGGCTAAGGGTGGTAGTAGTGGTAGGCATCCTGCCACCCTGGCTAAGGGTGGTAGTAGTGGTGGGCATCCTGCCCCCTGGCTAAGGGTGGTAGTAGTGGTAGGCATCCTGCCCCCCTGGCTAAGGGTGGTAGTAGTGGTAGGCATCCTGCCACCCTGGCTAAGGGTGGTAGTAGTGGTGGGCATCCTGCCCCCCTGGCTAAGGGTGGTAGTAGTGGTGGGCATCCTGCCCCCCTGGGTGAGGGTGGTAGTAGTGGTGGGCATCCTGCCCCCTGGCTAAGGGTGGTAGTAGTGGTAGGCATCCTGCCCCCTGGCTAAGGGTGGTAGTAGTGGTGGGCATCCTGCCCCCTGGCTAAGGGTGGTAGTAGTGGTGGGCATCCTGCCCCCTGGGTGAGGGTGGTAGTAGTGGTGGGCATCCTGCCCCCTGGCTAAGGGTGGTAGTAGTGGTGGGCATCCTGCCCCCCTGGCTAAGGGTGGTAGTAGTGGTAGGCTTCCTGCCCCCTGGCTAAGGGTGGTAGTAGTGGTAGGCATCCTGCCACCCTGGCTAAGGGTGGTAGTAGTGGTAGGCATCCTGCCCCCCTGGGTGAGGGTGGTAGTAGTGGTGGGCATCCTGCCCCCCTGGGTGAGGGTGGTAGTAGTGGTGGGCATCCTGCCCCCTGGCTAAGGGTGGTAGTAGTGGTAGGCATCCTGCCCCCGTGGGTGAGGGTGGTAGTAGTGGTAGGCTTCCTGCCCCCTGGCTAAGGGTGGTAGTAGTGGTGGGCATCCTGCCCCCTGGCTAAGGGTGGTAGTAGTGGTAGGCATCCTGCCACCCTGGCTAAGGGTGGTAGTAGTGGTAGGCATCCTGCCCCCTGGCTAAGGGTGGTAGTAGTGGTAGGCATCCAGCCCCCTGGGTTGGGGTGGTGGCGCGCATTCAGGCCCCTGTGTGCATATGTGGCATTGGTGATGGGCATCCCGCCCCTATGGTGCTGCTGTTGCTGGTGTAAGTATATTCAGATTCCCAGTGTATGTGTGTGATGTGTCGTGTACGTGTTGTATGTGTTTTGTGGTTGGTGTCTGACTTACCTTCTGCGCCGTACGCGTCCGTGCCTGTTCCGGTAGTAGATGTAGAATATTGGTATGATCGGGACGAAGGGATTCATGGTTGGTTCGTGTCGTTCGTCCTTCTCGTTGCTTCGCGTCGTCCTCGTCGCTTGGCTTCGTCCTCGTCGCTTCGCTTCGTCCTCGTCGCCTCGCGTCGTCCTCGTCGGTGCCGTGTTCGTCTCGTAGCCGTGGATCGTGTTGTGGCGCGATTCGGAGCTTATGTGCGCCTCTCCCGGATGCTTTGACGTGCCGTGCGTAGCGACGGGTTCGGCGCGTACGGAAGCGCATCGTACTTGTTCGGCCGGACGGGGCTGCATTTTCCCTTCCGTGCGACTCGATTCGGCGTTTCCGGATTCGCCTCGGTCGGAGAACAGGACCTGGTTTGGGTGAGTACGGCTCGGCCGGAATTTTTGCTGTTGTGCGCATCGTACTTGCTCGTTCGGTGTGCTGTACGGATCGGTCGGGAAACTGGCTTTCGCATGGCTTTTTTCCCGACCGAATAGTATTGGGTGCGCCTCCGACCGAGATCGGAATCGGCCCCTATATCGAGATCGGTAATGTTGGCCTATAATAATATTGCACCAAGTAAATCACCAACCACTGCATCATCAAGATAATTATTACTATTTGTATCTCTACATTGCCTATCTAACATATTAGCTATTGCATTCACCTATTATACTTATTTATATTTCCATTGCGATGTAGTGGTTAGGTTGATGTAATGGGTATGATATCACTGTCGCGTTATAATTTGTGGGGTTATCCCACTAAAGCCTTTTAATCGAGGTAGCAGCAAAGTCAAGGGAAAGAGAACAGGTCTTGCTCTGGTAAAATAGATTTACGTATGTTTTGCAGAGTGCCAAATGATCTTTGCCTATTTATGTACCAAATTGTGATCCTAACTAGTGTGAAACCCAACCAGGATTGTACCGTAGCATCTGCTGGCCTTGATGTCCTGAGGTGCCATTTAGAGATTCCACATCAGCTAGTTTGGGCCTGATTTACTAAGGAAATGTTTGCACTTGTGTGACGCAAGACATCGGAATCCAACGCAAGTCCTTTAGTGAGGTTTCCTAAGCCATGCAAAGCCACCTTGCATGGCTCTGTGTGGTTTAGTAAATCCATGGCTGCCTTGCATTACTTTGCGGCAGGTAGGCATTCCATGGGTGGAGTATGGGCATTCCCATGCACCTACCCATGGATTTCTGCACATTTCCAGATTTACAAAGAGTTGTAAACCGCAGAATGCGTCAAAATGGTACGCCTGCCAGACCCAGGCATAACGAGGAGAAATATATTTATTCCTCCTCATTTCTTCCTTTTTCTATGTGTGATGCATTCTGCATCACACTTAGAAAAAGTAGAATTCCTTCCCTTCCTGCACAAAAACAATCCTGTCTGCAATGCAGGCACCAAGGGTGCTTGAGTCGGGGCTAGGAAGGACAGTGTTCCAGCGTAAGGAGGCAGCAGAAATGCACCATATTTTTGTAATATGCTACATTTCTGATCTCTCCCTGTTAGAACTGGGGGTCTCTAGTTTGCAGTGGTACGCACCCTGTCCAAGTAGGGACCCTTCCTTCTAGTCAGGATAAGGTGATTACACACTTAGATAACCCCTGCTCACTCCCTTGGTAGCTTGGCAGGAACAGACAGGCATATCTCAGAGCCAATGTGTAAAGTATTTACACATAATACACACAGTAACACAGAGAAAATGCTACAAATGGACACCACACCAGTTTAGAAAAATAAAGTATCTTTATCTAAACCTAACAAGACCAAAACGACAAAATCAAACATACACAACTCAAAAGGTGACTTTTAAAAGGTTTTCAAGCAATTCTGTCAATAGAAATCTATGGATGATTGATTTTTACACAATGTACCTCAAATGCGTCAAAATCCACAAGGTAAAACAGCTGTAGAGAAGGGAAGTGCTGGAAAACACAACGAGGTGTCAGTTCCTGAGTTCTGCTGCACACAGGAGAAGTGGAGCGTCGAATCAGGACTGTAGCAGGAAGTGAGAGGTTGATTTCCAAGGTGAATCTGATCTGCGGGGGTTACGTTGGAACGGAAAACTTTGGTGCACAGGTGCGATTCATGAGAAAATTCAGGCACTACGGATCGATGCAGCGTTAATGCAGGAGCTGCATCGATTTTCGTAGACGCACACAGGTGTTGCGTCAAATCTTTAACCGCGCAGCAGAGCCTGTGCCGGATTCGGTGCGGGGTCTCAGACTCAAGAGACCTGTGCGTTGAATTCAGCATGCGGCAATTCTTCGGACCGCTAGCAGACACTTGCTCAATTTCTTCGGATGCATGGGGCTGTGCATCGGGATTTTCTCCTGCACTGCGGTGCTGTGTCACAAAATTCAGCAGCAAGAAGAGTGAAGCATCGATTTTGCAGATTTCTTCAGATCTGTGTAGATTTTTGCAGCAGGAACAACCTCCAGGGGCCCAGAACTGGATTTGGCACCATATGGCATGTCAGAACTCCCAGCAGTGTAGTTCAAGAATGTTGCAGGTGAAGCCTTTGTGTCCCTAAGACTTCAAAACAGAAAGCAAGCACACACAAGCCCTTGGAGAAACTTCACAAGCAGGAAAACTGCAAAGTTCAGTCCTTTTCCTCTTCTTGGCAGAAGCAGGAACTGCAGGTCAACCAAGCAAAGTAACACACAGCAAATGGGCAGTACTCCTCCTTACAGCTCTTCAGCTCTTCTCCTTGGCAGAGGTTCCACTTGATCCCAGAATTAGTGTAAAGTTCTGGGGTTTTAGGTCTAATACTTATACCCCTTTTTCCCTTTAAAGTGTTTTTTTAAAAAGACTCTCTTGCGCAGTAAAACCAGTTCTGTCTTCCCTGGTCCAGTTTCACTACAGGAGGTGGAGACAGAATTGTGCAGTGCAGCTACAACCTATTCAGGTGCCAGTGACAACTCCTCCCACCACTCTAGCCCAGGATGGCCCATCAGCATAGGCAGGGCACACCTCAGCTCACTTTGTGTGAGTGTCTGGAGTGAATGCACAAACAGCCCAAGTCAGTATAAAACCGGACGGTCAATCCACAAGCAGGCAGAGGCACACATGATGGTTAAGCAAGAAAATAATGCCCACATTCTAAAAGTGCCATTTTCAAATACATACTTTAAAAACCACCTTCACTAAAAGGTATTTTATTAAATTGTGAGTTCAGAGAGCCTAAACTCCAAATCTCTAGCTTTTCCCAATTGAAAGTTACACTTGTAAAATGTTACAAGGCAGCTCCAATTATAGTCTATGGGAGAGCTAGTCCTTGCAATAGTGAAAAATGAACTACACAGTATTTCACTATCAGGATATGTAAAACACACCAGTACATGTCCTACCTTTAACATGCACTGCACCCTGTTCATGGGGGCACCTTGGGCCTGCCATAGGAGTGTTTTATATGTAAGAAAAGGGAAGGTTAGGGCAGTGCTTAATTTGTGCTGGTGGTTTCCAGTGCTCGGCACCAGCACTTAATTGTCAGCACAGGCTCTAGTGACTGTCCACCACATGGTGGCACTGTCTTTTTTTAATTTTGAGATGAGCACAACAACCGTGTTTATCAAGTCAATATACATTGAAAATGAATAACACTAGCCTCTCATGCCATTAGTATAGCTGTGTGTGGCTTGAAATAGTCTGAAATGTCACACTTGTAGGAGTGCGATGGTTAGGTGTTATGTTGGTACTGCCATTGGCAGTGCTGGCAGGTTATGGGTGGTGCTGGCTGCAGTGGCCTTCCAAGAAGGACCCTGGCACTTCATTTTTTACAAATTAAGCACTGGGTTAGGGCCTGGCAAGCGGGGGCATTTGCCAGGTCGACATGGCAGTTAAAAACTGTGCATGCAGACACTGCAGTGGCAGGTCTGAGACACATTTGAAAGCCTACTGGTGTGGGTGGCACAATCAGTGCTGCAGGCCCACTAGTAGCATTTGATTTACAGTCCCTGGGTACACACAGTGCACTTTGCTAGGGACTTACAAGTAAATCAAATATGCCAATCATGGATAACCAATCAGAATGACAAATTACATATGGAGCACTTGCACTTTGGTACTGATCAGCCGTGGCAAAGTGCGCAGAGTACCTAAACCAGCAAAAACGAAATCCAGCACACAGCCACAAATACAGGAGATAGAAGGAAAAAGTGAGGGGAAACCACACCAAGGATGCCAGGTCTAACACTCCCTTTCATGCAATGCAGCCCAGCATGTTGCCTTGCTGCACTGCGTTGTGTGAAATGTTAAATCTGCCCTTTATATATATCTGAGAGGCAGTCCATGAGGTTCCTTAGGAGCAGGTCACCTCTTTGTGCAGAGGGAAAATTCTGTTGTGTGAAACTAAGTGGCAAGTCACTGGGTTTTCTGAAGATAGACATTCGACATAAGAATTTAAGAAACCTTTTCACATCTGTGAAACAGCAACCCTTTTGCAAAACATAAGACTTGCTGAAACATATTGCTTTTTCTTCAGCTCAAACTATATTTTCTCCTCTACTAACTTTCGAAAAAGCACAAACCTTATTTCTACTATGATATTTTTCATCAGCACAGGTTATGTTGGAAGAGTATATCCAAGTCAAGTGAAAATGAGAGGACATATTTCATGTTTTAAAGAAAATCATTCTATACCTTGTTTTTGTTTACTTAAAAGGATAGATTTTACTTAAATTTCTTGGCTTGTTATATAATGTAGATAAAATGATCAACCTACTGTTTGCATAGGTTTCTTCACACTCTCATTTCTCAAGGTACCATGAGCAAATTATGAACCCTTTGGACAGTCAATAATAGAGCAGTTTTATTATGTGTGCCTCTGCTGAACTCACTAGTGCCACTGCAGGTGGAGAGTTCCTATAAATCCTGCATCCGTCAAACTTTAAATAATCCCCTTAGCCCTTTCCTGCTCATTTAAATATATAATTGGATTGTACATTCACACATTTGTTGTCTCCAGAAAATACTTAGGCCTAGTTTTTTCAAAGGATTGCGTTGCCTTTGCGTCACACAGGGTAACACAAGATCAACGCAATACTTAAGTCAGATTTACCAAGCCACATAAGGCCACCTTGCGTGGGCCTGCGTGGCTTGGTAAATCCAGAGTAATGCAAGGCAGCATAAGTCACTGCCTTGCGTTACTCTGCGCCAGGAAGGTGTTACATGGGTGGGGTGTGGGTGTTCCCCTGCACCTACTCATGATTTTTGGCGTATTCCCAGATTTTGTGAACCTGGGAATCGGCCAAAATTGTATGCCTTCCCGATAGAGGCCACAACAAGGAGAAATATCTTAATTTCTCCTCATTATTTCGCCTTTCTAAGTGTGCTGCATTCCGCATCCTGCAGAACACTTAGAAAGAGGACATTTCCACTAAGGAGTGCTTTAGTGCAGGAAGGGGTCCCTTCCTGCACAAGCACAATCCTACCTGCAACGCAGGCATCCTTGCACCATGGTGCAAGGGTGCCTGCATTGGCGCTAGACAGCACATAGTGTGCCAGTGCAGGGAGAGAGCAGGAATGCTCCATATCTTGGTAGATATGGCTTTTTCCTGCCCTCTCCATTTGATGCAGTGCAGAAAGTTGTCTTGCCGCATTGCGCTGTGTCAAAAAATGTCAAATCTTCCCCTGAGACTCAATCCCCTTTTCCCTGAGGTCTGGAGATGAGTTGGATACAGCTGCATAGGGGCTCTGGTTCTTCAATTCCATCACCCCACTGGATTTTTGTAAGTATCCCTAGAGAAGAGATGTTAGTCATGCAGTAAGGTGAAAGCACCTGCACGAAAAAGTGGCCTAATCATGTTTGGAACACCGCGAACTTCATGAAACGTTTTCTCTTTCTAGATTGCTAGTACATTGTGGAATAGCCTGACAGCTTCAATGAGGGTGGGGCCTACTTTAAAAGCAACAATATTTTTTTTTTAATATATTTATTTGATCTATGTATTTATTTATTTAGGGTTTTTATGAAGTGCACCAAGGTAGCCTCAGAGTGCTAATTCTCATAGAGATACCCAGGCCGAGGTTGTGGTGTGCCCACACCATTTCTGGCAGTCTACTAGCACTGCCTGTAACTGTGCTTGTGCACCAATTCTAACCCGTCACGTGACATGCCCTCTCCCTCCCCCGAGAGGTGCAATGCATGACTGCACTCTCCTGTGGGATCCTCCTGGGAAGTCAGTGAGACCCCCACTTCCAAGTGTCCCCTAAGGGTGTGAGGTGAAAAATGTTCAATCATAATATTCTCCATTCCACGGTGATCAACTTTCAGCATCCTCCCAGTGAGATCTTTAAACAGTACATAGTTAGGAATAGGACTTAAATATAACTAGCAGTTTTCTGTTTTGCATGGGTAATATCCCCCATAACTCAGCAAATCTCATATAAATTGGATGGCAGAGCAACTCTGCTGGTGCACTGGTTAGCAAAGAAGGAAACACATCAAAGTCCAGAGGCAAGGATAAACATGTTTCAATTTCATATGTAACTTTACACTGGTAAAGATGGATTTATTTCTTCAGAGACTCCAAGCAAAAACTCAGCACAGCTAAGCATAATTTCTGAATGTACTGATGGAAACTCCCTACCTCATGCCTGCTCCACACACCCCAAGACTTTATTGCCAGTGTAACGAACCATCCCATGAGAATGGAGAAGAATGACTAAAAACAGACATCATATCTATATTATAAGCAAGTCTAGCTTGAGACTATACCAAGTAACCTGCAAATATGTTGCTTTCTTTTTCTGATCACATTTTACAACCAGCTTCAACCTTTTACTGTGATTTATGTTCAGTACCACAACTACATGAAATGCTACGCACCTCTTCTGCCCTTATGTATGTTTTGGTCTATAGGGAATGATACTTTAAACATGACTATCTGTCAAAGACTGGCATTTCCCTGCAGTTCTTGTTGGACAAGTTAAGTATGATCCTGATCCATGTAATCCAATACATATATGCAAGTTTCCATATGTTTTGTCATTGGAGCAAACACCTAGAAAACATGGACCACGATTCTGTTCTGCTATGTCACTGACTTTCATGGTTCATCATAATTATGCAGGTTCTATGATGACTGTTTGTAAAAACATACATTATTATTCAAGTGACATGTTTATTACATTCTAGGTCCAAATGATTTTTTTCTAATTATCTTTGTATAATAAAGGAATCTAGTGTACTGTTACTCCAAACTAAAGAATGTCAAAGCCACACATTGTACCATAGGAACTGAAGAATTGTGTGCTAAGATAGCACAATACATAAGTTAAAATCTCCCGAATGCATTTGTGTTATGTGCCTCAACTGAAAGCGGGCACTGAATGCTATTCAATTTATTCAATTAAAAGTCTTTCAGATCAAAAATTGTTTTTGCATTGTATACTAAATTCTTAAAGCCCCCGCCTTCTTTTTCCAGACGAACCGACTCCACATAAAGTCATCAGCACGTCTTCTGGAATTGGGTACTCTCATGATGATGTCTCTGATTATGGCCTCAAGCCGTACAGCACCCTGGCTTACCCTAGGCTTTCTGCTGATCCCACTGCCAGATATGGGCAGCCAGATAATCTAGGGTCGAGATACTATGTGACTGCAGGGGCTTCAGCTTTGAGCCCTAGGATTGAAATCACCCCATCTCATGAATTTATTCACTCAGGTGGTTCCTTCCGTAGCAGAGACTCAGAACTCTTGGCTGAACACCAATCAAACTCAGCTGCCACTAGTCCAAGGTTTACTTTGCCAGTGCCTGGCTATGAGGGCTACAGAGAACCTGCGTGTTTAAGCCCAGCTAGCAGTGGTTCATCTGCAAGTTTCATTTCAGAGACCAATTTTTCACCTTACACGTCACCATGCGTCTCGCCGAATAATGGTCCTAGTGATGAACTTTGTCCGCAATTTCAAAACATCCATGCTCATTATTCTCCTAGAACATCTCCAGTAATGTCACCCAGGACCAGCATTACAGAAGACACCTGCTTGGGACCACGTTCGCCATCTCCTCGCCCTAGATCAAGGTCTTCATCACCAGGTGCAAAACGAAGGTACTCGTGTGCAGAGCTCTACAGTGCTCAGCAACTCTCCACATCGCCACAGCAATCACGGACCCCTTCTCCACAGACTTCGCCACACATGCCTTTGAGGGAAGACAGTGCTTCCATTAATAACAATACTTTGTCTGCTTCAACAAACCTCATGGATTCTATGAACAATCTGACAACAGAGCATCCATGTGGCATTCCATCAAAAATGTGGAAAAACAGCCCAGACCATTCACCACTCTCTTCTAACAAGAATCTGCCGTGTCATATTGTGCAGGCCTCTGACTATTATGGATCTTATGAACAGGAAGACAAGAGCAATAATGCAGGACCAGAGTCCATTTTTCTTGTGTCTCCTTCTTGGCCAAAGCAATTGGTGCCCGCAATACCCATTTGCAGGTATGTCATTGTTATTTTATTCGTAACTTATTCTTGTATTTGTGTCATACACTTGCAATATATTTAAATCATTAATGCATGGATATTGCATGAATAAAATCCATTTAGGTAACTATTCTTGATAAGGAGACTGATGTGTAAGTAAATAAATCATTGTTATGTGTACTAAGTACAGTATGCTATAACCGGATTCATATTCAGCATTTTAAACAACTTATTAGTGGTGTATGTGCCCAATGAGCTCTGATTCAGATGTTTCTATAGTGACAATGAAAACAAAGCATTTGCATCTTTTTTATGGAATATGCTGAAAATTAAATAACCAGTAGCCTGCCACACTTATTGTATGCAGTTCTTGTTGGACAAAAAGTTTGAATACAATTTCAAACAAACGTTGGGTTATCTTACACAAGCATTTAGTTATTTATATAATAGCCACATGTTGTATTAATTCATATTATGTTTTATTGCCGTGTAACACAAAAAGGAACAAAGATGGAGTAGTTCCTCTCTGCAAATTGTCCAGCATGGTTGTATTTCACACTTCAGGCCTGATTTAGAATGATTTGTGGAGAAATGGTAAATTGTCTATTGAATGATTCTCCAATGGAAAGAAATTCTTCAGTGCATTTACTGCCACTATATATTTAGTTATGCACTGCAGCGCAGCAAGTCACCTTGCCGCACTGCACTGAGTGACAGAGAAAGCTCAGGAATGCACTGTATTTAAGGCAATGTGGCGCATTCCTGTTCTTTTCCCTACGCTGGCGCCCTTTATGGCTGTCCTAGCGCCAATTCAGGTAAAATCAATCCTGGGAGGCATATTCCTCTTTCTAAGTGTGCAGCACACATAGAAAGAGGAAGAAACAAAGAGAAATAGAGATATTTCTCTTTGTTACGCCTTCCCTGCAAAGGTTTAAGATTTTGGCACATTCCCAGGTTTACAAGTTCTTGTAAAACTTCGACATTTGTCAAAAACCATGGGAGTTGCATAGGAACACATACACAACGTCCATGGAATGCCTTCCCAGGGCAGAGTAATGCAATGCAACGATTTGTGCTGTGATGCATTACTCCATATATTTTTAGCCGCTCAGAGCCGTGCAAAATGGCTTTGCAAGGCTTTAAAAATCTGCTCAAGGTTTGCATTGGTCTTGCACCACATTGTGTGATGCAAGAGCGACACAAACTGGGTTATAAATATGGCCCAAAGTGTGTCAAATATAATTCTACTGTTGAATCCCCCATCACCTGACAAACTTTCAAAGGCGGGCTTACCACTTTCTATAGAACCTAGGGAATTTTCAGCTACCATGCAACTCTAAATCAAATCATTATGTCTTTGTTTTCATGATACAACTGTAGCCTTTAGTGAATACACCCTTTATTACATCAACATGAAATATGCACAAAGACACACATGTATATGAAAATGTAGGTCCACAAAAGAACACCTTTTCGGATAGAGGTACAGAGAATTGATTAACTACATTGACTTGACGCACTTATGGGATACTTTTAGCGGGGATTAAAGAGTATTTAGGAATCTGGATTAAACTGTTATCAGGGGCATAAATAGAAAATGTATTTGTTCATACGCAAAGATAAAACAATGATAATCAGCTTTTACTCGAGAGCCGCAAGTTATTTCAGAGATCCAAGTGTGACGTTTTGAAGTGCAGAGTGAGGTTGAAAGTCACGGTGAAGCCTCCTCATCTACACAAATAGAGACAGAGTTCAATTGAAGGATATTGACCACACCTAGAACTACCTCAATTGGTTTGCTCCACCATGCCTGTGCAACAAAAGCTTCCGTTGCATATCACAAATGATTCACAAACAACATTATTTCCTTTACCATCATGTTTTCACATGCGAGTCAAAAAGACAGAAACTTTGTTGAGTCCAACAACCAAATCCGTGAGAGCAAAACAATCACAAGTGTTCATCTAAGGTCCTCCCACCACCCTCTCCTTGATTGAAATTAGATAGCTACATTTTGATTGAAACCTAAATGGTCAATGAATGTCTCATTAACTTGTTCTGGTTGCGACTGGGTATTGTTAATTTAATATTATAAGATCATGCAAGCAGAATACTTTTTTTGCCTTTCACTCCTTCAATGCATGCTTACAATCCTTTGTAGGTAAAATAAGCAAGATTTATTATGTGTCATAGTGTTCCAAGTATTAAAATGTCCAATGAACATTCATTGGTAGGTTTCTTAAGCAGGTTCTGTTTGCTAAATAAGTAAATTCAGTTCTCTGTTACATGAAAAAAGACAAAACATTCTACAAGTAATATTAGAATCACATTTTCTAAGTACAAAATTGAGGTCAATAAATATAGGCCCAGATTTACTATGGTTGTGCACCAGAGACTGTATGATGCATAGTAGTGCAAACAGACACTGAGATCTTATTTACGATGGGGCCTATTCAAAAACTTTACACATGAGTAAATCTACACGTGTAAATTTACTTTTACTGCTTTTGGCTATTTGCCATTTCAGATTTTAAATATACTACAAATTGTAGACTTAATGTCTCCACCCCCTAAAACTAGGGGATGAAGTCCAATTTAAGAGTGTAAATGTACTACTTCTAAATTACTACATGAAGGAGGAAATCTTTGCCACCTTGAGGAAATCTCAGCCATGGTGGAGGAGATCTCTGCCTTGGTGGTGGAGATTTCCTCCACTGTGGTGATCTGCCTATAGGAAAGAATAGAGAAAATTATTAAAATGTATTCAGTGTTTAAAAAAATATATTTATTGTATCGTAAAATTTAGATGTAAAATAAATGAAAATGTTTATTTTTACCCTAGCACTAATACCATATGGTGATAGAGCAGGTAACCTCTTCAAA
The DNA here is from genome assembly GCA_963921515.1 of Calotriton arnoldi. NCBI lineage: Eukaryota > Metazoa > Chordata > Amphibia > Caudata > Salamandridae > Calotriton > Calotriton arnoldi. The sequence continues at coordinate 30,519 of CAWUFW010003690.1, forward strand.
ATGGTTTAAATGTAATCATTTATTTCATGAATATTAATTTTTGAACAAAATAAAATAAAAACACACTACCTAGCAAGTTAAATTGTATTAGTATTCAGTATGTTTAATTAAAGGATGAGTTTAATTAACATAAATTACATTTGCATTTTTTTTATAAAAGTCACAAAATATTTTCTAAGTGAGTTAACTAATCATTTTTAAAAATAATAAAATTTGTAATTATTTATTTTGAATAATTTTTAAAGGTACATACACACACACAATTTAAGTCAGAATAATGTAATTGTTTTAACATTATTTTCAATGGGGTGTTACATTAATCCCCTGCCTCCATTATCTTCTATTGGAATGTGTTACAGTACCTGTGAGAGGCCTTGTTGGTCCTAGAATTATTCCAAGGCTGGGCTGGAGTACATTTACTGCTGTTTTGTCAACTTTAGGGAAGTAGTAACTTTCGAAGTGTAGTTTGCAAATGGCAATGCTGTTACTCTTTTGCTAATGGATGTTTGTTTTAGCATGCCCCTCCCTAAACCCCTCCTCACCTCTCCCTAAACCCCTCCATATCTCTCCCTAAACCCCTTCTTTTCCCTCCCTAAACCCCTAGAACTTAGTAGTAGATATTAATTTTCCCACTACTCCCTCAGTCCCTCCCAAACATCTCCCCATAGAAAATATGGCAGAGATGGAGGTGGATATTTCCACCAGTAGGTTTATGAATTGCATCTTGCTGTAAATAGGTAGAACTAATGTTACTCTATTTTACATACTACCAAATGGAGTTTGCTAATCGGGTTCATTATGTGGGCCAGCAGGCGCAATTCAAAATTGTGCTGCATGGTATGAGTACCTTCCGCAAACCTTAATAAATTATATTCCCAATCGTTTTACAGTATGCAAAATAGCAGTTTACATTTATAATTTTGATAGTAGTGGATGTCTCCCTACATGTTGCCTACTGATCTTAGCCTGTGACAAGTAGTACAAAAATATTAATCTTCTCTTTTTGAAGGCTAATATATGTCTCATGGTATAAAATTAGGGCTCCCGGTTTTATGGTATTTATTTTTTTTGCATTTCCATCTGTATTTATCCATATTTATTTTTTGTCCACTTTATCTGTATTTATCCATATTTATTTTGTGTTTTGCGGCTAAATGAAGTTGTAAAACTGTACATTTCCATATTTATTTAACTGATCGATGCGCACTTATACTTTGATGTCTGTCTGTTTTAGCTATTTCAGCTGCCAAATATTATATAACAAAACATCCACTGGTATATATTAGCATTATACCACAAATGTTTGTTGACACATGGCATTATTTAATGAAATTGCATCCTGTTTTTTTAATTTGCCATGCTGTCCATCTGCTCAGCGGTTGGCCTATAATTCATGAAAGACAGCACAGAGTCACTTAAAAGAAGCCCAATTTTCGGTATTTGTCCACTTTTAAGAATAAATGCAGACAGAAAACACATTGTTTTCTGTCTGTATCTATCTGTAAAAATCAGTAAAAACGGAAAACTTGGAGCCTTATATAAATTGTATGTGAATATATAAATCATTATTAATTAAGGATAATTTTCTGGACAGTAAAGCTTATAGCAAATACAAAAGTTGTGGGGTAGAGTAGTTCAGGACAATTCTTAAATCACTGTTCCCTCTAAGCAGATATCCAGTCTTCTAAACAAAGCTAAATCTGTGGCAATAGATCAGTCGCAAGACACTTTTTTCATTGTTGGTGAGGCACAAAAGATTTTGAGCATTAAACAAGCCATATCAAAACTGTCATGGTAATGGGTACAATTTGCGTTTGATTTCTATAACCGGTAAATATAAATATACTGTGTTAAGTATCTAATTGTACTTTGGTGTAAGAGATAAATAATTAGAAGTAATGCCTCATTAAAAACATGTTTTAGGACCAGTTGCTTGTATGTTATACATTGAGTTGCTTTCAGTCAACCCACAAAGGTCTGGCAAAAGTGGCCAGCTGTCCATCGAAATGGAGTCTAAGTGTAATGAGTAGAAATAAATTACTGCTATCTATCATACTAATTGCATCAAACAACTGGCTACAAAGCTGCTTTGTAAACAGCAGGCAGAGATGAGCATTGTCATTTTGGTTCATTTCCAGATCATAGTTTTATGTCAGACATTGGCATTGTGCATATGTGTTAAATAAATAGGTGTCTATTCAGAATGGTAAATTTACAAGTGTACACATTCTACTGGTGGAGCCTTTTCACAAACTGTATTTTGTAGTGCTTTAGTAGTACTAATTTATTACTACTTAAGTGCCACAAAATGCTAATCACAAATTCAGGAATGTAAATCTGCACTTCCCTTATCTTTTCTAATATATAGAATTTTTAAAAGTAATTTTATTTATTTTAATAAACATTAATGTTACATTAATTTTTAAGGTCACAAAAGGTTGTTACAAATATTTTAGAATTAAATAGTAAATATGTTTTATTTGTATATATTGTTTAAAATTAAATTATATTCATTCATATTTTCAACTATTTTAAATAATTTACTTATCCCTATCTCCATTAGTTTCCATGGAGGGTATTGCAATATCAGTGGTTGGGAATGTTTATTTTTGGCAGTAGCAATTTACACTCATACATTTTGCTCATCTCCCTGTTTCAAGGAGTGGAGATGTGTAAGTCTACACTTTTGAGTAACTTTACACTCAGATGTTGTCACTAGCAAATAGTAATAAAGTTACTAAAGTGTATGAGTAAACCTATATGTGTAAATTACTCACAAGTGTAAATTATCTTTGTGAATATCCCTGAGTCTTATTAACTTTCCTAACCACCTTATTTGTTCTCATCCAGCCTGCCAGTAGCTTCCCTTCCTCCACTGGAGTGGCCCTTGTCCTCTCAGTCAGGGTCTTATGAGCTGGAAATTGAAGTGCAGCCCAAAGCTCACCACCGCGCCCACTATGAGACTGAGGGCAGTCGAGGAGCTGTCAAGGCTCCCACTGGAGGCCACCCTGTTGTTCAGGTAAGCCATGTTCCTATGTCCATATTCTCTATGATTGGTGGCAAAGAGACGGAAGTGGGGATGGCATGCAGCAATTTGGATAGCCATACCTCATTCCAAAAACATCTTTTTATTTTCTGCTGTCAAATTTGTACACATGATCCATATCATAAATATAGTGTTAGTGATTGGGACCCGTTTTAAGTATGGATGGCCCCTGTCCAAAAGAACAGCAATGCTACCCAATGATGACTGCAATATCTATGTCCATTTCAATTCATTGTACTGATTCTGAGTTTTACCACATAGTTATTGGGCAAACTATCAACAATCCTTTAGTGATATTAACTGGAATCAGAATATTTGCTCTAGTCCCTGCCACATAATCCATTCTGCCATCCATTATGTGCTGTATTCTCCTCATCCGTGAAGCCAATTTATATTTATGCAGGCCTCTATCAGAGGTGAAATGCTAGTGCAAACTAGAGTACATGCTACCTACTGATGTATACTCATAACTTTGGTGATGTGTAAAACAGTACCAACAGTACCAACTTTTATATACATCGCTGACACTGAACTAAAATGTAAAACAGACCATGTTTCCTCTTTTTGTCATGCCCTGTTAAGACCCTGTTAAGAGGTACTTTCATCAGTATAAGTTGAGGTTAGCTTTTCAATCCTCAAACTCAGGGCTTTAACAACCAGTTTTCTTTCCAGACTTAACCTCTGATAAATGTACAGCCTGACCTCTTGTTTTAGTTGAAAATCTTCCCTAAACTTATTTTTTTATTTGATTTATACCATGGGAACATGTTGCTTTGGCCACTTTGAACCAAAAGAGAATTGATAAATCATATTGAATCATCGGACTATGGCTAGTACCTTATAAAGGCCAACCTCACATTTGACATAGTTATTCTGGAGTTTGAACATAACATTAGCAAGTCGAGGGCCCAAGACCCAAAAAAAAGATATGGGGATACCACTGAAAGAGTGAGCTTAGGGCTCAGAAATTTCTCTGAAGAGTTTAGTCTTTAGTGATTGTTTGAAGGCTGGTACGTTGGAGAGAGTTTGCAGAAGAGGGCACAGTGTGTGGGAGAAAAAGGATCCTGAGATCGCACAATTGTCCCAAGAGATTCTTCCTTCTGTATTTGGAAGTGATGATTAGACATTTTCTGCTAGAGCTAAGATTGCTTCCTGATGTGCAGTGCGTGCAGCATTAGTTATGGCAGTAGATAGGATCATCTTCTTGAAAGAATATGAATACAGAGCCTGCACTTTCAATTTAACTCTTTGGCCAATCAAGAGTCAGTGGAGTTTTTGCAGGGCAGGGACAGCATGGTACATTTTCCCTAGGTGTAAACAGAGTCTCATTCCTTGGTTATGCGTTCTCGTGAATTTCTGACTCACCTTCTTTAACAGAGCTTTCTTACATAGAGCATGTGCTGTACAACATTTCCGTGGAAGACACATTTGGATCTCAAATTAAACTTAATTTTTGTATCAAATTTGTTGATTACACATGAATTCAAGAAGCGAGGATGAGACCTGGTATTTCGGGCGTTTTTTAGCTTATGTTCTAGATAATATCTCATAAACAAATGCAAACTTCCTTTTGCTTTGCTAATATATCAGCACCTGGTATCCCTGAACAACCGGGAACAGGTGTGGAGTAGAAAACCAAACAGAAAAAGCTCATGAGTACATAATTCCTGCCGTGTTTTTCAATAAACGTTTCATGGTTACAAAATGTGACGGTAAATAGAGGTAGATAAATGCCATAGTGTTGTAATGAGAATTACTAAACGTCAGGTATACGCCAATGTACACACAAGTGCATTTTATGAAAGAGAACATGTTTACTTTAATAACAGAGAGGAATCAATAGTCCATGTACTCGGAGAGCTCCTTTGTTACCTTGAAAGCTTATATTATCTTAGAAATCAGACAAGCACATACTTAAAGCTTTATGCAAGCGCAATTCCACTCTCACACCTTTGTCTCCATTTCTTTCTCTCAAGTTATTTTCTCGTTTTGTGTGCCTTTTTACCTCTACTTTATTGGTCTGTATTTCTCTCTCACGGACTAACATTGGCTGTTGTTTTCCTTATCAGATTTCTTTGTCTACCGCGATATATTTGTTGCTTCTAATTATTTCTGGTCTCCCAAACACCCCTGATGTTCTTAATTTCTATGATCTGTATTACCTAAAATTGCCGGTATTGGAATTGTCAGCAATATTGGCCATATCGCATAAACGTATTTATGCTGGCAGGACTTGAATTTGTCAGTGGTGAAAGCAGGTGGCAGTATTTTAAATTGGACAGTGCTTGAAGGTAGGACTGTATTGCATTTTATAATCGTTTTTTTATTACAGTTGTTAGAGGTAACGTTTTGGCGAAAACAAAATTGCATGATCTAACCGAATGTCTTTAGAAATCTGAGCTTCTCATCCCTCCTTTGTCATTTAGGGATATAAGGCAATAGTAGACTAATAATCCACTGCAGGTGTTTGTGAGATAAAATGAGTGCAATTGAGTTTGGTAATAATAAATTCATCTCCATAAAACTGGTAGGCTGAACATGCACTTTACACCGCTTAAGATATTCTCTGATCTAATCTGCTTTTCATTACTCTGGTCTTTACATGCAGTTTTAAGAATTGGCTTCGGCACTGGAAAGTGATATAGCCTGTTAAGACATCTATAACACCAACTGTAAATTCTTCTAATAAATTGAACACTCAAGGTTACTAATCAAGTGTACTTAATAGTGTTGAACAGAATTGATATTTTTCCATATAGAATGTCACGTTCTATTGTCATATAACAAATTCAAATTTAATGATACTGCTTGCCTTTAGCTTTTTACATTAACTTAACATAATTTCCTGAAAAGGTTCCATATTCAGTGGTTGAGCATATGATAAGTCTCTGATTCTCAAGGTATGACTTTCTTATATCTTTAATCTGAAATGTTGGTTTTGTCATGGATATTCAGATTTTTAATGTTACACCTGAAGTTTTTCTAATAAGTTATTTAGTTTATCATATTTAACATAACTCATTTTTCACTTGACAAGAATTCTGTAAAACACGTGATGAGTAGGGTTGAATATTAACCTTGCACTCAATAACCAAGCAGGATGCCAATTTCCCAAAGTTAATTATTTACAACGTGACAATCATATTGGATACATCAGTTATTCTACATCCATTTAATGAGTGCAAGTTTAATATTATATCACAATTCCATTAAAATTAGGCATCTTCCTTTTGTCAAAACATTTCTATATAACGCCTACTCTTTTTAGATTGGATTCTACGACAATAGGTTTTTGCTTACTTCCTATGCTGTATATTTATAGTTAAGTGTTTAACTCACAAATGAGAACATCTTTCTTACACAGCAGTGTACAATTTATACCTCAGCTACATGAATAATATATGGGAGAATTGCTGGGGGGGGGGGAGTTGAAGACAACGACGAGGAAAACAAAAACAACAAAAAAACACTTTTTTAAATTTAATTTTCCCTCATCGTCATCTGTGGACTCAATGAGAGTAGCAATTTGTAGATCTTATCAGTGGCCTTCTTGAAGTTATGCTCTTTGCAAAACGTTTTTGGCATGGGCAAGGAGACTCACATAGACCCTCTAAGAACAACTTCCCAAATAGCCCTGAGAGGAAGTAACGGAATTACTCATCTGGTGCACAGCTTTCCATCTTTTAACAAGCTAATCATGTATCCCCTTATCAGGGTACCTAAATGTCCATCACAATTGTTATGGAATCATGTCTGACAGCCAGAGGCAGCACTGCAGACTCTGTAGCCACAACACATAGACTGGCCAAATCCAGTTTAATTTGCACTGATTTTATAGATTAAAAATATCATCCCTGAGTATTCTTAATAGACACCAGGAGCCGAATGTAAATTTTGCATGGTTGAGGTAGTACAAATGTATTTTTTGCTCTCCTCAGGTGGTACATTTGTCAGTGCAAAATTACAGCAGCCCCAGTGTTGTCAATGCGATCTGGAAATATTGGTGCAAATTTACAACAGCACTTGTCCAGTCTATGTAAACTGGCCTCGGTGCATACATAGATTGTGCGTGCATCCCTTCTGAAGTAGAGACCACCCCTTCTTTGCACCCGTCTTGATGCACTATGAGCTGCACCCAGTGCAAAGATGGGCCTGATACCCATTAAAAATTGGAGCCCAGTGTTCTGTCCTTTATATCAATCTGACTGCCCCTTTGTTGGACAAAACAGAGCCATTACTCAACTCATGGCTGTGCACCACACTAAAAAACATGAATCCGCTAGCCCTACTTGCGTGCAACATATGCCCCCTTTCAGTCATGTATTCCCTTTTCAAAATTCAGAAGGTGAAAGTGAAAAGTCACCTCCCTTTCAGCTCGGGCTAAAACTGCACATATCCCCGCTGGATTCAGTAAATTAGGGTGACCAGATTTTTAAACCCAACAACCGGAACATTCCATAAACACAGAAGTTGGACTACAATTTGGCATCGACCGTGGGCTGTAGAATAATTTAACACACAAACAATGCGGCACTATGGGAATTAAATGTTACTTTTAAAAACATCATCTGTGTAAATGAAATTGTTTCTACACCTGCTGCTACCATTTGTGTTCAGTCGACTCTGTAGGAAAACGAGGACATGGCTATATTTAGCGAACTTTGGGGCATATGTACAAGCCCCTATCGCCACCACAACGTCACCTATATAGACGTTCTGGTGGCGATAGGGGCTGCGCCTTATGTACAAGGCAGCGTTAAGCCACTTAACGTGGCTTAACGCTGCCTTGTACATAAGGCCCCCTATCACGCTATGGTTAGCGTGAAAGGGGTGGGCAGTGGATGTTGCGGTGGGCAACACCCATTTATTTTGACGCTGCCCCCTATGTACAAGGGTGGCGTACATAGGAGGCAGTGCCAAAATTAAGACCAGGTAAAAACTGGTCTTAAGATGGCGAAATGAGGAGAAATGCATTATTTCTCCTCGTTTTTGCTTTTTCCATGCGTGCTGCCTTGTGCAGCACACATGGAATAAGCAAAATGCCATGGATTGTTTATGTACAGGAAGGTGTCCCTTCTTGTACATAAACAAACTTTTTAAAAAAACACAATTTTGTCACTTTCATGTGTGCAGCATGAAGCAGCACACATGAAAGTGACAGAATGGCATTTCTAGGATTGTTTATGTGCAGGAAGGGACATCTTCCTACACATAAACAATCCTCCCCTGCACGCAGACACCTTTGCACTCTGGTGCAAGGGTGCCTGCGTTGGCGCTAAGTTGCTAAACTTAGCGCCATCGCAGGGGGAAACGCAAGGCTGCACCAGATTCTTGTAAATATGGTGCAGCCTTGCGCTTGAGAAGTGGAGGAGAGAGGCGTTAAGCCAGGAAGGCTAATGCCTCTCTCCTCCACTTCCTTGTACATATCCCCCTTTGGTGGGGCAGGTCATGAAAAACCAGGACTGTCCCAGCAAATCCGGTACTGCCTGGTAAACCTATTGTAAATCAATCAGTCCTCCTGCTGAACCGTGTAACCAGTGTGCAGGTCTGAAATGGTCTTTTATTCCATGGGGCATTTCCCCAGTGGGTCGGAGCCACTGTAGGCTGGTTTTGAAAGCTCCACTGTTAGTGACTCTGTCACTTTCCCCAGCTCCCTGAGGGTACCTGAAGCAGGCACAGGAGGCTTCAAGACTGAGAAAAAACAAACAAAGGGGGAGAGAGGGATGGAGAGAGACTGATCGATCAGAGAGTCAAAAGAGAGATTAGAGAGAAAGAGGGAGAGAGAGTGTGATAGAGAGAATTGATGGAGGGAATAGAGAGCGATAGCGCTAGGACAGGATGGAATCAGGGCTAGCTTGAGCATTTTTGCCAGGGCTGCTTTTGGTTCCCCAGTCCAGCCCTGTCCTATGCCTTCCAAAAACATGTTACCCAAAGGTTAACACAAAATGATGCCCCACAGCAAAATTTGGTGTTGGGCTAAATTTTCACTTATCCTGGCCTCTTCACTCAGCTACCAATGTCTTCAGCTGAGCAGAGGTCACACTGGAAAATAGTGCTTTCCATATAGAGAAGGGTCTGTAGGGCCTTCCGGTTGAGCACCTTATCACCTCTAATTGTCAGAGACTAGTTCGAGACTTTGGTGGCTGTTAAGGGAACAGGAATCACCAACTAGTTCAAAGTTCTTATGGGCGCACATTTGTCTATTTCAGCCCCTCTTCAGCAAAATTAATTTCACCGTACTTAAGCTAGCATGATAAACATTGCAGTGCATAATAAGAAGTTTTTATGTAGTGCTTCATGCAACTCATTTCCTATCTAGGCGCCGATACTGTTACCCAATGTAATAATATGCAGTTTACCGAGGGAAGGTTGAGTTGCCTTTGCTGGGATTTTGCAAGTTGTGCTTTCTGGAGCACTGTGGTTGTCAGCAGTGAACTTTAACTTGCTAAGGCATGTGCTAGCATGCTGTAGTGTATGTTGGTACTACGTACACAAATCCTTTGTGAGGTTTATTCACAGTTCTGAGAAAAAGTATTGTTTTGGTGACAAAAACAATTGTACATTTTTGGTGCATGTAAACCGATCTCGTTAATCTTTACCACCAGAGTCAAACAGGTCTTGGAACAATAGTGATGGAAAAGGTGGCATTATGAACCAGCGAATTGCCTACAACATATAAAATTAATTTCTTCCCTTCTGCATTATCATTTATCTTCATTGCCAGACCTCAACCTTTTAGGTCGAGCATACCAGACAGCTTGAGAAAGACGTATTGTGAGCTTACCAAGAACATATAGTGACATGTAGCGCCCTCATTGCTTACCATTGGTTGGCTTTACTAGCACTCTTATTTGCTTATTTTCTACTGGGTGGCTGTCCTTGTTTCCATCTTGTGTTTGTCCATCCCATGGAGCATAGCCTCGTTACCATCTTGTTACCATTGCTTTGACTATGCTTCTTCTGCTCACTTTTATGGAACTAGATTTTTTCTTTTTGTTTAAGCACTCTATGAGAGTGCATGGGTTTTCCAGCTGTCTCCCTCATGTGCTTTTCTCTCGCTATTCCAAATTGCTCTCTCTAGCCCAGGTCCTGCTCACTCCCCACCTGCACTCATGTTGTTCCTCTCGTCTGTCTGAGTCTCCACCCCGTGAGTTCTACATTGCTCTCTTTCACAGCGTTTCTCCCGTTGCCTCCATGTTCTCTCCTTCATGAGTACCATTGAGTTTGGTAACAATAAACATCTGTTATTTAGCGCCAAGATGCCCCTTTGGGAGTGAACGTGCACTTTACAAATACACGTTATGTTGCTTCGCCTCTGCCCACTGTGTTGTTTCACTCCCCATCCCCGCCCGAACTCCAACTCGGGCATCAGTTTTGTTTTTTAAATTGTGTATGTTCTTTCACACCCTGACCACTGTGTGGCTTCACTCCACCCCACTCCCTCCCCAACTCCATTCTGCAACACACTCATCAGTTTTGTTTTTTTTAAGACACGTTCACGATATGTTTTAAGAAAGTGTTTCATGCTACTTTTCTTTTTATATATCAATTCATTTTGATCCATGAGTACATTTTTAAAAAAGTATCTTTTTGTCCGCATACACATGTCTATAAAATGACATTGCAGCTCTATCATCACATCTTATCTTTCAGCCATGCTGCCCTGTAGCCGCAATGTTGTACAGCATGGCTAAAAAAAATTGGCAAAACAAATAGGTCTCATAGGCGGGACATATTGGCTTTGCCAATGCTTGTTGCTACTAGTTAGCAAGTTAATGAGCTGCAGTAGTTCAAAGAGATGTAGTGGTAATAAACTGTTACTTTTGTATATGTTGAGCACCACTATGCCCTTTACTTGTGTCATGTACTGGCACATATTGATTGCTACTTCTAGCTTTTTGGTGTGTTTTAAGCAGTAATGTGAGTGCTTCCTGTTGCTAAATTATTACACAGGTGAGCCCAATAATGCAAGGATATCTGGTGACATTCTTTAGCTACTTCCTATCCAGTCACAATGCTAAATAAGCGACTATCAGCATACCTATCATGGACCACATTTTTCACCAATACTTTGAGGTCCATGTTGACGTAGGTGCATACATCTAAAGTGGGTAGCAGGTAGTTGAACCTCATCAGAGTGAAGCTGTTTGATTACCTAGGCATCGTAAGTGTGGGGTCAACAAATGGGTATTAATCACCACTTTAAGCAGGTTAACTTTGAAAACCTAAAAGTGATGGGCAGGCAGGTTTAACCAGTGATTATCAACCACTTGGAGGTCCAATGTGTAGCAATACGGACCTATATGCTATATGCAGATCAATCTTAATTTTGCCCAAAGAAGAATTCCAATCTAATGTGCTATTCCATGTCCCCTCCACGGAAGAAAATAAGCAATGGGAATACATTTTAGTCTTTTTTGTTATCATCAGTGAGATACAGTGTCAGATCCAAGGCATATCAAACTTGGTACTCATAATTAGGCATCATTTTCCCATTTAGGATGACTAATGGAGGCATGGATGCCTTTTGAAGAGCAACATTTCCTCTAGGTAGGAAGCTCACCTGTGCCATAACATTGTTATGACAATAATATGTAAATCATCCTTCATCTTGTCTCAAAAGAGAAGTCCAATACAAATTGGTAGGTCATGTTAACCAGCTCAGGATTTATGTATGCCTTTTCCCACAAGACACCCTTTCGAGGGTGTGGCTCTGTGCAGATTCTCCCTCCTGCTATGCATATGTATACCCACCATTAACACCCTCCTTAGGGAGCCAGGGGGTGCCAACACCTGCATCGAAAAGTATCTGTGCAGGCATTTCTGGCAGTTCTATGGATCTACCTAGTGGCAGCTTACTTTCCTGGTGGACCATCATGTGTTAGACAACTCTAATAGTAAGAAATTGATGAAATATTCTTCATTCAAGGAGATGTTCAATAGTGCGCAACCATAGATCCTTCACTCACTAGATATGAATGTAGAAAACTGTATATGTAGATACAACTGGGGACACTCTCCACCCCACACCAAAGAGTCATCTTGGAAACGTCCCTCTTGATAAAAGGTTTTGTATATGTGGTAATATCGTTAGCACCCTTCAACATGTTACTTGATTGTGCCCCTTACTTGATGTAGCTGAAGAATGACCACAGAGAGCTGGATAATCTTGCTTTTTATTGTCTCTGTACCTCTCCACCCCACGCCTCTCCACTCTAAGACACTCTACGATACACCACTCTATGACACAACACTCTACAATCTGCTCTACAGCGCACCACTCCACTCTACGCCACTCCACTCTAATGTATGACATGCCACTCCCCTCAATGATCCTCCACTCTATGCCCCTCCACTCTACAACACGACACTCTATGACATGACACTCTACAACATGACACATTAAACTACTCCCCTCTATGACACTCCATTGTACAACACTCTATCCACTCTAAGACACTCTACTCTATCACACCTTTCCACTCTACACTATGCTACACCACACCACTGTACTGCACTCTACTCTACAACACTTTAATCCACTCCACGCCACTCTACTGTATGCCACTCCACTCTATGACACTCTACGCCCCTCCAATTACAACACTCTACACCCCTCCACTCTGTGGCACTCTACTTCATTCTATACCACTCCACACTATCAGACTCTGCTCCACTCTACTACACTCCCTGCAAATCCCTCCTTTCCACTCCATACCACTTTACTCCACTCTACTCTATGGCACAGTACTACAGTCTACTACACAATGCCACTCTACGCCACTTCACTCTACATTGCTCTATGCCACTCCCTCTATGACACTCTACTCCACTCTACAACACTCTACTCCACTCCGTGCCACTTAACTCTATGAAACTCTACTCTAGGACACTCCACTCTCCCACACGCCACTTTATGACACTCAACCGATGACACACCACTCTACGACACTCCACTCCACTCCACTCTACAACACTCTGCCCCACTCTATGACACTCCAATCAATGACAATCTACTCCACTCTACTCTACAACACTGTACTCCACTCTATGCAATTCCCTCTACACCACTCCATGCCACTTTACTCCACTCTACGCCACTCTACTCTACGGCACTCTATACCACTCCACTATACGACAGTCTGCTCCCTCCACGATACTCTATGCCCCTCCACTGTATGACACTCTACTCCCTCCATGACACTCTATGCCACTCCACTCTACAACACTCTACTCATCTGTACACCACTCCACTCTTCACCACTCTGTGCCACTCCACTCTATGATACTGCAATCCACTCTACTCCACCCTTTGCCACTCGACTGTATGACACTCAACTCCACTCTACCCCATTCACTCTATGCCCTTCCACTCTACTCCACTCTACTCCCGCCACGACACTCCATGACACTCTACACCACTCCACTCCACTCTATGCACATCCACGACACTCTATGCCATTCTACGACACTCCACTCTGCTTGACTCTTCTCTACTCCACTCTACGCCACTCCATGACACTCTACGTCACTTCACAACACTCTACGCCACTCCATGGCACTCCTCGACACTCCACTCTACAACACTCCATGCCACTCCACTCAATGATACTCTAATCCACTCTACTCAACTCTACGCTACTCTACTGTACGACACTCTACTCCACTCTATGCCCCTCCACTCTATGCCCTTCTGCTCTACTCCACTCTACTCCCACCACTCCACTCTACGCATCTCCATTCTACTCCACACCACTCCACTCTACGCCTCTCCATGACACTCCACTTTACTCAACTCCACTCTACTCCACTCTACGCCACTCCATTCTATGACATTACACTCCACTCTAAGCCACTCCACTGTTCAACACTCTATGCCCCTTCACTCTAAGCCCGTCCAATCTGCTCCACTCCACTTAACTCCCTCCATGACACTCCAGTCCACTCTACGCCACTCTATGCCACTCCACAACACTCCACTCTACGCACATCCACAACACTCTATACCACTTCACGACACTCCACTCTGTTCCACTCTACTTTACTCCACGACACTCTATGTCACTCCCCAACACTCTATGCCTTTCCATGGCTCTCCACAACACTCTACTCTACGCCGCTACACTTTCGACAATCCACTTCACTCTACGTCACTGTCGTCTACACCACTAACTTTTAGCCATGCTAAACAGCAAACACGCTGGTGTACAGCATGGCTGAAACACATTTGCAAAGCCTATAGCTCTGGCATAGGCGCGATCTATTGGCTTTGCCAATGCTTGTCATTAGTTAAGAGTTGTCTAGGGCAAATTAGAGAAATGTAGATTCACACACTGCTCGGCAGGTCACGTGTCCACTGACTATTATTTCACTGCTTGTATGGCAATAATGTGCTCATATACATGGTTTTAAAAATACTAGCAAAACTCAAACAAATTAGATTGTCAAGATGAACCGCCATGACTGGAGCATTACATATTCCGACCACCAGAACACTTGTAAGAGCCCGCCTTGGATGACGTCCCTGAAACAGCAAAGCCCACTTTATCTGTTGCAGATTTTCATCTTCTCCCGCTGATTTACTGTACCCTGGAGGGTTTAATAAAACTCAAGGTCATAAATGAAAGGAGCTGGCGATTATCAAGCACATTTCAGGGTGGTCTTTGATTGCTGGAGGACTGGCAGGGAGTCAGGAGCAGCAAGATTGCTTCCTGATGAGAATTAACACTTAAGACTGAACCTATTGGGTCTCTTTCTAGCCCGGCTACCGCTTCTTTCTGATCATACGACTCAATTGCATAGTGAGGGAGACAAGACTGCGCACGCACCTGGACAATATAGGAAGCACATATGTGTTTCCTCATTTTTTCCTAAATTTAATAATCTCATATTTTTATTGAACACTGCACACCCCTTTACGTTCAAATACAGCGAGATATTTTCTTGACATAAAAAGAATATCTGAAAAATACATTAGTTATAATCAGACCATCCTCGTCCTTGTCTGCCACGTCTAAGCTTTACAAATATGCTCATTCGTCTGTTCATCTGTCCACCGATCTATCAGTCCAACTGTTGATCTGTCCATCCGATGGTTGATCTGTAGGTCTGTCTGTCCTTCTGTTCATCCATCCATCCATGTACCCAACTGTCCGTCTGTTCGTCCGTCCATCCATCCACCCACCCACCCACCCATCCATCCATTTAACCCAACCAGCCATATCCATCTATTTACTTATTTCAGAATGTTTATCATGCCAATGGCAACATTTTGCCTCTCTTCTCCTTGAGCTCTAGCCATGTTAACGTATATAGAATACACTAATTATGGATACATGGGTACTAAGTGAATGATAGGCAGGAAATTGGTTAGTTGAAGCAAGGTAGCTGTGATACTTAGAGCACATGAGAAACGTTTTTAAGTCAGTATTAGCAATGCACTAGTAGATGGTTGTTTATACTGGGAGTATGAAGTTGTGGGATCATAGATGAAAGTAGTTTTAGTGGTCTTACACATAACGTATCTGGGCATGTTGCCTTCTTTGCTGATATTCCTGGAGGTGTAGCCTTATCTGTTCTGAATGAATGTATTAATTGATAGTGAAACCTTGCCTAAACATAATTTGTTTCCTACTGTGCCTTTATTGCTGGGGTGGAGTGATACAAAGCCTTCTGCCTTGTAAGGCCAAGGATGTTCCTCTGTGTTGACTACAAATACATTTTTTAGCTCTGCAGTACCTAGAAATCGTGTTGGCATGAACTAATCATTAGTTACCACTGGGAAATGGATACACTGGTAGATTTTCTGTCAAATGTCTACCTTCCTCTCTCTCCAAGGGCTAGCAGAATTAAAAGTGAGAAATCCAATACAAGACGAATGTCCTAGAGGGGATGGTGACGCTCCTGGGCCATTTTGTATTTTGTTTTGTGTTTCCAGTTTTTTTTTAAATTATAGAGAAGTATAAGGTTTTGAAGGGTTTTGTGTGTACACCTGAGTTGTATGTATTATTCTCAATTGTCTGAACTAATTTGTCAGGGGCTCTACTTTGTTGAGAGTGTCTAGGTGTTGTATAATGTTTGAAAGGTGGAACATAATAACAGAATAGCTTATGGGCATAACATCAGGTTATCTACATTAATCTTATGTGTGTAGGCCATGTCCAGTGTATATACACAACCTTGTGAGTGGGGCCACTGAATAGTTGGGTGATGTCCAAGGCTTCCAGGTTCTCCATCAGGTTGGATCCTTTTGTTCTTGGGGGTCTAACACCCAGGTTGAAGTGATCAACCAGTGCTGTTTTCTGAACCAATATCTGTGGATGTAACTATGGCCAGGGGTTCCCATCCTGAACGTGATTGTCACAACCAGATGCAGGGTAGATTGCTGATATGGCAAACAACATACTTGTATGAAATGTGCATTTTTACCTATGCAGTATATTTCATTTGTAAATACTACCACCACCCATTTTCATCTCCTTAGTTTTTCTGTATTATTTTATAATACTGCGGAAACAGCACCTCTTCAATGGCGAACAAAACGTTCACAGACCATTTCTGTTAGCCTTGACTACAGCATGTGTTTCCGCTGAAATTAGGGGGGCAGATTTACAAGAAACTGACACATCTGTAGAGAGGCGTCAGTTTCCCTGCGCCAGCCTGCGATACCCTTGCGCCACCATGGATGCGCTGTATTTACAATACGGTGCACAATGGTGCAAGGATTGACAGATGCGTCAGAAAGGCCCAAAAGTCTTGCACTGCTGGAGTCGTGTCACAAGCACAACGCAACTCCAGGAATGCATGTTGAGGCCTAAGCTTATTGTACTGCGTCACTTACGCCTGATTCAAGCAGGCGTAAGGTTTTGATGCAGTGGCGTCCTAGAAGTGGCGCAGTGAAATCTTATAGATTTCACTGCATCACTTTTACGAGGCTTTCCTGCATGGGAACGCCCACCCTGCATACATTATACCTGATGCAGGTATAATGTGACGCAGGGCTTTACAACGTGATGCGTCTCCCTAGATGCGTCACGTTGTAAATTGGCCTCATTGTTTACGCCGCCGCTGCTTCACAAAAGTGACGCAACGCAGGCGCAAAAGTGTCGCAAGGGGCTTGCAAATCTACCCCCAGTTTCTAAGGGGAGCCTTTATGTGCTGAGTATTTGCTGAACGCCTGGATTTTAATTGTTAAGTTGGGTTTTACTCGAAGATAGTATGGGAGGACAGCAGCATGTCTGCATAAATTTCCAACACTTCTGCATCTCCTTTTCCAGTTTTCATTAATACAGCATGGTTGTCTGGAGCTGAAATGGTTAGGATGTGGGCCTGTGCCAGGTTTTGATTTCTGCTCGGTGAACTGTGTTCTTCCTTCCTTTTTTAAATTATTTAATGCAGCAGGGTGGATTTTACATCTTTGTTATGGAATTTGGATGTATAATCAGGTGGATGAAGGAGCACTATTTATGATTTTTTTAAATAGTTGTGCTTGCATTTCGATTTGTGGTTATTGTGAATGTGGCTATGTCATGCATCTCGGTGATTGCTACTACTGTAGTTTTCTTATTTCTAGGATTTGTGATTATCATCAACCCCCAGTCCTATGTATAATGGGCTTGATTCACAAAGGTAAGCTTACACTTTTGTGTATCTTTGCTACTTTTAGGTATTCACCAAGTATGTGCAGTTTTACGACTCTGCACTTCCTATACTTATGTGTGCAGAGTTCTCCGTACCTGGAGACTCTGCAATCGGGGCGGTGAACTCCTCACATATAGATGTATAGGACGTGCAGAGTCATAAAACTCCACACGTAGTTTGTGAATACCTAAAAGACCTAAACTCACACACAAGTGTGGGTGTACCTTTGTGAAGCAGGTCCAATATTTGCAACTTGTGTGGGGCTGAGTCTTTCTTTTCATGTGAAGAGCACATATATTAGAGCTTATCTCACCTGTTGTGATTGGTTCTGTCTTTCTGGTTCGAGCAGGTTTATTCTGTATTGCTGTGTTTTTTTAGTCTTACCAGCTTCTTGGTTGTCCATTGTTAGTGAGGTTTCTAAGCCTGACAAGTAATTCTCTTCGATTTCTGTTCTGATACTTTTTTCCTCCCAGCAGCCTTGTTCTATTTTTTCCTGTTTTAGTATTCTTAAGGTACTGTTTAATTCCTATATTTTGAGGGTACAGTTCTTTGGCCATAAGAAATAGTGCCAGTTCATACCCAGGTATCTGCAATTATTTAGTGACAATATAAGCATGTAATCATTTTCTTTATCATTGATCTGAAATACTCAGTGGGATACCAAAGTTCCCAAGTGAGAATAATTTTCCAGTTATTTGACATACTTGTTTCTTATGCTTATTTTTATTAACATGAGATGGACTATCAAAAGGAAATTAAATGTCAGATCAAAGCGGATTACAAATACTGTGACCACGTTTAGCATTTCAAAAAGAAACAGAAAGTACTGTGTATCTCTAAAATAGTGCCAAACTACAGTGCACTGAACCAAGCCCAGTTTGTACGGAAAATCAGTGAATCAACCTGCACTTATTGACCATAACTCTTCAGCAGGCGTGAAGGTCGGACATCAGTGTACTTAAATATGTGGGAACAGTGAAAGAGAATGCGAATCTTTGTTTGAGATTTCTATGTATCCATTTCAAATTTGTCGAAAAATTAAATTTGTAACGTGAATTTATGAAAAACATTGCTCGGATATGAATGAGGCGATTGGTTGAGGTGGTACATATTATGTACCTGATTAAATCTGGTACCATATAAACAATTTGTATTAAGTGGGGTTTTCACCTGAGTTATTAAGCACACGTAAAATACCAGAACATTTTTTAAGTGATTAAAATTTGATTGCACTAGAAAGCACACGACTGAGAGAAAATTCACGCTCTTGTCAGTATTGTTGTTTTCTGGTTCATTTGGTGAACCTGGTGTTGAAGGAGTTCTCTGTTCCCAGAATGCAGTGAGAAGCAGCCTTCGCTTGGATGAACAGTGTTAATGGGAAGTTGTTTGCTTAGCAGGCATCGCTTGTCCTTCTCAGGATATGCACACTGCACGCCAACCTTACCTTCAACTTTGCGTTTTCCCAGGGTTGTAATTTAAAACTCGTTTTAAGGCAAATATTTGAGTGTTTCTAAAAAGGCTTTTCAAACATCTGGGATCAACTTCTAAAACAAATACCGCGCCCAAGTGTCTGCGCAGTATGTCTTTGTCGTGAAATAACAGGTTGTTTGTTGACTGTAAATCGTGGTGACTTTTCGGTTACATGTTTACATGATGCATTGCACCATTAACATAGTGCTGACAACCGTTCAGTACAGCTTCATTTTTAATAATGGCCGAATTACAGGAAAAGCCGAATAAGCGAACATATCACAAAGTGCGCCTGATTTTATGTGAATGAGCCTTTTAAGGCAGGTATATGCAACTAAAAATCTCTCCTAGTAAGTGGTTGTGCTGCAGACAGCACTGTTCGGAAACAGCGAGCAGTGATTACCTTGCTTTATTTTTGAGCTGTGTTGGGAAAGTGCCGTTAATCGTTCTGGAACTTTCCTAGGGACACACCCTTTTAAGCAGCATGAAATTTTGAAGGGGAGAAAATCATTAATGCACAGTCAATTTAGAAACACCGCTTCCTGATACATAATAAGAGGCAAGTTAGTTACGTTTATTACAAAGTCAAAAACAACTGAACATAAACACACCTCAGCTTGAGGGTATAGAAATACAAAGGAAAGAGCATAAAGCCAAATCTACGCACCAAATTCAGACGGTGCAATATGAACAAGACTATTAGCTCGAGAAGGAGCATACAAACAACCAAGAAGCAAGAGTCCAAATTTCCCTGCATCGAGGGCTGATGAATGAAGAGCATTTAAATCTGTCCCTACTCTATCGCTATAGTAACATCCCTACATTAATGAGTAAGCATTTCGAATCAAGAGGAAAGGTGTCAGAAGGGGACTTCCTAAGAAGTCTCTCCACCGTTGAGATGGGTCAAGCAGCATAAAGCCACTATCGGAAAAGAATGAGCTCGCTCTGAGATGCTCTCTCTCCAAAGGCAAGGAACATCAGGGGCACTATCCCTAATTCCAACAACCAGTTATCCCCAGGTAGAATTCCCATGATGCACTCCTTGCACGTACTCCACAATGGGTACAGTCATGAGAGTACTTGTCAATGGTGTTCTCCATGTACCTTTCATTGCAACAATTCGTCCTTGGTTCCCGTGCCTTCTCCCGTGTGAAACCAGCTTTCCCCCTATTGCCTCCAAGCTATGAAACTGTAACTTCTTCTCTCCTTGCTAAGCAGCTAAAACAAAGACATTAGTTCGGCTAAAGAATGCTCTCCACCTGCAATGCAAAATGTGAGAAAGAACAGCTTCCACAGTGCACATGAAATTCAGAACATTAATCGTGAAACAAGAGTTGTCAGGGGTTGCAATTCAGGCTTACAACTTTGTCTAACATAAGAACGTATCATTTAAACATTACGAGTTGCATAATTAATTTTGCATTTTGACTAACGCATTTACCGAATTATAGAAAGTAGAATTATTAAACACAAATAATATATGAGTTGTGTCAAACTTCACAACACGGTTTTATATCCCATGTTAACTCTTCATACTACTTGTTGATAAACTAAAATATGTCACGTAGATACATTAACGTGGTTCACAATTCTAACACTCACATTTACACAAGACAGGATTAAATGCAGGTGCGCTCTACACGTGATTATGATGCACCCCTACAAATGAGTAAAATGCAAATACGAAACTTCCACTCCATCAGTTGCATGCAGCACATGCACTACCTCAGAAACATTTAAGGGCAGAGTTACCATTTCATCACACAGTGCAGTGCAGCAACCACAAATGCTGCGCTGTGTAAAAAAGAGAGAGGAGGGCAGCGCCATATTTACAGAAATATGTCACTCTCCTCCCCTTTCCCTAGCGCCAGCGCTGAAATCAGCTGCACTGCACCACGGAGACACCTTTGCGCCATGGTGTAAGGGTATCTCCGTGAGTCTAGTATAGGTTTTGTACTGGAAGTGTATACCCTTCCAGTACAAAATACTATGCATAGACTAATTTTAAACATTTTCCCACTTTGTATGCGTGCTGTTAAGTGCAGTACATGTACAAAGTCGGAAAAGGAAGGAGAAATTAAAGCATTTATCCTTCCTTGTGCCTATTTGAAAAGGGCGCAGTTTTCTGACGCTAAACCTTGTCTACTTTATTTCGTAAATAGGGTTTAGCATTCGAAACCTTGGGCGGTTGCATGGGAACGCCCATGCTAAACCCATGGTACGCCCCGTTGGACTAAGTAATGCAAAGCAGCGCTATGCGCTGCTTAGATTTACTTTCACGTTATTTCCAGAGCTAAATAAGTTGAGCGCTGGAAAGTAAATCGGAAAGAAAAGATTTTGCGCCGATTTGCGTCACTTTTGTGATGCAATCACGGCGTAAAATCTTACTAAATTCCCCCCTTAGTGCCAATTTACTAAATTCTCATGCAATGCAGCGCAGCAGCCAAAAATGCTGTGCTGGGTTGCGTGAGAAGGAAAGAGTAGAAGAGCGCCATATCGACAGAGATATGGCTCTCTCCGATCCTCTCCTTAGCACCAGTGCAACATTTTACTGCTGAGCACCATGCACACACCTTTGCACCATAGTGCAAGGGTGTCTGCACACACCTTTGCACCATAGTGCAAGGGTGTCTGCATGAGTCTAGCATAGGTTTTCTACTAGAATGGTCCCCTTCGAGTAGAAAATAATACGCCTAGACAACTTAAAAAAGTTTTCCTACTTTGTGTGTGTGCTGTACAATGCAGTACACATGCAAAGTCGGAAAAGAAAGGGGAAATGAAAACATTTCTCCTTTTAGTATCTGCTTTCAAATGGCATTCATTTTTTACACAAAACCCTGGGGCATATGTACAAGGAAATGTCAGAGCGTGGAGCTGTGCCAAATTTGGCAGCGCCACTCTCCGACATTTCCAAAACGCAGGGATGCGCCGTATTGACAACAATATGGCACACCCCTCTAGCGCTGGCACTAAAATTAGCTTTCTAGCACCAATGCAGGCACCCTTGCACCGTAGTGCAAGGGTGCCTGCATTGCAGGGAATGATTGTTTATTGTTTATATGGAGTAGGGCATTGCGCCACAGAAACGTCATTAAAAGTGACGTTCCTGTGGCACAAGGGCCTTGTAAATATGCCTCCCTCTCTCAAATGTTTGGTAGATAGGGTTTTGTGTCAAAACGCACAGGTGGTTGCCTTGGGAATGGCCATGTACCACTGATGAAATGCCACCTTGATGCAAAGCAGTGCTTTGCGCTACCTTGTGTACTTTTAGGCAACTTTCCAGCGCACAACAAGTTTTGCGCTGGAAAGTAAATAACAAAATAAAATTTGCGCTGGTTCTCAATATGTTTGGAAATCTGGCCCTTAGAATTAAATCTCTGCGCTTTAGAAAGTTCCATCACATTTTAACAGGTGCACAACTGTGCGCTGTGTGAATACACGCCTTCTTTATACGGCCACATATTCATAACTCTGGTTTGCAGCAGTAACAATTTCTTGTTGTTTGGTGTGATTTCACAAGAATCCCTCCTGCACAATGCCTCTAACTTTAAATTAGAATGGTAAACAAATGTTGTCAAGGTTATATTATAAAACTGTCAGCTCTAAACGTATGCAACAATTCAGACATTTCATTTATAACTTTTAAAAGTGCTATCAAATACAGGACTGGCAGCATGCTATGGGCAATCCGGTCTCCATCAAGTGTAAAATTATCCACATGGATTCTTTATCAGAATTGCGGGAAGGGATTTCAACTTTTTTTTGGGTGTACACTCTCCTTTAACATATAGTCCTAGCCAGGACATGGATGACAAAACATGTTACTGACGGCCCGTTACAGAATAGTTCACTGTCACTCTGCTTTATTCAGTAAAAACTCAGCACTGCTTTTATTGTAATGCTCCACTTGGCCTGTGCTTGCCGCCTCCTTTAAGATCAGTTCAGGGCCCCCAGGGCAGCCCACACCCTAATTTAAACACCTCTGCTGTAGGAAGTGAGGTCACTGGTTTTTGCACCATTAAATGAAATAACAGCCTCACACATTTTTACTCCCATTACAGATCATGTAAACAGCTTGATCTGTCGTGTCGATGCAGTTCAAGCTGTCTGTGGTAAAATGTGTCTGGAGTATTTAAATGTGTCAGATAGAAACTGCAAAATGTTTGGTGCCATCTTCCTCTTGCACTGTATAATTCAATTTTGAATGTTGCTAGTTGTATTTCAATGACCACAATTTCGCACAACAATATAAAATTCTATCAAACGTTTCTACCACCAACATTTTCAAGCTTCACTCCTTCAAAACTGTGAACTCGAGCCATCTTCATTAGTCAGGAAGGTTGACTCTCAGAAGTTTCAAACAGTTGACAGCAGTGGCGGCCGGCATGGCTTGCGGGTGGCGGGGCGGGCACGGGAGGGGCGGGGGGCTCGAGCGCGGGGGATGCGCAAAATTTTAAAAAATGAACTTACCTTCCCGCTGGGTCCTGCGTCTCTGCCCCTATTCTCCTCAAGAATCAGGAAGCCCCACTGACCAATCACAATGCTGCAATGCAGCGTTGTGATTGGTAGGCACCCAGGCTCCCCTGATCAATCACAACGCTACAATGCAACGTTGTGATTGGTTTTGAGAGTCTGGTTTGACGCTCAACCAGGCAATGGGGGCCTGGGCCTGTTCTCCACGCAGGCTGTAATGCAGCCTGCATGGAGAACGGGGAAAGTGCGCATGACTGGTTTGGGCGGCCCCAGAGGGCTGACCAAACAGTCATTGCACACTTAGGAGCAGCCCCGCCTGAAGCTAAGCAGCACAAACATAAAATGATAATAACTGAAAGTTATTATAATTTTATGTTTCCTCTTCTCGAATTGCTTGAAAGCAGTGGGGCGATGCTCCTCTGCCATAGTGGAGGAGCCACCACTGGTTGCCAGGTATGGCAAGCAGTAATCTACCTGATGGTAATCTGCACCTAATGATCATAATACTGCTTAATTTGTAAAGTGATCAGACGTTCTCTTAGGAAGAGGATGCCCACTTCTCCCAATTGCATATGATATGGTCCACAGTCATTGGTCATCTCACAACACAAGTTATTCCGTTGGGGTGGGATGATGTGTGTGTGTTTGTGTATTGTGTGTGAGTGTGTATCTTTCATTTTTAGCTTGGAGTTTTTTTATATTATGCTGGTAGTTCACACAACAGACCAACTTCTTATGTATAACAAAAATTAACCCAAAGAGAGCAAATGTTACTGGTCAAACAAAATTGCAAAATGTAGTGCTCTAGAATGGACTTGGCTTGTGACGTTTGAAAGTGATGAGAATAATACCTATCCTGAATGCCAGTGGAGAGCAACGCAAGCCCCGCTTCCACAAAGTAGGTTGAGGGGTTACTAGAAGAAAATGTAAGAAAAATGCAGTCAATAGTGCATTTTACAGTCTAAGTTTTACCTAAATTTCCTAAAAAAGCTATGGGTTTTTGAAGTGACTTCTTTAAAGGAGATCAATGTATTTGCATTTCTCAAGTATTTTAAAGAATTAACACTTTAAGTCACCGTACCATTTTATAATTTTTTTGTAAAGCTATACTAACTGTATCAGCCACTGAATATTCATTCTATTGTTAGATGCAAATCTCTCCCAGCAGTTAGATCTTTCTGGCTTGAAGAAGCCCAAATTGAGATTTGCCAAAGGAACAGGTCAGGGCTGTAAACTGCTCAATAGGACCTCCTGTACTTTTTTCGATGCTACCACTATTGTCTTCCCATAGCCAAGAGTGGCTTGGGGTACAAATAGTGGGCAAAAAACACATGAAGGGTGAAAGGAGGAAACCAGCCTTGGAGTGTTGTCTCCAAACACATGGATCCTTCAGTCCATAAAACACTGGCACACACAGCCTTGAATGCCCCTTCCCACTCACAAAGCTTCTAAAGCTTAGAATGATGTGAGAAGAAAACCAATGGTCACAGTGTCATACTGAAACTCATCAGTCAGTTCCTCAGGCACATTGCCCTACATTCAAGGGACCAAATAGAGAATAGCATTCTTTGTGTTCAAATCTGAACTCTTGATTGCACGGAACCAGCCTTCATATACAAACTTCCATTGGCATCAATCACAAGCTCAAATGTACTGTGATGGAGCCACTCCTAAACTGTAGGTGAGCTGCACTCACCAGATTATAAAGTACATAAAAATACACATGGTACTGCTATTTCTATGGGTTTTCTTGTGTGGGTGGTTCTTAGAGGCAGGTGGGTTATTTTCAGGTGCTATCCCACTATCTTATTTGGTAAGTGTTTGATGTTGATAACACCTTGTGACATAGTTGCTCTTTGTTTTAGCAATTTCTTACTGTGGGGAAAGGATCGATACAGCGTGCCCATTCTGTATGGTACTTGAGGGTTTCAAGGAGATTGTGCCATAAACCAGCACCTTTCGTGATTATCCTCTCTGAAGAACAGCTGAAACCCATCTGCAGTATCCACGCAAATCCACAAGCCTGCTTCTCTTTTCTTGGATGATCAAGTTTGGAAATGTCTGTGGTGCACTGGAAACAATAGGCAATTTATTTCTTGGCAGAATTTGAGTTTCTAAAAGTTGTACTATGCACAGTACATACTTCAGTTAAATAAACACTGAATGCAGGGTCAAGCATTCTCCCAACCTTGATGATAGCCAAATGCACTCAATCCTCATTGTTGGTAGACAACGACACCAAACCTGATACAGGACCCTTTATCTGTAACCAGTAATACGTCACTAAATGATAATGAGAAAACCAGCTCAAGGCATAGGTGGACTGGCCGGAGAAAGCGGAACAATCCCCCACAGTCATGGGACACTGAAAGGCCAGTAGAAAGTGCGATTGGTTGTTCAAACACCATCCAGAGACAGCAAGAAATGTTTAATCACTTTCCCTATCCAAAGAGGGAAGGAAGACTTGCCACCCACCAGAAGCATTAAGTGCACTCTGACACCCTAGAGAGACGACAGGGACCCTCTGACACCCACTAGACATGGCAAAGAAGCGCCAGCGCCCACCGGAGACAACAGGGTCACCATGATAACTCTTAAGATACACTTTGACACTGTTCAGAGTGACTTCTTAAACAACAGCATACCAGTTATTTTTTTAAAGCATTGAGTAGTACAGTTGGAAATGGGTGTCTAAAGGTAACACATCACATTTGACAGTATCAGACAGTCATGTCATGAGAGTCACCCACAAAATAGATAATCTTGGCAAATATGTGAAATAATTACAGAAAGCTGATCCAGCTCACAATGTGATATCAAAATAATTATGAAGTATGAGATGTGAAAATGAGAGGGAAAGAGGCTGGTGTTGGCCAAGCAAGGGAGGGAAGTTTCAGAGACATCTGGAGACATGAGGAGCACACGTATTTGTAGCAGGCAGAGGGGTAGAGCTATCGAATTGTGGTATTTAGATAGTGTTTCATACCCATTCTGGGGTATAGAGTGGGTGTAGGCAGGCAGGGAGCACAGAGACAAGCACTGCAGAGGCATCATACATGCAGCTGAAGGGACTAGGGCTGGATATGATAATGCAGATAGTTGGAGGTCTTACGTAGAGATGTGGGTTCACCTAGAAATGTGGAAAGCCTGACAATGAAGCAGGCTTTTGTGGACCTTTAAGAAGTGAGTGTCCAAATTGTTCTTACAGTGAATCGGGACCACTGGTGACATTGCCCTTCATAAATGCTAGTTAACATTGTTAACATCACATAACATTGATATGAGGATTCCCTTGCAGACAAAGGGGTTTGAGGAGTGAGGTTAACACACAGAGGGGATCATAGGGATTGAGGCTGAGATACCCAAGGTGGCAGAGGAACTCACACGTCTTAATCATGAACAGGTACAGGTTGCCATAGGTAGACTAATCAAGTGCAGGTAGGTCCCGGTGTCACATCCTACTGACCTTGGCCTAACACAAACATTGACACATGGCAGCTGGCTGGGGGGGCGGCGGAGGGGAGTAAACACAAAACAGATAGAGTGATCTGCACAGGAGTGGTTGCCTACTGCTCAGTCTCTGGATGGGTCTGATCATCTGATTGCAGGACTAAGCTCTTTGAGCCTGGCTTTCACATTGTAAATACCTGTGACTTCCATGGCAAACAATGAAATGAACTGATGTTCATATTCATAAGTTACTGTGAATGTTGTTTCAGTTCTGGGAACGTTTTCAGCTAACTAAATTGAATACATTAGTGACAAACTATTTAAGTTAACATTGTGATCTACAAATCCTCTTGATGAAGTGCCAAATGATTTAATGCAGAGTGTGATTGTACTTTTTTGTCATATGAAAAGCTGAAAACTGGATGAATTGTTGATATGTTTTTCAATTGCATTTCAACTGATCAAGTGAGTTGTTATCAAATTTCCCATTGTGTGAGTGTGAATCTATCTGCAGCAGTTCTTACCAGCAGGCGGCCGCAGCAGTAGAAGGCCAGAAATGACTTCAAATTGCAGCTAAGAATTACCAGAGGGAGGGAAAATGGGTGACGGCGCAATATTGGGCATCTTCACGACTTGGTAGGCACCAGCACCACTGAAGCACGAGGAGGTGGGCAGAACTGAAAAATGTGATGAGGTGGAGCCTGCTGGGCTAGCATCCTGCCTGCATGAAAAGGGGGAGGGACAGAGACAGGCTACGGCACTGGGACACAAGGAATGGTCTGTGAGATGGCCTGGAGGGTAATCATAGCACGGACAGCGAAAAAAGATCCATAAGCCCACCCAAGCTGAGTCTCTGTCACCCAAAGGAAGGCTATTTGTGAGTGTGAGTGGATCACTGCTGTGCTCGCCTGCAGCAGAATGGAATTAAAAGACTTCCTTGAAACGTGTTGCAATTAAAGTGCAAAATGCAAAGCTGGAAAGTGTCCCAGACTTGTTGTAAGAATGCTGGCACCAATAATTAATAAAAATCGATGGCAACTGCCACCCCCCAGGTCACAGGACTATTTGCCAAATATCTCGGTCCCCTTTAACAAGACGGGTAGGGCTCACCGGCTCAAATTAAGTACTGGCAGTGAGCACATATTTTAGGAGAAGGTTAGGTTGACTGCTGAACAAAATTTTATAACTTCTTTCCTTTTTTTCCAAAGGTATATTCTTATAGAGTAGGGAATGTTATTAAAGGCCTCCAAATTAAGGACATCTACTTGCAATTTTTCTTAAGCACTACTCCCGATTTGACGGACAGTGCTGGTATTTTGGAGGCCCTAAGCCCCAGGGCCAAACCTAGTGCATTTCCTCCATTCGACAATGCCTCTCTACAGATCCTTTTTAACCAAGTCATATCTGGCACTCCTGATGACCCTATGAGCCTTGACCTTATCCTAAAACTCAAAGATCTTCTATTCCCATTTTTAAAAAAAATCATTAATCTCTCTCTGACTTTTGCTACGGTCCCTTGTGCTTGGAAGCACACCAAAGTCATGCCTTTGTTTAAAAAAACCTTCCTTGAACCCGGTCAAGTTAATAAACTATCGCTCCATCTCTCTCCTACCTTTTTTGGCCAAGGTGGTAGAGAAACATGTGAATAGAGTTTGTGGAGGAGAACCACATTTTGGACACGTCTTAAAATGGTTTCAGGCCTTCTCATCGCACACAATAGGCACTCTTTGCAGTGTCAGAGAAACTTTGCAGTGCCTTGGATGAGGGTAGTTCATTGCCCCTGATTCTGCTGGATCTACGCGCTGCTTTTGGCACAGTGCCACATAAGGTACTACTGCAGAGATTACATGATATACAGCTACGAGGGTCAGCCCTGACCTGGTTTAACTCTTTCTTGAGCATGCGCTCATTTCAAGTAATATCTCCTCCCGTTTGCGTCCCACCAATTATCTTTACAGTATGGAGTCTCCCAGGGCTCCTCATTAAGCCCAACCTTACTCAATATTTATGTCCAGCCTCTATTGCATGTTGTGAAATCCTTCGGGCTCTCATTGGTACCATACGCGGACGATACCCATCTTATTCTTTTACTTTGGCAAACCCAACTCAAGACATGGCTAACTTTCAGAAAGGCATGCTTGATGTTGCTAAGTGGATGAATAACAATTGTTTAAAACTAAATGCTAACAAAACTGAAATCCTTCTGTTAGGCAAACACACCCACACCATGGGAGGCCACCGGTGGCCAGTCAGCCTTGGACCGCTTCCCAAGCCTAAACTGCTCATCAAGAACTTAGGAGTATGAATGGAATAACACTCTCACCTTTGAGTGCCTCAGTCTTTTGAGAAGCCTCATATTTATTATTGGCTTTTTAGATCCCCAAACTAGGCAGACCAATATTCAATCCCTAATCCTTTCTCACCTGGACTATTGTAATGTCCTGTACATAGGTGCCAACAAAACAGTCACAAAAAGACTCTAGATCGCCCAAAATGCAGCAGCGAGGTTGATCTTCTCCCTTCCAAATTTCTGTTTCGCCGATGGGCTCCTCCAGAAGCTTCACTAGCTACCTATGGATATGCATGTACATTTCAAAACCTTGTGCATTGCCCATAAGACCCTCCAATCCCAGGGTGCTCATATTCTTGGCGGTCTTATGTTCACTGCACTTGCCATATAGGCCCCTCCTGTCGGCTGACTTCAACTTAGCCACTGTCCTTCGGACAAGAGGGTACGAGCAGGAGGATGCTCCTTCCGAACCATGGCCCCTGTCCAGTGGTGGCTGGCAGGGAAAGGGGGTGGGGGTGGGTGGGGGGATGGACAGGGGAGACAAAATATATAAAAACAAAAAAGAAAACACTTACCTCCTCGCGCCGCGGCTGCCTCTGTTTCTTCTCCCTCTTTGCTAAAGAGGGCGGAAGCACACAGGCTCTCCTGAGCCAATCACAACGCTGCAATGCAGCATTGTGATTGGTCTGAGCACTGTAGTTCGGCACTCAGACTAGGACATGGAGCCTGTGCATGTTCCCTATCCAGGCTGTAATGCAGTATGGGTGGGGAACATGCAAAGTGTGCAGGACTTTTTGGCTGGCCCAAGATCGCCGGCCAAGCAGCCCTGTGCACTAAGGGGCCGATTACGATCTCGTTAGAAAACTCTTCCGACCGAATCGGTTTCAGAATCGTTTCCGAACGAATCGGGTTCTGCGAGTCCGACCGACCAATTACGATGCTTCTGTACATCGTTTGGTCAGACTCCCATTTTCTTCAATGTGAGTCTGTGTTCCGAATGAGAGCACAGGCTCCCATTGAAAAAAGGGGTTGTTGGGGAAAACCATGCACACTGTGCATGGTGGAGAGGAGGGGTCCCATGGGTACCCCCACGGGCCCCAACCAGAGGCCTCTGGGTGAAGGGGGGCCTGCTACAGGCCCCCAAAGTCAGATTCCGACAGCTGTTTCGTGTCGGGCAGACTGAATCGGAACGGCTGTCCGAATCAGTCATCGTAATGACTCGTTAGGAAAACATGTCCATAGAGCTGTAAGATTCGGCTCCAAACGACTTGGGCTGTCTGAATGCCCTTCGGAACAGATTCGGACAGCCCGAACGGTTTCCTTGCATCGTAATCGGTCGTTGAGAAATGCCCGAATCGGTCGGAAACATAGGTTCCGAATCAGATTCGCAAAATCCGAATCCCGTTCTGAGCCTTTCTGGATGGCAACGTAATTGGCCCCTTAGTGTTCACAGTCCACAACTTGTCCCTGAGCCACCAGCCCCGCCCCATCCGAACCCAGCCCAGCAGAAACAAAAAATAAAATGATAATAACCTTGTTATCGTTTTATATTTCCCTTTTCCACTGCTCTGAGAGCAGTGGGGCGAAGCTCCTCCGCCTTAGCAGAGTAGCTGCCCCTGCCCTATGGAACAAATTGCCTCTTTACCTCAAGAAAACTCATAACCATCTCAGCTTCAGGAAATAACTTAAGACATGGCTCTTTTCTAATTAGTTTTCCATCATTATATCGCTTTCTTTCAGTGAGAGTATTGCACCTGCATCATGTGCTCTTGGTCTGGGGCAGCTATGCGCTCTGCAAGTCTTTTTAACATAACATAACATAACATAACATGACATAACATAACATAACATCACATAACATAGGGTTTTACTCTTTCTAACTGTCCACCTTTTGCAAGACAATCTTCACTGTTGTTTTTCCCCACACCTATTGTGCTAATGCCATGTAGGATCACAAACTGGCGGAACAAAAATAGGGCACACCTTCATCAGGCTTAGAAAGAGGCATGTTTTAGAGATACATGGCACAAATAGACTTTGTACCTTTGTGCATGCCTGTGTATGTACACATTAGCACATTAGAGGCAGACCTATTGGCTTTGAAAATCTTGTTCTTAAAAATGCATTTTGAAAAATGAAAAGAGGCATATTTTTCGTTGTTGGAGAGTAAAACTAGTGAAACAATTTACTTGTAGATTGTGCACAAGTCCTGCATCCCACCTTTCAGTTCCAGAAACAACTTTTCTTAAGATCATGTTGAAATATTCTCATAGTGACCTTAGGACCAGCAGACTTAGTTCTCATGTCTTTCATGTGGCTAACAAATGTGATTGAGGGCCAATGAATGTATGTCTCTAAGTATATAGTGAAGTTGATGAAAAAACGTCCAACAGACCTTGCTCATTATACCAATGTGAACTCCAGTTCACGAATGTGCATCTTTCTCTTTAGGGCCCACATTCTCCTTCTACCAGCCACCATACAAAAATTGCATGTCAAATTTTTGTCTATCCTCATTTAAAACATTTTCGGTTTTATCTGCCCTTTGAAATCTTCTCTCTAAAATCCTTTCCAAAATAAACCAAGAAATGATTATTCCTTTTTTGGTACAGAAATGTAACTTTCAAGATAGAACACATCTGCAAATTTTCCAAACTAAGCAAACACACACAGTCCTCTTACTGGAGGAAATTGGAAACCGTTTAATCAAGGATCCCAACAATAAAGTAAATATTTGCAAGTGACCACAGCTTTAGTACCAAGACAACAAATATAGAAAAAATATGTCTGAATGCAAGTTACACATATGCAGGTTTTCACCTGACCAAGTTGTGTGTTCCTCGGCATATCACTTTAGCACCTTGTGGCTCAGAAGACAAATCGATAGTATTAAGCAGATTGATATTAATTTGTATTTTAAAAGATCAAGTGTCCTTAGCATGTGCTGTAGCCTAATTTCTGTTAGACATTTGAGAAGACCACCGAAGCAAAAATAGTCGCAGAGCCGGATCCCAAATGAAGCCAAAATGAAATACGGAAATAGCTAATGTTTCCTTTGAGAAAATGAAATAGCAGATGTGAAAGTGTGCCAGTTCACAAGTTGTGGCACTTCCGCACCTGGCAGAGTGGTAGTCCTCAAGCACGAACATGGAGGACTTTCACAAGACTCTCTGAATTTAAATAAAAAAATCGAGCAAACAGTAGCAGAGGACTTTCAGCAAATAATTGACCGGTCGGGGGAACTATAAATATTTGATTTAGCAATATAATATTAACAGTGAGACATTTTGTAAAAACGTGTTTTAATTATGTATTGAGTATAACTTCAGGAACTGCTGGAAGTCAAATATCCTCGGGGATTTCCGAGGCAAAGAGGGACTGATTTAGGTAGGGGATGATGGGCTTTACTCCAGCAGGGTGAGGGATTAAAATAATCTGTTGTCCTGACAGAGTACTCGTCCTCCAAGTTTAAGATGTTTGCTGGCTATGTGGACATCGCTTAACATTGGCAGGAACCGATTTCTTGGTGGTTTCTGCCAATGTATTTAAAGTTTAGCCGACAGCTCTGTCAAACATGATGGCTGCTTGTTAAACTTTTAAATTGTTTTTTTCACAAGAGGATAAGGGTGATCATTTCTGTTGCTGTACTTCACTATGTGACTTCAATTACAATATCTTCTAAGCGTCCTGTGGGTAGACAATGAACACAACTGTTCCTAGTTTTTTGTGTTCTAGTTCTTGTATGTTATATTTCATCGGGTACCATGGAAAGCTGGCACCACCGCCAGGGTCGGATTAAGATCACAATTTGGCCCGGGCACTGACGAAAAAAGTGGCCCACATTTGCGGGGCGTGGCCCACATTCGTGGGGCGTGGCCCACATTCGCGGGCGTGCCCTTTCATGAAACACACAAGGAATGTCAGTGGGAGGATATTGTTCTTGGGAAGGACACAGGGCCAAGGTGACAATGTCCTACAAGCTGAGCAACTGAAAAACAGCGAGGCCCCTTTCTCTTAAAAAATTATTCCCCAGCCCTCCAGCGCAGGAGCACCTGAAAAGCAGCGAGGCCCCTTTCTATTACAAAATTATTCCCCAGCCCTCCAGCGCAAGAGCACCTGAAAAACAGCGAGGCCCCTTTCTCCTAAAAAATTGTTCCCCAGCCCTCCAGGGCAGGAGCACCTGAAAAACAGCGAGGCCCCTTTCTCTTAAAAAATTATTCCCCAGCCCTCCAGGGCAGGAGCACCTGAAAAACAGCAAGGCCCCAGCTATTTGTAAATTACTCAGCCCTCCCCAGCCCTTCACTGCCTCGGGGCAATGGCCTGGCAGGAGAGGGGATAAAGCAAAAATACAGCTGCTGGGCCATCCATGGGGGTGGGGGGGAGGTTCAGGTGAAGATGGTGCCAGTTCCCAACATTACCTGGCCCCCACAGCGAGACCCATTTTTCCTCGCCCACTATGCCCTGAATGAGAAGGGCTTTGGGCGAGGTGTTAATGAAAACACTGTTTCAGGGCTGCGTGGGCCCCAGGGGGCCGAGGTGAAAATGGCTCAATGGCCTGGGCAACACCTGGCCCCCTGGGAGGCCGATTCTGGCCACAATCACCCCTCCCCAGCCCACCATCAGTGTGATTGCTTGGCAGGGCAGGGGGTCAAGGAGAGGCCACAGCTGATCATCGCTGAAGGGCCGCACAGCGAGGCTGCTTTCCTCTCCCTGTCAGTGCTCTCTGTGGACTGGGAAAGGGGGAAAAAACGGCCCACAGAGGGCACTGAGACACCGGCCCTTCGGCCAATGCCAGAGTGCCCGCATTACCAATCCGTCCCTGACCACCGCTGACGTCTTGCAAAACTCTAGTGAATCAATCATGCAGTCGGATGATTATAGTGATTCATTTGTGGCCTACCTGGGAGCTCTAGGGGTGTTTTTTGTTGCTAAGCCCAATTTCGCTTGCTAATGAACAGGTTTGGTGTTTAATCGTGAATGTCATTGAAACATTTTCATATTTCTGAGGTGGGTGATGTTGGCACTAGTGATGATATGGATGAAGAATTTTAGAATATCTTAGCACTGAGAGACCTGGAGGAATTTGTGTTTTAAGAAGAACAATGTGCAATGTGCAGGCATCAATTGTTCGCCTGAGTTCACTGCTGGGGGAATATGATGACCAGTACATAGCAAGTGTGAATATGTTAGTCACTAGTCACATATTCTTTGACCCACAATATGCAATTGTTGTGGGATAATAGCATTTAATGTTTTTAATGTGGTGAAGATTTTAGGTAGAATTACAAATTGGAAGCCCTCCTTTAGGAGCATTGCAGATTAATCAGGGTAAATATCACGTACCCTAAATAAATCTCTCAGTGGTCAACTAACCCTGTAAATGTAGTCTGATCCAGGTATCTGTGTGGTGTCATGTGACAATGTGTCCACCAGCAGGCTCTAATCATAAAATTCTGCAGTGGTCCTATAGGGCCCTTCTGGAAAATATGAGGTGTTTCACAATTTAATAGGTTAAGTCTAAAGTCTTTGTCAAATTTTTCATAATGTAAAATGAAAGGCCACCACCTTTGTCACCATATTTAAAAATAAGTAAAGTAAGCTAATTGAGTTTAACATGAATATAAACAGTACCATATTGTCTTTGACTAGAGAGATACAACATTTTAGACAGACCTTGGTGGGAACATTAAGACTTCCTCTTGAAACACCAAACAATTATTGTGAGCAGACTTAAAAAGGGATATCTGTACTAAACCTCTAGCTACTGCATTTGTTATTTCACAGTGCAAAGCCCCGTTCCTGCGGTGTTTGTCATGGCATTCACAAGGCAAAACCCCTTCCTATTTGCATTTGTCAGAAGGCATTTGATGTAAACTCCTTCCTATTCAGTTTGACTAAGTGTTCACAATGTCAAACCTGTGTCTGTTGTATTTGTCAGAGAGAGAACAATGTAAAACTCCTTCCTATTGCATTTGAGAAATCTGGTTCAGGAGTTCCCAGGACAGTCGGATGTTACTAGCTCCAATTGTGTCAGATGGGGATCTTTCACCGCTGATGCCTTGTGGTCTTGGCACCACAGAGGCTCAATATGAGGACCAACTGCTACTATTAGCACCTGCCTCTAAGAATAACTAGGCAGAGCAGTCCAAATCTGAGCCAGTTATTTACTGTTGACTAGAAACTCTTAACACAACAGCGCACAACATTAACACCAAAGAAATCAATGTTCGGTCAGTGCTTGTTGTTGTAAAAGGAAAATCACTTTAATGCATACACAAATCAGTAGCATAATCAAAATGACAAATATTTACAAGATTTCAGGTCGAACTAAAGAGTAGAACTTCTGCTATAGGGACCTTGCAGTATAACTATTGTTAAGTTACCAATGTGAGCAACATCAGGCTTCAATTATAAATGCAGCAGTGGTCATACATGGGCCTTATTGAAAACACATGATGCTTTCACAATCAAAAAAGTTAAGCCTATAGGCTTTTGTCAAGTCATTTGCAGTGTAAAATGAGGCCTACTGCCTTTATCAATAAATAAAGCAAAACTGTTGGCTTTAACATGAACATAAACGTGACCATATCATCTCAGCCGAGGCATAATTTAGGCAGGCCCAATGTATACACTGACATGAAAATTAACTCTCCTTTTGGAGACACCAAGCATTTACGGTGGCTGGACCTTCAAAGGGATATACGTTCTAAACACCTTTCAATTGCATTTGTCAGAGCATGAACAATTTAAACACCATTCCTGTTGTATTATTGGTGAAGTAGTTCACAGTATAAAACCACTTCCTGTGGCAATTTTCCAGTAAGTTCACACTGTAAAATCCCTTCCTATTACATTTGTCAGTTTCCAATGTAAATCCCCTTCCTATTAAATTATCCAGAAACCTGACAGTGTAAAGCAACTTTTTAATGGTTTTTGGCAAGAACTCAGTATAAAGCCCATTCCTATATTATATGCCAGAGTGTTTACAATGTAAAACCCCTTCAAATTACACCATGCAAAAGCCCCTTCCTAATGTATTTCACGTGGGTCTGCAATAATAATGTTCCTAGCAGTTATGAGAAATTGAACTACTCCTTAGGTAGAGTAACACAACCACTTTTCAATCAAATGATTGTAGAGAAGAAGATCAACAAGTGGTCGGAGCCACAAATCCTCTTATAGTCTTATTTCTTACTTATCTGTATGGTGTGCCCTCAAGTTAGACCTAAAAGCCAATGAAATTTCAACAAAACATTTTTTCGCAAGACTAACCAAAACCCTTGTTTATTACTATAATCTGTTTGAATACATGTCTGCACGCTTTAATGCAGTGTAATAACAATTAACCCATAAGCGCCTATTGTCTTATATACACTTTTCACGTAAATAACTGAGGCCCACTGTCTTCATCATAATTTTTATAATAAACAGATCAGACCTATGGCTTCTGGCATAATTTTTCCCAATAAAGCAATCAGACCTTCAGCCTTGAATATTGACTTGCCACTGTAACCACCCAGGACTTCCTATTGAGCATAATCTTTGCAATCCAAGCACTTTTTTTAATTGAAGCACACAACTTCTGCCCAATGAAATCTTGTAGGGAGGAAGATCAACATGTGGGCATAGTCAAACTTCCCACTCTCAATAGTGCTTCTTGAAGCTTTTTTTCTGTTTGTCATATAAGGTTTGGCAACTGTTCCACTGTCAAGCCAGATCGCAAAATGATGAGAGGGAATGGATGTGGCTTATGCGTTTAATAAAGGAACTGGTGATGATGTTTTACATGTGAGTGTTTTAAAAGCAGTTGAAACACATTCCAGGCTCGTAATTATGATGGATGTCAGTGCCTTCAGGAAAGCAGCTCTAGGGTCATAACGGTTTGAGACGTTCCCCAGTTACTATAATAAAATAATATTGTTATTGGAAGACCCCTCTGTGCCTTACAGTAGTCCTTTTAGATCATGATCACTAAGTCCCTTTGTTGCTAAGGAGAAATTTGGATACTCAGTCTATTTACGATGAAATCACATTTTACAATCATCAAATCTCCACATCAGGTTGTTGGCAAAACAAATGCCTGTCCTTGGTTTAATAACGAATGCACACATGGTAAGACACATTTGAATGAAACTCTCTGCTCCTTTTCTTCTGATAACACAGCCCACTCTGGGAAAATAGCACTGAAGAAGATTCATTAAATAAAACTTGATACTGAAAAAAGGAAGCAGCTGTCTCAAAGGTCTTGGAAGATATGATGGTAGCTGTTCAATTTAACTACAGTAGAGACATTTAATTTTTGCCGTTTGGGCTATGGAAAACTGTGTGTCAAACCTTGACATGATTATCTGTGAAGTCTGTCTGTCATGGTTTTCTTGTCTATCTT
This sequence comes from Calotriton arnoldi, assembly GCA_963921515.1. Classification (NCBI taxonomy): domain Eukaryota; kingdom Metazoa; phylum Chordata; class Amphibia; order Caudata; family Salamandridae; genus Calotriton; species Calotriton arnoldi. The sequence continues at coordinate 68,274 of CAWUFW010003690.1, forward strand.
GTCCATCAAACATATTTTGCAAGCATCTGCTTCTTTAATGTCCTCTTATGATATGATTTGTTCAGCCACCCTGGCTCTGCCTTGTCTACTGTTGACGTGGAACAGACATCATGCCATCAGAAATTGAATAAGGCTCTATGTTCTAATTGTGTTCCACCGGATGTTTGTAAATGAGATCCTTATTTATGGTCTTGAATTACAGATGTGGCCTTTAAAGGAATAATCATTATGGGAAAGATTCTAGTAATTGGAAGTGGGACCATAATAAAAAGTGTGACCAGCCCCTTCTGAGTGACTATCGATCAATTTCATTAATAGATTTTACATGCAAGATATTTTTGTAATGTTCTTGTGGTTGTGCTTTAACATTGGCTTAATACATGCTCTGATACAGTGTCAGCATCAGCACAGGTGTACAAAATGCATTCCTTTATAGCTTACCAAGGAAACTTATTTCGGAGACGTTTGCAACTAGTACCTGGTGCTCCCATGAAGATTTTACCGATGGCGTTGGACCTTTACCTAATTGAGGAGTTGATTACGTTGAAAAACCTATTGCTTTGTGTATTAATATGCAAACATCTTTCAAGATCACTTGATTGAGAATTGTGCTCTTTTGTTGTGATAAGTATTTCACTGCTTGCTTACATCCATAATATGAATAGTGTTTGCCAAAAGAGCTTGTCAACTCATGAATTTAATGATGTTAAAGATGTGTTTCCGGTGTCAACTCAAGATCGTGTGACCAAGTCTACATTCACCTCTAGCCTGGGAAGCTATCATTTCTAGGTTAAGCATAGTTGGTATTTTGAATAATTTTTAAATATGGTTCAAGGGCATGGATAGTTATATTTTGTCTTGAGACTTGGAATTCTACTACTTGCTACAAATAACTGTAGTTGAACAGAAGTAATTCAGACCCTGGTGTGGCTGTGATAAGAAATCTCCCAATACTTTAATGCTCTGTTTTTAGGCCTCAGCTATAACTGTCTGTTGGCCATACCAATTTTTCAAATACACACAGAGTGGATTTTGGATCAGACCCTTGCTCATGATTGGATGTTTCTGTTTTCTTTGTCACTTCCCTGCTCCAAATTAAATCGCTTTCCTTCTGTTTCTTAAGTTTGTCCGAACCCGGAGCATTTTAGTCTCACATTTCAGTCTAATATTCTTCTGATTTGATGAGTTGTATCCCTCTGCTGCATACCCTAGGCAATTCTTTTTTACATTAGTGAACACTCCATTTAGCTGAATGTGTTTCTTTTACTCTTCACCTTCCCCCAGCTTTTGGGTTTACTAGCTTTTTCTTCCTTTCACTACTCCCTGTGTTTATGGGCCACTTGCTCTTTCATCTCTCCACTTCCTATTCTCCGCCCCACTCCATATCCTGCATTGATTTTTTTCTTATTTTTATTCTCCTTCTATTTCTTTTTATTTTACCATTGATCTACTTCTGGGGACTGCTGAGTATTTTAAGTGGTTTTCTCAATTTTTAATTTTTCTTTAGTATACCAGTCTAACACAGTCTTCTGTTGTGCTAGATTGATTAATTAAAAATGGTCACCTGTGTTATGACATATGTGTGTGCATTGGTTGCCATCTTGGAATGAGTTTTCCATAATAGAAAATACATTCCAATATTTCCAGCCATGCATGTACATGTGTCTGGACTCATGGGCATGAATAGAATTGGAAAACAAGTATTGGCAAACCCAATAGAACAGAATTTTAGAGCTGAGGCCCACTGGCTTTGCCATGCTTATTTGTTTTGACCTTATTATGTAGGAATTAGAAGTAAGTAGTTATTTCCACTGTAAATTAAAGCCAGCCAGCGTGCTCTTGCTCAATTTCTTTAAGGGCCTTAATGCTCATGCCTTCCTATTATTCATGCATTTTACAACTCAAGTTCTGGATAAGTTTGACTTGAACTAACAGAGTATTGTTTTTAGTTTGTATCTTTTGTTTTGTAATATACTATTTTGTATGTTTTCTATTTGTACTGATGTACATTTCTTGAAGTGAAATGGAATATTTACTGTACTGTAGCTTTTTCATCCCGTGCAATGAGAAATCCAGAGAGTAATTCCTCTGTTGTAAGAAGGAGGTCCTTGTATGTTAATATGATGTGCAAGATTTCCACTCAAACATGTATGGTTCAGAATTAGAAGTTAGAAAAAATGACAAGCCTGTGACAGGTGTGTACCACCAAGGAAAGAAGTGAGAGAAGTGAGTGCGTTGTTGGGTTACAGGACTACCGCCACTCTTCACCAGGGGAATTACTTTTTGTCTTACTAAGGAGAAGAGTTCCATATTCTCAGGTATGGCCTGCATGGGGACTAACTTGTTTAGAATGGTAGCTAAAGGAATAGTTGCTAAGAGGCTGAGGTACAAAGGCACAGTTTTAGGGTGCAATTAGGAACACCATCATGTTGGGCATCAGGTGATAAAGTCAAAAAAATATTTGGATGATTACCTGCAAGATGAGCATGTAAATAAAATGAGGAATGGTTTTGCATGTTAGACAGAACCCGTCTTATTGTAAAGGAGTTCCCAAGAGACGGGGAGATTGATAGGACGGACAAATGGAATAAGATTCGTTTTGTTCAAAACGGTTAGAGGCATGTCAATCAACCAGGTTAATGGAAGGGGAAAATAGACTCATATGGATGTTTTTATGACTGTAGGAGTGGTTGACTATACAGCTATTTAAAAAAAAGCATTGGCAAAGCCAATAGGGGTAGTGATGGGTACCAGCCTTTGGACTTTGTCAACACATGGTTTGTTATGGTTTTTGGAAAAAGTTATTGTAGGGGAATATTTTATTTTGTCTCAAAAAGCGTACACTGTGTTAGTAGTGCTTTGCACTGAAGGTCACTACTTTGTGTTCACTGCGGAGCTTACACGCACGGAGACGATAGCGGTCTGAGGCGCACACGCTTAAGATCCAGAACCACGAGTTACGCAACTGGGCTTCCATAGTTAAGGAAGATACCATAATTGGGACAACACATCAGGAACCTCATTTGGACATAAATCTAGGTACACAGCTACTAGCAAGATTCTGAATAGAAGGGACCGGGAGTCAACCTAATCACAGCCGGGATGGAAGTAGAACCGGCGGGGAGAACGCAATAGATTTCATCCACCTGCTCAACAGCCCTGAAGAAGTCGTTTGGGATATCACCCACGACGAAACACGTGTTGGCTGGGCAATCCTACTAAATAATAAAGAACAAAAGAATATTCAACAAACTATAATTACTAACAGAAATCTTATTTGTCATTTGTCATCAATGTGTATCTAATATGTATGATAACATAGTGGCATAATAGTATCACGACAAGTCAATGACTATAGCGTGTGCATAGGATTATGGTTTTTACTTTGTATGTGGATGTGCTTCTTGTGAAAGGGCAAAATGCTGTCACTCACAGTGAAGTTAACCAGTGGCTGAAGTGGGCTGACACTTTACCTCATGCTGTAGTAGACAGACAAAAATGTGACTGACACAATAACAGTCTAATAAATGATGCGGGCTGGCTGAAAGCCCTTCTAAGTATTTATATTATGCATATAATTGTATTAAAATCAAAAGGTCGTCGTAAACACCAGACCTAAAACTCGTGTGTAAATTTGGGGAAAGGCATCTTCAAAATTGCTTATATTTGCTCTCCTCCTTTTTTACATGTATCTGTTGTCATAGGCGAAGGAAACCTTTTTGTGCTGTATTGTGGAACTTTGAGGGTCTATTGCTATTTGATGGCCAGTGCCAATGTACCTAGGATTTTCAACTATGGTGTTATTTATCTCCAATAAGCTTCTATTAAAATGGAGTTATAAAGCCTCTCTGTGTTCCGTTTAAACTCAAGGACTGTCTGCTTGAGATACTCATGGGGCAATAGATGTTGTCTATCCAGTGCTGTGCAGGTCAATAACCCAAGATAAAAATAAATATGAGGATCCGGTGCCCATGGATTTCTGAAAGTGGGTTCTGATTGTTTCCTATCTGGCAGCAAATTGTTAGAACTTCTCCGTAAAGATCCCACTGTTTGGAGAGAATCTACAAAGGATGGGATAGTTCCTGCTATAGATTAACACTATGGTTTACCCCTTTTCTTGTGGATTTCATGGTGATCTGAAGCTAAAATAGTGAAATCTCAGCACTTTCAAATATCTGAAAAACACTAGTCTCACCTCCAAGTGTTCCACTACAAGGTAAGCTCCATTTTATTAAAGTGTTTGGTACCTTCGTTTTCTTGTTAGGTGATACTTTATTCATTTGTATTCTAACCACTGCTAGGTCATCAGGTAGAGACGGATTCTCTAGAGAGATAATAATAATAATAATAACAAAGAACATTTATAAAGTGCACGGCTACCTCGGGCGAGGTGTCCCGGCGCTATTGCATCAGACTACAGAGATTAATACCCAAGCAGCTATTCCCCTTGCTTAAAGAGCCAGGTTTTCAGCACCTTTCTGAAAACCTGCTCCGAGTTCAGCATGCGTAAATAGAGAGGCAGGGTATTCCACAGTTTGGCAGTCCCAACCGAAAACGACCTACCCCCTTGCCTTGCTTTAGAAAAACAGGGGACAGCAAGGTAACGCCGATGGTTGGATCTTAATGTCCGCTCCTGGCATATCTAGAGATATCTGTCACACTACCCCAAGAAAATTGTAAGTTGTTCTCTAAAGAGGCGCCTATGAAAAATGTACGGTGCTTTCCCCAATCACTGGAAACCCATTATCGGTTTTCCGTTTACACCACACACTGGTGTACATTGTCTTCCTTTTTCTCTACTCCCCAGACTGTTGGTTTGGATTTAACAGTTTCCCAAAGGTGTGATTGACAGATTGTGCCCTTAAGTGCAGAATTCCTAAATCATGTAATAACTTCCAGTAGTATATTGCAGTCTAGTTCATAGTTTCAGGCAAATGCTTAGGCCATCCCTTTACAAAGAAAAGCTTCAACACAAGTCTCCCTTATGTAACTTGGTCCCTAACTCGAACTGATCAGAGGAGCATTATCTCACTTTCCAAACTACATCAAAAGTCACATTTGGAGCATTGGCCAGGCTCAGATTTTTTTCATTCATCAACTCTGATTCTGTCTCTTGTGCTCGAGTGTGCTCAGGAATTAGGCTTATAATGCCCAGGTGTGATTGGCTTCATGGTGTACACTGTATTAAAAGTCTAACAGGCACATGCATCAAAAGAAAAACCGGTCGCAAACGGTCAGATTCTCAGAATCTGCCCCTTTGCGACGGGTATTTTTGCATTTGGGATGCATCATCCCAAATGCAAAAATCACAATTTAAGTAATCTCTAAATTGCAATTACTTAAATTGCGATTGCATTTAAGGAATCGCAAATTGAGATTCCTTAAATGCAATGCAACAAAATAAAAAAATTAGCGATTTCGCTACTAGGGGCGCAATTTTATGGTAATTTGCCTCTACCCACTGTGGAACCCTAAAAATCTTTATGTCCATTTACCTCTACCCAACCCTGAACAAGAACTCTAAATACCCATACCTCCCTTTACCTATACCCACCCAGGAACCCTAAAAAACCGTCCTTTAATCCTTAAATACCCTATTGTTTAAATGACATTCAAAATATGTAATTTAAAAACAATACCTGCATCGTAAAGTACTGCATTGTAAACCGGTCAAAAGAAGCCTGTGTGGTACTTACGTACATTGTATCGACCTGTATTTTAATGTCCTTGGTAGTAAAGACTTGATGGTAAATGTTAAATACCGTTGTATGTAATACTGTAAGCTGTGTTCCCTTCCTCGTGGTGAGCTTTCAAGAACCCTTTTCCAAATGGGATATTGTTTAACTGCATTATGGTGCTGCATATCTTCTCTGTGCATTTAAAAAAAGTTATTTGGTAGTGTCTCACACAATAACAAGAAGAACACTACCTCATCAATTCTCCATAAAGTATGATCCTGCTTATTAAAAGAGGAATATTTAATATAATTCAAAACCATCCTACATATTACATTATCAATGACTCTTTAAAATAAAAGGTGCCATTATAAAAAATAATCTTAGAGGTATTGAATGCCTGGCTTGGATACAAATGTGCATACATCATTTGTGTGTTCCAGTATCCCCGATCTTGGCACTCACCGACAAAAGAGCAGTTCTGACTGTGCAAGCTTCAACTTCACTAGGGCACCATGGCATTCATTTAGTAGTTGTTAAAGGTAGCTAGCAACTGCCAAATTGGGAGCAGCTGAAACTATACCTCCCGGGCCCATCCTGAGGTTCCAAGCAGTGACATGGCAAGGGTGCCATGGATTCTATGCAAGGAAGGAAAATTGGCCCCTTGCTGCAGGTTGGGTGAAATACAGTAATAATTAAGGTTCAAAGGGCCTCTCGTGGTCATTGCCACAGTGCCACTGCATCTGCTGCAATATTGATAGCTATTCACCTGGTACCAAGGAAGACTCTTGCTCTCTTATCATTAGCCCTTTGTGTTGGGGTACAAATTATAGGGCATCCTCTAAATCTAGGTATGGGATCACATTCAGCATTACGTAAGGTAGTCCATAGTATATTCCATTTCAAAAGCATGGGCAAAGCAAGCTTGCTCTGCAGTTTTCAGCATGCAAAGCTTGTGTGACACAAATCGTGGGTGAGCTTAGGGTCTTACGCTCATTATAGACAATTGACATAAAAACAAGTTAATGTTCATAAATGGAATGTGCCACATTTGCAAATTGTAGAAACAGGGACTGGCTCCATTGTGTTCTTATGTAACAAAAGCGAAAAAAGTGGGCTAACTCATGAAATTAGGCTCATAAATTAGCTTACTGCACTCACTGACCGCTTAGGCAGACTCAGCCTTTCAGCTTTCCAAGGTACGAGTTCATCAAAAGGCATACCAAAACCATCATCCAATAGCTATGGTCTTCACTAGTATATTACTTGAAAATATATCCTATTCATACATTTCTTCACTTCAGGTTACCCTATGTAACCTTCATATGCTTAGAAGAATAAATGGCTGTTTCTCAAACTGTGGGCTATGATACACTGGTGAGTTGAGAGCCCATTTTTGGCGGGTTGGAAAAGTCCTGGTTTTCATGTAAGTAATATCTAAAATGATTAGCCCAGTTTGAGCACCAGAATGAAGGTGCTGAACAATGTCCCTAAGTGCAGCTTTAAAACAAACCCTCCCAAGTATTGCCAAGCAAGTCTCCAGGTGAACCTTTGAGGTTTTTTTTGCTGCTGTTTTTTTTTTTTACTTCACAAAGTCATTTCAACAGACATTGTGTTCACTGTACATGATAATACAAAACCATACCACTTGTGTATGACTTTTGCACAAAAAGTAAGAAATATGAATGTGGCCTAGCAGCCAGAGTGGCCGAGTTTAGATCTGGGGAGCCAGGTTTGAGTCCCAGTGTTGGCTCAGCATCCTTTTATTTTATTGTGGGCATGTCACGTAATATTCTGTGCTTATAATAAAATGAATCTGAGCTTATGTAATGTAATCTAGTGCTCCAATGCCCTTGGGCTAGTTTTGCATTATATACCACAGCAAAATACATATCTCTATATATAGAGAGTCCATGATGCACAATTGGGCCTTATTTTAACACAAAACTTGATATGAGGTCTTACCCCATACTCTGCTGTAGAAAGAGCTTCTTAAATTTGCTAAAATCACTGGTATCAACATCAAAATTTCTCAGATGTCTTGTGCTTTAGTGAACAGATGCTACAGGTCAGCACTCCACTCTGAAAAGTGTTCCAGCCCCAGACTCCAGTGCTGCTCACAATCTGCCGCTGTTATGGGCAGGTCAATATCTTGGTCACAGTCTGATATGGAAGGGTGTAGTCAAGGTTGTTAAGCTTACAAACAATTTCTGTAATTAAAATAAAAAATCACCCTGCCTCATGTCAATTAAAGCTAAGTGGGTTTCAAAGGTTTGTCCTTCTAAAAATTGGGTGAGGTTCTAAAATGTTTGTCAAGCACTGGAAAAGATCATATATTATGCCCAATATCATTCTACGGCTCCCGAAAATAGCCATGTAATTTATTTATTCAATAAGGTATTGTTGTGTAATTTTGCACTCACATGTTTTACTACAATGGTGACTTGTCCACAACATGCAGCTAAAAGTGGAACAAGTACTCGTGTCGGTGTAATATATGTAATAGTATTTGTTTATTGAAAACATTGCTGCAGAACAACGGAGCACTGAAAAGTGGGCATGAGTCCAGAGATACAATTCTTGATCGCTTACAAGAGTCAGGTTAGGCATTCATTACTAATATTTTGGAAGATAGTGCCCTTTGATAAGTCTTCTGTGTGTTTCAGAATTTCAACTGTTTCTTGTTTAAGTCCACCCACTGTTGGTTGAAGGTTACCTTTACCAGAATCAGCACTTGTTAAGGGTAAATCAGCACTTTTAGACACCGAAGGTGGATTCCCCTGGGTCGCATTCTTTCCTCTCTACACTTTCACCTTTATTTCATGTGCTGCTGCACACTGGAAGTACTCATATCTTCTACATCTTTTCTTGGGGTTTGGTGGGAGTTTTGCTTCTTCCTAATCACATGCTTACATGAGGGTGTTTAGTGTAATCTGCAGAGCAGCTCCCCAGGTTCCCACAGTGTTTTACCTGAGAAATGCATGATTTGGCCCCATTGCTTTAAACTTTTCTCAAGAGGGGGGGCAACCCTCAATTCTTTCCCAGGGAATACGCGGCTAGCTTGCTTTCCTTGCTCACTCTGTGCCATTCAGAATATTGTTCAAAGTTGGTGGTATTTTGTTTTTCTGGTTATCTTTTTGCCAGGGAAGAGCTGTGGAACCTATTTACACAGAGCAGGTAAAGTGTAGGCAGCAATAGTGCAACCACATACAAGCCTTTGGTTTTGTCAATGTATGTTTAGTCATTGTTTTGTAAAATTGTATTGTTGGTAGAGATGGTGGGGCCTAGCATATATAAAATACAAATATTGATTAAAAATTAATTTTCTTTTGTTTGCACTAAGTACATACTAACATACTAGTTCATTGCAGTGAAGGGAACTACTTTGCAGAGGATGTGCAACATGTGAAAGGGCTGAATACCATCCCTCAGTGAAGTTAGCCAATGGCAGAAGTGGGCTGACCTATTGGCCCATGTTTTACACAGCAATGGTTAGAAGCCAGGACTTGCTCAAAGCCCCTATAAACAAATATGCTACACTGGTGGTGCTAGCACCATTGTAGTTATAGTTAGGTCACACATTCCATTAGAAAGGTATTTTTTTTTCTTAATAGCTTTGGCACCTTTCAACAAATCTGTATGAAACTTCCCCCAAAAATGTTCATCCACATTGACTCTATCATGGAAAGCATCATGCTGATCCGCCATGAGGTGCCAAGAAAAGGGGGGCGGGGTCCCAAAAGTTTAATTTCACATTCTAATTCCCATATGAAAGTTTGCTTACCGATACTGAAAAATACAGCTGCACGGAATGACACTAAATTTGGCACAAATTTAGAACTTTACTCAGATGTCACCAGTAATGTCCTCAATGATGTCTTTTAACATTGCCTGAGTGATGTAATACGTGAGGTCCTAAGCAGTACATAGCAAATGTGCAAGTTATACTTAATTCAGTTAACTATAACTGGTGAATTTCATTTTTTTTTGTTTAAAACTGTATTTTTAACACACCTTTTCACCTATCTATAATGTCACTTTAGCCTTTGTTTTTTTTAGTGAATTTCTGAGGTTTTTTGTTAATGTAAAGTAAGGTATTACCATGCCTAACTATAATGTCACTTTAACCTTTGTTTTTCTTCAGGGGGTTTCTATGGTATTTTTAATGTGAAGTAAGATTTTATTTCCATACCTAACTATCCCACCCCCCCACACTATGTGACCTTTGATCATGCATGGTAGAGGTCGGGAGCAAGGCCTGACCTCTGGCCAGACCCTGCGTCCAAGCCCCCACAGTGCAAGGCCCACAGCTGTGTGCTTTGTGGGGTCAGTCGCAGGGCCGGCCTGTGGCAAGTTCCTGCACCCATCACCCCGCAGGCGGCCAGCCTCCCATTTCTGGATAACCCCGCATGGTCTCTCAAATTCCAAGGAACACATAACTTTTTTTTAGTCTTTTTCATTCCCAGGCTAATCTCATGGTAATCTCGTGGTAATTTTGCAGTACTCCCACAAATATTTGTGGGTGTACTTTGCACTTTGAACAAAGGGGTGCTCCGCCCAGGATTCATCACCCACTAGTCCCAGATGTCTGGTACCCCACCCTACCCCCATATCTGTTATTTTATTTTAATTTTCATTACACAGGGTCTGAGTCCTCAAGTCTTAAAATGATAACCACAACATTTCTCTTCAGGTTGTGGCCAGCTAATCACAGCACTCAGTCTTGCGAGACTGGTCTCAGTCCCATAGGACAAGCCAATCAGAAGGTTTCCTTTATTTGTTTTTTCCCTCTGAGGTCTATCAATACTCTCTTAGTAAGCTGTTGGTAGTACTTCGGTGCTCCCTCAGTACTCCCTCAAGAGTACCATGAGTCTGCAGTGATGCAAAAAGGATTTTCTTTGCACATTGCACATTGCACATTGACTACTCCACTAGGGCCAGGGGGTCAGGGTACCCCTACCCTGCCCCTTTATATGTTGTTTTATTTTAATTTTCAGGACATAGAGACCGAATCCCCGAGTATTAAAATGGCGGCTGCAAAGTTTCTCTTCATGTTGTAACTAGCAAATCACAGTGCTCAGTCTTGTGGGATTGATCCCAGACTCTCAAGACCAGCCAATCAGAATCCTTAATTTGTTGTTTTTGTTTTCTCTGTACTTCTTCGGCATTCCCTCTGTACTCCCTTAATACTCCTACGGTAGTACCTCATCACTAGATATCTATAAACTTTGAAGCCTAATTTCCCTCAAATGGCTTAATGGATTTTCCCCAAATCTAAAAAAGCACACTTTCTGGGTAAAGATCTAGCTTTGTGCAAATTTGGTGTAATTCTGTTTAGCCGTTTTAGCTGTAGCGTTGTCTAAAGATCCTATGGAAAATTGCATGGGAAAACATGTTTTGAGGCTTCCCCTTTTTCTCTGCCACCCCACTTATCGATCACCCAAAAAGTTTCCAAGAAGTAGCTGAGGTGGATGAACACTTTTTTTTAAGGTTTCATGAAGATTCATGAACCGGCACCAAAAATTAGCAAAACAAAAAATCTATTTCCTATGGAACACATGTCCTAACTATAACTACACAGTGGTGACCACCACAGTGTAGTGTAATGTCTGTATGTCTGTCTACATATACACATGGATAAAAAGGTCTTGTCTAACACCACACCTAAGTAGGCACAGCATTAGCGGAGGCTGTAAAGGCTTCCCTTCAAAATAAGGACAGCATCTGAACAACAACAACAGCACAGGTGTTGACCTCATTTGCGCTGTGTCATCAATGGATAGCATCTAAGTTTTGTTTGTGGTTGTTGGATACAGGCATATGTAAATAAATGCCAGCGCTTCTAGCAGATCGATCCTTATTCAGCAACCTCTTGTGATGTGAGAGGCTGCCACATTTCTTAAGTTCACACCATAAAACAAGCACTGCATTTCAATATGCACCTCTCATTAGCCAATACTCTATTGTTGTCAACAAGAAGTAATCAGTATACAGTAGCCAGTATAGTAACACAAGGTTTCACTGTTTAGTAACAAAGTTATTGTTTCCCAGTGCATTGCCATAAATAGACCATGCACAGGTCTTGCAATTTGTATTATTTATTATTTTGCTATTATATTATTGTTGTTTAGTTATAGTATATGTTGTGCTGCATTCCCGATCATTTGCCATACTTTTGTAAACATTACACTGGATTTACAAAACACAAGAGCAACAACCATTGGTAATGAACTCCTCACAATCACACCCTGCCACACTACTTAAAAAATAAATACCTGTATTTACTCAACATTTGAGGTTATTTTACTGGACGGCAGGAGGACATACCAGCCCCAGGAAGGAAAGTGGTGAACCCCTGGTGAGTCGAGTGGGTTCCTTGGTGATTGCACCCTATGCCCCTGCCCTAAGACTGTCATATGCTCTTATCGCTGCAGTCTGGGCCTTATTTCACTTTCCTGTAGCACGCTGGCAGTACACATATGATGCTCAGTTTTTGGTTGCTGAGGCCGCTTCCTCCTAGTCACGTGGTTGACTGAGGTGGGGTTGGCTACAGTCTGATAAGCAGTCCGCGCGCGCTCTTCCACCACCACAGCAATTTTTTTCTTTAACAATTTAGCATCCATTCTCTAACACAACCAGCCAGGTTTGACATAAACATTTTGCTTTGTGTTTGCGTAGGGTGGGGCAGGTGATAAAACAAAAGGCAACGAAGCAAGGACACACGGTAGGGTTTATTTAAAGCTGCTGTTTAATGCTGGAAGTTGAACAGCGGTGGTTCTCAGGCGCGCTTCTGAAAAGCGGAAGTCCTCTTCATTTCCTGAATGCGCGCTGAGGTGCAGCATTCACTCATGCTTGTGTGCACATGCACAGCTGAAAAGCTGGAGAGCTCTGGAAGGACCAGAGGAAGGAAGTGCGAGTGCATAAAAAAAGAGAAGAAATAAATAGCAAACAAGAATGATCGAGTTGTTATTTTAACTGACCCAGATTCCCGGGTTTTTATCATAGGCAGTTTATTTTTAAATCTTTGATAGTGGGTGTGCTACAAAATAATAATAACTTGTATGCCATTTTGTACCGCCCTTCCGCTCTTTCTGGGCGCTTTGAGTATCAAAAGTTATTATTACCATTTTTTTTAATCGTGCTGAATTGAACAATCTCAGAAGGATGGAAGGTTGAGTCTGCTTTCCCAGAGTGATAACTGTGACCATCACATCATCATTGCAGATGTCAGCAGTGAGCGTTAAATCGTTTAGCCGTTCTGCTAGCTGATCAAGCTAATGGACTTTGCATAGCATACTTTTCATAACTACTAGAGAAGGTTTTAGTGAGAGGAATACTAATACACTGTAGCAAGATTGGATCTGTGAACTACCTCCCGAAAGCTGTCTTACCTGTACTTTACACAAGATTCTCAGATTGCAAGTCAATTATTTGCTAGAAAGCATGGGTATGGACGTGACAGGTAATTCATTCGCAGTCTGTAGCTGTTTCAGTCGGTACAGGAATATAAATGTTAGCAACCTGTGAACTTATGGTTCATTTCCTTTCACTCTCTTAATTGAAGTGCTCCTTTACAAATCATCTAACCGCCCATAATTGACGTCACCTAGTTGACTATGAAATGCACCTATGAATCATGGACTTAGATGATATTTGCATGCAGTAACTGCAGGTAGCTGCTTTGGTTAGTCTCTGAATAATTCTGTCCACAGCTTACCATGTTGCGTTTGTGCGCCTGATGTACCAACGTACTAGTTGTAGAAAGTGATCGCAAATTGAGCACTGACTTTTTTCGACACTGGGAGGAACAGTGCCCTAGGGAGGCAATACAAAGCATTCTTTTAAAGTTAACCTTCACTGGAGCAGTCTCACAACTGTGCCCACTTCTACTCATGCGTGTCCTTACCCATTATCTTATGTTACATAGCCATACCAGAAATGCTCAACTGTGTCCACCTCTACTCATACGTGTCCATACCCATTATCTTATGTTACATAGCCATACCAGGAATGGTAGCAGCATTTGGGCACCAAAGCTATATTAATGTTTTGCAACAGCTCCTTGTTTCCTTACCCATGCCATTTAGGATGTGTGGTAAAACACCCCATAGCTAAATTTTGGTTGTTCCTATTGTTCAGCAATATAAGGAACACCGAAGGGGAACTCTTCCTCGACCTATGTGTAGAAATTATCCATACCCTGCTTTGACCCCCGTCGGGGCAGACTGTACCATCAAATTATTATGGTGGGAATTCCTTGTTGCTTCAGCAGAACATATTCTAACTTGCCGAAGACAGAAGCAATAAACTGGATTCAGTTTGATGTGTTGCCGGTAGTCTAGAAAGAGGGTCCTTGACACTAGAAATTAAAGTGCTTCTACAACTGCATGTTCTCAGATGTGTCGGATCTCAGTCCACCATGAAACAATGGCTCAGTCCACCATGAAACAATGGCTATGGCTCAGCTCCACCATGAAACAATGGCTATGGCTCAGCTCCACCTTGAAACAATGGTTATGGCTCAGCTCCACCTTGAAACAATGGTTATGGCTCAGCTCCACCATCTCCACCATGAAACAATGGCTATGGCTCAGCTCCACCATGAAACAATGACTATGGCTCAGCTCCACCATGAAACAATGGTTATGGCTCAGCTCCACCATGAAACAATGGCTATGGCTCAGCTCCACCTTGAAACAATGGTTATGGCTCAGCTCCACCATGAAACAATGGCTATGGCTCAGCTCCACCTTGAAACAATGGTTATGGCTCAGCTCCACCTTGAAACAATGGTTATGGCTCAGCTCCACCATGAAACAATGGCTATGGCTCAGCTCCACCATGAAACAATGGTTATGGCTCAGCTCCACCTTGAAACAATGGCTATGGTTCAGCTCCACCATGAAACAATGGCTATGGCTCATCTCCACCATGAAACTATGACTATGGCTCAGCTCCACCATGAAACAAGGGTTATGGCTCAGCTCCACCATGAAACAATGGCTATGGCTCATCTCCACCATGAAACAATGGTTATGGCTCAGCTCCACCTTGAAACAATGACTATGGATCAGCTCCACCATGAAACAATGGCTATGGCTCATCTCCACCATGAAACTATGACTATGGCTCAGCTCCACCATGAAACAAGGGTTATGGCTCAGCTCCACCATGAAACAATGGTTATTGATCAGCTTCACCATGAAACAATGGCTATGGCTCAGTTCCACCATGAAACAATGGCTATAGCTCAGCTCCTCCTTGAAACAACGGCTATGGCTCAGCTCCACCATGAAACAATGGCTATGGCTCAGCTCCACCATGAAACAATGGCTATGGCTCAGCTCCACCATGAAACAATGGCTATAGCTCAGCTCCTCCTTGAAACAACGGCTATGGCTCAGCTCCACCATGAAACAATGGCTATGGCTCAGCTCCACCATGAAACAATGGCTATGGCTCATCTCCACCATGAAACAATGACTATGGCTCTGCTCCACCATGAAACAAAGGCTAATGCCCAGCTCCCCATGAAAAAGGCCCCAAAGCTCAGTCCAGGCCTTAACCACTAGCCTTGCTAATGGATCCATGCCAGCCTTCTGCTCACCCAGGAAACTTCAGCTGACAGCCCGGGAGTGACGCCTGAGCTTGGAGAGATAGAAGAAAAGAAATGCAAGACTAAAGCGCACTTGACAGACAGATATCATTTTGATGATTTAAGCTTCCTTTCGAAGTTTCAGCTCCCTCGGTCACATGTAATTCATTAGTGCAGTTTCCTGCAGGGAATCCATTTGATTAGAGCATCCTCCAAGAGGTCCGGTTCCCACTGACCCACATATCTGAATACTTATTTTGAAAGCACTTTGAAGAATGGTGTTTAGAAATTCTCTTGACTGGTGGACTAGTTGCCCCAATCAATTGGTGTCTCCTATATACTTTTGCTTCCTGAGGATGACCCTGTTCTAAATAATTTATGCCCAGGGGTCGAAACGTTGACAATAATAAGACATGTGGACTGTTTTTTTAGAAACTGATAGTGGATATCGACACTCGCTCTGTGGGTGCTGATCTCTAACATTCTACTATCCTTATCAGCCACATGTATATATTTCTGTACATAGCACACATGCACTTTCTGCACTAATCGTCACTTTCATTGCGCCGTCACCCTTTTTCTGAGCACCTTGTGTCTTTTTAGAGCAAATACATTTTTAGAGCAAATATTTTGCCAGGCCTAAACATTCCTTTTTAATACATATCAGTCATCCCTAGGGTAAGCTCTAAACAGCCAGCAGGGCAGGGTGTAGTATATCGAAATATGTGGACATGTACTTTTAACTTTGACATGTCTTGGTAGCGAAAAAGTAGTACTTCTCTCATAGGATAACATTGGGTTAACTTAGCACATCTATTAAGTGATAACTTTCAATTGGGAGCAAGCGGGGATGGTAAGTTAGGTGTCTAAAGAATTGTAATTTAAAACCCTCTTTAACTGTATAGTCGAATTCAGAAAATGCCACATTTAGAAAGTGACAATTTCTTGTCCCAACCATTTGGTTCCTGCAGCCTATATACTGGATCACATGACTAGATGTAGCTGACAGCTGGTCTTTGTGTATTTTCCCCAGACAGTGAGACAAAGGGAGAATAGGCGTTGGCAGCATGGGCCATCTCTGATTTGATGGGAGGGAGGAGCTGTCACCTACCACACTTGTACATCACAAAACCTTTGCCTGAGCACACTCCCAAAGGATTTGACACTAGTCCTTTGTGTCCCCAGACAAGTTGGGGCCAGGTCAGGGAGGCACAAAATTACAAGCATCTCTGGGGGTGGAATTCTCCAGAAACGTCTCCTACTTCAAAGCTGGCACCAAGGATAAATAATTGACCCTCAGGCCCAACTCTTCAGTACACTCCTGGACCCGTGGATACTACAGAAGAAAGACTGCTTTCTGCCCTGCTGCCAGAAGGACTGGTACCCTGCCACCCTGTTACTCTGCTGCCCTTCTGACTGCTGCCCTGCTTGCAAGAAGAAAGGTTGGACCTGCACCTTTCATCCCAGGATCATGTGGCTCCAAGGGCCAGCTGTCTGACCTCCTCTTCTGTGCTACTGGGACATAACAAGCTCTAGAGGCTCCCTGCAATTGGCCAGCTGACCTGCTGCCTGTACCTGCAACTATACCTACCTGAGCCATGCTGACCTCTGCTGGAGTGAGTACCTCACCCCAAAGAGGTGCCCTTCAGGTCCTGGACACTTGGTGTGGCATCAGTTGAGCTCCTCTCCAAAGAAAATAAGAAATCCTGAAGTTTTGGGCTCTTCGCGACTGTGAATGTGCTTGTTCGCACCAAGATCTTGCCACCCATGCCACCAGCCAATGCAATGCTCCGATGAACCCAATTCTTCATGCCACAGCAACCGCCAGCGAAGCCAGACAATGCAAGATCTGCACTTCGTGCTACAGTGTCATCAGCTCATGGTGACCACCAAAGTGAAATTCCAGCAATGATCATCTGTGATGCCCCACAGAATCTTCGCCTTACACCTGGCCTGCTCTTCGCGCTACATCAATGACCACCCGCGATGCTCTCCCTGTCCTCGCGGCTTTGTGCCAGACTTTTGAAGGTAACTTTTTCATTGGGACAAACCTGGTCCCTCTATCCAGCCTGCGCTTCATCGCAGTTGGCATGAACTTTTGACTTTCACACGATATTGCACAAACAGATAACTATGAGTGGTGCTTTGTGATTTAGATGCTATATTTACCTGAAATCTTTAAAATTGCATATCTGTGGTTCTACTGATTGGATTTTTGTTGTTTTGGTGTCAAATACTTTATTGAATGATACTCTATTTTTAAACATTGGTGTGGGATTTTTCTTGTGCTGTGTTTTCACTTTATTACTGTTTGAAGTGCTGCATAAATACTTTACACATTGCCTCTAAGTTTAGCCTGACTGATTTTGTGCCAAGCTACCAGAGGGTTAAGCAGAGAATAATTTGGGATTTGCTTGTCTTTCACCCTAACACAAATTTGGGTTGCTGCTTGATTAGGGGTTCACCCCTCTCAACCAGTAACTCAATTTCCAACAGGATGTATTAGCATTGCTCTGTCAAGGTGGGCATCGCTCTCTGTGGTATTGATTTAATTGGGCAATTGTTCAGTCTGCCAAGAGACGGTTGTGTAGGTGGCTCCTGAAACTGGCTTCCTGGATTGTCAACCCTTCTCTGCAGCTTAAGTATTATTTTATTCATTCTTCATGGGCAATTTACATCTACGGTCTCAAATTATTGTTTATAATGCACCACATGATGTTGATGTGGCCTTTATTACTGAAACCTGGGGAGATAGCTCTGCAGGTCCTGACTTAGCAATGGCGACTCCCTCAGGGTACACACTATTTAGGCAAGACCGAGCAGGTAAAAGAGGAGGAGGACTGGCCGTCCTGTTCCCAAGCACATGGAAAGGGGTTTTTACCTCTCAGTACAATGGGCCCACCTTAGAATCCTTACTTTTTAAACTAACGATAGGTAACCATTACGTTTTTAATGGTTTGTTATGCTACCGACCCCCAGGCCCCGGGCTAACTTTCTGATGAATATTGGTACCTATCTGGATGTTATATCCCAGTCATCAGACTTTACACTCCTAGGTGATTTTAATATTCACCTGGAGGATCCACTGGATAGTGATGCTGTACACTTTATTGATATTGCAAACAGTATGGGCCTTACTCAGCAGGTGATTGGCACTACACATATGGGGGGCCATTTACTGGATGGAATATTTACCAGTAATGATCATTTACAATGTCTTCCTCCATTGCCTATTATATGGTCGGACCATAAAGCTATTATGTTTTCGTTTCCGGTACAATACCCCCAGACAAAGAAATTGACAAATAGGCAACGGAAAATGATCCGGCCCTGGAATAAGCTGCCAGTGGGTATGTTTGAATCTGCATTAGCCCAAAATTCTCCTTCTCCCTTAGGAGACTCAAATGAAGCGGTTGCTGCTTTTGAGGACTGGCTAATAAAGTCAATAGACCAAGTACTACCAGTTAAATGCATCTCTAGTCATAGGTCTAGACCTACCGAACCTTGGTACTCAGAACAGCTTAGGATACAAAAACAAAAATGTCGCCGTCTGGAAAGGAAGTGGAGATCCTCAGACGATTTGGAGGATAAAGCTAACTATAAATCGGCTTTGCTTGAGTATAAAAACTTATTGATAAGGAGAAAACCAGCTATTTTACCACAGCTATACTTTCAGCAAAAACTCGTCAAAGGAACTTTTTCGACGGTTAAACGATTAGCCAATTGCTCTGTAGCGGCTGATTCACCTAAAACTCAGGCATTCTGCGACAGGGTAGCTACGTTTTTCCAGGATAAAGTTAAGGCGGTCTATAATGGACTCATCAAGTCTGCGGATCTAGGAATGGTTCCTTTTTTAGAGGCTGCTGCTAGACCTGGGATTACCGGACTCATTCCCAGTACTCACGCTGAATATAAGGACCATCCTGAACTATCTGCCTTTCCAATGTTGACAAGGGAAGCAACAATTGATTTGTTGAGATCCACTAAATCAGGCTCTCCACTGGATTCATGCCCTCCAAAGATCTTCCATCTTTTACCAGAGATCTTTGCCTCTCATTTGTTGCCCATTTTTAATCAAATGTTCTCTTCTGGTCTATTCCCTACTAGTTGGAAATTGGCATCTGTGCTTCACCTTTTGAAGAAGCCAAATCTTGATGAGACTGATCCCAATAATTACCGCCCAATTTCCAGACTTCCCCTGCCAGCAAAGATGGTGGAGAAGGCCATGAATAATACTTTATCAGACTACATTGAAAAGCACGGCCTTCTCGATGAAACTCAGTTCGGGTTTCGAAAATATCATAGTACCGAACTGGCGGTGATCACATCATCTGAACTGATTAGGCAGACAGTCGATGCTGGGGGCAGTGCAGCACTTGTGCTGCTTGACCTCTCCGCCGCATTTGATACGGTGAACCATCAGAAACTTTTAGAAGTTTTGAGGGGAATTGGGGTCACAGGAAATGCATTTTCCCTTCTTGAATCATTCTTGTCTGGCAGGGAACAATTTGTGGCCCTAGAAAATTTTAAATCTCCCAATTTTACACTTCCATGCGGTGTGCCACAGGGATCGATCCTTGAGCCCGACTCTTTTTAACATTTATGTGGCACCACTGGCGAAGTTAATCAAGTCCCTAGGCTTTTCGGCTGTATCCTATGCTGACGATACGCAGATCATTGTCTCAGTGTCAGGATCCCCCACTAACACCATGGAACAGTTCCATACCTGCCTTCGTCAGGTTGGGGACTGGATGGCTGCCAATTGTCTGAGACTTAACTCTGGTAAGACGGAGGTCTTACTTTTTGGTGCTCATACTGATTTCTGGTCACCTGATCTTTGGACCCTGGAGCTTGAGCCATTTCCTACGCCAGTGACCAAGGTTAAGAATTTGGGAGTCATCTTTGATTCCAAACTCTCATTTGAAAACCATGTTAACCAGGTTACCTCTCTTTCTTTTTACACGTTAAAACTTTTGAGAAAGATCCTCCCATTTATTCCAGTTGAGCTACGTAAACTGGTAGTCTCCGCACTCGTTCTGTCAAGAGCTGATTATTGTAACGGGCTTTTTATCAATCTTCGGATTAAATGCCTGTCTAAACTGCAGGTTGTACAGAATGCTGCGGCTCGGCTGCTGCTGAACATTCCTAGACACAAATCTGTGTCAAAGGTGCTCAAGGATTTACATTGGCTGCCTATAAAAAGACGTATAGAGTTTAAGGTTCTATGCATTGTTTTTAAGACCACACGGAATATAGGACCAGGTTTTTTAAGAGGAACCTGTTACCTTACATTCCAGTCCGTTGTCTCCGCTCATCCTCTGCCCACGATCTGATTATTCCCAGGGTAAAAAATGCTCCTGGGGGTAGAAGCTTTCTGTTTGGCGCAGCTAAGTTATGGAATTCTCTCCCAATAAGATTGAAACAGGAAACACATCTGTTAGCTTTTAGGAAATCACTAAAGACATGGCTGTTTAATCTTTAACATATCTGCGAACCTCCTAGTTTAAGTTCTGTCTCTGATGAGCTAGCGCCTTGACACCCTTGGGTGATTGTTTCGCGCTCTATAAATCTCCATTTCATTTCATTTCATTTCATTTTTCCTGTGTTTAGTAATTCGTTTTGTCCTGATGATAAACTCAGACGAAGCCATGGAGGTCAAAATGACATTGGCACGTTCAGTTTCCTGCCATTGATCAATACATTCATGGCTTCAGTTCCAATGATTGGCCCGTGTTAACAAATTGTTTTTTGCTTTTTTGTATGTACACATATTGTTTATATTCCTTCATTTTCACCATGTGACCACTTTGAGCACTTGGCACGCTTTTCACTAAAATGGTTTGGAGATTAGTATATTTTGAAACATCTTTCAAAATATTCAATTGTCCATCCTGCTAGATTATTACAATTTAGTTAAGTAGGTCATAGATATTGGTGATTGATTTGGTCACCACACAGCGTGCTAAAGCATATAAAATTGTTCAAAGTAGAAGACTTTTCGGGAATCCTGCAAAGTGAAACTAGCTGTGGTGGGATCTGGGAGAATGCTATTTCACCCACCATAGTTAATCATGCATTGTAGGTTAACAAGATATGGTCCTGGTGCCTGATCGTTTGGTTAAGCCTTGCATAGGAGAAGACAAAAGTAAGAGTGAATTGCACAGGTCATATTTGCCTAGTATAGCTACAGTTCTTTAAAAAAAACAGTTTTATTGTGTTATTACTGGCCAGCCAGGTTCTCTGGAGGACAATGTGTTCTGCAATCCTGCGTGCTTGGGCACAGTTCCTGATTTCCTTATTACAGGTGCTTTTTTTCACCTAGCTATTTGAAACATAAATTCAATATATTGTTGAAGGCAAATACTTCATTTTAAGTATCTGAAGAAAGATCTTCACTGACAAGATTAGAACCAAACAAGTGTTCTACACATAAGTTCTTCTTATGTTACTTTGAGGATTATCATGTTTATCCCGTCCCAGAATCCTGAGATTGCTAGGCATGTGGCTGAAGTGGCCAGAAGTACCATGTCTATAATTGCTTTTAAATCATCTTCCCCAGTTCTTGAGGATCCGACTTTTCAATGAATTTAAACTATGTCAATCCAAGCAGGAGGGTAACATAGTCTTTAAAAACTGAGGTAAAGCTGCTTGTGTTACTTGGCTGTAGTGATGGAAGAAAGCATGTGTCCCCAATGGTGAAAACTTTGTGGGGTGGCCAGGAATCCTTCCCTCTGCTTGGCAGTGGTTACTGATTTCGAACCTTTCAAAGAGTGTGTTCAGCATAGTTCCCTGAAATTAAGTTATTTCCTTGCGAGCTTGCAAGCGCAGACTTTTTATGAAGAATACTTGTCTGCAACCAATGAAGAATTGAGAGATTTTTGATGTTCTGTGTTCAAAAGTGGAATTATTTTCTACAAAAAATCATACCGTGAAAAAAGTGATGTGTCAGCCAAATGAACTGCATCTCCATCTGGCAGCAGGGGGTACCATAACTCATCGAGCCACCACATCCTACAAATTGGTGGTAGTAGGAGAGGGCTTCCAGTCACGTGCAACTGTGAAACGAACTGCTGGTTTGTCTTTGAGACCACCAAACAACCCATAAAATACTGTAAGACCAGAAACTAACTAGAAACCACTCTGAGATCATCCCAGCATACTTTTCTGGCTACATTAGTGATCCCCAGTAGCTTTTTGTTCTGCCATAACTACATGCCTTAAGATGGATACAGGCTATCATGACCTCCATCCCCGGGGAACATGACTGGAAACTAACCACCCTTCCCACTTGCTGTCCCCCTCCTGACGGTTCTGTATTCCCCCACTAGGACACTGCTGTAGTTTCTGTGAGTACACACGATCCTGCCCCACGCCAGCTCTCAGCAACGGCTTGGTATTAAACTATGGTAGCCCACTTGAAACATACTGCACAATATGTTGAAGGTAGAGATTCTCCCCCCTTACCAATTCTTTTCCTTCTTTTATATTGTTATTGTTATTAATTGGGTATTTCATGGTGAATAGGACAGCAGATGTAACTCCTCCTCCATTCCGCAAGCACCAATGAATGAGTGATGAAATACTGTATACTTTATTATCAGTGTACTGGTACTCTGTACTGATGAAACTTGAAACAGTTCGCTGTGCTGATGTGTTATACTACTGCATATTGAAGCTACGTACATAGTACCTACTGTATCTTAAAAAAGCTAATAAGAAATATCACCATAAAAAGACGGATACAGGCCCTTTACACCAATGCCTTCAGGTGTAGAACTGCTTTTGTTGGCTTCAAGAAAATCTGTCCTATCTGGCAACCTCCCAACGGTCCCTGTTCCGCTGTCCATCAGGGTTACTAACGATAAACTCTATTTTTAAGACATTCACACTGCAATTTAATTTGGCCTGGTTGCTTCCTTGCTACCATATGTGCCAGCATATATATGTTCCCCTTATTTAATCTTTCTTCAAAACCCTTCTCCATGCTGTTTGACACCTGCATCCTGATGGAAAGAATACACATTATGTTCCCCCTGCCTTTCTGCTGTTTTCAGGCCTGGACCTCCCATGTCCAGTGTGCAAGGAGTAGGCATGGGGTCATCCTCCTTCAAACAACTGACTCTAGACCATTGTCAATAACATCTTGCAGCCTCCTAGTGGCTTATTCTAGTCTCACGTCAAGCTGTTGGGTGTAGCTTTACACCTCCTAGAAATTACTTCCATTGAGGTGGATGGGGAAACCATAGCACATCTGAAAAAGAAACTTAATCATCGCACTTTTATCACGTGCAATTCATGGTTGCCTAACAAATAAAATTAATTCTTTCATGTTGTTATTTTCACTGTGAGACACATTGGCTCACTTTAATGCTAATAAATAAATTGTTAGGGAGGACAAATGCTGGTTTCTTTACGGTTCCTGTCAGAGTATTTGGCGTCAGACTCAGCTACTGGGCTACTAATAAGATTCAGGGTGCCCAGCAGTTCCCCTGCTCCTGCCACCGGGCTCCTGCTGAAATAAAAACGAAGCACTCCTGGCAACTTCGGCCAAGTAAGCCAATAGGTCTGGCTCGACTTGTAACTGTAAATACAAACCAGACCTCGACGTGTAAACCTATTGGTTTTGACAATGCTTGTTGTATGTGCTGGTGAGTGGAATGTATGCGGGATAATGGGCAGCTAATTACAGGGAGTACACACGCTTAGTAGTGGCGTACCAAAGAAGGGGGGGAGGGGGAGTATGGGTGCGGGCCGCACCAGGCGGCATGAATTTTGGGGGCGGCGTCCCTGCCCCCCCCACACTTACCTGTGGCAGTCGCTGGGCGGCGGCCGCAGGAATCACCAGCACCCCCCTCCCCCTCCTTAGATTCAGCCACCGTGGGCGGCAAACACAGGGGCTTCCCCCGGCGACCTAAGGCCTAGCTATGCCACTGACGCTTAGTAGAAGTATGTCGTATTTACGCATGCCTCCTTCAACACCCCTTCCTTGGTCGGTCCCTAATGAGAAACACTGTATTGTGGGACTACTTTCATGAGTGCCTGTTCTCACAGCATCACATTTCCTCCTCAGTGCTCGGAACTGCACCCACTCGTCACAACAGCTGGTATCTGTACTGCACTGAGTGTAAAGTTCGTGTTCAGTGGGCAGACTAAACACGTCCTGTGTCAGCCCCGCAGCCTGCTGTTAGAGATGTCAACTTCTGTGACTGGAGAGGGGGAGAGAGCGCGGCTCGGAAGCGCTTTTCTTACTGGAGACTTTTCAGCAGCTCATTAATTCTCCACGTGCAGGGCTTTCTCACACATTCACAGCACATACTCCACAGTTAATATTGTTTTAAACAAATCGCAGTAGCTAATACGTTGAGGGAGAAGAGTTCAGTGAATTGAAGTAGCAGCAGCTGTGAGCGGCTGTCACCACACGTGAGAGTCTCTGGTTGATTTAAGCTTGTTAATATAGTGCTTTCTTTGGAGATCAGTATCTAAAACGATAGAATTCAGTTTACTGAAACAGTCTCATATATTCCCAGCAGATAATTTAGTTTATCACAAACCACAATGAAACATTCGCTCTATCAGACTTAGTAGTGTTTTGCTGTTTATAGCTAAAGGCTGAGTTAACACCATCCAGCCAGTGAGTGACATTCGAATTGTGATCTCAGTGCTTGTTATGTGGTGAGGCGTACGATGAGGGGCTGCGCCTGTTTTTATGCACCTGCAGTGTGTAAAGTGAGGTCAATTAACCAGTGCTTAATTTGTAAAACAATAAGTGCCAGGGCTCTAGTCAGGAGGCCTCTGCAGCTTGCACCACCCATTGCCACTGCCGTCGTATCCAATGGCAGTACCTGCACAACTACTACTAACCTGCACACTATAAGTGTGACAATTCAGCTTATTCCAGGCCCCCAAAGCTATACAAATAGCCTTGGCCTTGCTGTTCTGCTCATCTCTAATTTATACAAACAGCGCCACCATATGGCAGCTGTAATAAGTGCCAGTGCTGACAATTAAGTACCGGTGCCGAGCACTGAAAACCACTGGCTAAAATTAAGCACTGCAGTTAACTCAATATTTCTCCGATTTAGGGCTTGATTTTCAGACAGAACAGCTCGGAACTTTGAGCAGAGTTTGCCTTTTTCTGATTCTTAGTTGGCTGTCGAAAGTAAAGGCACTAATCAGGGCTAGATTAACCATGAAGCAAAATAAGGTGCTTAAGGCATCAAGGGAGTTTGGGGGGGGGCACCACATATATTTTCCATAGCCAGATTTACCATGGACCATATGGTGCAAAACTATAAAGGGTGCATGTTAGAAATGGGGGTCTCTAGTTGGCAGAGGTAGGTACCTTTGCCCAAATATGGGGAGAGGAGTTGGCCTAACGACTAGGGCGGTCGACCTTAAATCTGGGGAACCGGGTTCGAGTCTCGGCAATGACGCTGAACATCCTGTGATTCTGGGCAAACCACTTAATCTCCCCGTGCCTAACAAAAAATTAATGTGACCTCATGTAACGCAACTGGTGTTATGTAAAGCGCTCTGATACCCGATACCTTCGGGTCAAGTTTGCGCTATATAAAACTTTGTAAAAAAAAAATAGGGACCCTTGCTTCTAGTCAGGGTAAGGGGGATACACACTTTAGATAACCCCTGCTCACCCCCTTGGTAGCTTGGCACGAGCAGACAGGCTTATTCCAAAGGCAATGTGTAAAGTATTTGTACCAACACTCACAGTAACACAGTGATAACACCACAAATGGACACCACACCAGTTCACAAAAATAAAGTATCTTTATCTAAACTTAGCAAGACCAAAACGACAAAAATCCAACATACAAGTATTAAGAAAAATTACTTTCAAAAGATTTTAGCAACTGAGTCCATAGAAAACTATGGATGCGTGATTTCTTGCAAAGTACCTGTTGCTGCGACAAAATTCACCAAGCCAACCAGCCACAGCGATGAGAAGCGTCGAAAAACAAAGAGATGCGTCGTTCCTGAGACCTTCGTGGATGCGACGCGACAGTTCCGCTGTACACAGGGGAGCGATGCATCAGGTCCGGTCTGTAGGAGGAAGCAATGCGTTGATTCTGAGACGACTCCAATCCGCGGGTGATGCGCTGGGGAAAACTTGCCGCACAGGGACGATGCGTGGAAATCCGGGATAGGTCGGCGAATGATGCGGCGAGCGGCGCTGCATCGACCTTTTCAACCATGATCCCTCGATGCGTCGATTCTTGCTGCGGCGACAAGCACTGCGTTGGTTTTGGCAGCGGTGCGGCGATGCGGGGAGATTCTTCTCGCACCACGGCGTTGCGTTGGAAAAACTGTCGCAAGAAGAGCGATGCGTCGATTTCCTTGTCGTTGTGTTGCTTTTCCAGCTCCCAACAGCAGAAACAACCTCCAGAGGCCTAAGACAGTCACAGGCACCTCTTGGCAGGTCAGCACTCCCAGCAAGGAAGTTCAGGGGAGATGGGGGTAAAGTCTTTGTGTTCCCGAGACTTCAAAACAGGAGGCAAGCTCGACTCAAGCCCTTGGAGACTTTCCTCAAGCAGGGGACACATCACACAGCAAAGTCCTTCTCCTTTCCTTGGCAGAAAACAGCAACTGCAGGCCAACCCCAGACACAGCAAGGGCAGTACTTCTCCTCAGTTTCTCCAGCTCTTCTCCTTGGCAAAGGTTTCTCTTGATTCCAGAAGTAGTCTAAAGTTCAGGGGTTTTAGGTCTAATACTTATACCCCAAAATGTCTTTGTTCTCTTTGTGCAAGGGGCTCTGAGCCCAGTTCAAACCAGTTCTGGGGGGCACTCTGCAAGTGCACAACAACATCAATTGTCAGTGTGAGCCTTGGCTCCAGACACACCACAGGGGGGCGGAGCCAGCATTGTGGAAGTCAGGCACAGTCCTATTCAGGTACAGGTGCTACTCCTCCCATCACTCCAAATCCCATCACTCCAAATGCAGATCAGGCCTATTCAGCCTAGTGCTGACTCATCCAGACTCCTGGAGCCACTGCACCTTCCCAGCCCTGTCACTCCAAAGCCAGACAGTCAATCCACAAACAGGCAGAGGCACACAGGATGGTGAACAAGAAAATAGCCACTTTCTAAAAGTGGTATTTTCAAACTCAGAATGTAAAAATCACCTTTCCTAAAAGATGCATCTTTAGATTCTGACTTCAGGCATACTAAACTTTATTTTCCCATCTGGTCCCAATGGTAAGTTATATTTATAAGATGTTATAAATTAGCTCCCATGCTTTCCTATGGGGACAGATAGCCTTACAATAGTGAAAAACGAAATTGGCAGTATTTCACTATCAGTACATGCTCCACACATCAGGGCATGTCCTACCTTTCACATACACTGCACCCTGCCCACAGGGATACCTTGGGCCTACCTTAGGGGTGACTGACATGTAAGAAAAGGGAAGGTTAGGGCCTGGCAAGTGGGTGCACTTGCCAAGTCGAAATGGCAGTTAACAACTGCGCACAGACACTGCGGTGGCAAGTCTGAGTTACCGTTTCAGGACTACTCGTGTGGGTGGCACAATCAGTGCTGCAGGCCCACTAGTAGTATTTGATTTACCAGCCCTGGCACACTCAGTGCACTCTACTAGGGACTGACCAATAAATCAAATATGCCAATCAGGGAGAACCAGTCATAATAACAATTTAAACAGGGAGCACTTGCACTTTGACACTGATCAGCAGTGGTAAAGTGCCCAAAGCATCTCAGCCAGCAAAAACGAAATCCAGCACAGCATCAAAAATACAGAAGGTAGAGGCAAAAAAGTCAGGGGAAACCATGCCAAAGATGCCAAGTCTAACAGTGCAGCTGAACCTATAAAGTGGAAGTATACAAAAATGAACATTATTTACCAACTTACTGTAAGTTTTGTTTCATTTTGTATAATACAATTATATTTTACGGTTTATTATTGTTTATATTTTGAATTCGATATACATGGGGGCACCAAAATCTTTTAAGTGTGTAGGGCCTCTAAACATCTTAATCCAGCCCTAGCACTAATTTGGGTTAAACAAATTCACTATACATACTGGAGGTCCATAAAAACATATGCTCTGCTCCATAATAAGCCAACGTAGCTCTTTCATAATATGGTCTGTGGGCCTTCTGTTGATCAGAGAACTTTTTCAGTAAGGCTCCAGACAATGTAAGTTCTTCTTTCTTTGTTCAAATATACTTTAAAGGTTGTATCACAATCCTGTTTTTAGTGCAGCGCAGATACAGGATGGATCTATACCTTTTTTTCAAAATTGCACTGTCTCTAGACTAAAGCAACAACTCTTGAAACAAATACCTGTCTCTGTGTTTGCGATCTGTGCTGCCTGCAGTTCATACATTAACTCGTA
Organism: Calotriton arnoldi; assembly: GCA_963921515.1. Classification (NCBI taxonomy): domain Eukaryota; kingdom Metazoa; phylum Chordata; class Amphibia; order Caudata; family Salamandridae; genus Calotriton; species Calotriton arnoldi. The sequence continues at coordinate 96,912 of CAWUFW010003690.1, forward strand.
GGTTTTGCAAGTTAGGGGTAGGTTTACTAATTTTTCATGCAATGCAGATCAGCAACTGCTTTGCTTAAAGGGGAAAACACAGTGTATGATCACATTTACTGAGATTAGTCTCTTCTGTTGTAATCCCATGTGCTGGCACTCTGGCAATACTTCCTTGCATCTCGCACTGCCTCACACCCTGGTGGGGAGGTATGGTGCAGCGGCCCGAGCAGGCTGACTCTGGAGCGCTTAGCTGACGGCTTGATCCCCGGCGCTGGCAGCAGCTCAGCTCAGCACCTTGTGACTCTAGGCATTAGCTCACTTAATCTCCCCGACAGCCCCCAGCACCGTGAAACCTTAAGGGGTGATATATTCGCACTTTACAAATATGGATTATTATTATTGCGCAGATGTGAGTGTGTGCTGTCTAACTTATTTGTTTTTGAAGAATACCCTTCCAGTACAAATTCTCATGCCTAGACAAACTTAGACGGACCTTTGCACTGGATGTGTGCTGTGCACCACAGCACATATGCAATGCATGGGTGTTTGTGAAGAATACAAATGTTTTTCCTTATTAATTTATGTAAAACCTGGTCTGGCTGTCTTAGTACATGCTTTGCTTGAAAAACAAACAAAAACGATGGATTTCATTCAACTGGAAAGTATATTTGTAATAATGTGTCTATGCAATATGTGTTGTACACCAAATGATATATCTGTAAATATTTTCAAAATAAAAATGTACTCTATGTCGTACTGATACTATAGAATGTTTAGGGAAAGGGTGCTAGAAACAAAAAAAATATTTTCCACATGAAAAGAAAATCTATAGTATAACGTTAATGATATCATTAGAAATCCCCAAGCAACATTATGGCCTGATTAACAGAGCACAATTTGCAGAAGTCAGAAAGCTACTCAGTACAATTACTCCTACATGTGTAAAAGATTTCACACTTTATGGGATTCACAAAGATGGCAGGAGTACTCTTGGAAATATCTAACCAACCATTTTCAAGAGTGCTAGAATGTGTACAATTTCCTCACATACAAATTCCAGCACAGGGAAAATTAGAAATGAGTACATGATATGTGTTGAGTGTTTTCAAATATGTTTTTCTGTTTCTTCAAAGTGAGAATATGTGTCCCCCTGAAGATTGGCTTTCTTATATACCCCCTTCAAATAGAAGGTGGCATCTCTCTTTCCCGCCATGGAAAAACATTTACACATGGTTGTCAGCCAAAGAGTTTTAGAGGCATTTTGTGGGCAGCAAAATACATGCACATTGGCTCCAAATTCCCACAATCCTAAGAGTTTGTGAATTTTCTGCATTTTGAAGAACCGACTAGTCACAGGGAAAGCCAGCACTGCTTCTTACATCCTGTATTCACAACAGCATGTAAAAAGAGTAGCATTTTACCAATCCCAATTCAGTGGATCAGCATGTGGAATTTACTCTAGCAAATTTCCATTTTTGTGCACCGGAAAAGGGAAATTAAGAGGCAATTAAGGTAACAATGCAGGCTGTGAATGACCTGTACTTTAACAGTGTAGACAAAACTTATTTGCTGGAAGTCTTTGCTTATCTGAATGTGAATTTTCTCCTTAAAAGTACTTTGGCCCGATTTAGAGTTTAGTGGACAGGGTTTAAACCCTTGGTTTGCCTGCCTCATTTAAAGATGAGCTGACCTTAACTGGTCTCTGATGGCTCCCCCATTGGCTATTTCACCAGAATACTTCTGACTTCCCGATGGAGCTGGGGCCAACAGAGGAAAGACATTACAAATTACACCCTGTCCTCTCTATTTAGGCTGGATGGTGTAATATCTTTTTTTTGCTGTCTGTAAGGACTGGAAAATAAAATAATGACACCACACCCTGTGATAAATCTCCCAGGCTGAGTGGGTCATTAGTTTTTTGTTTTTCAGAAACAAACTCTCGCCTTGGGAATTTGTTTCTGAAACACAAAAAAATTGAAAAAAATTGATGAATGGCCATCAAACTGAAGGCAGCTGTCCAGCAAACCTTTTGCACTTGAAAAGAAATACTGTGATGCCAGTTCTTTTCATTGTACAGAGATGCCCACTGGGACGGCGATCATCTCTAAATTTGGCAGAATGTAGTCTGTCAGGGTGGCATAGATAATGTCGGACTGTTTTCACTCAGCCAAACCTTAAATCCAGGCCTTATTTAGGGAGACTCCTTGTCTCTGCTTAATAGCGAACATTTTGCTCTGAAGCAGTGCAGTTAGCCTACGCCCATATCACACCACCCTAACTGTAATATTAAATAAGGATGACTCTGCCTTTTCAAAGAAGGCTGTGTTAACTAACAGCCACGCTTGCTAGACTATACCAACACTTACATACAAAGTCTAAAACAAATTCTCTTTTGGGAAGAGGTGAGCTAATGATTTTAATCCTACCACATATTTCCATTTTGTTTATGAAACTCGACCAGCAGGGAAGTGAACAAGAAAAGCCCTTTTGTCTTCAGAGTTCTGCTTTTTGTACAGCTCCCAGAATGCCTTGCTCTCCAGTAGGTCACTTACTCTGACGTGCCATATTCACAATAATAAAACAGTTGTCCTAAAGAAAAAAAATATTTTACTGAGAGAAATCGGATCCCAAACGTCTAAAATAGAGCATGGAAAGGTACACATCATGTCTGGATTCTCTTTTTCCCCTTCTGGCAAAAATGACTCAAAGAAACTGGTATTTCTCCAGGTCTATCTGGGTGCGGTTTATGGGAGTTTTAATGTGAAGTGCTCACCTTAGGGTGTAAAGAATTTCCCTTCCAGGTGTGACTCACACAACACTCTTATTTTTTTCTTTAAATCTTTGATCCTCTGTTATCCATGTTCATTGAACTTTAATTTGAAAGCAAGAGCACCAAAGAGTGGCTGAAAACTCTGAAATGTGCCAATGGAAGGTAGAGAAAACCTGTTAAAGCTCCATTTTATCATGGTTTGTCAACAACAAAAGGGTGGTTTGGATGGTTTCGAGGGTCCGATGCACGAGATTTTACCATGATTGGTGTGACGTATTCTTATAGTACTCCTGACATACACAGAATTCCAGTAGTAAGACCGATGTTTTATTGTGTTACTCCAGCAATTCAGAATATTTGGAGTATTGCAAGTGTAAGGCACAGAAATATTTTTGTGTATCAGGACATGTGTGTGTAATGTGCATTATCTTAAACAAGACTATTTGATGTACTGGAAGCCATTCTAACAAACTAATCACTGGATCTATTTGATAGTCACTCCCAGCGTAGAAGCAACCAAGGCCTCTGTCTTGTCCTTAATTTTCATAAATTTTGCAGAAACATTGCAGCACCAAATCTGAAGCAAGTCCACTCAGTCAATCCATTTTATATCCTACACCTGAAAAAACAAGTGTTGGACGAACTCCAGTTTTACCTGTGTTTTTAAGATTATTACACCTGAAAAACAAGTGTTGGACGAACTCCAGTTTTACCTGTGTTTTTAAGATTATTACACCTGAAAAACAAGTGTTGGACGAACTCCAGTTTTACCTGTGTTTTTAAGATTATTAGTGCATTGTACCTGTCCCTTACCCTTATTAATTTATTTACACTATATGCTTCCTTCCTTCATGTCTCCTAAGTCATCTTAGTCTTTCATTAGAACTTCTGCTGCTTTGATAGCTTGGCTGAAGCAGCAAGTCTTTCAGTGGATACATGCTTGTGGTATGCATGCAGTATCTAAGCATTATACCATTATAAAATAAATAACTTAACATTTCACAACCTAGTTAGATTAAAAAAGAAAGATTTAATGAGTAAACTGACACATACTTTAAAAAAATCAGATGTAGAAATCAGAAGGTAAAGCAAATGTTAAAAAAGTTCCACACGGTAGAATGGAAAAGTGGCAATCCAATTTTAGCCTGGGGTGCAGTATTTTGTGACCAAAGCACCTTCAGCAGCTGACTGCTAATTGGCAGTGGAAGGGTAATATTTTCCCTGTCTTTTAGAGATGCATTTTTGCCTGCTTGTAGAAATAAAGTACAGTAATTTAGCTTCCTTTATTTCAAATGTCTCTAAATTTTCAGGCAAGGTTTGTCACTCACTATTCATGGACTTCATATGTATTAAGTGTCCTCACAAATCATTTTCAGGTGGTCAGCAAAATATCCAATTTCAACTTGTTTTTAAGATTTACCTGATTGTCTTCAGGAGCAGTAGCTTACCTTGTCCACAGGGCTTTCAGCCCTCCCCAGGCATAGGGGGAGAAGTTTCACAGATGTAGAAAAGAGAAATATAAATGTGTTAGTTGTCTACTAGTTTTCTTCTAGGTGGCCACAACTTCCTGTGTTTGCAGGACTTTCTTCACTAACTAATAAACGTCCAACAGGAGTAAGCAGGCTTCAATGCTAGGATCAGGACCCCTATGTTCCCTCTGTATAGGGGCTGTCTGAAGCCCACTCCTCCAGAAACTGAAACAGCTATGTAGTCCCAGAGTTTCATAACAGAGCTAGTGACAAAGTCTCCTGAGCCTCATTGGGGTGTTTAGTCATTTTCCCTTGATCAAGACAACTCTCTTGTGTTCTTTGGCTCCAATCAGTCCTCTGTGTGCCAAGCAGGGGAAAGGGAATCACACAAAAATTCCCAGGCTTTGCCCATCTCACTTTTTCAGGAAAGTTGTTTAGCTGAAATTCCGGCAACATAGTTTCAGGCAAAACACCTCCTGCAGTCCCTTTCATCCCAAGATACAAACAGGTAAAATGTTTGTTGCATTATGCACAGATCTGTCTCAGTCTAAACTTCACCCTAGGCCGGCCCACTTACTACCACCAACCTCCATGCCCCCATTTATGCTAATCAAAATGCTGCTTGTTGTCTGCTAGTGTGATGGAAAGACTCCAGCTCAGTGGTGTGGAATGCTTCAAGAGCTATTTGGAAGTAAATTTGACTGGAAGTCAACGGTTTGATTTCCCTCCCAGAGTCTATTGTGTAGACTTCCCTTTTAATACCAGGTGCTGGCTTTCTTCATCGTATTGCAAATTAGGTGAGAACAAGAAGAGGTTAGACACAAATGTGGGTAGTCTTTTGTTAAACACTTTAGTTGACCTTAATACAGGCTTTATTTAATAATTTCAATCCTGGATAAGCAGTTTAGGTAACCAGAATATATAAATTCCATCGTCTGTTCCATCTCAGAATACCTAAATTCAGAAAATTTGATTTAAATGACATTTTCAGATGTTGGAAAATATGGTTTTAATCTGTTGCACATGTATAATATGTTCAGCAACCTTGCCCCAGAGAAGCCTGCACTTCTGGCAGGTTTTACACTAATCCTGTATGCAACATCCGATGGAAGCTATGTGTTTTCCTCATCTCAGCATCCCCACCACAGACCTCATATACTAGAGCATGAGATCCAGTGGTAGAAGTGGGGAAAGGGAATGGGATAAGAGAGTAAACAGAGACACAGCACTCAACACTCTGCCTCTCACTTTTGGCATCAAGCTAGGGTGTAGGCGAAATCTTAATCTACAAAAAAAAGAGAAACCATAAGTAATTTATAGTTCTCTATCTTAGAGGATGAATATCATTCCTACTTGACTTTTGTAAACTGAAAACATAGGGCCTGATTCACAGAACTAACTTACGCCAAAAACGTAAAGTTAGTACTTTTTGGTATTCACAGAATACACTTACTCATTTTGGTATTCACAGAATGAACTTACTCATTTCGGTATTCACAGAAGTTAGGACTCCTAACTTTAGGACTCCTAAATGCCTTCTGTGAATACCGAAAGTCTTAAAGTTAGGATTTTTCTCAGTTTAGGAGAGAAAAAATCCTAACTTTAAGACTTTCGGTATTCACAGAAGGCATTTAGGAGTCCTAAAGTTAGGAGTCCTAACTTTACTACTCCTAAACTGAGAAAAATCCTAACTTTAAGACTTTCGGTATTACAGAAGGCATTTAGGAGTCCTAAAGTAAGGACTACTAACTTCTGTGAATACCGAAATGAGTAAGTTCATTCTGTGAATACCAAAATGAGTAAGTGTATTCTGTGAATACCAAAAAGTACTAACTTTACATTTTTGACGTAAGTTAGTTCTGTGAATCAGGCCCATCGATCTTCATTAACATTCTGTGATTCCCTACACTTAGCAATGTATGTGCATACTGGAATTCTAATACATTATACACCCATGCATTTCAATTGTAGATTTGTGAGAATGTCCTTTAAACTCAACCTGTACCATCACAGGAAAATTAGCATAGCATATAAGTTCCAATCTTTAGTGTTCAAACAGATGTGCAAAAATAATACTTCAAAGTTAATTTCCTAAAACACATGACTTCAGGGCACTTCTCTAAGAGCTCTAATGTATGTAAGCCAGCCACTGGGGAAATAGATACATTTATTAAAATCCCCAGGAGCCAGGAATATCCCATGGATTAAATCTGTTTCAGGCTGGCTTTGTAAACTTGGGATGCAGAGTCTTTGGGCTGGCCCAACTACCACTAGTAAAAATGACCACAAATTGATAAAAGCCCAATATTGGGCCTACATAAACGAGCGATACACAATGAATAGCTCAAGTGGATCCGTAACTACTATGTTTTTAGATTTTAAGCATTTTCCAATGTTTGAAGAGTTCTTGGACCTAATATCCCCACCTTTAACTAGGAGTTTGTACGTATGATTTTGTTAAGGAACTCTTCCTTTACGGTCTCTCACGCGTAAATGGCATATAAATCAAGATTTTATAATTTGTCCTGCATGTGGTTTGAGCAATGAAGATGAGAAACATATAATGTTATTTTGTACGGAGGATCGTATCTTACGTCGTAAATGGCTAGCTCCAATCTGCCGTGACATGGGCACTCATAGTCACTTAGAAGCGTTTAGGATTTTGAAAAGTGACACATCGTTAAAAATAGTATTTGCAGTTAGCAACTTTCTACAAGCAATGTGATTTAAGAGAACAAAAATTTTAAATGTTAATGACTGATGATATTGCTAACCAAATATGTCTCTCTTAGTGAATTGCTGTTTGCACATTAGTATATATGCACTATGCACGGTCACTTTATGATTCTATTGTATTGCCTTTTAACGTCTACAAGAGTATATTGTCCTGCGAAACTGCATTGGTAGTCTGTAGATGATAAGTTCCTTAACACTGCTCAGGTAAAGAGAATTATAAGCTTATAGCCAATTGTTTTTATCTTGTTGTTTTTAATGAAATATACACCTTAAACTATTTTGCATTCTAGTACTTGTTGCACCTTGCACAGCCACTTATGAAATCTATTATACTATCTTTACTGCCTGGAGGAATGTTGTTTAAGTACATTAGGTGATTAAGATATCCTTTCCAAGAGGTGTTGATGAATTGAAATTTTAATCCGGAAGCTGTGATGATTATTGTCATTTCTCTTACACAGACTTTTTTTAAATGAGTTTGATATGTATTATGTTTTATGTATCAGGTGCTATTGTTCGTGCTATTGTATTTGGTTGTGTTCACTTTGATGGTTATTCATAACCAAATAAAGTATGTTACTTCTACTACTACTACCGCTGAAAAACCAAAGTCCATGTAGTGATGTCAAGTTGCAGCAACATTGCATCACACATTACCGAGCAATGATGCCCAACACCACAAAGGAGGATATACATGAAGATAAAAGGTGGTCACCATTTTTCTAGATGTGGGAGAGTCGTCAGCTTACTGTGAAACAGTTCACTGTGCTACATGGCACATTACCAGCATGCATGCAACATGAATCCAGCCACCGTCCACGTCTGTATTGACCACACTCCTTTCTTTTGCTGGAGGTCCTCAGGATAGATGATCTTGAGGGACTGCTTCCTCACACAAGAGCCTGTCATGACTTCTGGCCCATGCCCTGATGACCTCTAAAATCAAGGTATAGTTTTAGGTACCTGGAGAAAGCATTTCTTCCCTCCTACAGCTCATAATTGAACAATTACATGTGTTTTATAAAAGTGGCTGTTTTGGGAACTTATTTTAAAAAAAAGTCAGAGCACATGTAACTGGTGCATGGTCAGCAGGTCTAAGCTATGTCACAGTTCAAAATACCAGTTGCCAGACCAAACATAAAATGAGGAGACATGGCAGCCCTCTGTGACAGAAAATTTGCTATAGTATTTTACAGCGAATTAAGAAATGTATTGATGGTGTTTGTTAAAGAAATTGATATCTATTTACTGTCACCTGTGAAAATCTTCTTGAGCAGACCTGATTAGGGTTGGAGTGAGCTTACTATAGAGAAGCAAATGGCTATATAATTTCTAGTGCCAGCACATAAATGCTCAGAGCCTGAAAATGGCGATACACAGAAGGTAAATAGATTTAATTTCTCGTTGTGTTCTACCTTTTGCCCTTACTTGATGTTAAGTGAAGAATCATAAGGAGGTATATAAATGGCAAATGTTCGGACTAACAGAGTGCCTGTGAAAGAATTGGACCAAGTACCAGCAACTATATTAGACTAAATCTGACCAAGCTATGTCATATGTTAGGGTAAGGTTTTCCTTCTGCCCCCTTTCAGTTATCCCTCTTTACCAGCCTTGTCTATTTGTGTACCCCATCCTTCCAGCACCAAGAAACAAACCACTGCCTCTACATCTTCACTACAATTTTATTGAGCTTGCATCATTTGTGAGTATTTGTATAAAAGATCCAAAGATGAGCCGAGTGTTAGTTTAGGTGTTATGTCTTGTGCTCCAATCAGCAATACCCCCTTTATCACTGAAAGTCTCTTCATGCGCAACCACCAACAACCAAGCAACACACCAACTCTTCCAGGATTATGTCAACATTTGGCAGGACGTTTTTCAGTATACATTTGTTGAGACTATTCAGTGAAAATCATAGCTCAGGTGGAAAGCCAGACCTGCATAATCAAGTGAGACAGGATAGAACACTCCTGCTTCTCAGCACTCTAAAACCCTTAAAACTACTTGGAAGCATACCCATGTGCATTGTATTGTTTGTTGCTATACTGTTAAGTCATATACAACATTTTAGAATACTCTTCTGGGTCTCTACTTTCATATCACATTGCTTCCCATTCCCTAACACTGAATAAATTAGATTTTTTGAATTTTACACCTGAAACAATGGATATTGGTACAGTGAATGCATCAAAGCAAGGACAATACAGTTTCTCATAATTACAATAGTAAGACAATAATATTGTGCTTTGTGACACCAATGCAATAGTAATAAGCTGTTTAGCCTTGTATTTGATGGTTGTTTTGTCATTCTTCTGACAGGTGCTGGTTACTCTTGTGGGAGGAGGCATAAGAAAAAACATACTAGTACTTCCTCTAACAAAACTCAGGAAATTGTCCTTGGGAGGAGTGGATGAGTAGTGGGAGAGACCTCTCTGCTAACCTGCCACACATTTCAGACCTGATTCCTTCAAGTCTAAGGCCTGATTTTGATCCTGGCAGAAGGCCCATTTCTCCGCCAAGGATACGGAGTAAATTAGTTTGTCGCCCTGAATAAGATGCCGCCTGCCAGAATTATATATGACCGACAAGCTGGCAGTCCTTTAGAAAACATTGACAAGAACAGCATGTTCGGTGGTTCCTGGCAATATATTTATTTCGCTGTTTGGTGCAGGGCTTCGGCAGCATGACGGAGCCTTGCATCAAACAGTTTTCTTTTTATTATAAAAAATAAAATCCTGTTCTGGGATTGTCTTTTTAAATTAAAAAAGATAATGCCCCCCTCACCATGGGAGTCATCTCTCAGGGCGAGGGGGAATTTTTTTTTTTCCTTACTGTCCCTCACCCACAGGGTTTGCCTGCCAGTGACGGACAGTAAACAAATGGCCATATGTCTGCCCATCCTAATTGGGAAAATAGACTTATAGCCCCTTCTGGCCCCTGGAGAAGTTTGGCCATGGTGGTGGCGAAACTTAAGGTCTCCTCGCATGAACGTTGGGCGGATGGACCACTGTGTTGGTGGGGAGGGAACTCCTTCACTGTTGCAATGGAGTTGCCTCTCCGCCAACATATAAATTGGGCCCTAAATGACCATTCATATTGTGTTGAATCAGATGTTTTGCCCTAGCACACTTTACTCTGGAAACTTTCCTATATAAGCGAGGGCAGCCTGGGGATGACCTTTCAAAGGGGGCAATGGAGCACCCCACTCTTTGTATGTTTTCTAACACACCCCTGCATTGAGGCACTTCTCTAAGTATCGGTTGTCACACAGGCAAACACAGAAGCAACGCACACATGTGATCTGAACCTGGTTCCCAATATGTAATGTGGTGATCTGGCCACAAATGTGATCAGTGAAGTGAAATGTCCAGTTTTACTCTATCCATTTATCATGTGTGTTCCTCTGATGTCGATAAACACATACTTGTATTTTTTTATTAGATGTGTGTTTGCACTTGTGTGCCTATGTGTGGTATATGATACACAATACAATTCAAGTAATAATTCAACTTAAGTTTGGATTTTTTTTAACCCAAAGTTCTGTGCGTTGAAAAACTCCTTCTCTGCAGCTTCTGTGACGTCACAGGCCTCTTATTTTCTTCAACAGTAGGAATTCTTACAGATTACTATAATTTACTTTAATTACACAAAAATATTTATACATCATAATGAATATTGCACTAAATTGCTATAGTTGCAAGTTCTCTGATACTGACCTCCTGGTATGGTCAAAAAATAAATAATGCAATATATCTACATGTATCTACTTATGAAAAATATGTTTACTTACATAAAACAGATTATAAAGGTCTCCCACTCAGTTATATAATCACCTGCCATTGAATCATTCAACTGTAAGAGGAATGAGCAATGATGCTTCATCATCACTTAATAGTGAGTTTATTTAGTTAACAATTTCAAAATATTTTGCTGTGCTTAAGAAGCAATACTTTTCTATTCATCCAGTATGATTTAAGTAAAGCCTGGATATGTCTCTCTGGATGCCTTCCATCTGTGCCAACAAAGTCAGTGTGTTACTAAGAAACAGAAGCCTGTTGTTCACCAAAGAGGAACTATAGATTACGGTATTAAATGAAAGTGACTGCTGAATGCTCGCGAAGACAAACCATTAAAAATACAATAACAAGTATTAGTAAAGTAAACAATATTGGCATCTCTAAGGTGAAAAGGTTTTTAAAAACTTTATTAAGAAACTCAGAACAGGCACTGCATTGACAAGCACAGCGGAAGTGTCACCGGGAAGCCAGAACATGTATAATCTCTAGGCAAATGCAATGGTGATGGCTGGTATGCATGCAAAAATTCTCAGCCATAGGTAGGGTTCCAGTGCAGTACACACTTTTTACCCACTATGCTACTTCAGACACAGCAAATCAGCCTTGGTCCTGCTCCAAGAGGAAGGGTTGAGTCCCAACTGCCAGACCATGTCTCCTCTGATCAGGAACACAAGCAACACCAAATGAGCTTTGGCTTACATAGCCGTCGTTGGTGAGGTATAGATGATGTCATTTTACAGAGTAGGCCCATGACCCACATCTGGGCGTACCAGTTGAACTTAGGCTGTTGCACTGAGGAAAACACAAAGGTGTTTGGTGGAATACTTGCAAACAAATCGCAGACACGGGCAGCCACTCAGAGCTGCATGCACAACTCTAATACTTCAAGCAAATTAATCACATCTCAACCAACACTTTTCTTTCATCCATGCACTTCAGAAGTTTGAACAAGGATGTCCAGGGTAGTTGTAACCAAAAAAATGGGTCATAAAAAGAAGTACGAAAGTGCTGTATAAATGCTGCAATGTAATGAAATTCAAGATAGCATAAGCAGTAGCAGGGCAGGTGCCCCCAATTTTCAGCATCAGAGATGCACAGGTATTGCCTCTATATCATTCCTGCAGTTTTTCTGACAGCAGGTGTTGCAGAGGCAAAAGTAGTGCAAGATTAGCTGACGCACAGAGCAGGAATAGCAAGGAAGCATAAATGCAAGCTACCATCTCCTAAAGACGGTTCCAGCATGTGCAATTTATGTACAAGGCAAATAATGAACAATTTCAGTGTGGGGAGCAGTAGTAAAAACTACGTCAGATTATGCAGGTCAGTTACACTTATCGTTTCTCCCTGCATTAGATAAAAAGACAGTTACTCTTAATAGATCTAGTATAAGCCATGAACTTTTTTTTCCAAATGTAAACTATCCAAATATAGTGGTCTTTGAGTCAGCCTCTTTAAGCCATTGACTTTTCTTGCTTAGGACACCTCATTCATTGGCTTTTGACAGTGTCTATCACATTTGTGATCAGCCCACAGGGGCATTTTAGTCACAAAGTCTTCTATTAGCAGCTTGGATGTATCATTCTGCCTCTATTTGGATGTATGAGTGGCAGTATTTTTCCTGGAAAGTGCAATCACACATCACAAATTCTGTCAAGAACATTCACCTCCACTGCCGCTGGGCTGCTGCTTCATGTTGCGTATAACCAAGGCAGAAAATTGGAAAACACTGCATCCAGAGTAAATAAGCATTGACAAAGCCAAAATGTCTGGCATTGGCCACCAGCCTTTTTGCTTTGCCAATGTTTGTTTTTGTTTTGTCATGTTTTATTGCAAAATGGTATTGTTGGAGAAGCTGTTGTATCTCATCAATCTAAAAAACAAAACATTGGCTAAAAGTAAAAATATTTTTTGGGTATGCGTGCAGCTGTGTGTTTGTGCTCTTTGTGAAAAATGAGAATGCTGTCCCTCACAGTGAAGTTAGACAATGGCTGAAGTGGTGCGCCCCATTGTCCCATCCTGTATGCATTTACCAACAGTCAACATCAGGAGTTGGGTTGATGTTACAGGTGTCTCTGACCCAGTGTTTGGCCTTCCTGGGTTGGCCCCTAGAGACAGATGCCTTTACAGTTATAAGGATATTTTTTCATGTGCAGCCATATGAGGAGCTCCATGATGAGCAAGTATGCAAGCTATCCTGGCTTCCTAATGTCCTCTTCCTGCTATGAAACAGCAGACTAGTGGACATTAAAGAACATTCACACCTGGATCTGAGTGAAGGATATCAGCAAATAGGTCAATGACCTGCTTTCGATGAAAGCAAAAATTGTGTTAGAGAACATTGCGTCATGACACCTTACCAACAAGCATAGTGACATGACCTCAATACAGGACAGTATGTGAGTGAGAGCCTACAACAACACAAAAAATAAGACTATATAGGAACTGCCGTAAACAATACAAACCATATAATATAGTCTATCACTCCTTCTGCAGCTGCACGCATACCCTAAAACTCCTGGGAGCTCTGCACCTAGAGCTCAGGGCCCTAATACCCACAAAGAATATCACCACCAAGCTGATCTCATAGAGAATGCACAGCCTACAACTGTGTATTTAAGAACATTGGAGGATATTTTACTGTATTATGGTCTTTTCCTGTCATAGGTGTAATATATATTTTATACACATATCACCTAGAAGGATACTCATGACTGTAACAACTGGGGTCTTCATCCTCTGGTGTCTTGGGGCCCCCGTACTGTGGACTCCCAAACTGGGACCAAATTACCATTTTTTAGCACTTAATTCTCAGTGTACCAAGGCCAAGCAGTCCAAGGCCTACTCAGGTGAGATGCTGCAGCTAAAGACTCAGAACTCAGCTACGAAACAAATAACACGTACACATTGCTGTCCTGTCAGTGCTTTCACTTTCAAAAAGAAAATGTATTTTATTACACAAACCTAAATACTGTGCACAAAAAACAAATACACGTAGATGGTTGGAAATGGCTTTGGGATACTCTCTAATGGCCATCACAACCGGCAAGAAAAGTATTTTAGGTGATTTAAAATATTCACCGGTTTTGAGTTACACATATTACATTAATAAAACATAACAATAAACACTTCATGTCAGCGTTTTACTTCTGTATTAAACAAGGTGGCCCCATAACCACAGAGAACCTATTAACCAAGGTCCTTGCACCCAAGAGGATCTGGACAAAACTCCAGCTTCAGGTTTGCTTGAATGCATAATACAATTCTACCAAGTACCCAGAAGTGTTAGGGTGACATTTTTAATTGAGGAAGGGGGCTTGTTGCTCTCCTGGCAATCCCCAACACTTCACAGATACCATGAGTGTTGCCCAGGATTTCCTAAGGTATGACCATTGAAATATGTAAATATGCCAATTTCTGAAGAGGCCTGCAAGGCCTTCTGGGGCACTTCTCTGGCCCACGGCTTCTTGCATTTCTGAGTATTTGATGCAGCCAGAGCCAGTTCCGGGAAATATTTCCTTTTTGGTTTCTCTCTTTTTTGTACTTTTCAAAGTTCCTCCTCTTGTGCATTTATTTCTCTACAGGATTACTCTTCCAGCCTTGTGGACATCCGCACTTCACGTTCAACAGGAGAAGTCCGCACAGGCTTCCCGCAGCTGTCACTTCTCTGCCTGACTAGGGAGCCGGGTGCTGCTCTTCTCTCTCCTACACACATACGTACTCTTGTGTAATGCAGGCGAGCAGCCTGTCATTCCTTCCGATCCCACTTCTCTTTTTAAGTGGGCAGAGCAGCTCAGAAGTGAGCTTGGTGCTGTTGGAGCCCCCATTGGCAGGGTCACTAGTCAAATGACAAGGGGATCCTTGGTCTTGTGAATCTTCCCATGGAAGTCTACTCACCTCAAGGGGCATGTACAATGGTAGTAGGACAGCGTTGATGCACTGCCCCACCTTAGAGAGATAATATTAAACTGTTCTGTTGGAGACCAGATAACGTGTGTGAGTGCCCCACACTCCTATGCTGCTCTGCCGCAGGGGAAGGGAATGACAGTGAGTAGCTAGGGCGGCTCCTCCATTTGAGCGGAGGAGTGGCGACCCCCCAAATAAAAAGCCCCCAGAAAAGCCCCAGAGCTAAAAAATAAAATGGTAATAAAGTGTATTTATTGTCATTTTATTTTTCAGCAATCTGTCCCGAACTGAGTGTCAAGAAGAGGCGGGCCATTGCTGCTGAGTGGCAGCAGGGAACTGTGCGCTCAATAAGCGCATGTCCCTTTGGACGGCTGTCTTGCGATGGCCAACCAGACATGCACAATTTAAACCTCTCAAACCTAGCTGTCTGAGACTAGGTTAGAGAAAGCACAGGCCTCCAGTGCTCTTAAGAGTGCTGAGAGAGGCTTCTCCCTCCAATCCTGATTCATTTCTCTCATGCAGCATGAGAAACATGCCAGGATTAGTTAGTGCAGTTTCCTGGGTCCAGCGTTGCAGTCTGCCTTGAGAAGACACTGAGTGAGAAGGGCGTTGTGCCAGAAAGTTAAGTGTATTTCATTAATTTTACTTATATATTTTTGTTCCACCCGCCCTACCACCCTCCATACATGCCAGCTGCCACTGATGAGTAGCAAACAAAGATTCACATTCTTGTGGCCCTGATGGGCCTTTCTACATAGGGTTTTTATGGCTTGAACCTGGTTTCATGCCACAGCCACCAGAAGTGAGTATGGCCTCTAAATCTTTCCAGGTGTCTCCTTGGTGATTTTTCTTGCAAGAAGAGTTTTGATGACACTCCTGTCCCTAGTTCCTGGCAATTGCCTGGGTCTAGGTCTCTCAGCAGCAGCACCCCATTTCTCTCAAGGCAGTTTACGCTGCTTTTGTGAACTCACCAAGACCTTCTGGGCACTTGCAGTGCACTTGTGTATCCAGTAGTCAAAGAGGCCTCCTCCAGTGGTCCCCATCACAGGACCTGTCCACAGGAGTGTACGGCACCTATCTCTTCCAGGGTCATAACAAGGCCACTCTTTGCTCTCCTCCCTAGCCCGGTGTGGAGGCCCCAGTCATTGGCTCTGGAAAAAGAGTCCATGGAGGCCTACAATTATAAGCTCGGAGTGCTCTCCGCATGGGGGGCTCATCAGCCAGCAGGTCCAGTCTCTTTTTTGTAGTTCCTTTTCACCAAGTCTGTGCCCCAGTGTAAAGGGTTAAAAAGAGAGGTCGAGTTGTCTAGAATCTGGGTGTCCTCACCCAATCTAGCGATTCCACATCTCCTCTCCACTACTGAGTGACATTTGCTTGGAGCAACCCACAGGCTGGCCCACCTCCCTGAACAGAATCTAGATATTTTCAAAGATAGCAGAATTAAGTGATGGTCTCCAAGACATTTCCTGTACCTTATCCCTGCACCAGCTGGCACTGCAAAACTGGTTTCGTCCTTCTAAGACTTCAAAGATAACCCCTGGTGCCAGATTTATGCCTGTTCTCCCTTTGTCCCTGTGAGCCGGGTTTGGTGGCTTAGTGGACTAATGTATCCACTGTAGGGTCCTGTGTTTGATGTCATGGTCACAGGTTCAAATCCTAGCGGGTCCACTCAACCTTTCATCCTTCTGAGGTTGATAAAATCAGTACCGTTGGGTAACAATAAACATCTGTTATTCAGCGCCAAGATAACCTTTGCGGTGAATGTGCACTTTACAAATTCACATGTTATGTTATGGTTATGTAGAACGAAAAGCCCAGTCTTATTAGTGAGTGTCAATTAATCACCATATTCTTTTCCTCCCTTTGTCCCTTACTTTACCATAAGAAGCCTAATGCCTCCCAAACTCGCCATTGTCTAGTGGAAACTTCAGATTGGCAGCATGCCAACAGAGCCATTAACTTGGTCCAGCAAGCTAGTTCAAAACCTCAATGCCATTACGACTGGTTCAAGGAAATATCATAAATGCCAAAGTACATCAAGGAGCATGTATATGGCCAAATTAATATTGTATATGTGACCGGGTGCATTGTAAGCAAAGAAAAGTCACATGTTTCACTTTTCTGTATTGAGTGAACCAATTTTGACACAAAGGGTCATCACAATTAAGCACGACAGACGTATATTCTGATCAAAAAGAAACAGAATTTTTTTTTTCCTTCCCAATTAAATATTAGGATCGGTCCAAGTCATAACCAATTTATTCTGGGGTCCATCTGCCGTAGTGCTCCTTGTGCACAGATAACAGGCTGGGTCAGACTACAGTCTTCTTCGCTCAGCCTGCAAACGTCTACACACGTGTGCACACATGTTTATGTGTAGCCAGCACAGGACCTTATTCCCTAGTTGCGCAGCAGACCATACACTGAAAAGCAGGCAGTGGTAGTTACTACTCAAAACCATTCTGACAGAAGCTTACAGTGAGTGGGACTGGATTTGGAGATCTTACTCACAGCACAGAACCAAACAGCAAGAGGCCCAATTAAAACATTTCTGGGGTGATTTTATGGGTCAGAATCCACCTCTTCACATGAACCAGCTGGGAATACTCAGCTAAGTATAAAACAACTATGTATATTCGAAATCCGTAGTGTGGGGTTAGATTTATCTATTCCTAGATTTAGTGAGGATAATCATTTCATGTACTTTGTTGCAAATGTGTGTGTATGATAAAGCATCTCTGTGTACAGTTTCAGGTGTTTGCACAATAACAGAATTGTGTGCCCAGTTACAAGCATATTACAACAAAAGCTTGTATGGCAAGACAAGTGTTTGCTTTATTGTGTGCCTTTATACAGCTCTTGCACTTTAAATATGTGTGTGCAGAGAAACATAATTGTATGCATATTCACAAGCAGTGCATAAAAATTGTTTATGGAGAGAGATATTTGTACCATCACAGAAATCTGTGTGCAGTAAAACAGAGCTGTTGTCAGTGAAATAAATGTGTGAACAAGATCATGCCAGGTTCTCTGAATATAGGGCACGACCAATTAATATACCTGGCACACTGGGAGGTAGGTAAGTCTGTGGTCAATAGGGAAGAAACGATAGAGAGCTCTTATTCACTGGGGCACATAGACATATGACATGGGGTTGCCCTGGCAACAGTTTCCCCTGCCCCCTCTACACCAGGTCAGGCGGAAGCGACGTCAAGTCCAGAGAGAATATTAATCGATCACCAAGTGTTCATAGAGTGAAGGCAGACCAATGGCAATCGTCGAAAGCTAAACACAATGAAGGAAGCATAGGTCAAACTTCAGAAAAAAATATGTTAAAACACGCTAGATACCCCATTTAAAAAAAAGCATACGTGTGTGTATATAAGTAGATCTATTCTTGAAAGCATCCCATTAAATTGTGCCAGTCCCTTTTTTATGAGCATCGTGAAGTTGATGTTTTAACTGTTATAGCCTTCTATTGTGGATGTTAACAGATGTTAATTGCACACATAACAATTATGGGACTGAGCAAAAGGGCAGGGTAAATAATGAGTGGGAAGCACAACTCATAGCCATTAATGCCCAATTCTGTGAGGGAAAGATGGCTGTTACCCAAGGTTGTGGCGTTGAAAATGAAGTCATAGAAAAAGGTGAAGGGCAATTTTGTTAATACCATTCATTGATGATATTATAACATGCCTACTGTAAGCCGCTCGGTTTAAGTAATCTCTTTCTGTGGTTTTATTTAAAAAAAAGACTATCTTAAACTGTGTTTCACAATTGTTAACTGGGGCAACAAGCAAATAAAGCATACAGAAGTTTACATTGTACAGTCAATCCTCTGTATTTCTTTTTTTTTCTTTTTCTTTTTTTCTTTTTTTAAAGAGTCTTTTTATTAAACCAAAGTCAGCGTTACATTGTCATGATCATACAGTTAGAATGAATTACATATTCCCATTAACATTCTCAATCTTATATACATTCCTTATTATAATGCAATTAACAGAAATCCTAAATCCCGGTTCGCCCCATGCTTAGGTGTCCTACCGCCCCCCTATCCCCTGTAGTCTTCCCACCTTTGCCATATTTTACCCCATTTCTTAGGGCAGCCTCGGGTTTCATAGATCGTTCGTTCTGCCACACTGCACCAGTCCATATCTTTTTTTCCATTGGGAGACCAGAGGTGGTTGGGCCGCCCCCCATGTTCTAGCTATATTCCTTTTTGCGACCATTGCCGCCACTTGCAACCATAGTTTTGAGTATTTAGGCCATGTCAGTTCTCCGGTCACACATAATATATGCCACCTAGCATCTGTCGGGATCTGTTGTTCGAGCACTTCAGTTAGAATATTTACAATTTTAGTCCAGTATCTCTGTATTATCGGACAGTCCCATAAAATGTGAAACAATGTCCCCTTCTGGTTGCGCCTTCTTAGACACTCCTCTGTCGGGATCCGACCCATTCGGTGCAGCAGTGTACTGGTGTAATAGGATCTGTGTAGGATCCGCAGCTGTATTAATCGGAATCTTGCCCTGATTGCCACCTTTCTGGGACTCTGTACAGCTTCGGCCCAGTCATCATCTTCTAATAGTCCTACATCTGACTCCCAAGCCTCTCTCACCTTAACTAGTAAATCCGGGGAATTGTTTACTATTTTCTTATATGTAGCGGAGAGTGACTTTTCCGGAATTGGGTCCAGTAACAATCTATCCTCTAGAGGGCTATTTTCTGGAATCTGCTCCCCGTCTTTAATATGTCTATGTAGGGTGTGTTTCAGTTGTATGTATTTATAATGTTCCTTAGGAGCTAAGTGGTAGTTCTTTTTGTAATTCTGTGAATGTTAATACTGCCTGCTTCTTCCTCACATCTCCCAAACGCACGATGTCTATCAGTTTCCACTTCGCAAATCCCCGCAAGCAACCAACCTCCCTGAGCATTTCGCTAGCCCATAAAGGTGTTTGTTCTGTCAATCATCCCGTCCAGCCCAGGAAATGTGTCGTTTTGTTCCAGGCTATCTGCACTAACCGTGTGTGCATGGTCAGTCCCTCTGTAATATAGTGCTTATCACTTGTAGTTATTCATTCAACTGTACATTCTTTGTCACTATGTTTTCTTTACTGCATATTTCCACCTCATAGTGTTTTCCTTTGAGCAGCACCATGGAGATGGAATCTTCTGTGTGAAGTGAGAGTCAGTTGCACCTGGCTCCAGCTGCTTGATGGATGGGACTTTTCATTCTCTGGATTAAATCTTACTTATCTGTTAAAAGCCTTTGCCAGTGATTATTTCTTAATTTTACACTGGCGACGAGTTGGTGAAACCTACCCTGCGTTTCCAGAGGAATCAAGATCAATCTCAACATCACATTTAATTGAAGATTAAAAATTTCTACTTTCCTGCCTTGACATCTTCTACCTTGGCATCACGTGAGTTTAAATAAATTACTTTTGGGTTCTTAGTATGAGCATCCGCCACATGCCTCACCTTTAACTATTTTTGTGAAACTATAAAGGGTTGGGAGGCGCCGATGTGGGCTCATAAAGAGTGATCTCTCTCACATTTGTTTTCAAGCACCCTGCCTTGGAACACACTCATGTGCTATTGTGGAGGGTCACAAGATTGTGTTCACCAAACTGAAATCTGGGTGGCTCTTTTGGCAAATCACCGTGTTGATAATCAATGCTCACATTGCATCGTTTTTGAGAGTGCGTGCCCGCAGTCCTACGCTGAGTGCAATTTGTGTTTGCCCCGCCTGAGGAGTGTTTTGGAGCTATGCTCTAACCTGGAGTGCTTTCTACAATACGTAAAGGAGGATTACAAAATTGCAATGGACATCGAGACACCGACACCAATGGTGGAGCTCCCGACATCATTCTCGCGCTCTCACCTGTTTGTAAGTAAATAACTGCAACGGACATTGAGGCACCGACATCATCTTCGCGTTCAACTTGGAATCCTGACGTCATCCTTCTGGAGCTCTACCATCTTTCTACTCGTCGGACGCTGTTATTCACCTCGCGTCGTCACGTTACGCTGCACGCTTCGTGCGTAACGTGGCAGCCATTTTGTATGTCTTATCTTTTCCTCACATTTAGGTGATCTTCATGTTCAGCGCTCTGGTTCTTTTGGGGTTTAGTTATTTTTAGCTCATCGTTATTGCCGGAGCGTTTTCCTCACTTCAACTGGTGTGCTCTTATCAAATTTTTCGGTAAGAGAGCGATTAGTGATTGTTGACAGGTACCCACTTCCCAAGATCTCAGCTATGCTTATGTTGTTGAAGGATGCAAAAGTATTTTCAACAGTGGATCTCAAATCTGCTTATCATCAGATTAAGTTAGATAAAAACTCCAAAGACTACACAGCTTTTATTACTCCTTTCGGTACTTTTAGATTTGTAAGATTACCGTTTGGGTTACTATCAGCCGCCTCAGTCTTCCAAAGAGCGTTAGAAAAGGTGTTGCGAGGTCAACCTGGTGTTAAAATTTACCAAGACGATGTTTTAATTTTTGGTAGAGATGACAATGAACATGACTTAAGAGTAAGACAAGTTTTGGAGAGATTTAGTCAACACAATGTCACGGTCAGGTTGGACAAATGTAAGTTCAGGAGATCTTCCATTAACTATCTTGGGCACACCATATCTGAGAATGGTGTAGAACCCAAACAAGAGTTGATTGAAGCTATTCAAAATTTAGCTGCACCCACAAATAAGGAGGAATTAATGAAATTCCTTGGTATGGCTGAATACTATGCTAAGTTTGTGCAAGGGTTTGCTGAGAAAACCGTAAGCATGCGGACTTTGTTGTGCAAAGGTGTTGACTTTGCGTGGTCTCCACAATGTGAAGAGGAATTCAATATCTTAAAAGCGCATCTGAGGAAAGCTCCCAAGCTGAGGAGTTTTGATCCCTCCTTAAGTTCTGTGTTAATCACTGATGCAAGTATGAAAGGTCTGGGAGCTGTGTTACAGCAAGAAAAAGGTGACATGGTCAATGTGATTTTATTTCTCTCTAGGAGTTTAAAGGGGGAAGAATTTAGATACTCTGTAATTGAGAGAGAGGCTTTGGCTGTACACTGGGCCAATAAGAAATTAAAAAACTTGCTCTGGGGCACTAAGTTCAGTGTAAGAACTGACCACAAACCTTTATGTGAAGTTTTTAACAAAAAGGGGATTGATGGTATTTCTAGTAGAATTTCTAAATGGGTTGTAAGTCTTCAAGCCTATGATTTTAATGTTGAGTATTTGCCTGGTGCGCGTAATTGCATTGCAGATACTCTCTCTAGACTTGTAGTCACCAATGAGGATGATGTTGACTATAAAGATAATGAGTTGAATGAATGGGTCTGCACCATTGAACACGATGGTATAAGAGAGGAAAAATGGAAGGAGGAGTGCAAGTCTGATGAGGATCTGAGAGAACTGTCTTCTTTAATCAAGAAGGGTTGGAGTAAAAAAATTGATTGTAAGTTAGAAAAGTTTTGGCATGTTAGACATGAATTGTCTGAAGTGGATGGCTTTATCTTCAGCGGTTCTAAGTTAATTCCCACGTTGGTGTTTCGTGGGAAATTAATTGAACTAGCTCACGAAGGTCACCAGGGAATGTCTAAAACAAAAGAGAGACTGAGACTCAATTACTGGTGGCCAGGTATTGATCTACAGGTTGAGAGAGCTATCAGAGAATGCATACCATGTACGTTAAGTGAAAAATGCCTCAAACCAAGGGTTCAACCTATGGTCATTAGGGAGCGCCCAAAAGGTCCGTGGCAAGAATTGGCATTGGACATTTTAGGTCCGGTCTCTGGAGCTGGTGGAGAGATATATGCTTTTGTCCTCATTGACATGTTCTCCAGGTGGCCTAAAGTCAAATTTACGAAAAGCATTGACACTAAACATGTAATTTGTTTTCTTAAAGAGGTTTTTACACGCAAAGGACTTCCAGGATATTTATTGACTGATAATGGGGTCCAATTTGTGTCTGTTGAAATGGAGGAGTTTTTACAGCACTGTTCCATCAAACACAAACGCTGTTCACTTTATCATCCGGAAACGAATGGTATGGTGGAATGTTTTATTTGTGTACTTAAAGAAACCATTTCTATGTCAAAACAAAATGGGTTGGATTGGAGAAAGGAGGTGAATAAAAAAGTTGAGGTATATAGATTCACTCCCCACGCAACAACTGGACGCACACCTTTTGATCTACTTAAAAAGAGACTTCCTAGTACTCTTGTGGCACCTTTTGGGTCAATGATATTGTGTCTAAGAAAAAGGTAAATGTGACTTCACAAGAAGATCTGTGGAAGGATAAAGAAAAAGAGAAGGTTGATGCACGCAAGAAAAGTTACGATGTCAGGAAAGCTGTTAAAACCACTGTAGTTAATGTTGGTGATCTAGTTATGATTAGGGCTCCTTGGGGGCGTAAGGCTTCTGCTTTGTTTCAAAAACCTCAGAAGGTTGTTAAAGTGTTAACTAATGCCATTAAGACTGAAGATTCCCGCATCTGGAATCTTAACAGGGTTGTTGTCATCAAAAACACTTCTGTACTGAGAAATGGTTCTGTGGTTAATCCGTCTGATGAAGCCATTGGTTTGAGCAGTTTCCCCACCAACCATCTACGGGAGAGAAGTGTGAGAAGAACCAGGATAAAACCCTCAAAATTCAAAGATTTTGTAATGAATAATTAATGTCTTGGTCCTTAGGACATGTTTTTTTTCACCATAAGTTATTTATTTATTTATTTATTTTTTGTTTATTTGTGTTTATTATGGAAGGAAGGTGTGTAATATAGTGCTTATCACTTGTAGTTATTCATTCAACTGTACATTCTTTGTCACCATGTTTTCTTTACTGCATATTTCCACCTCATAGTGTTTTCCTTTGAGCAGCACCATGGAGATGGAATCTTCTGTGTGAAGTGAGAGTCAGTTGCACCTAGCTCCAGCTGCTTGATGGATGGGACTTTTCATTCTCTGGATTAAATCTTACTTATCTGTTAAAAGCCTTTTCCAGTGATTATTTCTTAATTTTACACCCTCCTGTTTCTTTGGGCCATATAACACTTTCAAGTACCCATCCTCCCCCATTGCCCAGTGGTCAACCCTGTAGGCCGGGTCATTACGATCCGCAAAGGCCCAGTCGTTAATAATCATAAGTTGAGACGCCCAGTAATATTTTTGAATGTCCGGGACTGCCACCGCTCCCTCGTATACTCCTTTCTGCAATTTCGTAAGTGCAATCCGTGCACTCCCTCCATCCCACAATAACGTTCTGAGTTCGCTGTCTATTTCTCTAAAGAATTTATCCGGTACTGGGCAGGGCGTGTTTTGTAATATGTATAACCTCCGGGGTAGGGTCATCATCTTGAAGAGTACTGTCCTTCCCATCAAGGAGATAGGCAGCTTCCTCCAGTGTGTTACATCACTCCTTAGACGATCCAATTGTGGTTTAAGATTCCCAAGTTTAAATGCGTTGTCAGTTTTTTCAATTTGTATACCTAAATATTTGAAACTGTTTCTAATCTGGAGTCTAGATTCGGTTCCTAGATCTGGTGGTGGCCCGTCTGTTAACATATAAAGAAGGGACTTGTCCCAGTTAATCTGGTACCCTGAATAACCTTCAAATAGCTTAAAGATTTGTAACAGCCTGTTAACAGAAAACCGTGGTCGTGTGACGTACAGGAGGACATCGTCTGCATATAATGAAATCCTTTCTTCCCAATGGTCATTTCCTCTTATCCCCGATATTATGGGGTCCCCCCTGATCCACACTGCCAAAGGTTCAAACGCTAGTGCGAACAAAAGCGGGGAGATGGGTCACCCCTGTCTGGTACCCTTCCGCAGGGTGAAGGAGCGAGACACTGAGCCATTAACCCTTACTCGTGCCATGGGCTGTGTATATAGTAATTGGATCCACAAGATAAACCTGGATCCAAAACCGAACCTTCGCAGAACTTCAAATAGATAATGTCATTCAACACTATCGAATGCCATGCGGGCATCAAGCGATAGTAAAGCCGCCTCCACCTCCGGGGTACGCGTGACCATATGCTGCACCCCATACAGTCGACGTAGATTGAGTCTAGTGCTGCGATTGGGCATAAAGCCCGACTGATACGGGTGGATCAGCGTCAGGATAGGGACCAACAGTCTGTTTACCAATACCTTCGCCAAAATTTTTACTTCCACATTGAGTAGTGAAATCAGTCGATATGACCCACATTGGTCCACTGGCTTACCGACCTTTGGTATCACCACTATCGTTGCCGTACGTTGTTCGATCGGCAGTGAGCCTCGCTTCCTCGCTTCGTTAAACATCGCTAGGAGGTATGGGGCCATCGTATTGGCTGTACATTTAAAAAGTTCCACCGGTAGCCCATTGGGTCCAGGTGCCTTCCCCGCCTGCAAGTCTTGTATGGCTCCAGTAATCTCCTCTACTGTCAAGTCCCTGTCTATGGAGTCCCTATCTTCGTCAGTCAAGATCGGAAGATGCATTTCTGATAGGAGTTTGTAACAGTCTCTGGTCGTTCTAGTGGGCTTCGAGTCATAGAGTTGTTCGTAATAATCTGCGAATGCTCCCGCTATGGCCTCTCCGGTCGAGTGGATGTTCCCACCACTATCTCGGATTTCTGCCACCCAACTCCTTTCTCTATCCCGCTTTTCGAGCCATGCTATCATTTTGTTAGCCTTATCCCCTAGGTCATATATTCTCTTTTGTGTAGCCAGAGAAGTCAACCTTGCAGCACTAGCCGCCATATCGTGTAGTTCTCGTTTCCGCAAGTCTATATGGTGTGCCAGTTCCCCATCTGTCCTCCCACCCTCGAGTTAGCGCCTCTCTAGTTCTAACACCGTCTTTTCTAACTGATCCCATCGCAATCGCTTTTCCTTGTTTTCGGCCCCTACACACGCTTGAACATATCCTCTTATCACTGGTTTGAAAGCCTCCCATAGGGTGCTACACTCTTTCACAGAACCCTCATTTTCTTGGATGTACAACAGTGTTCGATCTTTAACTTTCTGTGCATTATCTTTGTTCTGAAAGAACCATGAATTTAGTCTCGGCGGTAGAGTAAATTGGTGCGGCAGGCCTTTTAATGTTAGTTCAACCGGGGCGTGGTCCGATATACCTCGAGGTCCTATTTTAGTAGTATAAAAACATCCCTCACTTCCCTTGTGTGTCAGTATATAATCTAGTCGGGAGTAGCTATTATGCGCTGCGGAATAGAATGTATATTGTCGTGTCTCCGGGTTATGAAGTCTCCAGAGGTCCACCAATCCCATCGCACTCGTGAATGCAGGGAGAGGCTCTACTTCTCTAGGGTGAACTGCTGTGGAGACTCTATCTAGTCCTGAGTCCATAACAGAATTCATGTCTCCCCCTAGTACCAGTACCCCTGGTGGAAGATTCACCAGGAATGCCCCCAGTGCTGTGAAAGTGTCTGCCCGTGCAACTGGCGGTATATAACAGGAGACCAAATTGAAAGCCTGTCCCTCCCAACTCCCCGATAGAGCCACAAATCTACCTAATGAGTCATGCATAATAGTGGCTACCAACAGCGGAGTAGCTGTCTTAACCAGGATTTCCACTCCACGTGAGCCCGAGGAATATCCTGCATGGGCCACCAATTTATAACCGTAGCGATCCAGTGCACGATACCTCTGACCCTTAAGATGAGTCTCCTGAATCAAAACTACATTTGGGGAGTGGCGGTGCAGGTATTTAAGCACAATGCTACGTTTGATACGGTTCCCTAGTCCATTTACGTTCCAAGATAATACCTTGTGAGTAGCAGAACCGTGTGTATCCACCCGCCGCCCACCTAAAGGCCCTTGCATGTGAGTTTGACTGGTTATCTGGTCTTGCACTGCCATCCTACCAATAGGTAGTCCATCGTAAAGCATTCCGTCATGAACATGCATGTAATCATCGCTGACATTATAGAATTACAAATCTTACAACAAAAAACCCCCGTTTAACTTCAACAACCCTGCCCTTGCCCCCCCTCCCCTCCCTGCTACCCTGCTGAAGAGCATAACAACTCCTCCCTCCCCAACTCGCAGAGTGCCTGTCGCCCTGAACAAACCCATCAACAGTGGGGTGGGTCGGCGCCTAGCACCAACGTATCCCGCCCCTAGGTCTCAGTCTCGTTGCCAGTTCCAGTAGCATCTCCTGCAGTTAGTCACTTTAAACTCGCATCAGCCGTGTCATATTAAGTGGAGACCCCCAGTACCACATAGAGTTACTTGCGTGTACGCAGACCCTCCGAGCGTCCATCAATCCGACTCTTCTCCAGTTGTTCTTCATTGCTCCCCCCTTTTCCCCCCTCATCGTGAGTTGGAGCCAACTGTGCGCCATCCTTCCAGCCAGTCCATTGTGAACTCCGGCGTTCCGAAAAACCATGCTTTCCCATCAGCCTCCACTCGTAACTTGGCAGGATACATCATAGAGTATTTTAACGCCTTGGCTCGTAGTTCCTTTTTCACCGCGTCGAAGGCACGTCGCTGGCGCTGTACTTGAAGCGTGAAGTCGGGAAAGAATCTGATCACCGCGTTTTCGTGTAGCAAATCTCCGGATTGTCGTGCTGCCTGCAAGATGGCATCTCTGTCACGATAATTTAGGATCCGCGCAATGATTGTGCGTGGCGGAGCTCCTGGTTTAGGTTTAGGGATGGGCGCTCTATGTGCTCGATCCACTGTGAAATGGGCAGATAGGCGCTTCGGTCTTAGGTGGTTCAAGATCAAGTCCTCAAGAAATAAATCCACACTAGGCCCCTCCATTCCTTCCGGCACACCCACCACGCGAATGTTTTTCCGCCTCGCCCGTCCTTCTTGATCTTTCTCGCTTGGCCGCCATGGTCTCTTGTTGCCTTGTGAGGGCCTGAACCCTCTCCTCCAGGCTCTTGGTGCTGGTTTCAAGTTGTGTAACTTGCGTTTCTGTGGCCGACATTTTGTCCGACATTTTCCGAAAGTCGGCGCGCAATAAATTAACGTCAAGTGTAACAGCATCGATTTTGGGGTCGAGTGTCCCTTTAAGATCTACTATGGCTGCCATAATAGCCCTCATTGAGGGTTCGTTTTGTACTTCAGGTGTATCAGTTTGAGATGTGGCCACCACAAGCGGCACGGCGTAATTGTCCATTTTATTGGCCTGCATCGCAGCCTGGCCCTTCGGCTTCATGTGGGCGGTCTATGCCTTCCAGGCACGGGCACTTTCGTGTTACAGTCCTACAATTGGTGTCGTTTTATGGATCTATCAATCAATCAATCAATCATGTCACTTATAAAGCGCACTACATACCCGCGAGGGTCTCAAGGCGCTGGGGGAAGAGGGGGGTGGTGCTGCTACTGATCGAAGAGCCAGGTCTTGTCTCATGCACTTTGCCCGCTACTTCTAAGCCTTGCCACTGGTACAGCTCTCAGACACGCACTGCGGGTTTTGCGTCGTTTTCACCCTCTGCAAGCCGTGCGCCTGGCCTCCCAGTGAGCACCAGATCTCCTTTGCGTGCTGCCCGTGTCGGGACCACAGTCGGTTACCGAAGGTACCTCGCTGCACTCTCGGGGGACCCCTTACTTTATACAAGCCTCCCCTCTGTGCTATGCGCTTGACGCATCACCAGTTGGAGTCACAAACGATTGGGGCAATTCAAACACTTCACCGCTCCTCATGCCCCCCCCCAGGCCAAGTATATTGCCGGCGAGACCCACAGTGAGGGACTAGTCTTCTGCCCCTCAACACCTTAGTCTCTGAATCTGGGGGCCATCAAAAGTGCTACGGACTTGTCCACCCCCTTCCGGAGCTCACGGATCCCGGGCCTCGGTTACTTTCACGGCACGAATGCCCGGCCACTCCTCACCTCACTGCAAGTTCAGTGCAAGCCTCAATTACCGCCGCTCCGCTAGTATTGTTCTTCCACTCCTCACCGTGCCCACGATCCTCCTGCCGCTGGCTGGATCGCTCCTCACCGCTCACCAGTTTGTGGGGCCCACGTCGCTCTTACACCGGGCTGTGTTGCGGTGCTGGTCGCTGCTGCGTTACGTCGCTCGGTAGGCCAGCAGAACACCAAAGTGTCAGTTTTTATCACCACTCGGGCAAATTACATGATCCGCCGGTATCACCACACTTTCCGCTGCTCTGGATCGGCTGGAAAGTCTCGATATTAGGGTTTTTGAAGACCTACGGGACGGAGCTCACTTAGCAAGCAGCCATTTCCATCGGCGCCGAAACCACGCCCCCCCCAATCCTCTGTCTTTCTTGAGGTGCACGAGTCAAACGCGGCTCAGTCACCTCAGGCCCTACTCTGCGACAGCTTTAAACAGCTGTCCAGATCAGCACAGTGTTAACTTACACTGTGTGCATGTGCCTAATGTACTCCCTAAACAACGTGGTTGACAAGCAGTGTGTGGTAACATCATAATGAGTACCTTGGTATGAGCTGAGGAGCAGCTGTGATGTCTGTCTCTGTGTCACAGTCTGATTGTCTGAAGAAACATTAATACATCAGAAGACGCAGTAACGCGAGAAGAAGTGTTTTACTGCCAGGTAACCCCCCACCCCCCCCATTTCTGGCCCAATCATTGGCCAACACAGACTGAAAAAATCCTGCATATTTTAATTGAATACATTTAAAGGTTCTGTTGGTCTCATCCCATTCAGAATTTAAGTTTCACAAGTTTCCTCCCATGCTAATCTTTGAAATCGATATTAACAATGATTGCCTCCATCTGCCGGATTTAGCAAATATTGCCCTTGTGATAGATGGAGAAGGGGTGATAGAAGGGGAAGGCAGAATGCCATCCTTCTAGATGAACTCCTGGGCCAGTTCTACCCTCCACAAATACAGAAATTATACGACTACCCTGACAAAGGCCAATTTTCCATCGAATAACTTGGGAGTTAATTTGTGGTCTACAGCTTTGTAACAAGTGCTTAATTTGATCAGGTGGTTTCAGGTGCTGGGAAATGACACCTAATTTTAGGCGACCAGAACATCCGAATTTGACGCTTAGTAAAGGGAGAAAAAGGCAGGAAGGGGAGAAGGAAGGAGGAAGAGGACGATAGGGAAACAGTGACAAAGGGAGTACTAGGGATAATAAAAACTCCACAGAGTGAGATAAAGAGGCTATAACTGGAAGGTGGTGGAGCAAAGAGATATGAGGTGGAATCAAGACCAGGTAGCCTCGGTATTCAGCAGCCCCAGCATCTGGAGACACTGTCTGTACCTTCTCATTTTCTCTGTGATGTAGTTTAGCTTAATGGATTAATTAATGCATGAAATGTAAACACAACTTTGCACATATTCTGGCGTGAAGAATTCACAAACGTTCTCTTGTACAGTTGGACTTCAAAACGGGACAAGATTTCCCAAAACACGCACACCACCCTTTCCTTCACTTTTTGTGCAATGGACGCGTTGTCATGGAAACTTTCCATTGCACGAGTGGTCCCCTGTTCAAAAACAGTGACATTTAAATACGTGGCCAATAAAGTTGCTTTCGAGCCTTCATATCATGACGCGCTTTATAATCATTTGCATGTGTCTAGATTTTGTAAAACAGTCTTGTATTTCAAATATCCATAGTTACGCAGTGCGGCGTGCAAGGACTCATTTTTTTAAGCATGTGTTAGAATTTACACTTTCCCAAAGTTCTACATGAACCAGTTAGACGTTCATCAAAAAGGGTTTCCAGACTCGAGGATGCATTTATGGATTTAATAAAGTTATATTTTGCTGGCAGGTCTTGATAAGCACATATTTATGTAGTTGGTGGTAAAAAATAGAATCTCCCTTTATAAGTCTCTTTATCCTATTGCTTTCTAGTTTCCCAGTACCAGCAGCATGATACGTGGCACTTCACCGGATCCACATGGAGGTGAACCTGATGGAAGCTCAGCTTTTGTTATAATTACATGAGTCATACCTGTATCATTGGCCATGTCCCTACAACCAGCGTTTTATGGCTTTCTCTCTAAACATTGATCTTTTAATAGAGACCATATTATGCAAATTGCGTGCCCTGTACAAGCAGAAACATAATAGTTTGCCAACTTTTTGTGCAGCTTGTGCAATTTATTATTTAAAAGAGGCCAGTAGGGTCCATGTCTGTGTTATCTAATGTGACAGGGCTGGTCATGGCTTTGCCCGAACAATAGGCACAGTACTCATGGTTGCAGCATGCATTCCTATTATGTCAGGCTTAAAATGCCCCCACCGCCGAGATTTGAGTTGATTTGATATTTATAAAGCGTAGCATTCACCCGAAGGCATCAAGGCGCTAGAGACCAGCCGTACATACCCCGGAAAGTAGAAAAGAAAGAGAGCTCCAGATCACCGCTAGACTGTGAACAGCCAGGTTTTGAGGGCTTTTCTGAAGGGGAGCAGAAGGGGGATAGATGGTGCATATTGTGTCTCCCCTGATGAGGAACACAAGGAGATGTCCAATTACCTTTATGGTCTGTGCACAGCAACTTGTTCTCTTTCCAATTTCCAAAGACTGGGTAGGTGGTTATTGAGGCACGGCCAGGAAGTCCTGCTGGGGATATAGAGTCTGCCTCAGAATAAGGATCCCCTAATCTGCCCTTTGAGGGGTGGTCGTCAAGCTCTCCCACAAATGTGGACGAAGCCCTACGGCTCACCTTCACCGAAGGGTGGATGGCACCACCACCCTGTCAATGTGCGGCTTGGGCTAGCCATTCAGACTATTGTCCAGACATACATACAATAATGTATGTCTGGCCCTAGTCTAGGGATTGAAACACACGATGGAAGACTGTGCTCTAACGTGGAATTGTGAAATTTCGGTAGTATCAACGACAAATCAGCACATGTTGTGTGTTAACCAATACTTTGGCAAGTGTCATCAATATTAGTATGAATTGATCTCATATTGCAATTCAGTTCTCACATCTGGGATACAGTGCTTTGAGAGAGGTTGCATATTTTTTTCTGGAAATTTAAGACAAATGGGTGATTCTTACATTGAGCAAAATGATGTGGATCTCAGTTAATGTTGACGTTATCTAGAATTGGACTATTTGACACGAACAGCTGAATGTAAGGACTTGATTTCTATTGTAAACACGGTATATATATATATCGTATAGTGAAAGTACTTAGTACAGATGTTATCCAGAGAAACTTCAATGTGGTGTAGTTATGAGACATTCTGACCAAGTAATCATTGTTATGATGTACTTGTGCGGTCCACTGTTAACTAAATATAAAGGGCCTCATTTACAAGGAATTAACCTAGCACGGTGCCGCAAGCCATTTGGCTGCACTGTGCTGCGTTAATTTCGAAGCACAGGGATGCGTCACATCTACAACGATATGACAGATCCCTTTGCTCTACCCTGTGCTGGCGCACAATTTGCTGCCATGCGCCGACGCAGGCACCCTTGCACCATAGTGTTTTGAAACTTCTATGTGTGCTGCTTAATGCAGCACACATAGAAGTTGAAAAACGTCATTTCAGATTGTTTATGTGCAAGACGGGACACCTTCCTGCACAGAAACAATCACAAGAGGTGATTTCCTCATTCTATGTGTGCTGCAAAACGGCTTTACGTGTCCTTGTTAATATGGGGCAAGAGGTTTCGCCGCACCGGTGGCGCAAGGGGCTTGTAAATAAGCCCCATAATCTTAATTCAGTTAATATTCAAATTAGACTGATGATGAAATGAACAAGAATCTGTCTGTATATATTTATTGAGAATTGATATTGTTTGTGCAGCGGAGGTGGCTGCTTCAGCTACAGCTGCTCATAAATAAAAATGAATTCTTTTTTAAGTATGCCGCTTTTTCTGGTGTCCATATGACACACATGGCATCAGAGAGCCACAAAGACATGTAGGCTTTTGCGCTAGGCCTAGTGCCAGATGTGTCATTACATTCAGATCATTAATATTTACCGGCACATATATCGACTCTCACAATTTGAATTGCAAACACCTCACCAAAGTCACCATGTATACTTTCCTTGACAATATGATTGTAGTTAATATAATGGAGTCACAATAAGTGCTGGGCGATATTAAAACTTCAATATTGTGGCTGTTCATCCTAAGGTCTGCAGTGGTAATGCTCTCCGCACCTTAATGTGTCTGTAGATGAGAGGTCCCTGTACTCAAGCATGGTTTGGTTTGGTTTTTTAGATCTTCTTCAGGCTGTTGCCAGTTGACTTGTGTATAACACTAACCTGCAATGGAACTATAGTGTGCTAGTATTATCAGAATAAGAAACTAACCTACCATCTCTATTCGTTCTCCAACCTCATAGAAATGATATTCACCCATGATGTTGAGATCTCTTAAGCTGGTCAAGGAGTGGAGAAGCGGATGTGGAGAAATTCTAAGCATGTTGGGCCTATTGTATTCAAATTGTGGCGTGTTTCTTATACTTGTGTTAACAGTGAGAATAATACAGAAAAAATATTAAGCAACATTACTCTACGTTGAAGCTAACCCGCTGACTTCCCTCCTTACACAACGTAAAAGCAGAATGTTCTAGTGTCTAGTTTTGAATAAGTACTTTTATCAGCATTTAAAAAAAAAAACAATCGCTCACATTACTTTCTGTTTGCCATTGGTAGTCACAGAATGCTTGGAATATGCATGTCAGTCAGATTGTTTGGGAGAAAAAGTGAAGGTGTTACACATCAGAGTTGGAAGAACTCGCTCAAGTGTTTCAGGAGACTCTCCAAGGACAGGGAAGTTAGGAGGAGGCCCAGACGCAAGCAATACAAGGTGCAAACTCACCAATAAACTCCTTCAGCTGGTGTGAGCCAAAACACCTTTTCTCCAGCGCACCATAGTCAATGCCAATTTTTCCTCTGGGTCTGACTTGTGAATGGCTCTCATGTGAACTAAGTGTCAGTAAACGCCTCTGCCATAACAGCAGTGACGTCATCATCAGCTCATCCAAACGTTAGGTAAAGCGAATAATGTTGGACAAATGTGCACATCTGCTGTCTAGCCAGTGAGCTATATTTAGGACTCAAATCTGCAGTTAAGGAAGAACGTGTTTTATATTAAGATACAAGCCAGTGGTTTGGTGTCACTGACAAGACAGAATTTAATGCAGCTATCCAAATCAGTATGGGGAGATAATGTGGCCTAACTGCTATGGCGGTTGAAACCGGGTTTGAGTCTCAGCAGGGACACTCAACATTCTGTGATTCTGGGCAAATCACTTAACCTCCCGCTGCCTAACAAAAATGAATGTGTTCGTCTGAAACGTAACTGGTGCTCATGTAAAGCGCTGTGATACCTTCGGGCCTAGTTCGCGCTATATAAAACTCCACCCCCCCAAAAAAAAATATGGCGCTGAATTAAAAAAAAAAGATGTTGCACAACTCTGTTGGTGGCATTGTTTTATTTAGTCACTTGTAGAACCCCCACTTAGTTGGCTCTGTGTCAAAATCCAGCCGGGCAACTTTCTCACATCTGTGATCTTGACAAAGGGGGTGGACGGATTATTAGTGATATTGATGGACATGTATTGAATGCTTTTGCTTTAAATATGTATATTTTAATTTGTCTCTTTTTAAAGTGCTCTAGTGCTAATGACTGTTTTTGTGTTCATAAATCCATGGTCATAAAAGCAATAATTAAATTAAGTGCCCTGGATAGTATGGGATGTGGTCCTTAAGCCAGGGGAGAGGATCTCTGAGTGAAATCTTGAGTGCTGAGCGGGAGGAGGTTGCCCATAGTCGCTAGGGAGGGTGTTATTGAGGAAGCGTTGATGTAGATAGAAGTATCTACAATAGGATGAGGAGTGGGGTGCTTTAGGAATGGCCAGGTGATAGTGTTTACCTAAGTGCAAAGTCTATAAGTGACGTTTATTAGATATCACCCACACGTTGACGCGCCAGTTCTGCGCGCTCCATCTCCCCAAGTAGTTCACTATGAATCCTGAGCGAGACTCGAGGTGAATTGTGTTGTTATCGGAATACTCAATGGTAAACTTTGCATTTTGCTGTTTTCCATTTGCACAGATATCACAGAATGGGATGACATTATTTGTGTATTTATTGCTATGGTTACTAAAGGTACAATTATGTCCAGTGCTACTCAGCATTAATGAGGTATGCAAATCTAAAAGAAAATAAGTTCAGATGTATGTACTTTAGCACGAATAATGGCAAACTGGACAAGTGGTAAATATTAGACTACATTTATCACATGCTATTAAACAAACATGCCCTTTCCTTCATTGAGTGTTATTGCTTTACATTTGGCTGTAAATATCATTGCAACACGTCATAACTTTGTAGTACACAGCAAATGAAAAATAGGAGGAGGTGGTTTACTCTAAAGCTTTCCTAATCCTTTGTATAAAAAACAATGACTATTTGACCAATTAAAAATGTTTCCACAGAAAATTGGATATTTACTACAAATGATACAGTCCCAGGCGTCTGCATTAACAACATATGCAAATTAAATGTTTGCGGATCGGACAGTAGTGACTGCAAAATACATGGATTTGTGCTTAAAAAGGTTACATTATTGTAAATCATACACACCCCACCCACTTTGGATCACTTTAGTTGCTGACTTTGAAACCTAAATAGTGGGTTTCAATCCTTCCTTCGCCATCTGTCCAAATACTGCATGATTGTGCTTATCCTGTGCTCATCATATTGGGACGCCAGTGCATGGTTCCCATCTAGATACTAACCAGGCACAACTCTGCCTAACTTCTGAGATCAGATGAGATTCAGGGAAGTATGGCCATAGGCAGTGCCTATTTCCAGTACAGAGGTGCCCCACAAAAGCTCTTTAAACTTCCCAGTATTTGGGATATCAATGAAGGGTGCAGAATGGCGGTGGCACCAGGACAGAGACTCTATGCAGTGCTACTCACACTAGCGTGACTGACTAACTGAAGCTCACTGCAGCATCAGCTCCTCAGCCCAAATCCAAGACACACTACCATCTTTGTGAAGTTATTCCATGGCGGGGGCAGAACAAGCTGAGACACCCCCGTTCAGGCTAGAGTAGCTGAAAGATGTTGAGTGTGCTAAGGCAATATTGAAATGTCAGTGTCACATTCATATATGTGTCTCTTACTAATAGCAGCAGATGAACTGCAGCAGAGGGTGGTCCATGCACTCCCTGTAGAGCAGCTGTAGAGATGCTCATGATCAGGAGGCACTGTAGGTGGCAGTGTATGTTGGCCCCTAGTAGACCCAACTGTCAAGGAAGCCTCAAGTGAATGTTCCATGACAACAAATGCAATTTTAAAATTCCAGACCACCCGATTCAGTAAACAAAATACATACCAGAAGACAAACAAGCAGTGTACGTAAAGTACGAGGCACGTTTATTTGAGGAGGTAGATACATGACTTTATTGAAAGACAGTATTTCAGCTTCTATATTGAATGAAAGGCAAATGGAAACTGTGACATTGTGCACATCTAACTTGAAATTACTTATTTCTCTATTGATTTTCAAAGACCGGAAACAGTGAGCCTGGAGTGCTATTCTTTATATGACCCAACAGTCCTGCACGCACACGCGCACACACGCATGCACGCACACACGCACACACACACGCACACACACCATTGCTACCCTTATCACATGGTGGATGTGAAGACATCTGAAAACTTATAATGACAATACCATGAATGTAACAAATCTTTGTGGATAAAACAAGTAGGACGTTTATTCATTGCACAGGTTTTGTTAGCTCATTGGCGATGCAGTTGTCGTGTCGGAGGTGAGTTCATCGAATGCACTGACGCCCTTCCTGAGAAAGCTAGAGCTGCCTTGTTGGTAGTACCCACCAATGTGCTTAGATTCTTTGCAGCTCATTCACTTAGAGTGGGTTGTCGTCCCCCCACTTTCTTTTCTGTCATGCTCCTGACAAGTCACACCAAGACCCTCACATGTTTCCCCAGTTACACAGGATTTCAGCTGTCCCTTGAGGGATCAAGGAGTGATATAATCATGTCATCCCAGGATCTGCCATAGTGACCTTAGAAACTAAGGGGCTTATTTACAAGGCCCTTGCGCCACTTTTGCGTCATTTTTAACATGGGAAAAGTGACGCAAAAGTGGCGCACGGGGCTTGTAAATCTGCCCCTAAGTTTTTAGCTCTAAGATCTGCTGTCTAGCGGCCCTTGTGGTTATTTAAAGCTGTAGGATTGCTCTAGAACTCTGACTTGCAATGATGTAAGAAACACTTCGAAGAATTCTCCTTTTCCTCGCAT
Organism: Calotriton arnoldi; assembly: GCA_963921515.1. NCBI lineage: Eukaryota > Metazoa > Chordata > Amphibia > Caudata > Salamandridae > Calotriton > Calotriton arnoldi. The sequence continues at coordinate 133,781 of CAWUFW010003690.1, forward strand.
AGATGGGTGGTTCACACCGATCACTACAAAAGGTTTGGCCTAGCCAGATGATGCATTATTATAAGACCCTCTTTGGCTTTACTCCTCCCGTCCTAAGGCACGTGGGACCTAAACAGAGTAGTGAGCATCTCCCCTTCCCTAAGGTAACCCTAGGTGCACACTTGCCATCCTTTTAAGGGAGCAACACTAGGATGTTGTCCCCTCTATGCTGCCCTGAAGGAGATGGTCCCAGCTGCATTCCTGTATATTGATTTTCAACACGTTGCAAGGTCTACATGCAAAGTTAGAACTCTCCAGTGTACCTCTCATATTTAGAGCTGAAACCCTTTATTTGCAAACCAAATTATGGATGTCTTGAATATTATATTTGGTTTTTACTTAACATTCATTGTCCGGGACTTGATTGTTATGTGAATATGTATTATGGAATTTTGCTTTGTTTTTTGATTATATCATAATACTTATTTTTAGTTCTGGTGTTAACCAAGATATTTTAATTTGACTAAAATTCAGTATATTATGTACTTATATGGGCTGTACGTCAATTCTCTTCAGCCATTAGTCTGTTGTTGTGTCTTTCACATTTTTCTTCCACTCACCCAGCATACAACATAGGAAGTGGGTCAGCCCACTTCAGCCCTTGGCAAATTTTACTGTGAGTGACACCATTCTTCCTTTTCACAAGTAGTACATCGGTATTTGAAGTAGTACCTACCAGTACCAGGGACTACTAAGAATATGTGTGCTTTCTGAGATGAAAAAAAATATTTTTTAGCCAACCTTGTTTTATATTAGTGAGGGCCTGGCAGTCCAACCAACAATAAAGTTTAAAAAAAATTCAAACAAAGCAAGCATTGAGAAAGCCAAGTGGCTGGCAGCCAACACAGCCATATTTGCTTTATCAATTCTTGTTTAGGGCATGACAATTATGAATTACAAATATTAAACAGCCTTGAACTACAGAAACAAACAAATGTTTTGGGATAAAGGAATTGTGGCTGGACTGTGTAGCCACAATGAGACACTCATCAAGTTATGCTCTTGAATGTAAAAATGGGCACATTAGCAGACTCTGTATGGCACATGACCATACTCTTAGTGAGAAAATACTAGAACAGACCCCCACACAACGAGTATTGCTTCTCTGTCGGCTAACTAGAGCTCATATACTAGCATCCAGGCTAAATGTCCTGCAGAGTTGCATTTGATATTAAAAAAATATGTAGTGTTGAGCTCAATACTGCCCCCTGCCAATCTCCATATGATCTCATTCTCAAAGCACATTGAGGCCACAACTGGGAGGTTGGCAGCACATTACAACACCCTCTAAATAAATAAATAAAAAAAGACCAAATAGGAGCATAAGTTAACGGAGCGACACAGTGACAATGTTGACTTTAATTCAATGTCTCCTTTCTGAGAAATTGACCCTAGTTAAATGACTTTTCAAGTATAATTTACATGCATGAACACTCGCTACTTTTGATATGCCTTAACGAGCTCTCCAGAATCAATACCTAGTTGTTCATTAACAACAAATCCTATCTTATGTCCGTGTGTTACTGGCAGTCAACATCCAATACTCAGCCTCATCCTCTATGCAGATAATGCATGTAAGTTGATCATGATAATTTACTCATTTTTTTTAACTAAGTCTGAGGTATTTCTTACTTGTGAGTTTCCACTTGGTTACGAGGCCTGTGTGAGCAAATAACAGTGTATACAGTGTTAGTTCATCAAGGTATTGCATTAAATGAAACACTCCACAAGAATAAAGCAATCAATAGTTTTTCTTATATAACCCTCACCCACTCGGGTTACCCCTTGGCATGCTTCATCATCGGATCCATTTTGTTCCGCTGTGGACCGTAGCCGCACGTGGAGGAAGTTCCGTGGGGCGGTGAGGCGGGGCGGGGGAGGGGCAGGGTGGGGGGTAGTAAACACCGAATATGGATGAACGGGTAAGTAAACAATTAAATAAATAAAACGAATTTCGTTGCGCGCGCAACAAAATTCGTTTTATTTATTTAATTGTTTACTTACCTCCGTTCATCCATATTCCGGTGTTTACTACCCCCCACCCTGCCCCTCCCCCGCCCCGCCTCACCGCCCCAAGGAACTCCCTCCACGGGCCGCTACTGGCTGTGGAATGGGGCATGCGATTATGAAGCAGGCCATCAAAGGGTTAACCCTTGTGGGTGAGGGTTATATAAGAAAACCTAGTGTTTTCTTTATTCTTGTGGAGTGTTTCCTTTAATGCAATACCTTGATGAACTAACACTGTATACACTGTTATTTGCTCACACGGGCCTCGTAACCAACTTACATGCATTATCTGCATAGAGGATGAGGCTGAGTATTCTTTATTCTTGTGGAGGGTTAGTCCATCCTAACAGTTGGGCTCTTTTTGGTTTTGATACATTTGGTAGGAAGACGAGTCCGTCTGATTCGGTCTCCTCTTTCTCCCCTTTTTCTTTGAAAGGTAAAATAAAACACTTCAAAAAAACATCCTGGACGCAGCTGAGCTTCAATGTTTTTTTTGTCTAATATTTTTTCATAATTTTATTTTAGGATAATATGCACAGGTATAAATACCAGTCATCAATATATACTAAGCAGACAACAATTATTTTAATTAGAATATTTTATAGTAAGCAAGTGAAATATCTCTAGACGAGGTATAAGGGATGCATACACAGGACACATTATTATAGAATATTAGTATAATATATTTATATAGAGCGACCTCAGCTTACTTTGTGGGAGAGTTTGTACTCAGCACACAGGTAATGCATAATAGTACATAGGTCAGTACAGTTAGGGAACTACATACAGTGAGGGGTTTCTTATGCTGTTTACTGTAGACCTCTTAGAAACCAACATTCATTCCATCTTTACGACAGACTGCTGATCCTTAATGGCAGTATTAAAATAATTTGCTAAATACATCCATTTTCAAACCTGTCTAAAATTCGAGGGGGTGCACAGCATGTCTGATCTATAGGACAATGACGCTCAGCAGTCTGAGGACGTAGATTACCAGATTTTAAAATATTTTCATTGAGTCGACATCACTTTATAAACAACAAAGAAGAATTTAAAGAGGATGGAAGATTGTATGGTGTGACACTGGAGCTTTATCAGACAGGGGGTGATGTGTTTGTCTTTGCATTTGATGCTATGAAGGGGTGCCAATGTGGAGATTGGAAGGCCATGGAGAACTGCGTTACCACCATTCAGTTACAAGAGTTTGAGGGCTTAAACAGCAGTTTTGAAGTTGCTTTCTGGAAGAAATGGTTTCACTTTCTTTGGAAGAGAGAGTTTTTACCTGACCGTCTCTGTGTTTTTTCGACAATGTGTTCCTTGAGAATGAGGTTGGTGTCGGGGGTGGGTGAAGGGGGGTATTCAAGTGACTTGGTATATTGTCAAATTTGAGGTTCAGAGACATCAATTTTCATGACATTGGTAGTTGTTCTTGGCATATACCAGGAATTCTGTCTTGGGTGGGATAATCTTCAGTTAGGTGCTGGGCATCCAAGTCTACACTATGAGCAAGCAGTGTTTGAGGCATTGGATGTCTGAAGCAAAGGAGGTTTTTAAGTTGAGTTGAGTATCATCTGCATGTTATTACAGGTGCTATATTGTTCTTTTTAGGATACTTTAAACTATTTCTAGGGGTTCAAGTGTTTTTTACTGTTTCACATGTTAGATTTCATTAGATGTGTAACAATATAAATGTAAGTACTTTGCAAGGACGAAATAAGGACCTAATTTACGGCTGGGTGGAAATGGAGCAACGGCAAACTTCAATGTGCTCTCATCCTGCCAAACTCACATCTACTCCTCTCTATTTAGAGCCAGAGGAAGTGCCAGGTTTCTGATGGTACAGCGTCAGCTGGTTCCACTAGCAAAAACCATTGACCCGTGGTTTGTCTGCTAAAGGGTCAATGTATGACAGAACATCTGTCCTACATACATTTTTGCTTGTCATCATGGAAAGCATGGTGCTCAAGAACATAAGTTACCCCCATGCACGCAAGAAAACTCCCAGCATGTTGTGGCCATTATTTTTATCAGTAAAAAATGCCATCTTGGGACCTTGTTAACTGAAGACAAAAACTTTGCTGAATTAAACATAGTCACACCGTGGCTCGATTAAAGGAACAGGGATTCTTGTCCACCTGTCAGGGATCTCTATATATGGCAAGCGTTCTTACATCAGGATCATGAAGGCTATAGCCTGCATTGACTTTGATGATTTATGGACCACTCACTAAACTCTAAATGAGGCCTTAAGTTCCTCTCTCATTTATGCTTTGTATGAATGAAATACAACCATTGACACACATGCATCAGTAACTTTCCTATACCTGTATTAAGTTTAATTTCATTTAGCATAGCCACATTTAGGGTTCATTTTGTTGCATGTTTTAACATTGTATGACTCTTAATCCTGAAGTAAGATGGGTAATACAAGCATCCTATGACTAAAAGCATGGCGATGTGTTTGTGGTTTCAGCTCCACGGATATATGGATAACAAGCCTCTGGGTCTTCAGATCTTCATTGGCACAGCAGATGAGCGGATTCTAAAGCCTCATGCATTCTATCAGGTCCATCGCATTACTGGGAAAACCGTTACCACCACCAGCTATGAGAAAATCGTTGGCAATACCAAAGTTTTGGAAATCCCATTGGAGCCCAAAAATAAAATGAAAGCAAAGTAAGTATTAAATTATAAAAATTATGATATGAATCTTATATATTTAACTCTGTGATAATGAAAAAACATAAGCTAATGGAGATGATCTCAAACATTATTGACCATGGTTCAGAGTTACATCAAGACATCTATCAGCACGACCACCATTCAGTACCTAATTGGATGCATCAACCCATGATGGGACAATAGTTCTACCATACACTGGCCCCATTATCCAGCCTCAGTAGTGTACAGTCCCTGCTGTTGCGGGGAACATCTTGACGTGAAAGTCTTGGAGATACTCTAGGTACCAATCACTTCACTATGTGTCTATATTAAGTTACATGACAACTGAGAAGTGAGTCTCTACCTACCTCAGCCACTACTATACATACACCTACTCCCAAAGCATGTGAATGCTACATTCCAGCTTATACCCAATACTGAATAGGACATTTTGGCCATCAATTTCTGAGTGAATGAATGAATGACCAAAGGAATACATTACTGAACAAATGAATGTATGAAAGACCAATCAAATGACAGTATGGGAAAATTCAGTAAATGGATGCATATACTGTATATAGTATACTACATGTTGGCAATCATCCCAAAAGACTGTTCCACTAAAACGTTATGGCTGCTGAGGTCTACAAATGAAGGTGTTTTCCTTGTTTGCCTGAGGCAACATAGAATGAGATAAGATTGTTCTATCAGGGTGGGTGAGGACTGTCCAAAGGATCCGGAAAGATTTTAGGGATGGGGAGCAGAACTTTTCTGACAAACCAAAAGCTACAGTAACAAGTAGCAGGCATTCTGCTGCAAAGGTAGTAGATGTGTGATGCCACAGATAATGCAAGTTGCAGAATTATGGTTTGTAGACAATATTGTTTGGTACTAGAAGCTGGTGAATGGATCAGTGAACGTCTGATCATGGAATTGCTTTGACTGCGGCTGCACTTGTAAATTAGCACTTTTTTTGACTAGTTCATACTGATCTGTGGGAAATGTCCCATTAGGGAATGTTAGAAGCCAGAACTCAAATTAATCAGAGAGCCCACTACAATACCCCACTTACATCTATCCAGAAAAGGAAGGACAGGTTTAAACTGCCTCATGTGTCAAACGCAATTTTTGTCATAAGTGACGAAGAGGCAGCTGAGCTTGGATCAGGGGCACAAGAACACATCATCCTAGCAAAAGGATGATCACATCTGACATGTTGACGTTCTGCTGAATCAAGTAGGAACATGTCAAACCTCTGATTTTCCCCTTCTAGACAGAACTCTATGTCCGAGAAACCAGAAGTTGAGGGGGAAACTCGAAGTCAGAACTGTGTATCTGGGTTTCTGACTTCAGACAAATTTCCCTAGCAGACAGACAGCTGTCCCTGGCAATGTTGATCCACATTTTTCTGTGGATATCATCAGGAACCTCTCTTTCACAGTTTATAGGGCTGGTGATTAACAGGTAGGAATTCCCAATGTCAGCCTGAGACTGTAACAGACAACCAAGTCAGCCCAGTGTATGAGGTGCTCCAGTGGGAGAACATTATAGTTTTTTTTCGTAAAGCATAAATGGATAAGGCCTGTTTAGCAGGCTTCAACCCATAGCAGATGTAAATCAAGCATTTATAAATACATTAGAGTTCGCTTATGTGAGTAATAATAAGCTGTTTTTATGTTTGTTGTAAGTTGTACCTTGCTCAGCAGTTGTACAATATAAGTTGCAGAGAGTCTGCTAAAGGTTTAGGGCTTGTTTGTGTACACAAAGGCAATATATTGTGCTGTTACTAGTGGTATAGTACGGGTAAGTAATAGCAAAAGTTTGAAATAGGAAATGAAAGAGGGAAATAATAGAATTCATTGATGTAATAGCAATATTATGTGGTTAGAGGATTTATGACACCTTTTGGCTCCAGTGCCACTGCACCTGCTGCACCATTCAAATCATGACCCTATTGCTTGCAAGGTAACTGCACTTGTGACTGGTTATTTAGTAGTAAAATATAACAATATTTGGTGTTTAGAGGAGTTCTGACAAGTTTTGGCTCCGGTGCCACTGCACCTGCACCACCATTGAAATGATGGCCCTAGTGCCTGTTAGATAACTACACTTGTGACTGCCTGTTTAGTAGTAAAATTGAGCAATATTCTGCGTTTAGTGGGGACCCTGGAGCTTTTGGCCCCAGTGCCACTGCACCTGCTGCACCATTCAAATCAAGTCCCTTTTAACTGCAAGATAACTGCAATTGTGTCTGCATGTATAGTAGTAAAATATAGGCATATTAGGTGTTTAGAGGAATTCTGACAACTTTTGGACCTGATGCCACTGCAATACATGCCCCTGTTGTCTTCAAGGTAACTGCATTTGTGACTGCCTGTTTAGTAGTAAAATATAGCAATATTAGGTGTTTAGTCGGGTGCCTAGAGCTTTTGGTCCTGGTGCTACTGCACCTGCTGCACCATTCAAATTGTGACACTATTGCCTGCTAGATAACTGCACTTATGTCTGACTGTTTAGTTGTAAAATATAGCAATATAAGGTGTTTAGAGGAATTCTGAAAACTTTTTGGCCTGGTGCCACTGAACCTGCTGCACCATTGAAATCATGACGCTGTTGTCTGTAAGGTAACTGAACTTGTGACTGCCTGTTTAGTAGTAAAATATAGCAATATTTTGTGTTTGAGAGGAGTTCTGACAACGTTTGGGCCCGGTGCTACTGTTTAGTAGCAAAATGTAGCATTGGTCTTGTTTTTTAACATTATTTTTAATGTGTAATGTTTATTACAACATTTAGAATTTGATCATAATGACCAAATAGATTAAGTTGCAAATCAATCAAATAATGCCTACAAAGTGTAAAGAAAGGTACTGAGGTATGAATAGGAAATGCCCTAAATAATCTAAGGCTACATCATCTGCTTTACACTACTAAGTAATAAAAAGCAAGCATTCCAGCATACTGTTAGAATCTGTCTGTCTTTTCTGTGGGAAGAGATCTTATCTTGACAGTGAATGAGGCTTAAACAGTGTGAACAGCTTTAGTAGAAGTATCGTAAATGTGTGCAGCCAGGGGAAGTTAACAACAATCAAAGTTCCACACAAAAGCAAATGAACACAGTAATTCGGTGACAGGAACTGATAGGAGCCCCTTTTAAGATCTATTAAATACAAGAGATTTCACAAGCACAGCGCAAGCGCTGTGCAGTCGAAACCTAAAAATGACATGCTGTGATAAAAAATACAATAAACGGCTGGAAGAGTGTCAAAAGGGGAGAAGTGCTAGTTAACCTCTCACCAGCATAAAAAGGTAGAACAGAAAGTGCTTTTGGAGTAATATTAGAGACAAAGTGATGGATAAAAAGAAAGTCTCAACCCACCTTTTTCATAACACCCAGTGCAATTTACCCAGGAATTTGCATTCTGTTTTTTGATATTTTATTGAGTAGAGGCTTGCTTTCATCTTTAAGTGACTAGAATGTGAAAAAATGGGGAAGAAAATCTATGAGGCTTTGATTATGAGAGTTATATACGATCGCCTCTTCAGCTGGGGCCGAGCTATAGGAACAGAAATGGCAGCATTTTCTTGGGTTGGCGATATACAGTGGCTTGTGTGTTAGTTCATACTTGCTCTTCCTCCTCTAGAGACCTGGATCTAGCAGTGACTCTCTTTGTTCCCTCGCTCATATAGAACACTCTGATGAGTTTTTTGGCTGATGACATAAATTGTAGTGTGGCAGAGAAATAAATGATAATGCTGCCAGTGGTCTCAACATAGCTACAAATGGCAAGATGTTCAACAGAGGGGGAAGAAGAAAAAATAAAAGTAGTACCTCAATCACAGCGCAATCAGCAGAAGGACAGAAAACCAGCTGAAGCAAGCAGTGCTTGGTCCATGCTCCAGCTGAAAGAAAGCAAGTGCTGTGAAGATTTTGGTATATTATATGGTATGGTTTGGTTTTATATATATGGTATGGTTTGTTTGGCCTTACCATATAATACACTACCAAAACCATCTTGGGTCCAGTTAGGCTCATTTGTAAAACCTGTAGATTAGCCCTGGGTAGCTGTGGCTTCGAGTAGCAAGCCTTAAAGAAAGAAGCTAGTATGAAGTATAAAGCATTTAGAAGCACCAAACAATGAAATAAGAAAGTCACAAAATACAAAAGAAATCCAACACCAAATTATAAAAATAGATTATATGTGTATGAATTTTTAGGCACCAAGATGAGCAAATTCAACCTGAGGGTTCTGGCAGTATTGATTTTCAAGTAAAATGTAAATCTCAGCTTTTTAGTCCAACGCACAAACAAGCATTGGTAACCGTTAAGTTTAGAAACTTTTGAAAAGTATGAAAGAGTTGCATTCCGCTACTCCGGCCCAAGTTGGGTGACTAATTCCGACAGAGAAGAGGTCAGGGGGACCAATAAGGAGTATATGAACAGTAGCTTAGTCACCAAAGCGGTCTCAAGTCCAGTTCCACACTTTACATGAAGACCGTAATAGATTTCAACTGAGGCGATGCAAGATGTTGAAGAATGCTCTGGTTTCTGTGTGGTCTGCAGGGGCCTTCCTGGGGTTATTCTTCGGTCCACTAGTAAGGTGGGGCAACTTTTGCCACAGGAGTCAGAGTTCCTCGAAGTCCTCTTTGAGTCAGTAGACGTCCACGTGCGCCTGGGCTACTGATCTCCAGACACAGTGGGTCCAGCGGTTACCTTTGGTGAATGCTGGTGTTCATCTTTGGTGACCAGTCTGGACTCAGATGACACTCTCAGGTCCAGTAGACTTGGTGCAATGTTTGGCCATCGAGGATCAGTCTCTTGGGTTGCCCGTCGGCAGCCAATGTTGATTCTAAGAATGTGTCTACTGAATTGCCAGAAGGGGCTATTTTAGTTTTGATGGCCCTGGTGCTGGTTCCAGGGAGTCAGTCGACTGACCCTTGGAGTCACTTCTTTGGTCTGCGGCTCAGGAGTAACTTTTCTATGAGCCAGGAGCAACAGGCACAGTCCTTTCTTTGCTAGCCCAAGGTGTGGCAGGTGCACTCCAGCAGTCGGTGCAGCTTCTCTTGCCAGTGCCAAGGGTCAGCAGGGCAGTCATTCTGCAGTTCTTTTCCCAGTTCTATTGGGATCAGAGGTTCAGGGTGGCAGGGGTGCCATATTTAAGCCCAAAAGGTGCCCTGGGGGGATGATGAATTCACTAGCCAATGGGCTACCAGGATTATTTTAAAGAATGTGAGAAGGGGAATTCTAGTTGACATCTGGAAATGTTAACTAGATTTATAGGATGGAAATTAATATAATTAATAAACCAGTTAACTAAATAAGGTTGAAATAGATCTGTAGTTGATTACTATATACTTTTACTTTATACTCCCTTCAAGTCTCTTTTCCCTGTCCATTTTATGTTTCTATTTTTTTTTTTTTATTCTCTATGCAAGAGGCAACTATTGCAATACATGCTTAATGAGACTAAAAAATATTTTTACTTTTAGTAAATGTTTAAAATATATTGGTGGGGGCTTGCAGCACCTTCATCAATAACATTTTACAAAAGCAATGAGTAAAGAAAACAAGCATCAGCAAAGCCAAAAGGCAAGCAGCCAATTCTACATGCTTGATTTGATCTTGTTTATTTGCTCTTTGTAGTTAAAACCTTGATGTTTTCATGTTGTTTCTGATTTTTACATCTGCTTTGAGTCTGTCATGTTCCATTTTGACGTTTATTTTCACTATTAAATACACTGAATCAGATTGCTAATATTTGACATTTTTAAAATGTCTTATTTGGTTTAGCATTGATTGTGCTGGAATTCTAAAACTGCGGAATGCAGACATTGAACTGAGAAAAGGAGAAACGGATATTGGTCGAAAAAATACAAGAGTGCGTCTTGTCTTTCGTATCCACATTCCGGAACCCAGCGGTAGAATAGTGTCCCTGCAGGTGGCATCTAGTGCAATAGAATGTTGTAAGTATAACTTTTGCCTGTTTTCTATAGCATGTTCAGTATTATGGTAAGTTTGTCCCTGTGAGCTGACTTTCACTATTTTATAATGTAAGCCAAACATTTCTGAAAAACTCTTTTTAATTATTAAGTTAATTTCTTTGTTAAAACACTTTCCACTCTTATGGATCAAAAAATGTTTGCTTGTTTTCAATTAAAATTGTGCAGTTCCAGCGGAGCAGCTGTGCCATGATTTATAGTCTCAGGGAGACCTTGCAAACATACGTAGTCTGTGCATAGGACTGTGTACTGTATACATAGGCTATCCTGTTTTAGGTTTAGACCTAAACCGATAAACACTGATAAACACCTGCACAATCAAAAGCTAAAATGGCATTCAAAGAAAGAAAAATGCGGGGGGGAATGGGATATTTTTATTTCTTTCTGAAGGGGCCAACAAAATGTAACTCTGTAATACAAGGTAGCAGCAAGAAAGACTGATCTAAGATTATTCTCCTTGAGTTTTGTTGTTTAGGGATGTTACGAAAATATTGTTTCTTCTTCTTTTTGTTTCCTCCAGTTTTGTGTGCTTGGATTAAAGGTGTAGGGTTTAGAAGCATGTTTTCGGTCTGCTCTAATAATTGTATGGGAATATAAAAATCATTTTTGATATTTTGGCAGTTTTTATTCTTTCACTGATTGGTGTAATGGCCTGCTCAACTTGGCCAATATGTACCATCTCATTTACCCACAGAACAGGTAAAACCCTTTAATACACCAGCCTCCTTTTCTAACAAGTCAGCAGTGATAGCAAGTCACTTATCAAACATGTCAGGGATTTAAGCATCCAATGCAAGATGTAGTGACAGGTACCCTTGAAAAGAGTCCAGTCACCATGCCCAAGGGATGGTGCTGAAAACATGCCAGAAGATTTCCACATCCCAACAAAAGTCATAGTTACAAGGTTTCCCCTTGTTATCTCTGATACTTTCAGCTAATATTGGCTTTTTACCCAACTGCACTTTACTGATGGGGTTTTATACCCATAGTTGTAATGCCCCAGTATACAATGTGATATCTGTTATAAGGCCAGGACTGCATAAAGTGAGAAATTTGCTATGGGGACACTTGGCAACTGTGAATGTCCACACAACAGCAGCACCACCTTAGTGTAGTCAGGCAAAGAGTGCAGAAAAGTAGTGGTGAACATGCTTAAGGCATTATGTTTTTCCGGTGTCTTAGAATGCATGGCTACAAATTAATATGGTACAATTCAAAGTTTTAACAATGTCGTAATGTTCAGTAAAGAGTGGGTTAATGACCCCCCCAACTGTGTCCTGCAATTTGTTTATTAAAACTTTAGCACATAGCACCCTTAGTTATTTAAATACAGTAATAGTCCTGTAAACCAGGCAGAGTTCTGACAGAGTGAGTGTGAGAAGTAATGAGATGTGTGAGAGGGTAATGAGATATAAATGTGAGTGAAAATGCAATACACAGACTTTCTGTGCTTACAACAGTCTGACATAAGTGGATTGGACACATTGCCAATGAGAAGACACTACATATCCTGCATTACTACTCCTTTAAATTAAATATGTGCTTTATAATAATTACTGCAAAAACATGTTTTGTACATAGGCAAAACTAAGTTTTTGCCCAATTTGGGGGTTAGACAGGTGAGTAAACACTTATAAGCACTGATCTAAAATAATTTGGAAACACCTAGAAAACAGCACTGAAGTCCACAAAAATACTGAGAACAGAACAGTCTATGTATGCATAACTATTTTGATTGGGTGCCTTGTTATTAAGGTAACCGGTATCCAGGCAATACAACACTTGAAGCACATGAAAAATCACTGTACCTTAGCCCATTCTTAGGACCTCATTACGAAGTAGCATGCTATTTGCCCCCACCCTCCTGTCTCCAATACAAGGGGAACAGGTCACACTCCTCCAGCGTTTCCCTGTCTGCTTTATTTTTATACCATGAAATATTGAGCATAGGTATATAGTGGTATCAGAATATCATGTTACAGAAAATCGAGGGTTAAAATATTAAAAGGTAAGTGCATATAGAGGAGTATAGATGTACTATTCTTAACTCCACTTCTATGCACCTTGAAGATATATTCATATTGTCAAGGTACATATCTGTGGAGTTAGGTATAGAAAATCTCTACTTGCTTTTCGATATTTCAGTCTTGATATTCTGGTCATAATATTTTGTGCCATCAAGATTACCTTCTCAACATTTCGTGGGCATGTGGGTAAGTGCACACACCCTGCTGTTCACTTGGTGGCTGGCCAGTCCCATCACTGACCCCTGCAGAAGGGCAGCAGGTACAGGTGGGTGTCAGGCTGCTCCTTTGCTTGCAGCCCCTGCCTGGTGCCATCTGTGGTTTCTCAGAGTACTGATTCTCTCCCAATAAAACTGGGTCTGGTGTTTCCAGAGCTAGAACTACCAGTTCCAGAAACGGCGGGCCACTTGAAGTTGCCCTGAGAGGTATGTCACCAGGAATACTGCACCAGGCAATTTGTAATAAGGATCTATAAGTTAAGAAGAGGACACACCATAAAGGGGTCATTCATATTGTACGAAACTAGAGTATTAGTTGGGTGGGTGACTACCCACCTCAAATATTAATCACAATCATTGTCAAGGTGAACCACAATAGTAATTAAATAAGCTTGAGCTTAACCCTTTGATAGCTTTGCACAAAAGCAGTCATGCTTAACTCAGAGGCAATGTGTAAAGTTTTGTATGCATTATTCAAGCAGTAATAAAGTGAAAACACAACACAAGAAAAGTCCAAAACCAATTTAGAAAAATAGAGCCAAATGTAATAAATAAAATGGCACTAATACAACAAAAATTCAATCAGTAGAACCGGAGATATGATTTTCTAAAAGTTTATTTTAAAAATAGCTCTAAAAAGTACAAAGCGCCAACTGCAGTCATCTTGTCGTGCTAACGGGGTCAAAGTTAAAAGTTAAGGCTGACCATGATGAAGCGAAGTCGGATACAGGGACCAGGATCCCCAAGTTGCAAGGTTTACCTTCTGACCTAAAAACGTATGTGGAGAAAAAGTGGTTGTTGCCGAGTCATCGGTGGGGCAAGCTGCAAGCTGTGTAGAGCTGGGCTTAATTACTGCAGGTTGCTGAAAAGCAGGGTGCCGGTGCAGTCGTTGATGGAGGTGGGAAAGATTCAATAGGACAAAGTCCAAACTTTGTGCCTGGGGAGGCTTAGCCATTAAATTGGATTTTAGATTACTATTAGAATGAGTCTTTGAATAATTTTTCTAGCTGCTCCCAACCTGAAATTAAGCATTATACGTTATTATAATGTAACCCAGTGTTTCCTATGGGAGAGCTAACCTTGCTACAGTGAAAAATGACTTTGGCTCTTTTTCACCGCCAGGACATGTAAAATAGAACATTCACATTCCATGGCTGCTGGGGGAGGGCTGGAAGCATGCTATACAGTGCTACTTTAGCGCGCAGCACAATGAGTGCTGCAGACCACTAGTAGCATTTAATTTACAGACCCTGGTTACATGTAGTACCTTATACTAGGGTCTCATGAATAAATTAACTGTGCCAATAGGAATATGTTAATTTTACCATGTATAAAAAGAGAGCATCAGCACCTTCCCACTGGTTAGCAGGAGTAAAGTGTGCAGAGTCCTAAAGCCAACAAAAACAAGGTCAGTAACAGACGGCATAAATCTCCAACAAATTTCCAACAAATCTCCAAAATTTCCAACACACATGCTATTAAAACATCGGTACAGAATATATGAAAAAAACATACTATTATTATCGTCTTAAATCAAGAAGGCAGCTTATTTATTTTATTTATTTTATTTAATGAGTTTTATATAGCGCTGGCTAGACCCGGAGGTATCAGAGCGCTTTACATAAGGAAACAGCAAGTTGCAAGTTACAAAATTTCACATAAGTTACAGAGTGATTACATAGTCAAGACAGGAGTTACTAGCGAGCACAAAAATCGAGCCCCAAAAAGACCAAGAGAGCTGGAAGTCCACAGGGAGGAGGGACTGCAGCGGAGAAAACGACGAGTCATATGTCCGAAGTCCGGCTGGGTAGGTGACGGCCATAGCGGTGAGCCGGAGCCAGTCTCCCCTATAGCTGTCGGTGCAGCTCCACCGGGAATCGGCCATGTAGCTCGGGCTCCGCAGGGTTAGAATGAAGATCATGAAGTGTCCGGAGGACTTGAGTCAAGAAACGGGAGAGTGGAGATGACGAGGATGGCAGGATAGCAGGATAGCTTAAGGTGACTATGCCCCATGGTTCTGTATGAACCGCATATCAATGTGCATGTGACTTATGTCGTTCTTCAACTGGTAGAAGTAACCTTCTTGGTTTTCCCCCAAACAAGTTCCTCTAGTTAATACTGGAGGAGATTGTATTTGAAAAACATGTCCAAAAAGATGAAAATTTAGTTTGTACAGTAAAAAAGTCAGAAATCATGTTATGCCCATTCACACATGCAACAAGACAGCAGGTTATTATCATTATCATAAGCCTTATTCTATTATTAAAAAACAATCATAAAAGCATCTAAATCCTAAATGTTCAAAGACAACATTATAAAAATACAGTACCAAAATACACTTAAAAGCAATAAAAACATACGTTCAGATGTTCATTAGATTTTGTTTATGTAAAGCCGATTTCAAGAAACATCCTACGTAAAAACAGACATATTGATTTAGAATCATAAGCAGAAAATTCAAGGCTGGCTTAATTTGAAAACCATAAAATTTAAAAACTGGTTTTAAAAATGTTCTCGTTAAGAGTTCTTATTATTTAAGACAACATGCTTTAAGGTTTGCACAGAAATCTCATTAATTTTGCCCAGTAAGTTGAATCCAGACCTTTGAGTGAGAAAAACTAAAACAGTCGATCTAGCCAATGCTCTGGCTATACTACCAATGTCTGTATTACACTAAGATCGCTGTGGATGCAACGGGCATGTGTGCCAGCTTACAGGCACTGAGAGCACTTTAGTATTTTAGAGGGGCCTGCAGATAATTGGCCTCTTCTGTAATATGGATCGCAGCAGCTCTCCATGAGTGCCAGCACGATCCCGAGGGGGCAAGCCCATCATTTGCATGATAATAATAATAATAATATTAATAATGTTACTTAGTATAGCGCAAACAGCTACCTCAAACAGAGGCGTCCCGGCGCTTAACGGCAGTCCGGAACAGACAAGGGCATTAGCTGATCTAGCCAAAGAGCCACGTCTTCAGCTGCTTTCGGAACTCAACTTCAGTACCCAGCATGCGGAGATGCAGAGGTAAAGCATTCCATAGCATAGCTGTCTTTACCGAAAAAGCCCTGCCTCCCTTCCTGACCTTGACAAATTGGGGAACACACAATAGGAGCTTAGAGTTAGATCTCAGAGTGCGAGTCGATTGGTATGGGAGCAGCCTCTTTCTGAGGTAACTCGTCCTATATTGTGGATTGCCCGAGTAGAGTGACCCACCTGAATATATGGGAATCCTTTGCCTTTGCACCCATGCCATATTACAGACACAAGCACATATGCAAAGAGGGTATCAGGAGGCTCATTATTTGTGCACCACATCAGGGCGGCACACATTCATTGTGCCCCCTGAAAGGTGCCACTTGGAAGGGGAATGAGAGTTCTGGGCCCACTGCAGATATCCCGCTGCAGATGGTTGCAGTTACTCGCTGCATCTAACTACAGAGGACCTCTGCACCCTCCTTTCAAATAAACACATCGTGTCTGTCAATTCTGTAGCAGAGGTCTCGATATACATGAGCCAAGGACTCATGTGACCCTTATAACATCCAAAAAATCTAAAAATGGCCTAGTAAAAATCTGCATGTTTATTAGCCCAAATAGAGACCCAAAGCAACATTGGAGCAATCTTAATTTGAACCACTACATATGATATGCTCAATTCCTCATGCAAGAAAACAAGAGGGATCGATGGTGGAAGACCAAGTAATCGCTGGCAGAAACGATTCTCCTCTGCTTGCAAATTGGACATACTCTCGGAACCCCAAACTCCTGCCCCATTGGTCAAACCCGGTAGGCATTTACACTCGTTGACTTCATCAGGCGTCTGGATGGGCTTATTGACCCCAAGGCAGAAGATCATTTTGGGGGAAACAACCCTTGATCTGGAGTAGTTTTTAATGTATTTTGACGGGCAACGGGCGCTATGAAATGATTGGACAATTGATGTGCTAATTGGATATGCCCATTGTAATAATATGTAAAATCGAATGAAAATAATTAAAATAGGCAGTAGGTCATTTTATTAGATGTTTCGGGGATGTGTTTTGCAGCTGCTCTACTTTAGTCCCAGGAGATAAGGTATTTTTTTCTAATTTGCCTTCACTGTGTATGACTAAATAATAGAGATGCCTGCCTTGATCTGATTCATTTGACGGCACTCAGCTCACTGCAACTATTTACATTTTGCGCCCCATGTGCTGGTTGATTGCATAAAAGATTTAATAAATCAATTCTGGTAACTGCATTTCCCGACACCATGACTCAGCTACTACTAAACCACGCAGCAAACTATTGCCTCACAGTCACACTGTATTGTAGATTTCCGCCTGTCTGGTTTTATCGAAAAGTTTTTTTAAGTTCTGGTTTCTGCTTTTGATGATGTACTTTCCTTTCCTGTAACGTAAAAATTGTTGTCTCAGATTCAGCTTCTGGAAGATTCATCAGACAAAATCGTGCCCTCTGGGAGGGTCATCAATAGGTTTGACATCGGTTCACTGGTCTGTCTCTCCACCAAATGTAGTTCCCAGAAGACCACTGTTGCTAACAAACAAAGCTCAGCACTGCTGTGCTAATTGTATACAGACCTTTGCAGAAACTCTCACTGGTGAAAGCAGGCCATGACTGTCATAGTTCGTCTTTAATAATAAAGACAATATGATATCACATGCAAGCAATCCAACTAGCATATATATAAGCAATAAACAACCTACATTGATATAAACTATGTAATAATTATTAATATAAGGATGCTCTAATTCTAGCACTAGGTCCCTTTCTGTGTTTCAGAAAATGAGAATGAGAGAAAAGAGAAAAGGAAGGCGATAAAGAAACAGAAAGAGATAAATAAATGAATAAAGTGGGGTAGCACAAACTATTGCTCATTTGACTTAGGAAGTTAGGAGTGGACATAAACAATACCGCTTGAATAGTAAAGACAGGTATGGACAACTGTAAACTTACACACTAAAGCAGATATAACGTCAACAGCATGATTCAAAGTGTCAGGTTTCGAGGACCTTTACATTTGTAAAGAACACACAAGAGAGTGAAAATCAGGTAGTAATACCATATTAACATATTTGCAAGTTAAAAGGTAGAGGTAGCTTTGTTGGTGTTTCTGGGTGAGTGCCCTAAGTAGACAAACAATCAATATCCAATTATGAGGGTATTCACATTCCTTTCGCAGCAGTCGCAGCTGGTGCAGGTAAACGCGGTGGTGCGGAGCGGGAGGGGGAGAAGTTGACAGACGAAGGAATAGGGAAAATTAAATAAATAAATCCTATTCTGTCGTCTGTCGAATACCCCCTACTGCCCCTCCCCACCCCACTACTTTTACCTGCACCGGCCGCAACAGTTTTCCAGGTACTTTTCCAAAGTGGATATGCACACAAAGTTAGTCCTGTCAACGCAGCATTAAGCACCTTTCAAGGATGGAAAGGGGAAGGGTATTTACACCCATATGCATTAGTGGCTCCACAGAGAAAATACTTTTTCTTTGCAGTAAAAACGGAAATGTTAGATGTGCAAATGCACACTGGTGCTTCATTTAACTTCTGGAGACAATTTCACTTGCCTGTTTTGCACACTGGCATATGCCTTCAAATCTATCAAAGTCATAGGTTTCTTCATGTGCTTGGATATTCTCTGTGAATTCATTCTAAGTCATAGTCTACTCTATACAAGTGAGAGTAACCCTAGGAGAGTCAATCACTCCTTGGTTCCTCTGAACTCAGTTGTGGTAGTTGTCTATTGGGAAATAGATGTGTACACACAAAACATTTTCAAGAAAGATATAAACGCATTTTTTAAAACACGACTAAATTAGTGAATCCAAATTGATCTAAAAATGTAATAAGGAATGCATTATACGTGCACTCAGACGAAATATCATTAATCCTATGGAAGTTGGAAGGTTTTTGCTTGGATGTATTAAGCTGATTACAAGATGTATTGACTTAATAAACTGGTGTTTGCTAATCAGAACATTTTATATTGTTGACAAATGATAAAGTTGCGCAAGGTTTGATCACAAGAAGTTCTGCAACAAGTATAGCTTTTTCAAAGTCTCTCAGATTAATTTATTCAGAAAATTGAATGCTGTCACATAGGGATTCCAAAGTATCTTTAAGACTGATGATGCAGGTATTCAGTATGGTCTTTAATGCGATGGAATCATTTTTAGGAATGATAATAAAACACTGCATTAAGATGTTGTTGAAAAGGAAGGCATTGGGAGACACCTAAAAATGAAATTAATTTTCGTATGGAAGATAAGGAATTTTGGTTGAGGATAGTTTTATATGCATTCCACATTTCAAAATAAAGTTCAATTAAAGAGGAAGATATTGCCTACCTTAGATTGGAGGATCGTATTTCACCAGACGCACCAACTGCAGTTTACTATGCTGCTGCTTCAGTGAGTACTCTATTTGGAGATGAAACAAAGATTTGGGAGCAATGCTTGTTATTCCCTCGAGACTATGAAGGATAGTTATTCCCTTGTAGGTGTCATAAATCAATTATGAGTCTCTAGAAAAAGGAAAGGCGGCTTGGCAGGTATGAAAGAGTCTGTTTTGAATGCTCATTTCGTAGAAGGCAGCACAGGACTAGTGATATATTCCAGTCCAGTTTTTGAAAACACCAATGCAATGTATTGTGGAACACTGCAATAACAAATGTTTTATTGACAATTGAAGAAGCACAAAGTGGTATTTACCGGACTTTTAAAAAAAGACTTACTCAAGAGTTTAATGTCAACAGTTGTTGAAGTAAAATAATGTGTGGTATTCATATTTATATGTGGCAAGTTGTCCCAAATTTCGTTTTTAAAGAAAAGGTGCTGCTAATAGCATAGTATATTGTCTATGTTTATTGTAGTTCAATTTTAAAAGGAGCTTCAATGTGGCAAACAATTTTAGATTGAAAAATGCAGTTGTACTGCTGAAACGCGTCTCTGTGTTCCTGCGCCTGGGGCAACCTGATCCAATAAACAGGTTCATTTCCTAGCAGAGTTTGGAACGTTTTTTTATATATATATATATATATATATATATATATATATATATATATTCTGCTCCAATGTCACCACTACTGCTGAACCCGTGGCGGGTGCCTCTTACAAGTCTGCTGGTGAAGTCCACACAAATCCATGAATGCTCCAAGAAAACACTGCTCAGCACTCACAGGGTTTTTTAAAAGCCATATATTAAATACAGGCGTGTTTCAGCAAAAAATCACCTTTCTCAATGTTATAATATATTGTCCACTGCAAACAGCATTTTGGGTTCATTTAAATATGAAGAACCTCATCATCATTGGTGGATTCCCAAACATGATAACAAAGAAAGGACTTTAAAAGTTTAATCCACATTGCGGCCGCCATGCTGGTGTTAAAAGTATACATTTTACTGGTGTTTCAGCTTAGATGCCACACTTCGCTCACCTCAGTAGGTAAGTAATAGGTCCTCATACAACTTGCTACGTTGTTAATTAGCAATAGTTCTTTCAGCCATAATAAGGCTCCCATCGGGCTGTAAGTAAAAACCTCTCACCTGCCTCTGGATGTTGTACTGGGATGGAACCGTAGGAGTCAGTCAGATTACCGGTTTTGATGAATTTGTATTATTCATGACCTTTCCCGATTGGCGGAGCAATCCTTCAGAGGCGGTTCTTGCAGCTTTTCATTACATACTCTGCTTCAATTTCACCACTACTGCTAAACTCACAGCGGGTGCCTCTTGCAAGGGTGCTGGTGAAGTCCACACAAATCCATTAGTGCCATATATTAAATACAGATGTATTTTGGTGAAAAATTGCCTTTCTCAATGTTATAATATATTGTCCACTACAAACAGCAATCTGGGTTCATTTAAATATGAAGAACCTTATCATCATTGGTGGATTCCCAAACATGATAACAAAGAAAGGACTTTAAAGGCAATTTTTCGCCAAAATGCGTCTTTATTTAATATATGGCTTTTAAAAAACCCAGTGAGTGCCGAGCAGTGTTTTCATGGAGAATATATATATATATTTTTTTTCCACTGAAAAAACAAAGCTTATCACATAATGATTTTTTTAAAAAGATAGGTTATTCTTGAGGAAAAGTTTTGAAATATTCAGAAAAACATTTAAAAAACTGTTCTCCCTGAATTATTTTCGATGCCTGCTGCAGTTTTAATGAATACCTGAAAGCCTAGATTTAAAAAGAAACAAACATCTTCCGTGCTATTTCAAGTTTTACCTTAAAAACGGAGTGTTGGACTTGCCCCTTTTTGCAGGGTCATCCCAGAACTTTATGCCTTCCTCCTGTATTTTTTCTGTCCTGTTGTTGGTGGTTTTATGTCTCTGGGCACTTTATCACTTCTGATCAGTGTTAAAGGGTATTTGCTCTCTATGATAAACTTGGTAAGATTGGTCTACACCTGTTTGGCATATTTAATTTACCTATCAGTCCCTTGTACAGTGGTATCTCATATACCCAGGGCCAGTAAATTAAATGCTACTGGTGGGCTTGCAGCGCTGCTTGCACCACCCAAGTAGCCTTTCAAACATGTCTCAGGGCTCTGCCACTGCAGGGCCTGCATGCGCAGTTTACTGCCGCTGTGACATGGCACAAAAAAGTGGTTGCCACGTCTATGACTTCCCTTTTACTACATATCAGTCACCCCTAAAGTAGGCCCTAGCTAGCCCTATGGGCAAGGTGTGGTGTAGGTAAAAGGTAGGACATGTGCCTTAACTGTGTGGCATGTCCTGGTAGTGACAAACAGCCTATTTGGTTTCTCACTGCTGTTAGGCTGCCCTCTCACAGGAATGCATTGGGGATTCCCTGATTTGTGCTTCAGTGGTAATTCCTGACATGAGAGGGGTAGCGTGATCAAGTTTGGTATGTTTGGAGTAGATGCTGCTTACTGGTGAAAGCGGATTTATTATTACTATTTTAGAAATGCCACTTTTAGAAGTGGGCATTTCTGTGTGCTATGTGTCTTTGTGCCTGCCTGTTGTGTATTGACCGTCTGGTTCTGACTGACAGGGGGAGAGGGGATGTGCAGTGGCTCCAGAGAGTCTGGATGAGTCAGCGCTAGACTGAATAGGCCTGGTCTGCATTTGGAGTGGTGGGAGCAGTAGCACCTGCTCCTGAATAGAGCTGTGCCTGCCTTCCACAATGATGGCTCCGCCCCCCCTGTGGTGTGTCTGGGGCCAGGTACTCAGCGACTGCCTGCTGGGTGGCTGAAGGGACTGCACTCTGCTGGGAGGCCCTGCGTGCTGGCCTACCTGTGCCCTGTTCCCTGGTCCTCTGCAGGAGGGTCTGTAGCACTGGGGAGCGCTTCACGTGCCTTGATTCGCTCAAGGTGGTGTACAGGTGAAGCACCTTGTATGCCTGACTGCCAGAAAGAGTGCTTTGTTTTTCCACAGAGCGCGTGGTGAGCGCTCTACCTCTGATGCCATACAGTGTTCTTGGGTGCGACAGTGCGCCCAGCCCTGCCCTGCCTGCGAGTTCTCTTTGTTATTGGCAGCGCGAGTGGAGCACTGTGGGGCGCCTCCCTCATTACTTTTGGTGCCTAGAGGTGAGGTTCTGCAGCTCGCAGGATTCGGGCAGCGCTGTGGTGGTGAGGCACCAGCAAGTGCTCTGGGAGGAATAGGAGGGGAGAGCTGAGGGAAAGAAGCGCTCTCCCTGCTGGTGGTTGCCGTGGCGAGGAAGCCGCCGAACCCGATGGAGACTCCACTCCGTAGCCAGAAGAAGAAGCAGGATCAGACGAAGGACGCCTGGTTGTGGGTTCCGTAAGGAAGAGGGTAGCCCCGCGTGTTTCCTTTGCCTGGTTGTGGGCGGGGCCAGTGACCCCGGAGCCGAAGGAGGTGTCGCTCCGCGCACCTGCCATCAGTTTTTTTTCATTGCATCTCCGGGCTGGAGCGGCTGCACCACTTGGTTGCGAGCAGCCGCTGTTCACGAGGTCAGGAAAGAAGGCCCCAGCCAGCGATCGCCAGGTCAGTGGGACCGGGGAGGGTCTCCCGCAAAGGGGGGGGGGTTTGCCCGACATTGGGCCTGACTGCCCTGAGTCGCTTTTGTAGTGCCCCGAGTTTGGGAGTGAGATCGGTGTCCGCAGCTGCACTGCCAGATCACGGGCAGCTGCTTGAGGGGCATGCATTGGCCTGAGCCCCTACTTATGAAAGGGGCATTACGGGGCCCCTGAGGATGAAGCTAGACTGCTGGATGTTCGCCCCTAGGTCTAAGTTGGGCATGATGCCATTAGGTGATGTGTGCACCTTATATAGGGGTATGATAGTGCACTGATGGATATGGTTTACACCTAATGCTTTTCCCTGATGTGCACATTGCTTCAAGTGTTTCGTGGTGCACCACCGCTGATCTGGCTGGTTATTACTAGAGGGCACTGTGGATAATTATGTTTTGCATAATGTATTGTGCTCAGTGTAATCTTACCAGTGGTTACTGGTCGCCCTAACTATAATGTGTCTATGACAAAGCGATTTATGGTCTATGTGAGTGACAATGGCCCGATTGGCCAAATGGTATATGTAATCCCTGTGAAGTCATGACAAGTGCCTAGTTGCACAGTGATATATGTGATTATGTTCTAGTGTGTTTTTATGGATAATACAAAGGCTATTTTTATATAACCTTGTGCGGAGTTTCTTTTGTGGTGTGCCTAGTGTGTCACTGCTGTGTGAGTGTGTTGCGCAAACGCTTTACACATTGCCTCTGGGATAAGCCTTACTGCTCTGCCAAGCTAGCAAGGGGGTGAGCAGGGGTTATCTTCAGCGAGTTTCTAACACGGAGCAAATTGATTTGGCCTCAAATTACATTTTATCTTGCACATTTTAAAAGCTAAAAGAAATCTGCATGTTCCTTTGCTTATTATGTAAACATATCAAACGTAGGGGAAGTCAAGTTTCACTGTTAGAGATAGTGCAAAGCAATATATGAAACATAGCATATCATGTATTTGAACAACACACATTCATTGGAAGGTTTTTAAGTGTTATGCTTATTGTTACCTAAATCAGTGACACTCATTTTGTCGTCTTCTGGAGACTGAAAGGCTGAGTGGACTTGCAAATCTTTATTGAGATATGTGAACATGGGTCAAACACAGATACCTGTAACAGATGCATCATTCCAGTTAAAAAAAAATGCAATACTATGATCCCTAGCACTTAGGTAAATTGTGGCTGATTTGGCTTCATTTATTTTGCAACACTCAATGCTGGCTCACAGGCAGCAAAAACAATGCAGAGCGAAATAGAGAAAAGGAGCGTAAGGAGCGGAAATAATGCAAAAAAACTCTGGGGCCTATTTACAAGCTGGTTTGCATCACTCATGCACCACGTTCCGTGGTGCAAGAGCAACGCAACCTCAAATCAGATTTATGAAGACACTCAAGGCCACTTTGTCTTGCTCTGAATGGCTCCCTATATCTGGAGTAAGGCAGTTCAGCACAAATTGCTGCATTGCCTTACTCTGCCCTGGGAAAGCGTTCCATGGGCGTTGCGTGAGTGTTCCCATGCAATTCCCACTGTTTTTGATGCATTCCCAGATTTACCAGAACTGGTAAACCAGGGAATGCAGCAAAACCAAAGGGGATGATGGACGGAGTGTTGAACATTGCAAGCACTCACCCCCAGTCAACTGATCTGGGTTTAATCCATCATCATTCTTTAGCTCACTCCGCCACCCCAGTTCAGACATGGCCATATGCAAATCAGTCTGACCCTGTGCCTCATGGGAACAGTCCAGCCCGAACTGCCAAGCCATGTCTTCCCTGGACCGGAAACAAGCATCCTGGGACCGCAGGGAATGCACCAAAAGTTTAAGCCTTCCCAGGAGAGGCGTAACGAGGAGAATTATCTTTATTTCTCCTTGTTACTTATAGAGAGAGGCAAATGCCTCTCTGGATTGTTTTTGTACAGGAAGGCCTCCATTCCGGCACAAAAACAATCCTGCATGCAACGCAGATTCCCTTGCACCATGGTACAAGGGTACTTGCATGGGTGCTAGGCGGCCAAAACGGCGTCAGTGCAGGGGAAAAGGCAGGAATGCTCCGTATTGACTTAAATATGATGCTTTCCTGCCCTTTCCCTTTCACGCAGCGCAAAAAGGTGACGTGCTGGACTGCACTGCATGACTTTTTCATAAATAGGCCCCTCTATATCTTGCATCATTGCAGATTTTACAGAATCTGGCTCCGGGCGCTTCAAATTGAGCGAATCCCCTCAGTATGCTTAGGGACAGACATGGAGTCCACCAAATAAGCCCTGTTGATATCAAATTCTGTAAAAATATATATTTCCAACCTAAGACTTACAACTTGCTTATAATGATTTGCAGGCATTTCTTAAGTATTGGACTTATTAATACCGAGTAATAAAAGTATGTTTACTAGCACTTCTGATGATAATATCATCGTTTCTTTTAATGACTTGTGATCTTTTCTCCAATTCGAAAAAAAGTGGCCTGTTTGGAAATCTGCGATAGAGAAATGTATATGGGTTATATTAAAACTATAATTGTCCCTTCATGTTCTCCTTTGCACCACATACCCTTTTGGAAGCAGAAGGTCTTGCAAAATGATAGAGCCCATTAGCCTTGTTCGTTTCGCTCATTCCCTGCCTTTTCTTTAACATATTACTCATTTCTTGTCCTTGGGCGTTCGGCACTGACCGAAAAAGAACTGCACTCACTCACTGCCACTTCCAAGCATGCAGTACTTTTTAAATCTAATGTTGCAGTTGGATCTGAAGTTCACCACAGCTTGGATGCCAGCAGATGTGGGCATCAGTGCACATCACAAAACCAACATGCACGCCTTGGCACAGCCGCAAGGCTCTGTTGGGGAGTCTTGGACTGAGCATGTTGTTGGAAGGGCTCCTGCTCCCTAGAGGAAGGGGTTCTCTGGCTGGCAGAACATCATGGAGAGATTTGCTCTGCAGCTGTCTAAAATGTACTTCTATTTATGATCTTGGATTGAGAGTTTGTTTTCCAGTTGTGTCAGTGCCTTCGCTTGCCTGGTTCTTGGATAGTTGTAGGCGTGAAATCTGGGGTTCCTTTAAAGAACTGGCTGTTGTGATTGGCACAGCAAGTCAGTGGTTAGCATAGCTTGATTCGGACTTAATTGGCATTTGGGGATTTCTGTAGTCAGGCAGGCCAGCTGTATGGGTAGGCCAGTAGAGCAGCTCATGGCCCTTGCTGGACACCGAGGGTCATCCAAGAAGGGGCGGTTCACAGAGTGGGGGAAGGAAAGAAAAGCTTGGCAGCTCTATTGGAGTTGGGTTTAGGTGGAAAATTGATCACTGAGTCACAGATACAGGGGCCTGAGAAAGTGTGGGGGAAAAATTGCATATGACAGGAGTAAAATGATTTAAGGTTTTTACATCTGTGTCTAATTCAGAATGGTGAAACTGCGGCTGAAAAACCCATGAATTCATATTAAAGTTAATGGGTCATTTTCATTGGCTTTTTGTGCCATCCGAGATCAGGAAAAAATATCACTTTTTACGAATTTACCAAATCGATTTGTTCTGCCATAAAATGTTCTGAATATGCTCAATTGCCTGGCATGCGTGCAAGCACTTGCCCTCAATGCAAAATCTGCCCTCTTAGCCATGTCAAGGGTTGTGGAAGCTCCAGCTTCCAGCAGATTGTTCATTGAAAGAGAGATGCACTATGATCTGCCTCTGGTGTTCCTTAGGGCAGTAGTAAAGTAGGGCAGAGATGATGTGGTGGAAGGCTGATGACTGACAGGAGACAAAAATATCCACAACTTACACTGCAAACCCGCTATTTCATGACTCATTATATATGTGTGTGTGGTGGACTGCACTCTTACATTCCAATCACTAACGTCATCAAGAGGCCCCCATCAGAGAACCGATGGGGGTTCAGGAAAACCTTTGCTCAGTATATAAGAGCGTGCCTGACACCCGGGGCTCATAGATACATAAGTGTAAAAAGAATAATGAGGCCTGGTCCTTATCTTGCTTACTAGTCCAAATGTGTATCAGATTGTGCTAGGTAAGCAATTGTGCCAACATATATGCGATAAATGCAAAAACAACAGTTGATGGACAGAATGCAGAACAATGTCATACATTCACCCCAGTACAGAGATCTGGGCCTAATCCATCGTTTTTTTGCTCACCATGCCATTCCAGTTTGAACCCAGCCATATGCAAATCAGTCTTGATCCTGTGCCTCATGGGAACAGTCCAGCCCGAACTGCCAAGCCAGGTCCTCCCTGGACTGGAAACAAGCATCCTAGGACCGGTTTCGGGGTTTCACCCCTCTTCAGCCAGGATAGCTTGATTCCAGGGGCATGGAGAGCACGAGACCCACGTCTGGGCATACCCGTCCCACTCGGGGTGACAAATGCAAAAACAACAGTTGATGGACAGAATGCAGAACAATGTCATACATTCACCCCAGTACAGAAATCTGGGCCTAAATCCATCGTTTTTTTGCTCACCATGCCATTCCAGTTTGAACCCAGCCATATGCAAATCAGTCTTGATCCTGTGCCTCATGGGAACAGTCCAGCCCGAACTGCCAAGCCAGGTCCTCCCTGGACTGGAAACAAGCATCCTAGGACCGGTTTCGTGGTTTCACCCCTCTTCAGCCAGTATAGCTTGATTCAAGTGGCATCATCCCCTTTGGTATCGCTTTGTTCGCCCTAGGTTGGCAGGGTATGCCCAGACGTGGGTCCCTTGCTCACTTTGCCACTGGATTCAAGCTAGCCTGGCTGATGATGGCTGAATAGCCAGAAACCGGTCCCAGGATGCTTGTTTCAGGTCCAGGGAAGACATGGCTTGGCAGTTCGGGCTGGACTGTTCCCATGAGGCACAGGGTCAGCCTGATTTGCATATGGCCATGTCTGAACTGGGGTGGTGGAGTGAGCTAAAGAATGATGATGGATTAAACCCAGATCAGTTGACTGGGGTGAGTGTTTGATTAGCTCAAACGCTCCGTCCATCATCCCCTTTGGTATCGCTTTGTTCGCCCTACGTTGGCAGGGTATGCCCAGACGTGGGTCCCTTGCTCACTTTGCCACTGGATTCAAGCTAGCCTGGCTGATGACGGCTGAATAGCCAGAAACCAGTCCCAGGATGCTTGTTTCCGGTCCAGGGAAGACATGGCTTGGCAGTTCGGGCTGGACTGTTCCCATGAGGCACAGGGTCAGACTGATTTGCATATGGCCATGTCTGAACTGGGGTGGTGGAGTGAGCTAAAGAATGATGATGGATTAAACCCAGATCAGTTGACTGGGGGTGAGTGTTTGATTAGCTCAAACGCTCCGTCCATCATCCCCTTTGGTATCGCTATGTTCGCCCTAGGTTGGCAGGGTATGCCCAGACGTGGGTCCCTTGCTCACTTTGCCACTGGATTCAAGCTAGCCTGGCTGATGACGGCTGAATAGCCAGAAACCGGTCCCAGGATGCTTGTTTCCGGTCCCGGGAAGGCATGGCTTGGCAGTTCGGGCTGGACTGTTCCCATGAGGCACAGGGTCAGACTGATTTGCATATGGCCATGTCTGAACTGGGGTGGTGGAGTGAGCTAAAGAATGATGATGGATTAAACCCAGATCAGTTGACTGGGGGTGAGTGTTTGATTAGCTCAAATGCTCCGTCCATCATCCCCTTTGGTATCGCTTTGTTCGCCCTAGGTTGGCAGGGTATGCCCAGACGTGGGTCCCTTGCTCACTTTGCCACTGGATTCAAGCTAGCCTGGCTGATGACGGCTGAATAGCCAGAAACCGGTCCCAGGATGCTTGTTTCCGGTCCAGGGAAGACATGGCTTGGCAGTTCGGGCTGGACTGTTCCCATGAGGCACAGGGTCAGACTGATTTGCATATGGCCATGTCTGAACTGGGGTGGTGGAGCGAGCTAAAGAATGATGATGGATTAAACCCAGATCAGTTGACTGGGGGTGAGTGTTTGATTAGCTCAAACGCTCCGTCCATCATCCCCTTTGGTATCGCTTTGTTCGCCCTAGGTTGGCAGGGTATGCCCAGACGTGGGTCCCTTGCTCACTTTGCCACTGGATTCAAGCTAGCCTGGCTGATGACGGCTGAATAGCCAGAAACCGGTCCCAGGATGCTTGTTTCCAGTCCAGGGAAGACATGGCTTGGCAGTTTGGGCTGGACTGTTCCCATGAGGCACAGGGTCAGACTGATTTGCATATGGCCATGTCTGAACTGGGGTGGTGGAGTGAGCTAAAGAATGATGATGAATTAAACCCAGATCAGTTGACTGGGGGTGAGTGTTTGATTAGCTCAAACGCTCCGTCCATCATCCCCTTTGGTATCAACATATATGCGATAGCCATTTTGTCCTTTGCCGTTATGATGGCATATGCTGGTTAAATGCCCCAGTGGACTTAGTAGACTGGCATTTGTGAGTAATCCCTCTCAATGGAACCAATCATATTAAATTGTACTAGTTTACTTTTATGGAATTCTTGCTGACACAGGCTTGAGGCATATTTGTTTAATTATCAAGTTAACAATGTGAAGTTTTACCTTGCCTGACTGCAGGGAATCTGTATTTTTGCCGCTGATGCCAAAAAGGTATTCTACCCGCTTAGGGCTCTCCTTAACTCCGTGCGGCATCTGGTTAAGCAACACTGCTACGTAGCAGCGCATTGGTGAGTCCCCACCCATGGAAGTCCTGCTCCTCTGGGTGGTTGTTACATCATCGGGGAAAGACTAGTGTGTGGCTACAAAATGGCAGCACACATGAGTCCCTGAGCAGCAGTAAGAGTGTTTCCAACAGTAAAGCAAGTCCCCCTTTTTAGCCTCTTATTTTCAAAAAATTTTTTGCTAGGTTCGCTCATTGAAAAACTGTCAATATTCAAAATATATAGGAAGTAGCAAGACGCTTGTCTTCTCAATTTTCCACAACCTTCATGCAGTCTTGGCCGGTATGACTCACGGGTGGGGGGGGGCGCAGGGAGGGGGTCGTGCGGGGGGAGGTTTAATTTAAAAAAAATAAAAGTTCAGTTGACTTACCTTTGCTGGCCCGTCCCACGCCATCGGTCTGCGTCGTCATCTGACACCTACCTACATCGTGTTGCTGTTGATGTTTACAAATTTAAATCCAACTATTGAGGAATTGCACTGAAATTCTCAATTCAGCATGTCAAGTGTTTGCAGACCATGACCACTGCTGTCCCTGCTAAATACAGCCATGCATCTGCTTGATGTCACAATTCTTCACCACACATTCTCTCAACATATGCTAGAATTGCTGCTTTCCTCTACTCTCACAGTGAAGTTCCCCAGCAAGCCTTCTCCCCTTAGCAGTAAGAGAAATCCTCCCTCCTTATAATCGTAGTTCTCTGCCCTACATCAATTTACCACCGAAAGCCATTTTATAACATGTGCCCACCTCCTAGTTGGGCAGAGTAGTCTGACACTCATCCTCCCACAACCTGTTGTCTGTGTCTTCCTACTGCCTTTCCTCATTTAATGTCAGATTTCCACACCCTCAAACCGGATATGAAAGATCACTTGAAAACCCTTCTGCCACCAGATAACAGAGTTCTTTTTTCTTCCAGTCTCTTGACACCTGATGTCAGCATTGTCCCAGAAATTCCTCCCATGGGATTCCAGTGGAGTGATAGGGTCAGTTTACATTTCATTTGGCTCATTGAAGATGCCCAATGGTTCCCTTATATACATTACAAAATCTTTCTTCTCAGGAGTACACAATTCCTGTTTATGCATATGAGAGACTTTTTTTCTCAGTTTCCAACTGGCATAATACATCCAGTTAACACAAACGGGACACAGGAGAGGGCAGCAGGCGTATCCCATGCTGTACTGCTAGGCATTCTGCTGGATCCTCCCGCAGACTACATTTTTCCAGGTCTGTGAAATTAAGTGGGAAGACGTTAACAGCTTGTCCAATGCATTCTCAGACCATTTAATTGTTTCACTTCAATTGGAGTTAGATATCTCGCAAAAAGATAGACCTAGGTGGAGATTCGACAACTGCTTACTGTCCGACCAGACCTGGCTAGAAAACACAAGAGTTTTTCTAAATCTTTTTTTTAGAATAATCATAATTCAGCCCCAGAACCTGTAGTATGGGAGGCTTTTAAGGCCTCGCTTCATGGCCACGTCATAGCGAATCAGGCCCATAAAAAAGGAACATAGTAGTAGAGCTTGT
Organism: Calotriton arnoldi; assembly: GCA_963921515.1. NCBI lineage: Eukaryota > Metazoa > Chordata > Amphibia > Caudata > Salamandridae > Calotriton > Calotriton arnoldi. The sequence continues at coordinate 164,907 of CAWUFW010003690.1, forward strand.
GCTCTGCAAGCAGCGGTTGAACTTGCCACGAACGCATGTATGTCTCTGGGGAAAGGAGACCGCGAAAGGAACATCTCGATAGATCAAAGCAGGAGCTGTGGGATTTTATCTTGATTGAAGAGATCAGTAGCATTGAGCTTACCAACAAAAAATGTAGGAAGAAAGTCAACATCCTTACATGGTCTACAAAACTTTGGAAGAATAAGCAGTAAATAAGAGCAATTGAGAATCCAGATACTGGTGCTTTCACGGAAGAGTGTAATGAGATTGCCAAGGTCTATGTGCATCATTATAGCAAATTGTATGAGAAAACAGAAGCAGTTCGGGATCTAGGTTAGAGAAGTATTTTACTGCTTTCATGTTACTGCAGAAAGCAAAAAGATGAATTTCTAGAGAAAATACAGGCTGCAGAAGTAGCGGAGGCACTGAAAAATATGCTCAACGCAAAAGCCTGTGGTAGCGATGGTACCCCACTGAGGTCTACAAATTGCAAAAGAGTTGCTCCCTATTCTCTCCGATTTGTTTAATATAGGGAGGGAACAATCATCCCCAAATCGTTTAAAGAATCAATCATAGTCGGTTTTCTTAAAAAAAATAAACTGACAACTAATGTTAATTCCTATAGGCCTATTAGTCTTTTGAATTTTGACTATAAATTGTTTACTAAAGTCTGGGCATCATCACTTTGGCTCACAGCTTACTCTACCAGCACCAGAGTGGTTTCTTGCCAAATTGACCAATTACTGCAACCACAAATTTTTGAAGACAAGCAATCGATTATTTCTCCAATAATCAAGAGAAAGCGGCTATCTTGCTGATGGATGTGGAGAAAGCTTTCGATCTGGTCAACTGGGAGGCTTTGTTTTTTATTCTAATGACATTCGGTTTTCCAGATCAATTTCTTATAATGTTAACAAATCTTTATCAAGAGGCTGAAGCCAAGATGATTGTCAGTTCAAAGGACATGGTGAGAATCAAGAGGGGTACCCGCCAGGGATGTTGGATATCTCCAGTACTTTTCACTTTTTTAATTGAGCCTCTAGCGGTGAGAATACGCGATAATGAGTTAATTGCTCCACCGTTGGATGGAATGTCAAAAATCAAATTGTGTGCAGACGACGTTATACTTTATTTAAATGCCAATCCGGATTATATTCAAGAGATGCTGAATCTGATTGCAGATTACACAGGGGTGGGGGGCGGGTTACAAAGTGAATCAACCAAAACGGAAATTTGACTGATTAACTCTTCCCCCCCGGAACTTCCTTGAGGTTTACGACATCAGTTCATACCCCAACGCCCTATTCAGTATTCTGGCATTTATGTCACTCATAATTATTCACAGTTATTTCAATTAAATTACAAAACAATGTTTTTTAAGTTTACAGCATTATTGGATAGATGGATTACACTTTCTCTATCACTGATAGGCAGGGTTGCTTTAATTAAAATGACGATTTTCCCATTAGTATTATTTCTTTTGGCAAATCTTCCTATAAAAATTATTTCATCATATTTTAAAGAATTTCTTCAGTTGTTTAAAACGTTTATATGGAATAATAAACGGTCATGGATCAGGTTTGCAGTTTTACAATTAGACAAATCCCAAGAGGACTCTGACTGCCCCATTGCCAGACCTACTAACAAGCTGCCCTTTTTGACAATATAGTTCGAATATCATATTTTAATGTGTATGGTTAATGAATCTTCAATTGATCTACCTACCTTCCTAAAGATAGCAAAACTCCCTAAGAAAATGAGGTATAAGACACTTTAGGCATTTGAGTATCATATAAAGACATTTTCTGGTGCTAGGCAGGTTCCACAATGTCATGCGTTTACATCGATACAGGACTGTAGATTCATAGGCCTTGCTTTACCTAAATCCATTATTGAAGTATGGAAGCCAAGGGGTTTGATAGGTTGGAACATGTTGTTGTTGGCGGGAAGCGGTTAGCGTGGGAAGAGGTAATTCCATGTCTTGAGGGAGAAGCCTGCTGGGTAATGTTTAGATTCAGGCTAATAATTAGTTTTCTAGCTGTAAACTATCAGGAGATGAGTAAAAAGACATATGCTGTGATCCATCTATTAGTTACGAGCAAATTGACCAGTATGGGAAATTGGTATTCGGGCACTGCGTAAGAATATAGAGGCTGATTTGGTCCCCGAATTTCTGAACAGGATTTATAGAACAACTATTTGTAAGATAACCAAGGGGAAATAGCAATACATTTCTGAGATGAGACATAAATCATTGAGAGGTGCAAATACATTTTAAAGGAATGGCCATTTTGTCCAGATGGTTATCTTATTATACCCCCCATACCTCGCATAAGGTGGTAGATACAATTCCTGATCAATGTTTTCAATGTCGGTCGAATGTTTCCCATAATTCTTTTACTTGTCCAGCACTTTGCTAATTTTGGAGCTTGATATTTCAAGAAGTAAGCAATATTGCGCAATTTATGATAGTGCCTGAAACCACGTTAACTCTATTTGGCTCAAACCACGCTGCTAGCCATGTTAACAAAAATGTGCAATATTTGGTGCTTATTGCTATAGCAGTTGCTCGCAGCTTAATATTGTAAGAATGGATAGCGTCAGATATTCCAACTATTGCTCATTGGCACATGAAAATGATGGAGACTAAAGTATTAGAGGAAGCTTATGCACCGCGAGTGGGGTCCCTTCTGAGGTTCATAGTGGTGTGGGCAACATTCGAGTTGTATAACCATAATGTATCCCCTTAGCCAAGGCACGCTGCTTGCATTTAGCACAGTAGGTGTGCATTTCCAGAGATATTTGATGTAACTTAGTCCTCATTTTTTGGAATTTTTAAAGTTAAGTAAGTTGCTGTACAAGGTTTTCCACTAGGCACCTTTGCACTTTAGTTAGGAATTACCTAATCTATTGTTTCTTATATCTGAGATCTTATCCTTGAATGTTTAAAGCTATGTAAACTTTTGTAAAATGGGTTACTCAATGCACTTTGCACTTTATTGAGGTCTTGCTGACTTCTTAGATTTGGAAATTGGATACAACTATGTTTTGGTTTTCTCTTTCCTTGGAGCCACGCGGGTTCAAGGAGCTGCACTTGGAATTTTTAGCATATAATACATTTCTCGGTTGTTATATTTGAGGTTCTATTTGCACATTTTTAAAAGATATGTATGCTGTCGTATAATATGTTGTACTATGCACTTTATAAAAGTTTTTTTAAATATATAGGTTTTGGTATAACTATGTCCTTCCTTATTTTCTTTCCTTGAATCCACCTGGGTCCAAGGAGTTGCACTAGGTGCTTTAGCCCATAGGCACATTCAGGACAGCAGGTCTTCAATGATTTACATTAATATGTATGTATTTCCTTCAGGTTATTTTGCGGTCTGTAAAAAACACATTATTTTATTCTTATTCGGTGGCTGTCAGCGTTCCCCCATTGTATTGTACAATGAATTTCTATTGGCTATCTAATCTTTTTGTTGTATACATGCTGCTCAATAATAATTTTTAAAAAATGGTACACTTTAGTACCTACAGTTGAAACCTTAAAATAAAGTTGCTAATGCACCCAAGTTGCTCAATTTACCTTCCACAACTCAAAAGCACCTATGAAGAAGAGAGTAAAAAAACAGAGGCCCGGATTCTGACAGATTTAGCATCTGGTTAGCATTACTTTTTTAATGCTAACCCGATGCTAAACCTGTTTTGGGATTCACAAACCAACCCAAAAACATATTTGCATTGGTCATATTTGCGTTGGTTTGTAAGGAAAAGTAACACAAAGCAGCGCAAAATTCTGCTTTGCGTTGCTTTGCGTTAAGGGGTTGTTACATGGGTGGTACATGGGCATTCCTATGCAACCACCCATCGTTTTGAGGCTAAAGACGATTCACTAACATTAGTGGAAATATTTTAGCGCCAAAGATTAACGCTGCTGAAAAGCAGGCGTCAAACCGCTAAATGTTTACATTTCTCTGTGCCTTTCCAACTTTGCATGTGTGTTGCACTGTGCAGCACACATACAAAGTAAATTTCTTTTGGACATGTGTAGGCATAGTATTTTGTACTGGAAGGATACCCTTCCTGTAGAAAACCTATGCCTGACTCAGGCATACACCCTAGCGCCTTGGCATATGAAATCAGTGCCGGCGCTAGGGAGAGGGGAGGAGAGTGCCATTTCTCTGTGAATATGCTGCTCTCCTGTTCTCTCCCTGTCACGCAATGCAGCACAGCCTCCAAGAGGCTGCACTGCATGACAGTGTTCAGAATCTGGGCCCAAGGCTCACCAGGTCCTGGTGTTAAGTTCAGAAGCAATGTCATTGAGGGTCACATACACTGGATTTACATTCCTAGAATCCCACAAACCTTTCAAGGGCAGAATATTTTTAAGTGGACACTAGCACGTAAAGAGGGAATTTTACACTACATAAAATCTGAAAATTACCTCTAGTTGAGCATAATTTCCCCTAAAAAATATCCAAACATTTTGATAAAATATAAACAGTAGGAAATCCCATAAAGTACTTTTTATGGTAACCACAAAATAATCAATTCAGTTATTTCTTCTCCACAGCACAACGATCAGCTCATGAACTTCCAATGGTGGAAAGACAAGATATAGATAACTGTCTGGTTTATGGTGGACAACAGATGATCTTGACCGGCCAAAATTTCACATCGGAGTCCAAAGTTGTATTTACAGAAAAGACCTCAGGTAAGTCAGAACTAATTATTTACTTCAAGAATTAGTTTTTGTACAATATGAATACAAGGCACCTTCCAACCCTAGTGCTAGGATACTAATGAACACTGTGTATTTCATTAATCAAAAACAAATATACTTTAAAAATAAATGTAAAGACTAAAGGAAACAAATTAACAAAACTAGGATTTATTTAAAAAAATCTGTGAATTTCAATGAGAAAAGGCATGCTTTTGAAGCATAGCCTCATGGTGTGTACAAGTCTGATATGTTGGTTTGATACAGTGCCCCATCACAGAACTCAACATGATAACAGCAATAGTGATATAGAAGATGTAAAAATATTAGCAATATGCATTTGCCTAAATTATGGCTGACTATTTAAATCAACTTTGCAAAGGGTAAAACAATGTTCTTTAGTTAGAAGCATTGAAAAGATCAATTTGTTTTTCTATTTACGTTCTTGATATAGTGCGTTTAGAGCCTGGACACAGTATAAAAGAGTTTTTTTAAGAGAGTGGCAAATGAACTACAGTGAACCAGCAAAAACTGGTCATGAAAGTCTGAGTTTAAGTCTTCAAAAGCATTTGTATCTTTGTTGTGTAGGTTTGGGGACTCTAGATAAAAAAAAATTGTGCCAAGAAATCTATCTTCTGTGGATAGCATGAAATCTGGCATAGATCTGCTGTCCTGGAAACTGTATGATCATATGTCTATTACGCATTACCTATGAACTTTCTTCACAAGAGGATGCTGTCAAGCCTGACCTCATCCTTAACCATTCAAATAAATACACCTGGCCCAGAAAGGATGATCTGTGGAGAGGGACTTATTAGGATGTGAGGTACATTAGGATATTTAAGGCTTTTGTGAAGTTAAGAGCTATAAGCAGGACTAAGCAAGACTATTACAATTTGTCCAGAAGTGAGGTGATGAATTTACAGTGCTTTTTTCAAGATTTGTTGGACATTAAGACATAGGGTCCATGGTTCAGGCCTCAAGTAAAATGTAATAAACAATATGACCCTAAAATGACGAAACTCGAATCAGTGGCACCGGGGGATACGTTTTTTGTAAAGTTTAAGCAAAAATAGCATCAAGAAGCAGATAGTGCCGATGATGGTCAATGGGAGTAGCAAAATAGGACATATGCGCAATTTGACACTGACTGTGATGGAGCCCAATTGAATACCCTAACCAGGTTTGTCCCGGTCAAAGTCTTTACCTTCTTACTTTATTCCTTTGAGTCTCAATCCACCACAGGAGTACACATAGGGTCACAGAATATCAGCGATTTTATTACCTAAAATGAGGGTGACAAAAGCGACTGAATCCCTCCCAAATGTTGGTCACAGTAGAGTTCACCCAGATGAAAGAGACAAAAGCTAGTGGCATGAGTAGTCATAGAGTATATGGGGATGCCCAACTTTTTTCCCTGACTAACTCATTTATTAGCCAATTTTTAGCTTCTTAAACACATGGGAGATGATTAGGGTGGAGAACTTCTCCCAACGTCTTTGTGCAACCTCAGAAGGTTTTGTGTTAGAGTGTATTGGGAATGAGAAAAGACGCACCTCCACAACAAACTCTAGTGCCTCCCACTATAACCAGTAAGCAGTAGTCAGAGGTAAGGCTCTCACTCTGGGCTTCAGCCCAGCTACAGTCTGTGGACCCTAGATTTTGGGCTATTTGTTTGTTGATGCTACAGTGTTCCATTCCCACAGAGAGGTGTAAGTAAGGCATTCTATGTGCTTTAGCTTCTGTCTGTGATTCTCCCAGGTAGGTATTGTCGACTGTGAGTATTTAATATGTGACATTTATGTCTGGCTTACTGGGCCAAGCGTCACCCAGACGCCTGCAGGTCACAGGATGAAATGCGAGCTGCATTGATTCTGCTTTTATCATCTGAGGTTGATAACGGAGTCACATTCTGATAACTAACAATAATGCCATTTTCCACACCTTGCAACAGTTCAATTGATGGGAAGTCCTATATCCAAGACCAGTGAACTTATAAAGCAATGGACGGACCATTATATTTGGCAGGGTTGACTAAATTATGTAGTAAAAAAAGACAAATGGAGCAGATAAGTGTGGAACTTTCTATGGTAGAATATTTTGCCTTTTTGTTACTTTATTTGACAATTATACTGTTTCGGCAAAGAGTTCACCTTATTAATACCAGTTTAACAATGGAGCACAGCAATCAGCAACTGACAGGTAATCAGTTAACCTTTGCAAGGGGGCAGACACAGCTTTTTTAGTAATTTTTGACTCATTTGAGCTAAAAACATGTTTTAATAAAATCTACAAATTATACAGCATATGGTACATTTTGTGACACAAGTGCGAATAAATCTAGAACTATGGAGAAAATTCCACAGCTGAAGAATCTCAGAATTCAAGGGGTCCTGGTTATATCAATAGGCATCAATATGTTTCCTTGCCTGAGCTTTACTATATGTTTTTACTATTCAAGACACTGAGGCTTTCCCTCTATCAGCCAGTAACTTTTAACCCTGTCAAAGCCCACAAATTATTAAAGAGAATTAAAGAAGGTTACAGTTAAAAGGTCTTCACTTTCTAGTGTTAAAAACATGCTAATTTGTGCAAAAAAATACTATTTAGCTCCATGGTATCTAATGCAATTAAGCATTGACTTTATTTCCTTTTTCAATGTTAGTTCTCTTTTTCCACAGAAAAGTGTGTATTTTATCTAAATTGAAAAAAAGGTGAACATTGATTTTTACTGCCCCAACCACTACCACCAGTGAACTTCATGTAATCCAGCTTCTTACACTCAAAGTTAGATAATTAGGTCCGGATTTACTAACACTTTAGACTTTTGTGATGCAAGCCCAGCACAGAGTGTTAGTGTGGGATTTACTTTCCAAAACAAATCATGATTTGCTTTGGAAATTTCCCAAAAGTAAGCAAAGTAGCACTATGTGATACTTTGCACTACTTTACGTCGTATGGACTTACCAATGGTGGTACGTGGGTGCTCCCATGTACCACCCCTGGTAAGTCCAATATTGGTAGACAGGGATTTGCACAAAAAATGCCTCCTCGAGACAGGCATAACAGTGGAGCAACTTTTAAAAGACCTGACATATTTCCAACTTTCCATGTGCGGCACAGTACAGCATATATATGAAGTGGTAAACTATGATGCAAGTGTGTGTACATTGGTACATGGCACCCTAAAGTGTGCCAGTGGTGGGGGAGAGAAATAGATAGCAATATCTTAGCAGACATGCTGCTGTTTTTCTCTTACCCTTTGAAGCAAAGCAGAGCAGCACCTTTGGTTGCTGCATTTTTACTGCTTGCTGCACTGTGTTGCTCCAAAACGTATTAAATCTGTCTCTTAGCATAGTATTGTATCATTGTGACAAAAATGTGTGAAGGTTTCAGAGTGGCACCTGTCTGCCAAAGCCATGGCTCTTTAGGTTTCAGTACTTTAAGCACCGTTTAGAGTGAGGAGGGGTTGGTGCTGGTGATCGATTCCTGCGTTTGCCGCCCGCTTGGCCGCAGGTAAGACCGGGGAGGAGGGGGGATTCCGGCTGCCGCCCCAAAAACTCGTGCCACCCGGGGTGGACTGCCCCCCACACCTCCCTTGCTGCGCCACTGACCGTTTAATCTATGTAGAATACACAACCATTGAACCTACACTTCATATTTCTGTTTTTCATGGAGACAAAAATATCCGAGTGACAGCTCACAATGTGTTGTGTGTGTTTTTTTTGTCTTTGCTTTGTTTCTAGTCTTCAGTAGTAAATAAAGACAAAATAGAAACGCCACAGGGATAGCCCAGGAAAACACTGCAAAACAGGAAACATTTACTGACGCCAAATACAAACGACTGAGAAACAGAGTTGCCATGGTTGTAGAAAAAAAAACTTATTGAGATGAAGCCAGCGTTTTGGAAGGTTTCCCCATATTACTCAACATCTTGGAATTTTACAGCTGGTAAATCCTCGCTGAATTAGTCATTCTCCACTGGCTTGACTCCGCTGGCATGCCTAGCGTCTAGGCGTGCACATAGAAGCAGGCCTGCTTCTTGTTACTGCGCTTTGATATGTCATTGTTTAAAGGGATTCTCTTACGAAATTCATCTGGAATACGCATTTTGCCGCGCAAGATGCCCCCCACACCTGTTAAAATCCAGCCGATGAGCGTGGGAGATGGAATTCCCCCATTCTGCCGCTGAGTCACAGCATATGTGACTCATTTTACAAGTAGGAGTTTTCTCCTTAGAGTTAATTCAGAGTTCAGCCTCTGTTTAACAGTTTATTAAGAATAGAGAGAAACTGAAATATAGATCAGTCCTGTAATTAATTTTTATCATGACTACACCAAAGGCCTACTCTGTTCCTTTATTTATTTGTTTATTTTAGTAACTTTTTACAAATGCCATTTAAATATACGTGTTTGAAGAAATTTTCAAGAAATTTACCAGGTTACTACTCACTGTTACCGGGGACACTTCTGTTCCCATTAGGCTTCCATGTGATAAATCAGTGCATACAGTTATTTGTAAAGGTTCTGTTGCCCCAATTAGAGAGCCATGCCCAAATGGGAAAAAACTTTGAGAATCAGATGCACTGATCTTGAAACTGACTGCATAATTGGTTTTATGTTTATTCTGAGTCATCGACTAGACCTAAGTACAATGGCAACAGAGGAAGGGTGTGGCTAGATGACAGTGGTGATCCACAAATTGTGTGATTGTTGCGTAACTGTTCATAGGTCTGTAAAAATCAGCTACGGTGAACTGAATCTTCACATTTCCAAAGACTGCAGTGTAATTAATGGACTACACATGTAGTTGATTGTGTTATACTATAGTTAGGTTTTCATCCATTCTCATCTCCTTTTTAATCCAAAAATGTGACGACCTTTCTCTGTCATACATTTCAAATAAATATGATAACTATGTCTTGAAGTCACCCCTAGAGAAGGCGTCCTGTGCCCAGGAGGCAGGGTGCAGTATATTTAGAGTGTAGACATGAAAGTGCAGGCTTAAATGTCTCTAGTGTCATTACCATTAAAGTACACTATAAGTGATAGGTGGTCCATCGGATAACATGGAACTTTCACCTGGGCAGACCTGCGTTGCTAGCTCCATTATGGTCCCACCTAAATATTTTGAGTTTAGTTTCAAACAATGTGCCTTCTCCCCCCTGATCGAATTTGGTGTCCAGAGAAGACTGGCATGCACCCAGATGGCACCTTAGAGGTTATTATCCACCTGGTTGCCACAGCTTCCCGGTGTTCCTGCTGACCAGCACGCAATTTCCCGCACCTGCTGCCACCAAGACAGGATTCGGACATCCTGCCAGGCAGTGTGATAACTTCCAGGAGTCAGGAACAAAGCTGGGCTAGAAGGAGGTCACACCTCCCTGCCAGGTTAGTGAAGTGACAGATCAGAGCTGTGAGCTTCAAAGGCTGCACCACCTAAGATATGCATCTGGGCTGTCCCCTTGAGGAAGACACAGCCCTTCCCTTGCCCCAGGCCTGCTTGCACCAGTGCAAGGCAGAAAATTAGGTATACAGGAGGTGTACACCTCCAGTAAGGCTGGCCACACCTCCAGGGTGAGCAGCCTGATCTGTACACCTAAAACAGAATTCTGCCGTCTTTAGGAGGGCAGAAATGATGGGTTCTGGATAAAAAAAAGGTGACCTACACCACCGGATGTGGTCAACTCAGGGGCGGACTAGCTGCAGGGACTAGCTGCCCATTGGCTACTAGGTCCCACACCCCTAACTCCCCTAAATATAGGATTTATGGGACCCCACTGACACCAGAACCTCAGATATGAACAACTTACTTCAAAGAAGGACCAAGAGGAGACCCGTATCACCAATAATAGAACTTTGCCCACAGCACCAAAGCAAAAGAGGGATACTTTGCCCTTGAGGCAACAGACTTGAAAATGAGTGAATGACCCTTGTCCTTGGCTAAAACCCGACACTCCCAAAGAGAAGGACCCTTGTGGAAGCCAGAAACACCATGAGTCTCCCTTGGACTAGTGGCACTAGTCCCCTGCAAACTGCTGGTAAAAACCCTCAGCGGATCCAAATAATCACTGGCCATCGGGCCCTCTGAAGGATTGCCCAAATCCAGGTGGACGAGTACATTGTGGGAGTTTCAGTCCCACCTGTCCCGAAGTTTTAGTGCGCTATGTCTCTCCCCCGGACCCAGTGAAGTTCCAGAAGCTTTTGGTTGCACTTACCGCTGCCAAGGCTTGTTGGTCACCAACCTGGTATCGGACCCCCACACTCGATGGTGCATCTACAGAAAACACTGTGCAACCATCATCCGACAACAGCAGCTGTGCACCTGTAGTCTTTTTGCATTTTGTTCTTGCAGCACCGTGTAAGTGGTTAAAAACAGCACCACCCGCTGCTCCTGTTCGGCACCGAGGACAACCAGAAAAACTCTGCACCCGGACTCCATGGGGTAGGTAAAATTGATCTGACTATTGTGGCCTGGTCCTGGGGCCCGCATGGCCTTAAGCCTTTAACAGTTCCAAGAAACATGACGTGCAACTGACTGATTGCCACTAGTGTATTTTGCCACTGACCGTATGTTCTTCTGTTTGTGTATTTTTCTGCACTGATTTAATATTGCTTCAAAAATCTATAACTCCAGTTATATGTATGCCATTCAGTTTGTTTTGGTGTCTAAATTAAGATACAAAAAACACGCTATTTTTATAAATTTGTGTCAGATTTCTCTTAAGTTGTGTCAATTACTTATCGTCCATGTTGGTGCTCTGAAATGCTTAACACGTGTTCCTCTAGTAAAGCCTCACTGCGCAGTCTTTGCCACTGTACCAGGACTGACCTAAGGATTTATTATGTGAATCCAAGGACCATCTTTTGGGTATTGTGATATTATTACATGGTAAGGCCACCCAGGCATACCACATAATATTCCACTTTCCTACATATATATTATCTTTCTCCACTTCATTTCTCCAACCTGTTGTATCTCTGGTGTATGTTAAGACTTAGAACTTGAAAGGGACAGGGTGAAAAAATCAAAAGTTATTCAAATCTCACATTTAGCAACCACAGGCTAAACAAATCAAAAAGGCTATTACACCAATGTAACCCAATTGCATAAAGCTTACTGGATCAAACAATGGGCAGGTTACACCATTCGTATGTGCTCAGATACCACTAGTGATTACATCATAGAAAGTATTAGCAGTATAGATGATGAAATGCCTCCACACAAGTAATGAAATAACAGTGCTTCAGCAGCTGCCCTCTTGCACTGAGGTATCAAAATAAGAATTCTTCAGAGCTCAGCATCAACCAGTGCTAAAATATCTATTTTAAATCTATATGAAACATGCATTTGCTTTGGTTGAAATGTCAGCTTCCTATATTTCAGTCATTTTACCCTCAAATACCAGAGTTTAATTTTGGACAAATAATCTTGTCTTTTTCATGAAAGACAGTCGTCATCTGTCCCAAAATACCACATGTTTCATTATTAGTAAATAAATATTTGGTGCTATTATCACATAAGGACAGTTTTGACATATTCTGCCTGTCATCCCATTTATCATCACCATCATCAAATACCAGGGATGTCCTTCCAAAGCAATGATTTTCACCACCCTAAATCAAGGATACCATTGTGTCATCATGGCCAACATTTTATAACTAAGTGTTACAATTATGTCAACAACACCAGAACTGTGCCAAGGAAGGGTATCATTATGTAAGAGATGTCCAGCATGCTACCAATATTAGCCACGGTATGTTAACAATGATTGTGAGAAATGGGGTTCAGGCCATTTAATACCCCTAGCTTTTTCAATTTTTGAAATTTTGAGAGAAGAGATCTGGCAGTTGTGGCAGTTAGGGACAGGGCTTTGGCTCCCATGGAAGGTCTTTTAACAGGCCAGTGGATGCCTCTATCTTGGAAATTCACAAAATGCTGTGCAGGAGGATTGGGGGAGGATGGAGTGATGATGTGTCACGCGGGGGGGCAAAGGTGCCTATCTTGTAGAACTTTCTAACCCCACTTAAAAACCCCTGCACAAGGAGAGCCTTTTCAAAACAGTCTAGACCTGGGGGAAGCAATGATGGACACATGCCCAGCTGGAAGAGAGAAGACCTCTGACTCATGCAAAGATGGACTTCAGGATTTTGGACATCAGCTGGCACCCAAAGACTAGGATTTGTTTCTGTAAGGCAGTGACAGTGGTCCTCTATACCTCTAGGAGACAGTTGAGAGATTGACTTACTGGGGGAAACCCTGGATAGAATATTCTGTGGACTGGTTTTGCAAGAGTGTGACCTCCAGATGGATGGGGCCACTGACTTCCTCTGACACAGGAACTTTGCAAATAGCTAGAGGAGCCTGAGGGACATGGAGAATGCAGGCAAGGAGGACACACTGGTTTGGGGGTCCTGGGCATGTTGCTGAAGAAACATTCAGGCCCAGGAAAAGTGTTGGGTGCCCAAATTGGAGATAGGTCCTGTGTGAAGACAGAGAGCAGTAAAAAATAGATTCACCAAGGATTACAAATATTTAAAGGCCAAGGGCCTGATGATTTCACTCTTGGTGGCTGCAGTGTCCCACTAGGAGCAAATCAAACACAACTCTTCCCAGCCCCCTTGACCCAAAGGGGCCTGAGAAAACCAGCAGAGAATTTTGGTCCCCTGGGTATCTCGCCGGCACCAGATGTGTGTGGCCTCCTCCATCATGCTCCATCAAATGTCTCCTAGGACCACCATCTTCCCGGGGACCAAAGCAAAGAAAATAGCATTGAGCCTGTATGTGTCCCCCTCTCACGGTGGTTAAAATGTATTTTGTGGTGCTCCAGCGAGGGAAGCAGCATGCCCAATAACTGTGACATTAGTTTTGTGATTATAAGGAGTAGATCAGCCCCCTACAGGGGCACCAAGGGTAAAAAGTTATAAAACAGTCCTGTGCCGCCCAATGGTTTATTTTGGTTGTACCAAGCAATCCTGGAGCTGGGGGGGGGGGAGTAGCCCATAGTCTCCTGAATGCAGTGATCCCTTTTAGTAGGTATTAAAAATGCTTCAAAGCAAGTGTAAAAGTTTAAAAAGGATTCATGCACCCTGTTGGCTGAAACTGTAAATGATTTATTGACAATGACAAAGCTAACACTGAATTATTATATATCTTATCTTAATGAAGGTCAAGGAAATGCTTTATTGACAATAATGCGTTATCAGTGAATTTGTGCATGCAGTAATAAAAGTCAATGAAATACTATATTGATAATCAAAAAGTTAGCAGAGATTCACTACATGTCTTTAGAAATGTCATTGTAAGATGGTACCATTCTTAGTGATTTTAATCTATCGATAACTACACTACATTATATTGTGTTTGGTATTTGGGGGGGTATTGTGGTTTTAGGGTTTATGGCTCGCTAGGGGTGTGAACTGTTACAAATGTATGAGCATGTATCTATATGTAAATTAATGTGTAGTACTGAGTAGGGTGTGTGTAATAAAGTACTTTTCCATTTTATTTGTAAAAAAGTGGCTGAATAATGACTTACTTGGGGTTGGTTGCTTTTGCCTCTGCAATGGGGTACTAGCCCATGAAACTGATAGCCACAATGCAGGCACGAATGCATACAAGTGTGGGGACCATCAGGGCAGTGTGAACTTTTCCCCATAACCATATGCCTACCATCTCTCTACCCACCACAAACACACATACACACATCCTTTGATGGTCACATGCACATATACAAATTACTTGCACCCAAGTCTTACAGTGATGGAAAAGGTTTGCAACCTGTTTGAAATAGTATCTTCCACATTTGGACCAGGATGCTTCACCATATCCAAAGACAGATCCAAGTTTTCCAAATGAGGCTAGGACATCAGCCAGGTGGCTACCCCATTTTGATTGAACCTCATCAATGCTTCCTTAACTCAGGAAACGTATGTGATTATTTGAAAGTAGGACAAGTCAGATTGCTGCTCCAAAAAGCAAGGATCAGACCCAGACTATCTCAATAACTACAGTGTAGCTGTATGGCCTATTGCCAAGCTTCAGAGGTTTATGTAGCACAGACACAGCAAGCCTTAAAATAGTGGATAGTGCCTGCTTACTCTGGATAAAGGAAATTCTTGTCTCCTCATACTCCTAAACCCCTCTGCAGCCTTTGACGCTGTGAACCATGATGCTCTCCTAAAATGTTCAGGGACTGGTTTGGGCATAGTCCTCCTATGATTCTCAACTTTCCCACAAAATTGGAGACAGCACATTAAAGTCAAAATCTTAATCTCCTGGGCAGCATTGTGTCCCGCAAAGCTCAATACTCTCACCAACAATCAACATCTATATGGAACTACTTGCTCTCATCCTGAATTACTCACACATCAACTGTGAAGATGATACACTATCTACATATAAAAATCTTCTCCAGAAGGCTCACAGGTGGTGGTCAAAATCCTCATTGAGATACAAACTTGAATGTCAATCTACCACCTGAAACTCAACCTGTCAAGAACATAATTCCTCCTCATCGCGTCCCCAACTGAAGAGAGTGTCTAAGGCCACACACAAGACATCTACTTTCGTATTCACCAGCCTCCTTTTTGTTATGTAATTTAATATAAAATTACATTATTTTAAATAACAGGTTACCCCTTGTAAAAATATTAACAGGGATGAGGACAGCTAAAGAGGGGTCTGTGTCTATGTCTGTCTGTACAACTACCATTAATAAGAAGGGGGACCCCTGACTAGATGGGGGCAGGTACGCAGGGGAAATAAGGAACACCAAAATGCAAGAAATAACCTGCCCCCTATTTTCAACACATGGCCCTATACAAGGGTCCTGAAATTCATCCTCTATCTCTGGAGCAGATCAAGGAAAGAATGAGTGGTTACATCAAGTTTTACAAATTAAATAATCATTTTATTAATTGGATAATCATTTCAACAGTTTATAGAAACACATAACAAAAATAACAATAATTGATAATCAAAAAGACAGAGTTCAAAAAGACATATATATATCGTCCCACACACCTATTTCAAACAAAACAATCATATCATCATACATTCCCAAGCTTCATCAAAAAGACTCACACATCAATCACACAACTTTAAAAGAATGATATCAGGTAAAAATTGTGCATAAAGGCCACAAGATGGTAGGATGACAAAGAAATTACAAGTCATCAAGGGGTAGGGTTAGAGGTAATCCAGCTGCCCCCACACGAATAACGCCGGCGTTAGGACCTGCAAGTAAAATTGACATTAATGTGACCAATATGCAGTTCTTTTCTTTCCCAGACCTCAAAATGCCTCTCTAACCTTTATATTCTCAGTGTGCCTTATACTATCCCTGGAGTGCAAATCAATACACTTTACTCGGCAGAATATAACATTACTTGTTTTCCCTGGCAGCTCTTTTTAAAAAAGAAGCCCAGACTGGAAATTCAAAAAGAGTTATGAAAACATCATCACAGCTTGAGCGCAATTCCGTCACTTGCAGATTCAAAAAATGAAAACGTGGTGTGGATTTGTGGAGCACTGAAATCGTTGGGATAAGCTATCACGACAAGTTATCGTGTCCATAAAGACTCACCTGTAGTGATATGTCGGCAGCTTAGGAAAGGCCAGTAGGCACTGATATCTAGGTAAAGTTCCTTCAGGAATAATTCCACCAAACTGTGTAGAAAATCATAAACATAATCGAATGGTTTACACATGAAACATTGGGATGGCAATAGGATGGCCATCTTTCATTATTCAAGGTTTGTTCTCTTGCACCATTTGTTTCACTGTGCAGACACTTCAGAGCCGCTTGAACATTGTGCAAATTGAACATAAACAACTTGGGGTAGGTATACACTATAAGGTGAGAGTTGACGTGGGTGGGGCATGGTGCTATCCATTGATTTTCATTTTGCACCCCCTGACACTGACCTTTCTGCACCTCGCTCCCCAGGAGCAAATAGTACGCTGTTGAAGGTGGCACACTGGGGTCAACCTTTTTTTCTCTTTAGAGGCCAGAGGGCACATCACATCTTCTTCAATACCCTGGCATTTTGTTAAATCAATATCAGTGGGTTAGGGTGGTTGTGGATATAAAGTTGCGTAGGCCATTATTTTGTGGATGGTAGTTAGTAATCTGGGCTTTGTGTTTTAAATATAATTTTCTTTAGATTTTTATATAAAAACAGTTGAGGTTAACGCACCTTTAGTGAGCCGCCAGTTACTGAATTAGGCTGTAAACCAGAAGGGTGGATAGATTGAACACTTATTAGAACATTTCTGTCACTGCCGCTTGGATCAGGTAGGCTGTATGTATTAAGGAATAGGTCTCGTCACCGCCCTGCAGCACAGCACAGCCCGACAGTTAATTACAGGTAGCATGAACCTAAGGTGGAACAGCCAGCATTGCTTTGGAGTGAAGTGATGCAGTGCTGACGACATCATGAGGACGCACCATCCAATGTCTGTGCCTGGTCCTGGGCGGGGCCAAAAAGGATAGGTCAGGCACAAGATTGGGTCTTCTTATTATTTATCCATTATTACTTGGACCAGGAGGATGATGTGAAGAATGCAGCTAGGCCAAACAAGTTCAAATAAACCACTTCCTACAGCCCCTGATAAAATATTACAAATAACCACTGCTGAAGTAGCAATGTCTGTCATACGACGGCATATACTAATGTCTTCAAAATCTTTTAAGCCAATAACGATGGGGTAGAAAATGCCAATTCTTATAGCCATGTTCCCATATTGCTTTTTCCCGAATAGGAAAAAATGAGCTCAGGGAAATACTTGATTCCACAAATTATCACGAACAAGTCTGAGACTCTTCAAGACCTTTTATTATGCTCTGAAAAATGGTCAATTTTACGGCACTATTTCCTACACATATTTCTTCAAAAGCTGTGTTTCTACAAATAGTTCATAAAATAAATCAGTTCAACAACCCAACACTGACTGGTGCACCACAGTAGCCAGGATCATTAATTGTTTGCAGCAGGACTTGATGTATGTGCCTATAAGAGTGTTGTCTAGCTCTCCCTAAGGGCTGCTTTGAGTGCTGGATGGGTTTGGTTGCATCACTCCACCCAGCTCAGAAAAGCAGCCCTTGATTTCTAGTGCTCTCCATGCCACTGGAATCAAGCTATCCTGGCTGAAGAGGGGTGAAACCCCGAAACCGGTCCTAGGATGCTTGTTTCCAGTCCAGGGAGGACCTGGCTTGGCAGTTCGGGCTGGACTGTTCCCATGAGGCACAGGGTCAAGACTGATTTGCATATGGCTGGGTTCAAACTGGAATGGCATGGTGAGCAAAAAAACGATGGATTTAGGCCCAGATCTCTGTACTGGGGGAATGTATGACATTGTTCTGCATTCTGTCCATCAACTGTTGTTTTTGCGTTTGTCACCCCGAGTGGGACGGGTATGCCCAGACGTGGGTCCCGTGCTCTCCATGCCACTGGAATCAAGCTATCCTGGCTGAAGAGGGGTGAAACCCCGAAACCGGTCCTAGGATGCTTGTTTCCAGTCCAGGGAGGACCTGGCTTGGCAGTTCGGGCTGGACTGTTCCCATGAGGCACAGGGTCAAGACTGATTTGCATATGGCTGGGTTCAAACTGGAATGGCATGGTGAGCAAAAAAACGATGGATTTAGACCCAGATCTCTGTACTGGGGTGAATGTATGACATTGTTCTGCATTCTGTCCATCAACTGTTGTTTTTGCGCTTGATTTCTAGACTGTCACTGGCTTTTCCACTGTCCCATATGATCTGTCCAACACATAAAACTCGATGCAGAGCACAGGAAACGCCTGCTTTTTGGTTCTAGCGTGTTCATTAGCATCTGGCACTTCGCTTTTGAGACCATTGCAGAAATCACATGGATACTTCACGGAGCTGCCCTCTGATTGGTTGCTCTATGCACTTCTACCTTTTCACTTCCTCCCCTAAAGAGCATATGAATGTAAAGCTTGATCGTAAGAGCAATAAACACAAGACCTTTTTTTTGTTTTTAAAAAGTTCATAACTACCAAGGGTGTCTCCTTATTTCACTTCATGACTTTTAATGCGGAAGTTGTATTAATCCATTTGGCTGGTTAAGGTGCTTAATTTGCGCCGGTGCATTCAGATAGTGGGCATCATTTTAAAAATAGAGATTATTTTTCATCATCAGCTTTTAGAAGCAAGATGAAGAGAAAGACAGTGACAAAGAGAGAAAGCAGGGCTTAAAAAGAGCCTGAAAGACAGGATATAGATAAATAGGGTGACGGAAGAAAGAGACCGGAGGTGAAATCAAAACTAGGCAGTCTTGGTATTCAGCAACGCTGGTGGTATGCTCTGAAGACAAACTTTCGGCTCCTGCAATTTAAAAAAATAAATAAATTAGTTGTGTCCATAACTAAAAGAGAAATGAAGTGATCAAATACATGAATAATAAATGTCAGTCTTTATTTTGAAATTAACACAATGTGTTAATTATCCATAAATCATCTTAAGGAATGGCCTTCACACAGTATTATAAGGCCCATCAGATTAAGCGCGAGGGGATCTTTACTAACTCTTGCACAGGCTCCATTTAGGGCCCTGATGTGGCAGTACATAAAAGCCACAATGAGTATTCACTGTGCACTTGCCCTGTCTTTTTCCAGGACCTTCTAACTAAACACTTTCTCTAAGTTCTACATTTGAGAGAATTTGGTCAGAAAGGACAGAAAGGACAACATAACACTTTCTAAAAATTCAATTTCCGATAACTCTGAACGGTGATGGATTTATCATGGATTTATCATCTGGGCTGAGGTTCAAGTCTGAAAATTGAATAATTCCACATTATATTGGACATCGGTACATTTAGTATTTGGTACTTGTCTGAGATGGCTTACAGTTGAATTTCAAATTATAAAATAAATACAATTAAATGAAAAACCCCTTTGAAATAAACCATAATATTATTGTTGAATTACTGTCTCTCTAGTTGAAATATTTTAATTACAAGAGTTCTCGAAAGTCCCCCACATGGAAATTTGATAATACAATAAAGTCTGATCCTTAGGAAGGGGTGGGTGAACATCTCACCCTGGCTTCGGTGTAATTGGGAAGCTGCTTTCCAATTATAGAACATTTGTCCACATGTCAACACGACATACATCAACACAATATTAATTAATCAGATCACTTGGCAATGGTGTAGTCACATGCAGAGAAGAAATCATAATGTTGAATAATATAAATTAAGTTTAAGGTTCTTCATTATCTACATTTGTGAGTAAGACCCTCAAGGTTTAAAAGTACATGTATGCTATTAGTGCACATACAATTATAAATATTTTCGATAATGGCTTGTTTTTAATAAAGACAATGAAATAGGGCCTTGAACAAATGCTGTGATGCTACAATTGTAATAAATACGGCTATAAAAGCAGCATAGATGCTCTCTGGGAATTTTAGATTTATCATCATGTAAACTAAATAGTGATGAAGAGGGTGAAATGCATATGTACAGTAAGTTAAAATTGCAGTGAGGTGCAGAATCGATGCTGTATCACAACTCCTCACCAACTGCCATTGATGGAGTATTTGGTGAACCTGGCAGAAGATGGTCAATTTCTGATCATGTCAGTATGCTCATGTGGTGCTTTCCGCTAATCAGTGTTTTTTCAGGGAATGCCTGTCTACTTTGCCACAGAGGGGCTAATTAGGAGTCTGGCAGTCCATTGACCGCCAGACTCGCTGGGACATGGCGGCGGCAGTCTTCTGACCTCCCTACTACAACTAGGGCGGTCAGGCCACCGTGAGACAACCGCAACCACCAGGGTGCATAGATCCTTGGCGGTGGCACGGCAGTCTTGAGGCTGCAATATGCTTGGTGGGACCGCCGCGGTCCTGGCAAGCATATTTCAAATTTCCTCTCCGCTGCAGTTTTCATGGCAGTTTCACCGCCATGAAAACCCTGGTGAAGAGGACACAAAGGGGGCCCTACAGGGCACTACAGGGCCTCTTGTTGCCTCTGGGCCTGGGGATGCATGCAGCACATGTTGTGCCCCCCTGTGTGCCTGCACCCTAGTACCTGCACGGCATGGACTGCAGCAGTCCATGCCATGCAGGTACTGATTTTGACGTTCTCATTGCGGTGCACATTTCATAGGCACCGTTGTGAGAACGCCAAAGAACCGCCCACCAGACAGAAGAAAACACCTAATCTGGCAGGTGGTTCAACCACAGGTTTGGCAGTGCAGGAATGGGGCGGTCCCACTCCCACACCGCTAAACTCGTTTTCAGGCCCTTAGTCACTACTCTTTCGCATGGAAGGTCTATAAAAGCTTCATGTAGATATTAAGGGAGCTTCCAAACAGCATGATTGTCTGTCTCATGGTAAACTCATTGTCAGAAGGCCATATCACCTGTACCTTGGATATAAAATGTGCCACCTTCTCATTTCAAGTCACTTACAACATTCCCATGACCCAAAAAGCAACAGGCCACAGAAACAACCTTAAAGTTCATTCACATCGGGTTTCTAGTTAGATAGAAGCAAAGAATGAGGATGAGAGCTGCATCTTCAGAATTACTGGAAACATCCCATCATAGCTTCCATCATTTTTGCTGCAGAAGTTGTAAGAAGGTTTAGGTAAATTCCGTTTGAATAGAAGCTTCTGTTTCTGCTCAAATCAGGTTTAGGGGTGGTGTGATAAAACTCATGTGGCAATACCCATGCAGTAAAATCACTTCACATTTCACGAAGTAACCAATGGTAAGATGTGCAAGGGAAAAAGAGCTCGACTGTGTGCAAAATAAAAAAAATAAGTGCGCAAACACGGATTTACATGGTTACCCCCATTACAAGTGCAAAAACTCATAATGATGAGGTAATACCGCATTGTGATAGTACCCTGCAGGGAATTACCCTGCCCTGTTTGTAATGCTGGCGACATTAGCTTTCGAGTGATTTCGTAATGAAGGTCTTGTAATTGAACTGATCCTTAAAACCATTAGGGGCCTCTGCAGATATAGCCAGTTGACAGCCGAAGCATGACTCGCACAACATTTAAAGTGGATGAATGTTAAATAACCGGGCTGCCACAGAGATTAATACATACCCCTTGTAGAGGCAGAGCTTTGCATCACCTGAATCTGTGTTATAACACCATGACCATTTGCAGATCTGTGCTGTTTCGGAGAGGGTTTTGCAGGTGGACTTGCCCTTATTCAAAAAGAAAACAAGCTGCTGTTAGTGCCGTAACCCTTTATAGAAGTGCTTGGTGTCCGGCAGAACTTAACTTCACACAGTGCTTGCAGTTCCAAAGAATGTGATGGCAAGCACCTGAATGGCAAATTTGAGGCATGCAATTCATACACCATAATGCTTTGACTCCACCCCCCCCCCACACACAGATCACCAAAAACACAGCAAGCAATGATAACAAAAGGCTTTTCCTCTGCAATAAATCAATGTGATGGGCAGTGCTTAATTTGAGCCAGTGGTTTCCAGTGCTCAGCACTTAATTATCAACACTAGCGCTTTTCATGAGCACCAGTTAAGGACACATTAATTTACGGGGAAATTAAGTGATTTGCCCAGAATCACAGGATGTTGAGCGGACGCCGAGACTGGAGCCTGGTTCCCCTGCTCCGAAGTCTGCAGCTCTGGCCATTATGCCACATCCTCTCCCCACTTTCATGGTTAGCAGTTGGGTCTGTTTTAGGTGGTGCTAACAGGAGAAATGGGCTGGTGCAAGTTACCTCCTGATGAGAGCCCGCCGACACTTATTTTCCCTACAAATTAACCACTGGTGATGGGATGTCTGAAGGATAAGTGACACTCTGAACCCTTTTTCCATCAGGCAGTATGCTGCAAACCTCAAAAGACCTAAATGAAAAATGAATTTCATTCTAGGGCACCAGTTAAAACATTAGGTGCATTATTCGTCTAGGGAAAGCTGTGTTGTCTTTTCTGAATCCTGACATGATTAGTCAAATCTGGCCAGAGCCACACATTCTTATCATGGACCTTATTTAGATTTTAGCGGATGGGATACTCCGTCGTAAGCGTGGTGCTTAACCCATCTGCCGTATTACAAGTGCATCATAGCCTATGGGACTTTAAATGCTGCAGACAGGATATCTGCCATGTTTGAGGGCAGAGAATCCCGTCCACCAAACTACAACTAAGGTCCAATATTGCCAAAACAATTTGACATATGAATTCTGCAATGGGCTTTCGCAAAACCTTACCTAAAAATCGACATGCATACCTGAGATAGCCTTCAGTCCATCAAGTGATTACTTGCTGGACAACTTTGAAATTTTTAGCTCCCTGCTTCCATCATATGAAAAATATGCTAAACCGTCCAAACCTAGTACATCATTCAATAGATTACTATGTTCATGCACTTACTTCTCACAAAGACACAACAGCATTTCTAAAATTGTCATATATTTGAAAATGAGCTTTTTTAATAAAAGGTACCACATGATTCATATTTTAGCCATTTAAAGATGACATTACAATGAAATGAAGAAATAGAATTCAAAGTTGCACCTACACAGAATATTTTAAAATCATGTTTTACTTTTAACTATTTTTGAAATTTTAAATTTTCTCGCCTGTTTTAATAAGCAACCCAGTAAACAGTCTTTAATCCCATTGTTGTGTGAAGGTAAATTTAGATCACATAGACCTGCTCTCTCATTCCTTCAAGAACTAGACACTAATTATATATCTATATCTATTTCTGTAGCCAGGTGTTAGAAATGGGGGTCTCTAGTTGGCAGAGGTATGCACCTTTGTCCAAGTAGGGACCCTTCCTTCTACTCAGGTTAAGGGGGTTACATACTTTAGATAACCCCCGCTCACCCCGTTGGTAGTTTGACATGAGCAGAAAGGCTTATCCCAAAGGCAATGTGTAAAGTATTTGTACCCAAACACACAGTAAAACAGTGAAAACACCACATACATGTATCAAGATATTACTTTTAAATGGTTACTTCAAAAATAGAACTGCAGAAACAAATAACTCCACCTAAGGCTATTACTACATGACAGACACAAATCCAAAGTATGGCGCGACCGCGAGGTGCGAGGGTCAGCCCCGGAGTCACAGTGACCCCCCAAACAGCAGTACCATGGAAACGAAGTCTATGGACGATGCACAGTGTCGATGGCCGAGGCGAAGCTGGCTCCTTTCTGCCACGGGAGAGGCGAGGCGTCGAGTCCGTGAGGAGGCGAAGCGTCAAGTCCAGGACAGGGGAGGTTAGGCGGCGGCGGCGATGACGGGTCGGTTCCGGTGAGGCGATGCGAAGTCGAAGAGTTCATGAAGTCACCCTCATTGGTTATTGGCTCCACGATAATGGGATGCTGGCGCTGGCGGCGAAGGTGTCGTGCGAGCGCTGGCGTTGGGAAGGCCGATAACTGCAGCCTTTGGCAGGCGACGAATGGCGCCAGAGCTGTGGTACAAGCGGTGCATTGTGCACTTCACAAAAGGTGCCCCCAGCTTCGGTGCAGGTCGCGACGTCACTGGGGGCGTCACTGACGGTGTGGGAGTTGTTCTTCTTGCTTTACAACACCAACCACACAATTCTCAGGGCCCAGGCACTGGAAGTGGCACCCTTTTGAATACAGTAGTCCACTGAGGAGTCTAAGTGCTAGCCAGTGGGTTGCAGGTGAAGTCTTTGTGTCCCTGAGACTTCAGAACAGGAGGCAAGCATGCACAAGCCCTTGGAGATTCTTCTCAAGCAGGTTCACAACCCAGAAAAGCAGCACAGCAAAGGGGTGGTACTCCTTACAGCTCTCCAGCTCTTCTCCTTGATTGAGATTCCTCTTGAATCCAGAAGTGATCGAATTCTCTGGGGTTTAAGGACCAATACTTATACCTCATTTTCTCTTTCTTCTGTTTGTGGCAAGGGTCTCTGACCTCAGTCCAAACCAGTTCTGTCCTCTCTGGCCCACCTTCCCTATAGGAGGTGGAGACAGCATTGTGCAAATGAGACACATCCTATTCAAGTGCTAGTGAAACTCCTCCCACTACTCTAAATGGAAGCCAGGTCTATTCAGCCCAACTATGAGTCACCCAGGCAGGGTAGGGCACACCTACCCTGCCTGGGTGACTGTCTAGAGTGACTGCACATAACCAGCCCCTGGCACTCCAAAACCAGACGCTGAGTACACAAACAGTCTAAAGCAAGAAAAGGCCCACTTTCTGAAAGTTTCATTTTCAAACACATAATTTAAAAACCATCTTTAACAAAAGGTGTGTTAATAAATTCTGAGCTCAGAGAGCTTAAACTCCATTTTTAGGTCTCGCCTACGCAGCGCGCATGCGTTGCTTAGGAGGAGACCTTTAGGAATCGATTCACTTTTTGGGCCAAAAACGTGGACGCTTTGCATTGCTTTCAATGGCAATGCGTGCACGTTTGGCGATTCCCTTGCGGGACCGAGTTTTGAAACCATCTGTTTGTAATTAACTTGCAACCAGATGGTGCCCCTGCTCGCTCCCGCAAGGGAAACGCTTTGTGTGCTCTCGGCCGCACTCCCCCACCCCTCCCCTCAGCTGCATTCCTCGCATCCCACAGCGTTTTGCCTGCAGGAGCGAGCAGTGCCTCCTTGTTTACATAGAAAGGGTCAGCTTGCCTGCATTACTGAGTATATCGTATGTGTTTTAATTAATCGCCCAATAAAGTATTAAACATGAACCCGCAGCTTTGTGGCCTAAAAACTGATCCTGGCACCTGAGCATTTTGATGAACTGCTCTACCTCTCTACCTCTCTACCTCTACCTCTCTACCTCTCTACCTCTCTACCTCTCTACCTCTCTCTCTACCTCTACCTCTCTACCTCTCTCTACCTCTCTCTACCTCTCTACCTCTCTCCACCTCTCTACACCTCTCTACCTCTCTACCTCTGTACCTCTCTACCTCTACCTCTCCACCTCTCTACCTCTCTCTACCTCCCTACCTCTCTCTCTACCTCTCTCTCTCACCTCTCTCTCTACCTCTCTCTCTCTACCTCCTCTGTCTCTCACCTCCCTACCTCTCACCTCTCTCCCACCTCTCCACCTCCCTCTACCTCCCTACCCCTCTCTCTCACCTCTCTCTCTCCCACCTCTCCACCTCCCTCTCACCCTCTCTACCTCTCTCTCACCTCTCTCTACCTCCCTACCTCCTCTACACCCTCTCCACCTCTGTACCTCTCTACCTCTGTACCTCTCCACCTCTCTACCCTCTCTCTACCGCCCTACCTCTCTCTCCTCTCTCTCTCTCTCTCTACCTCTCTCTCCTCTCTCTCACCTCTCTACCTCTCTCTACCTCTCTACCCTACCTCTCTACCTCTCTACCTCCACCTCTACCTCTCTACCCCTACCTCTCTACCTCTCTACCTCTCTCTACCTCTCACCTCTCTCCACCTCTCCACCTCTCTCTCTACCTCTCTCTCCCTCCCTCTCACCTCTCTCACCTCCCTCTCTCCTCCCTCTCTACCTCTCTCTACACCTCTCCACCTCTCCACCTCTCTCCACTCCTCCCTACCTCTCTACCTCTCTACACCTCTCTACCCTCTCTCACCTCTCTCACCTCTCTCTCTCTCCTCTACCTCTCTCTATACCTCTCCACCTCTCTCTCACCCTCTACCTCTCTCTACCTCTCTACCTCTCTCTCTACCTCTCTCTCACCTCTCTCTCTCTACCTCTCTCTCACCTCTCTCACCATCTCTACCTCTCTCTGCCTCTCTACCTCTCTCTACCTCTCTCTCTACCCTCTCTCTCTACCTCTCTCCACCTCTCTCTACCTCTCTCCCTCTACCTCTCTACCTCTCTCTACCTCTCTCCACCTCTCTACCTCTCTCTACCTCTCTACCTCTACCTCTCTACCTCTCTACCTCTCTCTCTACCTCTCTCTCTCTACCTCTCTCTACCTCTCTCTACCTCTCTACCTCTCTACACCTCTCTACCTCTCTACACCTCTCTACCTCTCTACCTCTGTACCTCTCTCTGTACCTCTCTCTCTACCTCTCTCTACCCCTCTCTACCTCTCTCTACCTCTCTCTACCTCTCTCTACATCTCTCTACCTCTCTACCTCTCTCTACCTCTCTACCTCTCTCTACCTCTCTACCTCTCTACCTCTACCTCTCTACCTCTCTACCTCTCTTTACCTCTCTCTACCTCTCTACCTCTCTCTACCTCTCTAACTCTCTACCTCTTCCTCTCTACCTCTCTCTACCTCTCTACCTCTCTACCTCGCTCTATCTCTCTACCTCTCTACAGCAACTAAATCAGCATAATCAATTAAATAAGCCTTAATAAAGTTTGAATCCAGGAAGTTTAGACAGCATGCAGGTTTATTAAATATTAAAAAAGACAGAAGGCAAAAACAATAGTAACAAGCATTGGCATAGCCAATAGGTCTCGCCTTTGGGACCTTATAAGTGCTTAGCCATGCAACAGTTGATGTTGTTGAACCAAGGATATTGTGCTGCATAACTAAATACTTATAAGGTCCCAAAAGTGAGACCTATTGGCTATGCCAATGCTTGTTCTATCTTGTCCCAATTGAAAGTTACACATGTAAAATGTTACAGCGCAGCTACAATGATAGCCTACAGGACAGACAGCTTTTCAACAGTGAAAAATGAAATGCACAGTATTTCACTTTAAGGACATGTCAAACACACCAGTACATGTCCTACCTTTCACATACACTGCACCCTGCCCATGGGGGTACCTTGGGCCTACTTGAGGGCAGCCTTACATGTAAGAAAAGGGAAGGTTAGGGACGGACAAGTGAGTGCACTTGCCAGGTCAACATGGCAGTTGAAAACTGCGTGCGCAGACACAACAGTGGTAGGTCTGAGACACATTTACAGGGCTACTTATATGGGTGGCACAACCAGTGCTGCAACCCCACTAGTAGCATTTGATTTACAGGCACCGGCACACTCAGTGAACTTTGCTAGGGACTTACCAGTAAATCAAATATGCCAATCATGGATAACCAATCATAATCATAATTTACACAGAGAGCATATGCACTTTAGCACAGATCAGCAGTGGTAAAGTGGCAAGAGTCCCATAGCCAACTAAAACAGGGTCAGAAAAATAGGAGGCAAAAGGCAAAAAGCCTGGGGATAAACCTGCAAAAAGGGCCAGGTCTAACACAACCCCACCAGTCTAAAGCCAGGGGAGACCAATCAATACCTTGATGGACTTCCCAGATTGGGGCGATAGAACATGGACTAACTGAAGTGGTTTGCAACATTGTGTGTTTTTTAATCTGAGTAGGTCCACGGCATTGATTAAAGTTGGCAGTGTCGCCAGTGGGTCCTATCTCATTTTTAGCTTGGAGAAGCGATAACATCCTTTTTCCTTTCACCATGGGGTCACAGTGGGATAGCACATGACTAACATGTGCGGTGCATCCCTCTGCACATCACTAGGTTTTCCTTGTTTTACATTTTTTACACATTTCATTCTGGTCTTGAAAGTTACCGTTGATGAGAAAGACGTGAGCATACTGGTGAGTACCTACTAGCAGCTCCTTTGGTGGTGCTTACGTGCGGTACTTTCAGTCCTTCACACATTTTTTTCCAATGGGCACTTACATATGGGGCTGTAAGTGAGGTTGTTAGACAAACCTTTTTTTTAAATTGGACAGCAAAACCCGGTTCTGAGTAGCATTTTTGAAGCTATTTCATTAGTACAACAGTTGAGCACTTCACCTGTGGGTTTCTGAAAATATTGGTCCAGTATTAGAGCAGGTCCTTGTTGTTAGATTGCGATAGAACATAGACCCTGGCTCGCAACAGCAGGGGCACATTCCAGTTCCACGCCTTCCTGAACCCAGTTGGATCCCTCTGTCTATACTCTCAGGGTCCGATAGGCTAACCCCTGGGGAACTCTTCTCCATGCCTGTGGCTCCCATCTGTGCAGCGCCTAAACTTACTTTGCTCACAGATGTGTCCCAGCAGGCAGACAGAACCCACATGGCCAACAGAGTGGTGTGGCCCAGTCCACCCTCGGGATGTGACTCCTGTCCCCCTCCCAGGGTCAACTCTGTCCACCAGGACAGCAAGCCACAGTGGCCATTGTCGGCTGTCAGAGATGAGAGCCAGGCCTCATGCCTCTCAGGACTCTCTAACCTCTGTGGCGGTAGCACCTGGTGCCAGGCACCCATTGTCCACTCTCCCTCCTGCCAGGTCAGGGATGGGAAACAGACTAGGCCCCCCTCCTGGTGTTCACTCATTGAGCCAACCAGGCTCTGGGACTGGGTTTCGGGAACGACGGGACTCAGCCCACCCCCACTCCCTCTACTCAGAGACAGGACATGGGACTCCTCACCCATCCCACTACACTGGGACCTATCTGGGTTACTATCACCCTTCCCCACCTCAGCTTGTTGGGGAACGCCTGAGCCACCTCCTTC
This sequence comes from Calotriton arnoldi, assembly GCA_963921515.1. Lineage (NCBI taxonomy): Eukaryota > Metazoa > Chordata > Amphibia > Caudata > Salamandridae > Calotriton > Calotriton arnoldi. Next base: position 194,034 of record CAWUFW010003690.1, read on the forward strand.
AGGATCACTCCCAAAAGCCTCATCAGACCCTCTAGAGTCCTCCACTATAAGGTCTGCCTCCATTGCAACTTCCCTGGAATCAGAGAACTCACTCTCCACCGGGTGTTGGCATAGCTCGGGAAAACAGAGACTGAACATGTGCTCTCCAACAATTGAGTCACACAGCCCCTCACATGTGTTTACTACGCTACCCTTCACCTCACCCCTCCAGTGCCTTGCAAAAGTACCTCACATCACCCTCTTGAGGCTGGTAAGACAGTGTCTGACTGTTTCTGTCACTCAACCAACACTCTTCAGGGCAGTCTCCATACACACATACCAGGGCTTCTACCATGGGGGAACCCCTCAACCTTCCCCTCTCATCTAGAGTCAGTAGAGTGTCCCTTCCACTACTAGGAATATGATCTCCTGTACCACTTCCCCAATCCACCTCAGGTACCCTGCGCACCACTGTAGCTACCTCATAAACCTAAACCCCCTGGTGTATGTCAGCCCCCTCCTTCAAGTCAGGTGCCACATTTCTGGGTGTGTGTACTTCTCCCTCAGCACTAGACATCACATTCTTGCTGCCACCATCTGAGCTGGACTCCACCTTCCTGGCTTCCACCTCCAGCCCAGCCAAGCTCAGTTGCTGAGCAACACACAATTTCTTTTGAGTGGCTATGGCCTCAAGCCTCTTAAGCTCCTCATCAAGATCTCTCATTCTCCTCTCATGAGCCAGAATAATTTCCTTTTCTTCCAGGGCAAATTTCTGTTCCTTTATTTCCCATTGCAATTTTCTGGTTCTCCATTTCCATTTGCTTCATCTGGAGTCTCATAACCTCCAACTCATGACCCCTGGCCCTCTGTCTCTCCGACATCTCCCCTGGAGACAGATTTCTAGAAGTCACACTTCTGCCAGGCCTGGAGGGCACTCTCCCTACAGGCAGATCCTTAGCTCCAAAGCTCCCTTGCTAATCTGGCACATCCATATCCACATTTCCATTTTCAGTCTCCCAGCTTCTCTGGCCTCCCACCAGGCACTCAAGGCCTTCTGCAGCCCCTCCATCCTAGCGGAGCTCCTTATGGGACATCCAAAGCTTTTGCTAAATTGCTTGAGCAAATCTACTTTGTACATATGCAACATTTCAATGTCAAACTCCAATTCTGCAGCCACACTTGCTGGTTTACCACTTAGAGACATGGTGTGTGGATACTTCAAGGGTTAACAAAAATAGGACAAACAAAAAAACACAGTATGTGGTTGTTTAGTGGTCTGCACTAGAGTAGTGGTGCACACCAATTACTGTGGGTGAAGTACAAATGCAAGTTCAAATCCTCACCGCTGACCACCAGTGTTAGAGTGGTGGGTTCTGTCTGGCTGAGGTGCATACCCTAGCCAACCAGAAACCCCATTTCTAACACCAGGTAAATTCAACAATGTATTAGAAAATGAGAGCTGCAATGATATGCATATGACATAATAATAAAACAGCTCATGCACGAAAACTCTGGCCTATTGTATACTGTTTTTAGACTGTTTTTAATAATGATTTTTATGATCGGATGAGCTTATGCAATATTAGTTTTGTCTTAATTGGATTGTATATCTTTTATGTATTTTGTATGGCATTTCTTTTTGCTTAATAAAGATGAATTGAATTGAATCAATGAAAATGGACTAATCAATATTGTATAGTGGATATGAAACTCCTCCAAATTGTTATCGTCTTTCAACATTGCATTTACAACATATATTTGTACTTTGGAACATTAAAGCTTTTGGCAGGGGTACAGAAGGCTAAAGTATACTTAAGATGAAAATATATTATATTCCATATTATTTTAGATGGTCAGCAGATTTGGGAAATGGAAGCAACAGTCGATAAAGACAAGAGTCAGTCTGTAAGTATGAAAGACAACGTTTCTTCTTATTGAGTGGTTGGTAATTGTACTTTGTAGAGCACAATTCAATTTTGTACATGTGCGTGTAGGAGGGAGGTCCATCGTAAAAAGGTCTATCTGTCCATTATCATGACTTCACTACTGCTCAGTGCTGTAATAAAGGTTCCATAGCCCCTAATGCAAGCTAGATATAGAGGCTGCCGCATCACCTGGTTGGGTTCTACCCACGGATATAACTGGGCTGCAGTAGACCCTCTTACTCTGGGCCTGGTTCTATCCCCCCTGTTGCTGCCAACTTGTAAGATTGCCTTTATTGAACAAAGATGGTGCCTCAATAACCCATTTTGAGTCTTCAGGGAATGTAGCTACATGGGTAAAACATCCATTGGGGGGGAGAAGAGTATGGTATAGATGAACAAGTAACAAAAGCATATATGGGCACTTAAGTCTGACACACAAAAAGAATACACTGGGAGTTGTAGAGATAGTCGATAATTTACGACAGTGGAGGAGGAGACATTTAAAATTGATAAAGAGGAAATCCAGAGTGGGTGTGACTAGTAAAATAAATTTGGGTCCGATTCACACAACTGTTTGTGTAAGTAAGGCATGTAAATGTGATAACTTCTGCATTGCAACCTATATGTCATTTACAAAGTCACACATGTCTACGTTCAGCCAGCAGAAGTCTCATTTATGTTTGTGTGTAAGTGGCATAAAGTTTGTGTCACTTCCACAGTCGTATGTTCTGCACTAATGAGTGTATGTGATAATTCATGGACGGGTGAAAGGGGAATGGTCAAGGAAATTCATTGTAAATTACACAAACGTCCATGCCGTTATATGTTTGAAACTATTCACAAACATTTAAAATCTTTGTACAATGTTTATATGCACTTCTAAACTTACAGCTGCTTGATTGAGGAGTAAATGGTGAGGAAAGTTTTTTGATGTGTTGGGCAAAACATTTTCCTAGAAAATTATTTTATATGGAAAGAAAAAAAAACTATTTACAAGTTATTTCGAACTGACACAAATTTCCTAAACCTATGCCTAGGACATCTCCTCAAATCTGAGGCTTAGGGAAAACATGCACTTGAGTCACCTACACCTCCATGGATAACCTATGCAAATTATTTCACCTACATGTATCTGCCAAATGTTAGTGAGTGTTTTTATGGGCAGTAAATTGGTTTGTCCTAGAAATAGTTACAAAGATACTCTAGGATGTGTTTTGATTTCATGTGGCTCCATAAATTACCTTTATTAACATTAGGGGGGACACTATTACACGGATAGTTTAAGGTCTGAAAACACAACTGCCTAACAGATGTTTATGAACCAGTGCTCAATATGTGCTGTTATTTTGTCTGCCAATAATAATTTCCCTTTCATTTCAGAGCATGCTCTTTGTAGAGGTTCCAGAGTATCGGAACAGGCACATCCACACACCGGTGAAAGTGAATTTTTATGTCATCAATGGGAAAAGGAAGAAGAGCCAACCTCAGCATTTCACTTACCTCCCAGGTAACATCACCAGGCCTCCTTTGATGCTCTGGTTCTTGTACATAAGCAATAAATATGTTGGTCCATGTGGCTTTGCAAATGTTTGCATGTGGATGATAAGTGTAGCAAATGTGGCAGTTCGTTTCCCCGAACTGAGTGTGAGTATTCGTGTCCCAATTGCTTTCCCATTGACCAACCATAAAATCACTTGTAGGCACAAAGAACTTTATTTATATATACTCAGAGTAAATACAGGTGCACAGAGTGTAATATGCTATTTATTACAATTATTTAGTATGTGGAGGGATCATGACTTCATAGAGGCAAGTGCTCGAGGTGAGTCATGATGCCGCTCCTCTCCCGTCTTTCTAGAATGGTAATAAATTGCATGTGATATTCACCACATCAGGGCCGAACTGGCCGTAGCGGGCTCTGGCCGGTTCACCAGTGAGCCGCCAGTGTGGGGGCAGGTTTTAGACCCTTTGGGGGCCGTTTTTGTTACCGGCGGCCAGTTCTGCAATATCGTCCACCTGCAACAAAAGCGGCACAAAGCTTTCCACGCCTCCCCCACTCCACCCCCTCCACTGCCAAGCTCTTTGCCAGGTCCAGTTTTGGTTCCCAGTCTGGCCTTGCATTCCATGTGCATGTATGGTTTATGCCATGGCATTTTTCTCTGAGTTTTTGTTTCACCAAAAGGTATTTAACTAAATATAAGGTGCAAGGTGTTACATTTCTGCAGGAAGGTAACATCACAACAAAGAGATTTTGTGACTGTGAGGAGAGTGGTTCCCTTGCATAAAGTAATTGATACCTGCAATCTCTGAGGCGGTACAAAGTGTTTTTGTCATGTCAATTTTTCTGAACTCTGGTAATAGACTCGAATTGGACCTTTGCACTGTAATAATAAATGGGTGAATGCAAGTTTATTATTATAGATGATCTAAATACAATGGGTTATAGGACCATGTTAATTTTCATGGTGAAGGGATAAATATGTATCTATTTATTGTGTAAAGAAAATCAAAATGTATTAGCATTATTAAGCCACTAATGCTATAAGTCATATAATACAGCATAACATTTGAGTAAAAGTTTAGCAGAGTTGTTTATAGCAACTTTCAGGTTTCCTATTTTGAAAATGTAGGGCATGATTTAGAGGTTGGCTGATGAGTTGTTCCGTCACAATGTGACACATATCCCCTCCGTTTTAGTACAAGTGCCACAAGATATAAGGCACTTGTAAGGCAGATGGCACATTGTGACGAAGTAACTCATCCGTCAAACTCTAATCAGGACCTTATATAAATAGATAATGCAAACAGTTTCTCTGGACCCCTCTCAAGGGTTTATTTCCAGGCTTAGTCTCGACTTGTGACACCCACTGTTTACAGACTAAAAATCAAAAGGTATTAGAATGGCTTATGTACGCTAAATAACTCTGTCACTTTAAGTTCGCTGAGGCATATTTGGGCTATGATGTATTTTGATTGTCATTGTGAGTTATAAAGTGGTGTTGCTGTCGGCAACACAAAGTACTGCATTATTATTCATTGGAATATTAAAACTAGCCATGGGATGTGTTCCCATACTAAATGTAAAAGTCAGTTATTCCTATGTATGTGTCGTCATGAAGACTGACCAATACTTATATGCAATAAACTGCTTTCATTCTAGTTCCCACGATAAAAACTGAGCCGATTGATGACTACAATTCGCCATCTGTTGGCAGCACAGTTTATGGCGGTTTAAGAACATTATCAATGATGTCTTATTATTCACCACATCCAGCGGTCAGTGAATCCCCTTCCTGTCTTGTGGCCAATGTGGCTTCCTGTCAACAGATGCGTTCAAGTCTTTCCAATCCAGATTCCCGATATCAAGAGCTGAATCCGACAAGTGTCATCTACCAGCGAAGTAAGAGCCTTAGTCCAAGCCAACTGGCCTACCAACAGTCTGCCTTAATGGCTTCACACATTACAGTTGCGGATGCCCACAGATCGGTGCTGGTTCATGCGGGTTCACCTAGTCACTCCACAGCTATGCACCACCACTCTCCTTCAAACCATCAACCTTCCCCCGTTATTCACTTTTCACCAAACAGTCAGCAACTGAGGTGTGGAAGCCACCAGGACTCTCAGCACATAATACACTGTGACACATTTTCACCCAGTGTGTCCCGGTCTAGTCAGTCACAAGTCAGCCAAACGCAGAGGGTAAGTCCAAGTTCATATCCTACAGTGATTCAGCAGCAGACAAGCACCACAAGACCTGCAAAAAACATACCCCCTGCTAGTGATCAAAAAGAAACTGCACCAACTGGAGTCACAGTTAAACAGGAACAAAACCTGGACCAAGCATACTTGGATGATGGTAAGCAATGCCAATTTGATAACTGCCCTTATCATTTATTGCCCTTTTGTGCTCTTTTGTGTTAGCAGGTTCAGGAAAACCACCCAGATTGTCTTGTATGTATATATGTATTTAATCTTTAGTAAACAACGAGGCTGGTGTTGTAAGGCTATGCAACCTGGCGCTGAGCAGTGTTTTCCAACGGATGAGGCTATGCAATCGTAATAAGCCATCCATTAGCACGGTTTGCTCTTAGCAAGTGGAGCTTGTGAACAATACTGTCTGGGAAAATACTGTAACTAGTTCAGTGAAGATCTTTGTGTGGGTACCATTAGCTCAGATCACACAGTAATCAATTACAATAATGGAGTGGGAATGGAATATGTTAGGTCACTTCTGTTTTTCTAAATAGTGCATACAACTAGTGTTTCTGTTTGTGACATCTCTGACCCGCCTGTTGACCTTGATCACATTTGCAGTGTGGCTTCTATTTCTTTAAATGGTTAGGATTTCAGTGTACCAAGAGTACTCCAAAATTTTCAACAGGCTGGAAGCCTTTTTACCCTTTAAAGAATTTATGTGGGTTGGGTAAAGTGAATCGCTGTGCCCAAGAACGTAAGCAAAATATTCTGCACTTCACATAGAAATGCAGCTTTTGCTGATTTTGCCAGAGGCGTAGTTCAACTTTCCCCAACATCTGAGTGCTTCTGCTGCCCACCCAGCATAGATGGGATCTCAGGTTGATTTACCTTGTCTTTCTCCTCTGAATTCTGTGCTCCCCTAGCTCCAAGTGGAATCAGGGAAATACAATAGCTAAAACTCAGCAAAAATGTCTGCTCCTTTCCTTGTTACCAGAAATCCCTCCCTGGAACTGTTGGCAGTCGGGAAAAACAAAAGTAATCGTGTGCCAAGTTTTGTGCCCTCAGCTATGCGCAGCTTTAGAATTGTTTCAGCTATGCGTAGGACTACTATTTTGCTGTTTCTTTTTTTTATTTAAAAAAAACCAAACCATTGTGTGCTTCTTAGATTGTATAGCTGAAGTTGTTTTTAAATAAATTGCAAAGTTGCGATGTCCAGAGCTTTGCAGCTTCACACACCTCTAATCTCAATCGACTCTGCAAGAGAAGTGAAGGTGGCAAAGTTGATGAACATATATAGCTGATCAAGAGCTGAAGGTAGGGCTCTTCATTGAACCCCACTTTGTTCAATATCTGTATCCATAGCAACACACAAAGATGATGGACGAAATGCTGAACATTGTCAAGCATTCACCCCTAGTCACAGATCTGGGTTAAATGAATCGTTCTTTTGCTCGCCCCTCCACCCCAGTTTGGACCCAGCCATATGCAGATCAGTCTTGACCCTCCTCCCCATGGGAACAGCCCAGTCCGAACTGCCAGGCCAGGTCCTCCCTGGACTGGAAAACAAGCATCCTGGGACTGGTTTCGGGGTATCACCGCTTATCAGCCAGGCAAGCTTGACAGGTCTAATTTTCATCGAGGACTGTTACCGGTCACAGAATGGATGAATGCCAATTGCCTCCGCCTGAATTCAAACAAAACTGAAGGCCTCTTACTGGTGAAAAGGCACTCATTATTGGGTTAACCTTTGGTGGCCCCTTTCTCTCGGACCCCCCTCCTATTCCCAAGTCCTCCAAATCTAGGAGTCGTCATGGACAGCACCTTGGCCTTTGAGGCTCAAGCTAACTAGGTAGCAGGCACCAGTTTTGGGTTTCTGAGAAGCCTCAAACCCATTCTTGGCCTCTTTGACTCTAGCACTCGACAAACTTTCATCCATGCAGTAATTTTGTCATGGATAGAGTATTGTAACATCTTGTACCTAGGCACCAACAAGTCAGTCATCAGAAGACTCCAGCTTGCCCAAAATGCTGCAGCCAGGCTTCTCTTTTCTCTCCCGATATTTTGGCGTCTCTGGTCTTCTCCACAAACTGCATTGGCTCCCAGTAGAAAAGCACATCCACTTTAAAACCCTATGTGTTGCTCATAAGAATCTGTACTCCCAGAGGGCCCCCATTTTGTCCAATCTTGTAATTCGGTACCAACCCTCACGCCTTCGTCACTCAGACGATCCTAATCTGGCCACTGTCCCGCGTTTCAGGAGAGCTCCTTTCATGCCAAGGCCCCTGTTCTGTGGAATTCGCTACCTCTTCCTATCAGAGTCACGGAGAACCATCTGCACTTAAGGAAATCTCTGAAGACATGGCTCTTCTCCATATAATTCCAGTCCTTCACTGTTAGGCTGTTGGTTACAGCATTTCCATCTTTGAGGCCTAGCGCTGGGAAGCCCCGTATTTGGGGCAGCTGTGCGCTTTATACATCCCCTTCACATAACATAACAGCACCACACTCCTCTAACATTTGACGGTGAAAGCGCAATGCATCATTTTGGATACCACTTAACTTCACTGATGTACTTGGCCACTTTTTTTTACTAGTGCATCTCTTCTAGGCTGTTATGTCTTGAGGGTCCTGATTTATAAATGTAAACTTACACTTTTGTGTAAGTTTGCTATTTTTTTCTATTCACGAACTACGAGTTAATAGTAAGTTTACTACTACGGAGACTCCCCAGTTGGGGCTCGAGAACTCTGCACATAAAAAGACAGGGCTCAGTTCTCCACTTCGACTACATAGTTTCCCACACTTACTATTAACTCATAGTTCGTAAATGCAAAAAGAAAAATAGTAGACTCACACAAAAGTGCAAGTTTACCTTTGTACATCAGGCCCAATGTGTTTCTACTTGTTGAAAGCCAATTTGCAAAGCTTCCAATCTTACAGCGGTACACTCACACCTGTGAGAAATAAAGTGAGCATAAAATATAATGTATTACCTAACCTGCTTGTTTTCATTATTTATTTAAGGCCTGTTGTTTAAGTTTTTATTTGTTACAACAGTTGCAGCCCTGATTTCTTCTTGTACATGTAGACAGTAAATGTAGTGCAATGTATTTTGGAATGGGTTTCTCCTGTTACCTATCTATTCCTGATACGCGTTTGTCAAATATTTTTGTTTGTTCGGACATATCTGGAGCTTCCAATGTAAAGCTCTGAAAAAGTAGTTGGTTTTAGTGACATGGGAGACGAAAAGCACCTGTTAACTCTGTTATGAATCGGGTGTTACAGATATGCACACCCACTTGTTTTATTAATGTATTTTCACCATAAGTATCCTCCATTTTATAAACACCTTCTCCTCTTAATAGATGAATATCACTGGCACGGCCATTTAGACTCGCAAAGCTGAGGTGAAATGTGCAGTGATCCAATTATCCACCCAAAATCCCTTTTTTTGCACATTTTGGTCCATCAAGAGATTCGGTAATTATCCAACCCAGCGAAATCTGATACTGTGGGGGAGGGGGGGACAGGAATTCATGTGGTGAATGTATTTGAATTACTTGTTTTCCTCTTCAAAATAGGGCATAACACCCGGATTTTCATCCCAAAATTTGCAAGTCCTTAACCTTGGATAGTGTGCAGTTGTACAACAGACAAAAATATGTTCACTCTTATTATGGCATCATTATTGTGATCTCACTTGTGTGATAGTACTATTGGGATATCAATGTTTTATTACCATTATTTTGGATGACCATTTGGAGGTCATAATAGTGCTGTCACCATTTGGAGTTCATCATTTTGATACTGATGTTTGATGTCACTTTTGTGATCCCACAATTTTCATAGAAGTATGTTGATAACACTATTATGTTGTGGCGATTGTGATATGACTGTGATATATTTGTGTTGCCACTATTTTAACCTGACAATTGCAATATCATAATCGTGATGTGTTGTGATGGCAGAATTGTGATGTCATGACTGAGATGACACTATTGTGATGTCACTAATGACATGTCACAATTTCAGTGTCACTAATGTGATGACGTTATTGTGATACTAGAGCAAAGGATAATGATTGAAAAACATTATTCTATACTGTTGTCGTGCCACAAATGGTGAAAAGTGTTATCTCAGCTCATGGGTAAAACAAACATCTCAGAACACACCAAACCCTTACGCCTTAGTGGCTCACCTAAGTGTCTGTGTTTCTGTAACAAATAGAAATGTCATGCAAGGTCAGACTGCAGTTTGGGCGTTCTACAAATTCTCTGGCTGGCTGCAAACTAGGGGCTGCTGTTAGTGCAGGATAAATGCTGTGACCAAGGGCCTGATTACGATGCCGGTTGGACTCTTGTCTGACCGTCACCGTAGCAGAAGCAGGACTGCCCGACTAGAAGTCGGCGGTCCCGCTGCCCTAATTACAATGCGAAAGCCTTCACGGTGATCGCAATGTGTATATTTTCTATTGCGCGTGTGCTGCGGGCTGCAGCACACTCCCAAAAAGAAAATAAACACTCTAGAAACATCCCTGCACCATGTGGCAGGCACCATGTGGTGCTTGAAACATGGTGCAGGGATGGTTAGGTGGGCACCAGAGGTGCCCCTAGCGGAGGGCTAGGGGAGACTTGGGCCCTGCTAGGGGCCCCCAAAGTCACTTTCCACCTGCCTTTTCATGGTGGGTGAACCGCCATGAAAGGGCAGGCGGAAAGGGACATTGTAATCCCTACGGTGGTGCCTGAGCAGGCACCACCCTTATTGTGGGGATTACTGACCCTCTGATGCACCGATGGGCTGCATGAGCCCGTCAGAAGTGCTGCGGGCGGTCGCTCTGCCTGGTGTCTCCGCCCACCGCATCGTAATGCGGCGGGCGGACCGCAGGGGCAGATGTCAGTGGGTCTGTCACCAACGAGCCGTCGGTGTCGGACCCACCGATATCGTAATGTGCCCCCCAGTTTTGAAATCACTTAGCCTATATATTTGAAAAAGTGAGCTGTTATATGCACTGTTTAGGCTCATTTTTCAAAAAATGTATTTGGGGTACACTCTATTAAATGCACTCCAGGTGGTATGGCCTGCTCACTGCCCTCCTTCTCTCTATCCAGTGCAATGCCAATTTGAACATTTTTTACAGAGCTGGTGTTGGTTACCCCATCAACCCTGACGTCATGAGTATGTTCACTACAAAGTCTGGTTTTGGAAACTGAATATAAGGCAAGAGATATTATTGCTCACAAAATATTGGTTGCAATTTGCAAACAGTAAATACTTTTCCAATATGACCTATGTACAAACAGGTGTTTCAGAAAATTCAGTTTCGGAGTGGGTTGCAATCTGACCTGTCTTGTTAATATTCATGAAGTGGATCACAAAATACAACTTACTCCAATTGGGGGTCATAAGAGGGTTAAAGATCTTATCAATTCCTTATCCATTTCTAAACCCATTTTATATTGCATTATTAATTACATTTAACCTTGCATTCCACCACAGTCTTATTACATGAAAGTTCCTCTTTCACATTAAAGTATGTAGCTAAACTTTAAAGGTGTGTACAGAACAGTTTGTCTGTCAATAGTTGAGACATTAATTTATGAGGGTTTCTCAGAAAATGACAGCACATGTTGTCAAGCCACTGAAAACAAGGCCACGTTTGAATCTGTATAACACCCTCTTTGTCTTGTTTAAATGTTTTTGGGAGTTCAAGCTCTTTTAAAATGTTCTCATCCTTTTTCAACAATTGCCAAATATTTTTAAGAAACTGAAAATTGAATAGAAAAAAATATTTATATTGACTTGGAGAAAACCTACTGTGTGAAGCGCTTTTGTCAATTCTAAGAAAAAGTCAGTTTTGCCTAAGTTTGGACATTGAAGTCTGAAGGCAAAATGATTACCATTTCCTCACGAACAGTATTTCATTCATGATGGGGAAACACAATGTTGTCCCTTTATTATAGTCCTTCAAAATGTATATCTGTCCAAAAAATGAAAAAGTGTTTGAATTTGCAAGAATTCTTTTCTTTATCCCTGGAGAGGCAAATCTACAGAAGATCCTGCTAGTAAAATCACTTGTGTGGTCCCTTGATTGCAAACTATTTGATGGCAATAGATATGAATGTACCATTGTCTGGCTGTGTTCAGGGATGAATGTCACTGTTCAGTTCAGCAATCGTATTCGGATAGTAGGTAAAGAGGATGAAGAACACGCCGGCCAATGCCAGCTTCTTGTCATACGGCTTATGGCATCTGCTTTACAGTTGATGCCTTAGGAAACTGAACCCTTCAATCCATTCATAACCTGAAGACCGTACAGTCTATCCTAAATAGTTTAAAACATAGCTGTTCCCAAACCTACCCCCAGGTATTTGACTTGGGTTCTATATTTATTACTAAAAGGTTACTTTCTGTGGTAATCAAGAGCGTATCAAACCCATACTTAAAGTTATAAATACATTTCATAGCACAACATAGACCAACATAACACACCATAACGTAACAATATAACATAACATAACATAAACAGTACCACTCTAGATTTATTATTATTATTATATATAATCTTTTAAAGCACACAGCTACCCAAAAAAGGGTTTCTCTGCACTGAGCACAGGTAGAGATGTCAGATTAACAGCTTAAAACAGCCAGGCCTTCAGGCCTTTCCAGAATGCAAGTAAAGAAGTGCAATTTCTCAGGGGCTCTGGGAGAGAGTTTCACAGTTCCGGACCCTGAACTGAGAAAGAGTGTCCTCCCATTCGGGCCAAGCGAAACCTAGGCACAGCGCACTAGGCCAGGTTCAGTGATCGAAGCATACATGTGGACTGAGAAGGCACCACCAGATCCTGCATGTAAAGTGGGCCTGCTCTGGCTTTGAAGATATAGAACAGAGCTTTAAATTGAATACGCTTTGTGACCGTGAGCCAATGAAGCTCTTGGAAAAGGTGAGAGACCAAAGCGTGCTTCAGGAGTCGATACAGAAATCTAGCTGCTGGGTTCTGAACTATCTGTAGTCATTGGATGGATGCTTGATCTATTCCTAAGTGCAGGATGTTGCCATAGTCCAATCTAGACAAGGTTAGAGCTTGGAACACCATCCTTTGGGCTGATTGGGGAATCATCCAGATGATCTTTTTCGGCCACTTGAGCACAGCAAAACAGGTGGAGTTAATCCTGACCACCTGAGGCTTCATGTAAAGATTCTCATCAAATACAAAGCCCAAATTCTTAACCTTGGGGGACAGGTCAGGAAGAGTCCATAGGGATTCTGGCCAATGTTATGGGCCCCAGAGTTAGGGATTCTTGCCCAGGATCATGACCTACGTCTTGTCACATTTAGCTTGAGAGAGTTATTGTTCATCCATGATTCGACTCAGGCCCAGGTTATGATCGGACGGTCCATGACCCTGTGCAGATGACAAAGAGAAGATGATTAGTGTGTCATAAGGTCAAACCACAACTCTCCTTTTTATATCTGCCAGTGGACAGACGTCAATATTAAAAAACAATTGGCTTAACACTGAGCCCTCAGGGACTCCAAAAGTTAAAGCCCGCTTCTCTGACCTAACATTGGCTGAGAAGACTTGAAATGTCCAATCCTTTAGAAATGATGTTAACCAGACTAAAGCTGTTCCTTCAAGACTCAATGTTGCCAATCTTTTGATCAAGATGGAATGGGACACAGTATCAAAGGCAGCGCTCAAATCTAATAAAATAAGCGCAGCTGCCCCCCCCCCGTCCAGGAGTCGTCTAAGATGATCAGTGACTCCTAGGAGGGCGGTGTCAGTACTGCACCCAGCCATGAAGCCCGACTGCAGAGGACCTAAAAAAATCTTGGGCCTCCACGTAAGTTGTAAGCAGTACATTCACATGTTTCTCCAAAATTTGGGAGAAACTGGGCAGCAGGGGAATTGGACAAAAGTTCGACCAATTGGTTGGTTCAAGATTAGGGTTTTTTAGGAGCAGAAGAAGCATGGCGTGCTTCCAGCTCTGTGGAACAGAGCTCTCACATAGAAAGGAGTTTAGGAGATTCACCACAATCTGTAGTAATTCTGGATCCAAAAGGTCGAGCTTGGAAGGTGGTAGGGGATCCAGCAGAGAGCCTGATTTAATAGACTAGTCTATCATATAGCTGAAAAGGTTGAGAGATCCAGAAGAGGCCACAACTTCTAATTAGAGGTTAGACCCGGCATGCTCTTGTTGTGCTCATTTTGGGTGTTGTTCAAAGTGTGGCTGAAGACAGCGGAGTACGCAGATTGCACTCCACCCTTAAGGTCCTTCGACAAATGAAGACGAATATCTGCCACCTGTTTGATGAAAAAAGGGCCAGCTCCTTGCAATGAGTCTGAGAAAGCGAGAGTGCTGGGGACATTTTACAAGGGGTGGAAAGTTCTATCACCACATAGAAGAGGATCTTAGGACAGTTTTGAGCATTAGTGAGTTTGTCCAAATAAAATAGTGCTTGTGCTTTCCTACAGAGCCCATGGTAGTTTTTTATCGCTCTTCTATATTTAGCATGAGAATTCTCATCATAAGACCCTTACATCATTTTTCCTCTAGACGAAGCGTTCAATTAAACCTGTGAGTTGGCAGGTTAGATCTATCAGAGTGACTAGATGTAGCCGGGAGAATTGTCTCCAGGGAATTCAAGATCCAATTATCTATCAGCCCCTGATCAAAGTCAACTGTTTGCTCAACAGCAGATTTGGTGCTCAGCAGTTGCTGGTTCAAGGCCGGAACATCTACTTTTGACTGATTTCTGGACTTAGTTGTAGGTTTGGTCAGCCCTATCGAAGGAGTAGCTGGGATCCTAATAGCAAATGGTACTGCTAGATGGTTTGACCAGAGTAACGGTATGGGAGGATCTGTAGACAGGTCCTTTACGTTGGAAAAAATCAGATCCAAAAGGTGGTCAGCCTAATGAGTAGGAGCAGAGTTACAAAGGGCCAGATTCAAGACACTCAAATCCCAAATAAGAGTGCTTTCCTGACTACATTTGGGGTCTTCCAATTGGATGTTAAAATCTCCGAGCAGCGTAAAATTGGCGAAATTCAGAATATATGGAGCCAATAGGTCCAGGATGGGGGCACACCAATTCCCAGCATAACCTGGAGGCCAATAGATCACGGCCCCAGATATGGTAAATGTGTGTGTAAGGGAGGGAGAAAAGAGCAAGACCTCACAAGTGGGGAAAGGGAGTGCATCTATTTTGCAATTGCCACCCCCAACCTATCTTACCCTGTCTATCTCTCCTAACAATGGAGTAATTAGGAGGAAATGTAGCATTCATATCAGGTAGTGATCCATAGTGAAGCCATGTCCAGAAACAGGGCATCTGAATTGTGTTCCCATAACAAATTAAATAGGCGTTGCTGATGCCTAGGGAGAGAACAGCAGTTAATACTAAGAAAGTGAAATTCGTTGATGCAACTTCTACCTAAATGAATTGTTGTATCACGGTGAGCCACATTACTTATCATCGTATTGCGACTTGTGTTCACTGGTTAAAAGGAAAAGTCGCAGCAGCTGCATATTAGCGGACTAACCCATAAGACTGAGATTTGGCAGCTGACAGGACGCCTTAGGCGCACCTGCTGCATGCGTCTGCTGTGCGTCCGCGTTGCAAGCAGAATTTAAAGGACCCAGAGCTCTAACTGACTCCGCCCCCTGCGTCCCGATTGGTTCCCTCCAACCAATAGGATTTCAGCATAGATCGTCCCCTGCTGAATCAACCAGCACAGGTGGTGATAACTAACAAGTGATGATTTCTAGCACAGTAAAGTAAAAAGTGCAAGTTTAAAGGATGTGCAAGTTTTAAATGAAGTTGCTGTTACTCTCTCTATTGCGAGGATGTCCACGCTGCAAGGAAGCATTTCAGGGGCTCGGAGCTCTAAGTGACTCTACCCTTTGTCTCCCTATTGGGTTCCCCCAACCAATGGGGTTTCGGTATAGCTCGTCCTCAGCTGAAGCTACCAGCACAAGCAGCGATAACTAACAGGCATTGATTTCTAGCACAGTAAAGTAAAAAGCGGAAGCTTAAAGGATGTGCAAGTTTAAAAATTAAGTGTCTGTTACTGCCTCTACTGTGAGTGTGTCCACGCTGCACGTAGCATTTCAAGAGCTCAGAACTCTAACTGACTCCGCCCCCTGCTTCCCGACCTCCCGATTGGGTTCCCCCCAACCACTGGGATTTCAGTATAGCGTGTCCTCAGCTGAAGTAACCAGCACAGGCAGCGATAACTAACAAGTTGCGATTTCTAGCACAGTAAAGTAAAAAGTGCATTTCATTAGAAAGACGATCTTAGATATGTATTTGAGGTAAAAATGCTAAAAAAAATTACAATTAAGCACAGACACACGTCAAAGCTTGAAAATTCAAAACATATATTTAAATAAAGTGTCCAATCTAAACAATATTAAAATAAGTAGAGCAAAATGCACTTCTTAATAAAAAAAGTAGGACGACCCTGGAAGCAATGTAACAAGTAATCCATGTCCGCATGTCTCCTATTCCAAGTAAAATTATTTAAGATTCATATTATAGAATGATCAATTACCTTTAAAATATAATTAACAGTGATTATGCCATAAAAGCCTTTATATCATAAATTGCATAATGATCCCATCTGCTAATGTTTTGACTTTCATATGTCAGTGAGGTTATCATGACAGAGCACACTAAGGGGCCGATTACGATGTCAGCCGGAAAGCCTCCCACCGCTAGTCGGAAGCTTTCCGACCGCGGTCGGAGGCTTTCCGACCGACACGCTTAGTTTGCGGTCTGACCGCCGAATTACGATGTTTACGGTCGGAGCGTGAACCAGTCGGTCATTCCGACGCGGTTCCGACCGGCTCTCGGAGTCTTCCGGCCAGTCGGAACCGCACTGTAATCCCCTATGAACAGTGTTTCAAACATCAGCATTACGATGTCAGTTTCCCACAGCCTTTCTGTGCTGGCCTTTTGACACTGAAAGGCTGTCAGAAAGCGACTTTGGGGGCCCCTAGCAGGGCCCCCTTGCCTCCATGACCTATGATTGGTAGCCGAGGGGGTACCTAGGGTGCTCCCCTGTAAATCCATGCACTGGGAGCAGGGTTTAATACACCCCCCCCATATCTTTATGGAAGCCTGTAATACAGACAGTTTACGCCCGTAACTCAGGCTCCCATAGAGAAATGTGAGTATCCGATCAAACAGTGTTCGGTCACATCACAATCAGGCGGTCTGAACCGCCGACCGGAGCTCGGTCGGTCCCGAGACCAAGACAGTGTCGGTCGGAGGCAACTCCGACCGACTTTGTAATAAGCCCCTTAGTACGAATGCTAAGGATTTTTTGCGTCTATGAAAACTATATCATACTACTGTACCCTATGGGTACTCACTGATAATATTACTAAGTCATTATTCCTCCATTAATGAAGTACCTAGGTCCTATTTACAAAAGTAAATTTGTACAAGTAGATTTACTCGTTAATGTATGCATGCACTTAGGTGTAAGTCTATACTTTTTTGCTTACCATTGTTTCCAAATGTAGATTTACATTTAAGTGTAGTTGAAAATGTCTTTATCCCCTTAGTTAAGGTAGTGGAAACATCCAAAACAGAATTTATGTTTGTAAAGCTACTACTAGTAACTTTTCACATGCACTCAGAGATCTCCACCACGGGGGCTGAGACATACGTATGGAAAAGTACTGAGGAAATAATAAAGTTTATTAATTCTTAAAAAAGAATAATGCAAACTAAAACTTTAAAATAAAACAGCATATTAAATCATCTAATAAATGAAAAATGTTAATTTAATTTAGAAGTATTATTTTTCATCAAAATGTAAAAAAACTTGACATTTTAATTTTGAATTAATATTTTAAGTTATTTTAAATTATTACAATTTTCTATTAAATGTTTAACACTATATTTGTAAATAAGTTCATTATTAATATTTAAAATGATAAAGATATGAAATGTCTAATTCAATCTAACTTTTATAATCCTAAAATAACTTTAGATATGTTTAGTTTAAAACATTGAAAAAATGTATTTCCTTTATTATTAATTCCCATGGGGTGTTATATTAAGTTCCAGCCTCCGTTATTTTGTATGAGAGTGATTTGTAGTACCTGGCAGTGGCCATGTGTGGTGGTAGGCTTACTCTTAGGCTGAACAGGAGAACATTTACTAATGCCTTGGGTCCTTTTGAGGTGTAGTAATTTTCTCAATACAGTCTGTATTTTGAAACTTGCAGCCTTTACAGTGCTGCAAGCCTTGGTCACATACAGATTGGATTATGGGAATGTCCTCTATCTGGATGCTGACAAAGCCGTGATTCGTCGCCTGCAGATCATCCAAAATGCGGCTGCCCGCCTTCTCTTTCGGCTGCCAAGATTCTCGTCCATCTCTCCCCTGTTACAGTGACTGCACTGGCTAAGAGTTGACAAACGGATCAAGTTCAAGGCCGTGTGCTACATGTTTCGCACTAGACACGGTCTCGTTCCCTCCTACATCCAAGCTCTGGTGTCTCCATATGTCCCCTCTCGTGAGCTGAGATCAGCCAACCTCGCACTGTTTGCGGTGCCTAGGTTCCTCAGAGCTCGTCTTAAGGGTCGCCCCTTTTCTGAGCTGGGCCCGAAACTCTGGAACGCTCTTCCGCTTTCTCTTAGATTCTGTAACTCCCTTCTTCAGTTCCGTAAAAACCTAAAAACTTTACTTTTTAGCAGCCCTGATTAAATCCTTCCTCTTTTAGACCCTGACGCCCTGCTACTGTCCCCCAACAACGCCGGGAGACCATTTGGGGTAGCTGCGCGTTTTACAAGCTCTTTAAAAATAAAAAATAAATACACCCTGTAATAAGCCTCTCAATTTTAAAGTCAGCATCCCACTGCTGGAGAGGCCCCCTTATTATGGACGCCTGATTGGTGGCCGGCTGATCTGGGTGCCCCTCCTGCCCCCAAATCCACTGTTAAGAACTTAGGCATCCGTCTGGATCAAGCACTTACCCTGAAGGAGCATGCTGCCCAGACTGCTGGCTCCTGTTTCCATACATTGGGCCTACTCCGCCGAGTCTTTCCTTTGCTTCCCGATTCAACTCGGAAGACTCTGACTCAGGCACTTGTTTTAAGCCGTCTGGACTACTGCAACGGTCTGCTGATTTCCGCCAAGGAGGCCTCGCTCAGCAGATTGCAGGTAGTCCAGAACACGGCGGCGCGATTGGTCCTCAATATCCCCCCCAGGACTGCCTCCCGCCCTCTTCTCTTGCAGCTTCACTGGCTTCCAATACGGCAACGGGTAAGATTCAAAGTTTGCTGTACCATCCATAAGGCATTGTCCAATCTTGGGCCTACCTATCTCTCGGAGAAACTTACACCATACCTACCTTCCAGGTCTCTCCGCTCGGGCTCCAAACATCTTCTTGTGGTCCCCTGAGTTAGGAAGGCCAGATTAGGGGGAAAAGCCCTTTCCCATCTAGGCCCCCGCTATTGGAACGGGCTCCCCCTACATTTGAGGCAATGCCCTGATCATTTGCAATTTAGGAAACTGCTCAAGACTACTCTTTTCTGTCTCTGATTCAGCTGTAGTAGTACTACTTTCACGCTGCCTACCGAAGCGCAGAGATACCCCTCCGGGGGTCGATTCAGGCGCTATATAAACAAATAAATAAATAAAT
This sequence comes from Calotriton arnoldi, assembly GCA_963921515.1. NCBI lineage: Eukaryota > Metazoa > Chordata > Amphibia > Caudata > Salamandridae > Calotriton > Calotriton arnoldi. The sequence continues at coordinate 213,292 of CAWUFW010003690.1, forward strand.
AAACTGCATATAAGCATTCTATTTACTTATGTTTCTCAATTTTGACCCATCTTCATGGGGGTTCTGCTTTTCGGTTGCTTCTCTCCCTTGACAGTTTCACTCATAAATTGTCAAATCCTTTCATTAGGAAGCAGGTTTGTTTTCCCTCAACAGCAGATGACTAGTGCCCAGAAGCCAACAATAAACGTTTGAGGGGGTGGTTGTACTCATGAGAAGCATTTAATGATATTTAGCTGTTGCTCCCCAGTGCATTCTGGTAGTTACTGTGTTTCACCTCGTTGTGTTTCATTTTTTAAATTTTAAAGTCAATATCACATTGCATGTGAACAATATCCTTACATACATTTCAAACTCTATGCCAGTCTGCAGAGGAACTTAGCTTTTCAGCAGTTCTGCCCTGAATGCTTTCTAGGGGTGTACAACATATGAAAAAATGGCATCCCAGATTTTTATGTTATTCATGAAGGGGACATTTACAAATAGGCATTTTAAGGAAACTTATGGCTTACTTAATGATCTACATAATCAGTAGATCATGGATTCAGTTCTTGCTTACCAACATTGAAATGGACAGTATGTTTCTCAAATACATTTTTTCATGAGAAATTGTGATATCCCACAGCAGCAGACATGCAGGCTCCAGCAAGCAATCAAATACTGTTTGCCAGGATCATAACAGTTATAACATCCATGCAGAAAAATGGTTTGCATGAAAATTACGATTTTCCAGCCAAAGAACATCTGGTTCCCAAACGGAACTCTAAAAACGGTACTTTCACCATACATAGTATCTGTAAGTACATTTTGCATGTGCAAACCATACCTGTGCTTGTTAGGAGAGGCACATTTTACAAACCGTTGTAATGCATTGCAAAACAATTTTGCAAATCCAACTACATTTAGTGTGCAAACATTAGCCTGTAACATGCCTACTTGTGCTATTCTCATTGTGGTCGGGGAAAGTCAAGATATTTCTACCCATTAATTTTTATTTTCAAAATTCAGGAATGTAGGGTTCATTCTGTGGAGGGCCCTTTCACGCTCCTTCAAAAAGGTCACATCAACATCTTATAGGCTTATTCAGGGCTTTAAGTAGAATGAAAAAAGTGGGGGTTCTCTAAGAGGGGTGTGGCCTATGTAGTTATAGACATGACTTAATAACGTGAACTAAATTTCTGTGATTTCCATATTGTGCCGCCCAACTGGTATTTTGGTGTCTCTGTGAGCTTCCCATTAATCAGTGCTTTAAATGGGGAAAAACAAGTGCAGGTACTCATTAAAATAGAGGTGTGGCAAGTGGGCGGGGCTAAGGGCAAAATATCATCATGCATAATGACTTCTGTACCAGTTGCAGCACATATTAAAACACTTGAGAAATGTGTTTGTCAAAAAACACAGATTAACTCATAACACAAAATGAAAGTCATGATGGCACTTTCACCCGTATGGTCGTTGCGCACCTGATTGACAGTGCAGGGTCTGTCTAGAGACCCTGTCCTGTTAATCACAGCGTGACACAACCCCTCTCACCCCCCTGCAGTTTGGGGACATTCAAATGGGCACTGCTGGAATCTTCACCAGCAACTCTGCAAAAAGATACTTGAGCCAAGTTAATTACAAGCTCCTCGGAAGCAGAGCGGCCTCTGCCCTGTGCTGGAGCAGAAACCTAACTAACCTGAGCCTGCCGTGCCGTGGATCAGGGTACCGGTACTCTCCCTGGCTACAGAGAAGTGCCGGTACTGACGGCAAAAAAATTCGGAAGTGCCGGTACTCAGTACCGGTGAGTACCGACCCATTTAAAGCACTGCCATTAATGCATCCAGATATAATAACTTAGCAACTGACAGACACCTACACCCACCCTGGACTTTTGGCTTTATCAATGAGTGTCTATGGGCCTTATGTATGAACACAATTTCCCATAGAAACAGAATGGGTAAAACTCTTTGATACATCTGGCCCTATGTGCGCTATGCAGAGAGGCCAAGGATTGGATGACCATGTATTCTGAACACCTTTTTGACCCATTGGCAGGCACTGCAAGAAACACGCACGTCCTTGATCCTGGACACCAAAGCTCTCAAACGCGGCTGTCTGCAGCCTACAAAGTACAAAAAAAAACAAAAACGAAAATACAACGTCGTGAGAATAGATAACACTCTAATGGAGTGCAAGATTCAGTAAGCCATGCGAAATTTAAACGTGAACTAAAATGAATGATATGGATTACCTGAACATTTATTATATTAACTGTTCAGAAATCATAAGCGTGTTTCCCCTTTACTGAATATAAAGGGCCTGATAGGGGCCTATTTCAATGTCTGTTCTAAAATACTACCGGGTCTAAGACGCGGACGAACGAGCCCCACTTAAAGCCCTGGGCTTATTGATACATGCATTGCCTTACTTTCAGATTCCCTGCTAACAGAAATCTTATCCACAGTCCCAATCTTCATATTTTGATGTACTTTGTGTATTGAGACTACACCTGGTTTACTTGTCAACAAATCATCCTCAGTTCTTCAAGATGAAAGATGTTTATTCTCACTTCCGGGTCAATGCAGCACCATTGATTAGTCCTTTTTCGGTTTCAAGTAAGAAATGGAACAGCACTTTGGTGCTTTCCTGCTGGGTTCGCGGTATGCACGGTAGAGAAGTAATGCGACATATATATGAGAAATGTTTTAGTGCTGTGTAATTGTATGCCACAACTGTTTACAATTGTGTAGCAAAGAAAACATGTGAAGGTTGACAGTGGAGTATAATAAGGCAGCCTAAATGAATGTATAATTAAATAAATGTACATAAATCGGAAGGAGAGATAAAAAATAATCATCAAAAATGCTGGCATGCAGTAAAGACCCACCACTTACCCATCGAGCTTGGCTAAAAGACTTTATATGTTCCCCCGCCTTTAAATGATCACATGCAAATGTTGTCATTAGAGATTTCCATTTCAAAGCTCCTGTTAATTGAAGAGTGTCCCACACTGAACAGTATATGACAAGTTGAATGGTAATAGTGGGGTGGTAATTCCGGATTCTGCACCCTGAATTACCGGCACTGACGTATCACCGTGGCATTAACATGCGATTTTGAGTTAATATCTCAATAGTGGGGAAACTTGCTGGATTCAGACTTACCACCACATGTTCTCCCGATTATCAGGTCCTTTACCAGGTATGAATTCTTCCACCTACTTTTAAGAGGTGGAACTGGAATTTGCGACAAACAGTTATCCCAGATACAGTAGAATCTAAAAACTCTCTAATCCTTTTTCATCTGGAAATGGAGTTTATGGCCAGAACAGGATTGCCATTTCATTTGGAATCGGACAACAATTAGTAAATTTAAGACAGAACGGACAAAATAAGCAAATAATCTCTAGTGAAATTAATGATTTGTGAGCTGATGCCATATATTGTCATAGTGGGAATCCTAAAAAATAACTTACAGGAATTTATTATTTGTGCATCAATAAGCTGAAACCTTCTGGACCTTGTTGGTGTAATCTTGATGATGGTGCTTATCACCTCCCTTAAATGACCTGAGCATTCCCAAACTTTAAATACAAAAATGAGTAGGAAATAATATCCAGACAAGAATCAGCATAGACCTGTGGGCATATAGGAAGCATTTCAAGATATGGAGGTAGAAATGACATGCATTTCTAATGAACGTAGAGTTTCTGCAACTTCAGATTGTAAGAATACCATCCGCTTAAAAATGCTTCGACAAGAGGTTAGCACTGTGGGTCTAGGAGGGGCTGGTCCATATTAGAATTTAAGGATAACCACATAAAATGCATTTCATAAATTTAAGATAGATTGAGCTCATTTGCATATTTATTAGTTAGACCTAAATTCGCCACCCCTGGTCTAGGCTTTTCAAAAGGGTACACAATAGGCTACACTAAGTTTTTGTCAAGTTCACATGTTTTACCTGCTCCAGCTTCAGATCCAGAATATCTATGTTCAATATTTTTCATTATTTAAACAAATAGGTATTAGGCCCGTGCAAACGTAACATTAATTGTAAAATAAAGGATCTGGATGTTTAAAAAAGGTAGTTGTTTAAAACAATTCCTTGTTGCTAGCTGAAAGATCTAATTTACAACTTATGGTTTGTGCGGGTGGAAATGATGATGCGTTGTGTGTCGTGTTTCCTGTCTTGCGCGGCTCCTGAGGCTACAATAAATAGCAACAGAACAACCAGGTGACTCTTCCATTAACAACAGCGTACAGCCTTATCAAAAGAAGGACTTTGACATAGAAGCAAAAAATGTCAATATTTGCATCGTAATCAACTGTATTAATGACTATGTCAATAAACTAGATAGGAGGGGACTTGTACGCTTCAGATGTAATATGCCAGGTCTAGTTTTAACACCTATAGCAGGTGGTAGGCTGTCTATCAGTGGCTGCGGGCATGTCCTGATGGTGGTGGGCGGGAGGGACTTTAAACATTTCTTTTAAAAAACTAAAAGCACCTGCAGTGCAACATCCTCCTCAATGGCCTTCTCTCCTCAAGGCAGGCAGGCAGGCTCCAAATTCCCAAGCCAATCCTGGCGCTGCTCTCACCAGCATGAGAGCTGCTCCAGGATTGGTGGGAGTGGCCTCTATCACCGCTCAGAAGAGCACTGGAGGCTTTTGCTTTCTGTAACCCATCTGTCTTAAGACAGCTGGGTTAGAGAGGTTTAAAGTGCACATTGGTGGCTGGTTGTCACAAGACGGCCGGCCAAAAAGACATGCGCACTATAAACTGAAAGTGCCCTGCTCTCTCTGCTGCTGCCAGTCAGTAGCAGCCCTGCCCCCGTCCTAATGCTCCATTCGAGACGGGGTGACGAAAAATTAAATGGTAATGAATTAACTTCATTACCATTTTATTTTTCGTGTCCTGGGTCATTTCAGTGGGGCAACGCTCCTCTGCTCAAACGGAGAAGCCACCCCTGCTGTCTATGGTCTAATGGTTTCAGTCTAAGGTGAGTCAGACAATGTATTCAATAGGAGGGCAGGTGAAGGACTGTTCATCTTATTATTTAGGGTTTATTGCCTTCTGGCGACGTTGATAACTTCAGTTAATTGCCCATCACTCATAAGGGGAAGATAAGCACTCCTAACTGTGTTAAAGGCTTTGCCATACCTTTGCTTTACAAAATTCACGTTACCTGCTTATTATATCGCTTTGTGATGGGACGCACCCCTTTTACAACACATTACGAGGATATTCCGGATTCCTTTTTGGCTGCATGCACAGAAAATATTGAGATGTTTCTGGTACTGTTAAGTTTCTGCAAACAAACTTAAACATAAATTCCTGGTATCCATATAAGATTATACACCAATTTTTAGGCTTTTGTAAGGCTGGTTCAATAGTAGAGCAGTCAATCAATCAATCAAAAAATTGATTGACAGTAGAGCAGTCAACAACCGTTTTGAGTTCAAGCAGGTTACTAAGCTTGTGCTTTGGGTAAAAAAGTACAAAAGAAAATGGTCACGCATATCAAAATATCTTCAATATAGGGAGGTAAAACACTAAAATTTCACCTTCAGAGTTTTGTGAGAAATTCGTCCTTCAAAATCTTTTATTTGCAGTAGAATTCTGCTCTATGAAATATGCTTTTAAGCTCATTTATCTTCCACAATCTGCTGCTACTTGTTTTTCTTTTTAGGTCAATCCCTTTTGATTTTACTAAAATGCTATGCATCATATACTTACTTGTAGGGGCTTTCAGCCAGCCTTCATCTATTGGTCTGTTATTGTGCCATTTACATTTTCCACCCACTGCAGCATACAGCATCGGGTACTTTAGCAATTGGTTAACTTCACTGTATGTGACAACATTCTCCCCCACAACCCCCATCCCACCTCCCTCTTTCACAAGGAGGGCATCCACACACAAAGTGGTTCTCTTCTGTGCATGGAACTACTATGGCAATTTCTTTTCAAGACCAAAAATATTTTTGCTTTTAATATTTTTTTTAATTGATGAGGGCCTAGCAGCTTTCCCACAACAAAGTTTAGAAAAAACAATAACAAGACAAAACAAACATTGGCGAAACAAAATGTTTGGCAACCGACACCAGACCTTGGCTTTGTCAATGCTTGCTGAAAATGCAAACCTTTGTGAAATTATCCTCAGTGGCAAGGGTTTTTAAAAAGCCTTCAAATTGCATATCACCCCTATTCAATAAATATCACACACTGTCTCATCGAATTAAAAGTTTCAGATAATACAATAGAGCCATGTCATGAGAGATGAAGTAACAAACATTACAAAGAAATGTTGTCAAATGCTGACTCAATATAATTTCTGATGCCCTTAGCCATAAACCCACAGATCTGGCCTTGAGGTTCTGCTGACCTAGATAAGTGTGCATACTCACACCGCTATCACCTCAAAAAACAGATATATTTCAGTAAGGATTGTTTTGTTATTCGCTTGTTCTGCAACATGTTTTTTCAATACAATAGAAAATAAATATTCTCCTAATAATTCATACACCAATAACAGACACAGAGCCCCTAGCCAAAAACAACCCTAACCCATTAACAAAGACACAACCAGAAAGTGCTGCTGTGCACCTTTTTAATTGCCAACCATTGATATTGCCATGAGCTAAGTTCATCGGAGGCAGAAAAAAGGGTGCATTCCCCTAATGAAAATTGACTGGCATTTTGGCATCTGATTGTATGCTTTGCTTTAGCCTCATCTGTGGAATACCATTAGTCACCACAAAGATTGCCCTTGGGCCAGGCACTCTACAGAGTGCAATACTGCATCAATCAATCAATCAATTAGTACTTGTAAAGCGCAGCTTATCACCCGTGAGGGTATCCAGGTGCAGGGTTGCTGGGCTTAGTTGAAGAGCCAGGTCTTCAGTCTTTTCCTGAAGTCAGTCAGATAGGGTGATGTTCGGATGTGGAGAGGGATGGCGTTCCAGGACTTGGAGGTTAGGTGGGAGAATGAGCGGCCTCTGCTGTGGCGGATGCATGGTGTTTGTGCAAAGCAAAGGTTTCTGGATGGTTGATGGAAGTTCAGGCGGTGGTTCATGTATGCTGTTCCTTGGTTGTGGAGGGCTCTATAGGCGTGTGTAAGTAGTTTGAAATGGCATCTCTTCTGGACGGGGAGCCAGTGGAGGTTCCTCAGGTGTAGGGTGATGTGGGTCCATTTGGGCAGGTTGAGGGTCAATCTGGCTGCTGAATTCTGTGTCATCTGGAGCCTTCTAATGAGTTTGGTGGTGGTTCCTGCGTACAGTGCATTGCCGTAGTCCATACGGCTGGTGATTAGGGCTTGCATGACTGTTTTTCTTGTGCTTATGGTGAGTCATTTGAAGATTCTTCAGAGCATGTGGATCGTGTGGAAGAAGGCAGTGGAGACTGTGTTGATCTGTCGTTTCATGGTGAGTTTGCTGTCTAGGATGATGCCAAGGTTGCAGACGTGGTCTTTTGGTGTGGGGGTTGGTACGATATCAGCGGGCCACCAGGTGTCGTTCCAGAGGGAGGCGTGGTTGCCAAAGATCGGCACCTCTGTCTTGTTTGTGTTGAATACAGACAGTTGTCCTTCATCCACACTGCAATCTTCCTCATGCAGTTGTGGAAGTTGGTGTTGGAGGTGGAGGGGTCTGCTGAGAGTGAGAGGATGAGCTGGGTGTCATTGGCATAGGATATGATGTTGATATCATGTGTTCTGACGATATCGGCTAGAGGCATCATGTAGGTGTTGGAGAGGCTGGGGCTGAGGGATGAGCCTTGAGGGATGGCACATATGGTGCTCAGGGGTTCTGAGGTGAAGAAGGGCTGTCTGCGTGTGTCCTGTGAGGAATGATGCAATCCATCTGAGTGCATCTCCCTTGATTCCAATCTGGTGCAGTCACTTGATGAGTGTGTGATGGGATATGGTGTCGAAGGCTGTGGAGAGATCGAGTGGGATCAGAGCTGTCAATTCTCCTCTGTCGAGTAGGGTGCAGATGTCGCCCATGGTGGCGATCAGCGCGGTCTCTGTGGTGTGGTTGTCTTGGAAACTGGATTGGGAGGCGTCTAGCAGGTTGTTTCTCTCCAGTGTTCAGTAAGCTGTTGGTTGATAGCTTTCTCCAGGACATTGGCGTAAGCGGGAGCAGCGAGATGGCGCAGTAGTATTGGAGTTCGCTGGGGTCTGCGGAGGGTTTCTTTATGAGAGGTCTGCCCTCTGTGTGTTTCCATGCGTCGGGAAAGGTGGCCTTGCTGATGGATGCATTAAAGATGGTGGTGAGTTGATGGCTAATCTCATTGCTTCCTATGTTGAAGAAGTGGTGGGGAAGGGGTCGGTGGGTGCTCCAGAGTGAACGGAGTTCATGATGACTGTGGTGAGCTGTTCCCATGCGGTGGGAAGTTGGTCAGAGGAGGCTTCTGTTGGAGGGAGGAGGCTGAGGAGGTTGGTGGGTTGGGGCTCGAAGTTCCTGTAGATGGTGGATATCTTGTTGTGGAAGTTAATGTTAATGTTAATGAGACTTGTTGAGCGCGCGAATACCCGAGAGGTGTCTTGGCGCTAGATCGATAGTAATTCGCTAGATCGTAGCAGAGTTCCTGTGAGGGTGGGATTGTGTCCTCGGTGGCTGGTGGGCAGGAGAGCACACTGACGATGCTGAAGAGTTCCTTGGTGTGGTTGCTGCTAGTCTCGATGCAGTTTGCAAGGGTGTCCTTTTTCGTGTTTTTGAGTCGTTCTTGGTATATATTGAGTGCTGACTTGAAGGTGTGTCGGTCTGCATCATCTCTGCTTGTGTGCCATCTTCCCTCAAGTTGTTTGCAGCTGCATTTCATTGTGCTGAGTTCCAGTGTGGACCAACTAGCTTGTTTGGTGGATCTGCAGATTTTGGCTGGTTTGATGGGGGCAACTCGGTCGGCGGCGTGGGTGATCTAGATGTTGACGTTCTCGACTGCCTGTTACAGGTTGGTTGCGATGTCGGGCTGGGTGGTATTGAGGGCGTCCATCCTTTGAGTCTGTGTCACTTTGCTCCAGCTGTGGGAGGATGGGCTGTGAGGGTTGGGGGTGGTGCGAGGAGATCCTGTGATTGTGAAGTGGACGATGGAGTGGTCGGTCCAGGTGAGTTCTGTTTTGTGGTTGTATTTGAATGTTGCTGGACGTGATGATAGGGTCCAGTGTGTGTCATGCTCTGTGAATGGGGTCTGTAACCAACTGGGTGAGGCTGATGTTGTCCATTCGTTCCAGGAGGTTGGCAGAGTTCTTGTCTGTGGGGTCATCTAGGTGGAAGTTGTGATCTCTGCGGAAGATGTATTGCTTGGATTCGATGGTGATTGGGGCGATGAAGTCTGTGATGGCATCGCAAAGGCCGGTGCTTGGCCCTGGGGGTCTGTAGGCGAGGGCGCATTTGATGATTATTTTGTCATTGGTGTGGAATTAGAAATTAAGGTGTTCCATGATTGGTGTGGTGTCGTCTTCGGTGGTGGTGCACCGGATGAATTCTTTGTGGATGAGGGCGATGCCACCCCCGTGTTTATCGGTGCGGTCCCGGTGTGTCATCTTGTAGCCATTGGGCATTGCAGTGGTGATGTCAGTGGCCAAGGAGGTGTTGAGCCAGGTCTCTGTGATGAAGGTTGCATCAGGGGCGAGGGTGGAGATGGTGTCACTGACTTCGGTGGCATGTTTGCAGAGCGATCTGGTGTTGATCAGGAGGCATTGGAGTGTTTCTGGGGTGGTAGCAGTCGGCGGGTGGGAGTGGCATGGGTTTCTTTACGGGCGGGTGGTCCTAGGTTGCAGGTGAAGAGGCAGCAGTGTGAGGTGCACAGTCCTGTGATGGAGTGAGGAGATGCAAGCCAGAAGCTGTTGTCACGTCCGGGTCCAAGGCTCGGAGGTCTGCAGTGGAGTACCTACCTTTGGGTGTCTGGAGGGCCAGGGTTCCTGGGCACTGGGCGCGGTCCTGGCACAGAAAGGTTTGCCTTTGGTGCGCCGGTAGCGTACCCACTGTGCGCGTCCCCTGCGCGGTTGCGCTGCGCCCTCCTTTAAGTAGGTCCTGGGAGGGGCGCTGGGGAGGTGGGAAGTGGGTGGCGGGAAGTGGGAAACGGGTGGAAGCAGGAGAAGTTTCTAAAGCCTAGGACAGGCTGAAAATGCTGAAGCTGGCTGCATGATTAACCAACAGAGGGCAGGAGCAGCCCTAGTAGTAGAACGGGTGGAGGCACAACAGCGGAAGCATGGAACTGACAGCAGAGAGGGGGAGCTGGTGAGGACCTGCTCAATGAGGCTGTGCTGCGCCCTCCATTAGGTAGGTCCTGGGAAGGGTGCAGGGAGGCGGGAAGCAGGTGGCGGGAAGCGGAAAATGGCACCAACAAGATGAAGCAGGAGAATTATCTAAAGCCTAGGACAGACTGAAAATGCTGAAGCTGGCTGCAAGACTAACAGAGGGCAGGAGCAACCCTAGTAGCAGAACAGGGGTGGAGGTACAATGGTGGAAGGATGGCACTGACAGCAGCAAGGGGAGCTGGTTAGGACCTGCATCATAAACATTGTCAAAAAGATATGGAAAAACATCTACAATCATGCTGGCTGGGGGGAGGCAGTGCTGTCTATATGAGCATATTTCATCTACCATACAAAGGCTCCACAGGCTGCCAATCAGAGTCAGGATTAAATATTGATCACTAATTAATGTCTTGCATATAACTAGTCCAATGAACTGGAGAGAGGAGATTTATCCAAGGTGTATTTGCCTCTGATCTCTACACAAGCCTACAAAGCCTTATGCAGATTTCTTTACTTCACCCACTTTGTGCACTTCACCATGATAAGACAACTGTTTCTATTGTTCTGCAGGTAACTGTAGGGTCTGAAATGGTCATGCTTGTTTTGACCGGAATATATCACTCATCAGCATAGGATACATACAATATTTAGTCCATGAATTATATTTATGATATTCTATGACTTGAGCCAAGGGTTTTAGGGCTTTATTGTATTGTTTTGGGGCTTTATTGGGGCTTTATTGTATTTCACATACTTGAGTTTCTTGACCCACTTCTGTTAAGAATCAAGTCATTGCCTGGGATGCATGGGGGGCTGGAATGTAGGCTGATGCAAAATGATACCCTAAAAATGGTTAAGAGATCAAGACTGCTGTTACAGTCTTTTATCACCATTTGGGCACCTTTCTGTTGTAAATCTGCTTGAGAGCATACATGTTGCATCAGTGAAGCAGAGCTACAATTTTGGATTATTCTATTTTATTTACTTTAGAAAGTCTCTTGGTATTGAAAAGGGTATATTTTCTGTTGCAGAACATATAACACTTGTGCTGCTTTTCAAAAGACTTTCTACTATTCCCTCTTTTCATCCATAACACTCACCTTTAGCCATATGAATAGTATCCGAATCCAGGAGGTATCTCACCATTCCTAGCACCACACAACATAAGAAATCTCACACGTTTAGACTTTGCGTCAAAAAGCACACAACAAGGTGAGTATCGTCAACTATGTTTGAGATACTGAGGGACTGATTCACCATAATTGGTTAGAAGATTACTCCTATGGGCTAATCCTCTCATAATTCCAAAATAGCATGAAATTCACAATAAGGACACTTACTGGCAATCTGCTCCAGTCCCAAATTACTAAGAGTACTTCTGCAATATTTTGAGAATTCACTTTTTGCAAAGTAATTTTTTCATGAACAAATTTAGCAGCTGTACCTGGAAGTGCAGTCTAAATACATTTGCAAACATTTTAATTCTTTGTGGAGAATATTGGGCCATGGAGAAACCGTTTCCCAAAACCCCAACAATTTAGGGGGTTCAACTTTCCAATTCCCACCCTGGTTAGAGATTTACTTCTGATTCTTGGAGTATTTCCAATTATATTCAGAATGGGAATGTGACCGCAAACTTTTGTGTACACTCACAACCTTGTGAGCGTGTGTGTTTTATTCTTAGGTAGACATTGTCCTTGCGTCATGCAAGTTGATGGAAAGCAGCGCATTTCCTTAATTCAGATTTACAGAGCCAAGCAAGGGGCGATTAGTGCCCACTTATGTAGCTTTGCAAGGAAATGTAATGCAATGCAGCGGCTTGGGCTGCATTACGTTACATTTCAAGCTGGTAGACATTCCATGGGTGGAGCATGGGCATTCGGGTGCAGCCACCCATGAATATGAAGCAATTCCAGATTTGCAAAGGTTTGTAAACCTTGGAGTGCATCAAATAGGTACACCCCGAGAGAATGGCATAACAAGAAGAAAAATCTTTTGTCTCCTCGGTACTTCCTCCTTGTATTGTTTTCGTGCAGGAAGCAGGGCACGAGTCGGGGGTACACGCGGGTGGACGGCGTCCACCAACTTTTTTCACAGGGTGGACACCGTCCACCCTGCCACCCCACTGAAAAATAGGCTGAATTCGTCCCGGTGTAATTTGCAAACACTGGGACACATTCAGCAGCGCCTGCACGTTGTTGTCTGTTTTCAATCGCAACAACGTGCAGGCGGGGAGGGGGCTTTCTTAGTTCGGACTCCTGCTGGGCCCATAACAAAGGGCCAATTTGAGAGGTCATCAGGCCTCCTTTTGTTCGAGTCTCTTGGCTGACAGCAGTCAGGAGCCTCACACCTAGATGTCAATGAAGCGGAGGGGAAACAAATGCTCACACCTTGTTAGCACTTCACACATACTTAAGAGAGGCAGCTTTTCACTTTGTTCAGTCCCTGTTTAGGAGATATCATGCACTGTAAGAATGCCAGATGCGTTGGTCTTTCCCTGTATTTACACAAAATAAATGTAATTTATATAGTGCTTACTACCCCTGAGGAGGCATTGAAATAATTTATTTTTCATGTAAAGCACTATGGGTAGAGGACGTTTACACTGACAAAAGGCAACATTGTTTTATGTGTAGCTTTCAAAAGTATGAATCATCTGCCTAACTCAGGAGGGTTTCCCTGTGTACTCGAAATGTGCTCCAATGTACTCATGATAGACCTGCTAAACATACATGTGAGGTCCTAAGATCTGAAGTCAATTCTTAAGATGCCACTTCCTGTGATGTCACGCGCCGTGATGTCACGTGCCGCGATGTCACACACCGTGATGTCACGCGCTGTGATGCCACTTGCATTCTGATTAACTAGGTTAGTCCCCCCACTTCTTTTTTTAGGACTTGTGCCCTGGCAGGAAGGTATACCTTCTGCACAAAAGCAATGTCACCTGTAATGCAGACACCATGGGGCAAGTTTACTTGCTGCCATGCATTGCATGAAACAAGAGTAAAAATGCCACCTGCAGTCTAATCATAGATACAGAATTATATAATTGCACATTTTGTGATTAGCAAAAATGTCTATAAACTCCTAAATGAAGGTATCAGAGTACTTAAATTAAGAATAAGTGAGTGAGAATGTGAAGTAATTGAAAGTCTGCTGTTGTCTCCAGCATACTGACGGTAATGTTTGCATACAGAGACACTCATGAGAAAATGCAGGCCATGGCATACCGGAGGTAATGAAAGGACTTGAATATTTAATGACTGCTCTTTCAGAACCCATGACGTTTGTGCAAATGTAAGTTAAAATTATGCTTTAAATTGCACTTTATGTGATCCCATTTATTTTAAGTTTTCTCGGGTGGAACCCCCCAAATCCTCCTAAAAAAATTAGGTCTGCTCATTTGTTAAAATTTGGACCAGATTTGCCGCCCACCTCTTTCAAACATTTCTAGGCATCACTGTTGATTTCTTTGGTTTAACAGAAATGGAACAGCAGTATTCTCATCTTTCTACTGTGTAATGTACAACTAGAAAAATAGCTTGCCACGTGCTACTTCGGCATTCAATAAGATGACTCAGTGACTTAATTACTCACTTCTGACATCTGAACCTGTATTACTGATAAAGTGCACTGCTGTGATCTGTGCCACAGCGCACATTTAACTGGGTGAGCCAGCAACAGACTGCGTCAGTGTGCCCTATCACAATGATTGTGCTGTACTCAGCAGAACCACAAACTCATGCCTGTCCTGAGGAAACTGCTTTTGTGAAAGTTGGACTTCGTATTTGAAGGCACTGGCCCTTCTTTCCATGTGCAGGCAGCAACTGGCATGCATTTCACAGAGGGACAGAGCTTCACCTGAAGATGGGTGTAGTGAGTGACTGTGCCTGTCTGCAGGGGGTGTTTGAAGGCTCCATGGTTCCCCCTTTACCTTCACTAACTGTAACCACCTCTTTAAGGTGCACCATCAGTGCAAACTCTGACAGCTGCTTTGTCCCTGTGTCCACATTTGTAATGCAGTGCATGTGCAGAGGCAACGGGTTTCCTCATTTGCATTGGGTTATGGCCAAGGAAACACCCCTTGAGATTGTGCAGCCGCATATGTGGCACTGGTGCAATCTTTATTACAGATGCTTCTGTTGCCCCTTCTGAAATACCAAAGGGAACTGAGAACAGAGAAAGTGGACGCACATGCCTGGGGGCACTTAGTGTAATAAGGCCCCCAGTGCAATAAACTGAGTGACAATATATTAACTAAAAGTAGCAACTGTTGTTTAGAGTGCATCGAAGTGGCAAAAATGTGGTATGTAGTAATATGTGAAAATATTATTATAATGTCATCTGTTCTGTATTGTTTCTTCATTTAGATTCTGCAGTTCAAGAATCTCCATGGTACTGTAGTTGTGTTGCTCAAGGAGGCAGTTTATAAATAAGGCGTGTTTCATATACACTGCTGAAAAATGCAAATATACCTGAGGAGATCCAGTCTCTACTGGTCTCCATAAAAATAAAACATATTGGAGAACAAGACTAAGGAGGCCATTTAAACTATGGTAAAACTGGAGAACCACCATAAATCTGGTGTGCTCCCATTCCACCGAACGTGTGGTTACTCCTCCTCATTTAGTCTTGAGGGACTACCATGCTTAACCAGTGGAGGCTCATCCAGGTCTGCTAGTAGAAACCCATGACTATTGGGTCAGTGATGATCACTGGATTTCCCTGCCCAAGTCGTCAATGCCTTATTGAATCAGGAACCCGGGACATACCCTCCAGGCCAGTGGCGTAGCAAAGTGGGTTCAGATGGGGGGGGGGGGGGGGTTTCGCCATGGGTGGAACGAGTTTTTTGGGGCAGAGGTTTCACACCCCCCCCCCACTCTTACCTGCGGCACTCGCGGTGTGGCAGCCGGCACCCCCGCTCTTTCATTCGACGCGCCGCGGGCGGCAAACGCAGGGGCCGTTACGGGTGGCATAAGGCCTTGCTACGCCACTGCTCCAGGCAAGTGAGGATCTGTACCTATGGTGAAAGGTCCTGTGCCAAGGGAGCAAAGGTCATGACTTAAATGTCCGGCTGGGGGGGACAGACTGTTAAATTATAAACAAGACCCTGAGGACCTGAATTAGAGCTGGGCTGTAACAGAAAATGCTCCAATTTTTTACAAGTGGTAAATCTTTGGGTGGAGAATTCTCTCTCTCTAGAGAATTCTCCAGTGGGGTTATGTTTTCCAGTCGGTAGTATTGGAGACAAAATTCCACCGGAGGATACTCCGCTAGTGAGCAATCCTCCATCATCATCAAACTCTAGACGCCTGAAGAATCAAAATGAAGTGGCAGCCCTCACTAAAACCCAGAGCAAATTCCCCATGCTTAAACTTCCAACTTGAATAAGGGAGCATATTATTAAGATTTATTTGCATTCAAGTGTTATTACACAGAATTCATTTGTGGCTAGTCCTGAAAACGGAATCTGAAAAATGATGTTGAATATAGTCAGAGTTCATCCTGACAATGTGGCATGGGCCTGAGCTGGCTCTGTGACATCATTTTAAGATGTCTGCATAAAGTAAACTATGGTGGATATAAATAGACATCATCACATAGTCAGTGTTTCTCCTGAAAATCTGGCATGGATCTGGCCCTTCTGATCCTATATTGGGCACCCCTGAATTACGGAGATGTAGTATTAGTGATCTGCTTCATGCCACAGTGGACGTTGTTGGTTGGTGGTCGTTTTCAGTGGGCAAAACACTGACATTATCTGGTGTTTGTCGTGGACATGTGAAATCCACCAGTTACCTATGATTTATAATCCAGGTAAAAAAATGCACTTAAAATATTAGGGGACGGTAGGAGTGATTGAGGATGATATGTCTATTTTGGGTTAACCTACTGTTGCATAAATTGAGTATATGAAAAAATAGCACAACGTGATTTAATACTAGGTAAGTTGAAATTAGCAACCTAAATGTATTCCTGCTTATTATATATTATGTGGAACCCTTACATATTTTACAAAATAATTGACCTTGATTATACACCCTTAGTTCATCATACCCCCACCTTTTGGCACGGTTCTTTATCATCGTGGCACAAATATGCTCGTTTTTTTTTTTTTTAACATTTCAGAGGTTTAAGATAAAAAGAAAGTATGTGCGTTTACAAAAGCAGATGCAACCGTATCCAGCGAATCCCCGTCTGTGGCACCTAGACAAAAATGCCCTGGCACGCCGACAGCCCAGGAAATTAATTTTCTTGTCTTCAAAAAACACAGTGTGCACTGCAGTGCCTGGTTATAGGGAAGTTGTTATGACAGCAAAACGGGATCTATGGAAACCATTGTAAAATCCTCAAGCAGGCGGCCCAGGAGGGTTGGGGAAAGCCGTCTTGTTTGTTGCACTTGGCTCCCGTGACGTTTGGACGAGCGAGGCTCGGTTTCTGTAGGGGGACCCGGGAGAACATTATTTTTCCATACCAACATTCTGCCAAGCTGGCACGGCGTCCGCCTCCTTTCCAGCTGCTACTTTCCAAACATGTCGGGTCGCCTAAAGATAGCCTCTTCAGTGGCAGGCCTCGTGGAAAAAGTGAAACACTGATGGCGTGGCGCAGGAATTCAGATGCATTGACTAACAGGGTTTCCCTCTAGAAACATCTGCAGGCTTTTTTCTACTTTGAAGAACAAACCGACTTCTCTGCGTGCTTGCTGTATGGTTGTAGACTTACGGCTGAATGTGTGAAGTAAGTATGTGTTGATAAAGTTCAACACGCTTCTTCAGTGACGTAGCAAGGGTGGCACGGGCCCTAATTCAAGCAAGGAAGTGGTCTCTTCTGCTCGCTGGTTCGCTGGAAAATAACAGCTGTAATTGGAGTGCAGTGGGCCTCTCATGCCACTCCACCCCGTGCCACTGCTCCTGATGAATGAATGAATGAATGAATGAAAGACATTTGATATAGCGCGACAGCTACTCAAACAAGCATTGGCATAGCCAATAGGTCTCGCCTTTGGGGCCTTATAAGTGTTTAGCCAGAGCTATTGACTTTGCCAATGTCTTCAAGCTGTGCTGTAGAGAAGTGTGGCTGCTGTGCAGCATGCTGAAAAGTTATAATAAAAAAGTGTCAGAAGCATTTTTGTTACTTTATATATAACCAAGAAGGCATTATGTAAAACTGAACGACCATATTAAAAAAAGTATTTACAATAAAAAATGTCCTCAGTTTTCTTTTGTTCTTGCAATGCTGGCAACTTGTTTCTGCCTATTGCAATGGTTGTTTGTTAAAGCTTTTTTTTTGAGGGGGCATAAACAATCGGAGGGTGAAGGTTGGGAACTAGTACCTGTATTATAACACTAGCAGCGGCCAGACGCTAGGGGAGAATCAACAGATGCCAGATTCCGAGAGCAGGCTGAGGTGGTGCTGAGTGATGCTGAGGTGGTAGTGGTGGTGGTGGTGACTGTTGCGGAGACGATGCTGAGGTGATGCTGAATGATACTCAGGTCTTGCTGAGTGATACTGCTGTGGTACTGAGTAATGCTGTGGTGGTGCTGAGTGATATTGTCTTGGCGCTGAGTGATGCTGTGATGGTGCTGAGTGATATTGTCTTGGCGCTGAGTGATGCTGTGGTGGCCCTGAGTGATGCTGTGGTCGTGCTGAATGATGCTGTGGTGGTGCTGAATGATGCTGTGGTGGTGCTGAGCGATGCTGTGGCGGTGCTGAGCGATGCTGTGGTGGTGCTGAGCGATGCTGTGGTGGCGCTGAGTGATGCTGTGGTGGCGCTTAGTGAGGCTGTGGTGGTGCTGAGTGATGCTGTGGTGGCGCTGAGTGATGCTGTGGTGGCGCTGAGCGATGCTGTGGTGGCGCTGAGCGATGCTGTTGTGGCGCTGAGCGATGCTATGGTGGCGCTGAGCGATGCTGTGGTGGCGCTGAGCGATGCTGTGGTGGCGCTGAGCGATGCTGTGGTGGTGCTGAGCGATGCTGTGGTGGTGCTGAGTCATCCTGTGGTTGTGCTGAGTCATCCTGTGGTGGTGCTGAGTCATCCTGTGGTGGTGCGGAGTCATCCTGTGGTGGTGCTGAGTGATCCTGTGGTGGTGCTGAGTGATGCAGTGTTGGCCCTGAGTGATGATGTGGTGTCGCTGAGTGAAGCTATGGTGGTGCTGAGTGATGCTGTGGTAGCGCTGAGTGATGTTGTGGTGCTGCTGAGTAATGCTGTGGTCCTGCTGAGTAATGCTGTGGTGGCGCTGAGTGATGCTGTTGTGGCGCTAAGTGATGCTGTGGTTGTGCTGAGTAATGCTGTGGTTGCACTGAGTGATGCTGTGGTTGCACTGAGTGATGCTGTGATGGCGTTGAGTGATGCTGTGCTGGCTCTGATTGATGCTGTGCTGGCTCTGATTGATGCTGTGGTTGCGCTGAGTGATGCTGTGGTGTTGCCGAGTGAGAGATAGAGTGAAGATATAATGCCCAATTAGAGAGGGTGGTGAGAGAGAAAGAGAGAGAAAGGGTGTACATAGAATAAAGAGTGGAGCGGGATAGAGAGAGAGAAAGAAGGGGAGAGAGAGTGAATGAAGGAGTTTGAAAGAGAAACAGATAAAGGGGTGAGAGAATGAAAGGCTAAAAAAGATAGAGGGGAGAGTTAATTAAGTAGAGAGAGAATTAGAGAGGGGAGAGAGAGAGAAGGAGAGAGACAATAAGAGTGGGGGGTGTGGAGTTTAAATAGAGTGAAGAAGTGACACGGAAAAAGTAACCTTAAATATAGCTATGTGCTTTGCGCGAATAAATATAAAAAAAAAAAACAGAGTGAGACAAAAATACTGGTAATTAGGCTGTGACTCCCAATATAAAACAAATAGCGATATAAGGTGAAATCAACCCACCGAAGCAATATTTCTAAGTAGACAAAAAAAAGCTTGCATTTCAATGCTAATCGCTGTTGTTTTTCATGTGACTGTAGTCCAGGGCCGTCAGTTGGTAATGTGAGCTGCTGCTGCGATTGAAACATCAGAGTCCAGAGAGTTAATGAGCCATGACGAGGAAATGAGGAAGAGATAGGAAACCCCAGATGGCAGCTGCGCGCGTGCACGCCCATCGTGAACGCAAGCTGGTCGCCAGCCGAAAGCCAGTGTTTGCACTTCCAAAACCCACTTACTAAAACTCTCGGCCAGACCAGCGCAAGCGCTGGTGCAGGCCGAGACCTAAAAAGAGTGTCCTGGCGCTGACAGAGCAGGTGGCAGGAAACCTGATACGCCGCTAAGTTTTAAAGAGCCACGTTTTAAGATGTTTCTTGAAAATCGAAAGTTCTGAGATGGCTCTCAGTGTAACAGGTAGTTTGTTCCCTGCCTGTGTGCCCAGGAACCCAAACAACCTGCCTCCCATACGGACCAGACGTACTTTGGGGGTACAGACAAGGTCAGAGGAGGAAGATCTTAAAGATCGTGCTGGAGTGTAGCGGTTAACTCGTTTGCTAAGATGGCTTGCTCCTTTTCCATGAAGGGCCTTGAAAAAAACAACTAGGGCTATGAATTTAATCCTTTCTTTCAATCGCAGCCAATGGAAGGATTTAAGAAGGGGGGCCGTTTGAGACCTTGGTTTAGGTCTGAGAATCGCCCTGGCCGTGGAGTTTTGCACAACTTGAAGGCGCTGTGTAAGATAGCGGTCCTGATGCACCCTGATAGCTACATCCCTGTATGTCTTTATTGATAACGTGATAACAATCGTTTACATCTTCTTTGTCCTTATAGGTAGCATTAAGGAACTCTCAAGTCACCATTCTCGGATTTCCTTGTTTAGTTCTGTGGCTTAAACAAACAAAACACTTGTGTCCCGCATTTTTTGATGGTCTGGCTTTACATCGCAGCTGTCGCCAGACAATTATTGGACAACCATCAGGAGAGGGGCTTTGGCTCCACCCACATGTTGAGAGCCAAGAGTACATGTTTTGATTGAGCAGAAGTTGTGTGCTTCCACAAAAAAAGTGCTAGCCTTCGACAAAGCTGTGATCATTTTGTTCATCCAGCTGCCTGAGCTAGAACTTTAAGGGGGACACACATGCTATTGTAATGCTATTAAAATGTCTTAGATCAGTAGATAATTTATGGTGTTTTCTCTGGCAGCAGCACACATGGGAGGAGGCAGTCATTACCGTACATGGATTTTTCGGTCTAGCTTGACAGTGCATTCATAATTAGCATTGCCAATGCTTGTTATGTTTTTGAATCACTTCTCTGTCTCTCTCTCTCTCTCTCTCTCGCTCTCTCTGTCTCTTTCTTTCTCTTTCACTCACTCACTCTCTCTCTCTCTCTCCTGCTTATTGGTCTTGCAAAGGATAAAAAATTGGGGAAGATTATATTTTGCATGCAGCATGTGATATTTTGAAAACAATATCTGAAGACTGTGCTGTGCTGCAGCGTTGAGACATGTGGAAAGCCCCATAAGATACCACAATGTGGGGACTACACCACTTCTGAGATATTTCCTCCAAGAGCTAATTTCCTGGAAGTCTGGTAGAAAATCTAACACATTTTTTCTTATAGTTTACCATTTTCTTTCCTCAATGAAACCGTCAAATTTCATCAAAGGTCCTTACATTATTTATTCATTTTTTTTCTACCTAGGATGAAATGTGTATATACTAATGTCGCTTGCTGGTGTTTATAATAATGGGAACTGCATTACAAGAATTTGTTATACGGCTAGACCATTCTAGTTGAGTGCCATACTGCAAATTTAAAAGAAACTGGAAGAGTCAGTTGAAACCAATAGTCATTGTTGCCATTTCAGTGTAAGAGACCGTGGTTTGGATAGTGGCTCAGAAAACGTATTCCACCTGACATGACTCCACTATGTGGAGAGGAGAATGTTGATCCTTGTTATCTGAGTCTTTTTGTGTGAGGTGATTCTCAAGGAACAAGTTGCTATCAATGTAACAACCATTGGCAGAGCCAGTTGGTTTCACTTTTCTTAAACAGGCAATGGCAAAGAAAATAGCTCTAGGTTCTTGTTAGAGGAGATGTTTGGTAATAGTTTGGCAACTTTGTGTGTATTGTTCCAGCTGTCCTGGAAAGGATATCCCATAATGAAGCTACCTCTAGGGTTACAACAGTGTGGAAGCTGGGAGTCCGTGTTGTTTATTGAACACACTGCATTAGCAGAGTTAAGCTTCACACTCAAAGAAGACTGTTATGAAAAGGATTAAGAAGACGAAATTTGCATTGCAAGTGGTGAACTTAAAAGGCATATGCAGAAATGCATTGCATACCAGATACTTTTGACAATGGCACAGTGTTTTTGTGCACACATCCTCACTTTGTGAACAAAAGAAGCTGTAAAGCCAGCAACATGGTATCATGATAGCAAACAAAAACAAAGGAATTTGCAAGAGTGATTGATAAATAGCTTTAGCCTGCTATTAAGACAAACAGGACATGCTTCCTAAAGAAAAAAAGCATGAACCATCTAATATAATTGTATCTTATCAGTAAATGAAGAATAGCAAAGAACACACACTTATACTGAATTACGAGCTACACGTACATGCTTCTGCAGTCTAACAAAAGGACTACTTCAGTACCATCACCAAAATCAACTGGGATAATGTAACAAACCATGAAATACCATGGCCTTGATGGACAGCACATCTAACAATGGCAAGCCGACAAAAACCCTTGAACGCAAATGGGTGAAAATAAGGCCTTCCAGAGAGTGAAAGCTTTCTAAAGTAGAGCACAACATAGGTATTTTATCTCATATTGTAACAATAATTGGCAAGCCAATAGGGCTCACCTTTGGAACTATTGGAGTTGCCAATGATTTTTAGCTTTGTCGAACAGGATTCTGGGTGCTGTGCACCATGGCGAAAATTTTTAAAAAAATAAGACCTTGACACAGCTGGCTACATCATTTTTTAAGCATATTTTTTATCTTTGTAGTCACCGATCTGAGCTGGATCATGTGTGAAAGTTTTTTTTATTGTTTTTTATTTTTGAAGTGGGTTGGGTTGAAAGCAACATGGGGAGGGGGTTAGTAGCAACAGGGGGGCAGAAGCTGCACAGTGGGCAAGGAGGGAGGTGAGTGTGGGGAGAAGCAACATAGATGGTGAGTGTGGGGAGAAGCAGAAATCTAATCAGAGCACTGGAGGGAACACATGGGAAAAAGAGAGCTATTTGGAATGGATGGGGGAGAACCACATGTGCGAGAAAGCAACACAGGGAAGTACCCAAGAGTTAAGGAAACATGGAGGGGGTGGGGAGAAGCACATGGGTGACAGTGAGGAAATTGAGTTCAGGGAGGGAGAAGTGCACAAGGAAGATAACTGGAAAACACATGCACTCCCATGAAGCGCTTAACCCAAAGGACAATAAGTAGTACTTGAAAAGCAAGCAGTGGAAACATAGAAGGCAGCCAATTGAAACAGATGGTAAAGAGGCTATGTTTCATGGGAGGGACAAACACAAGATTGACAGCTGGGACATGAATATGAAGCTGGCAAATGAGAGTGACAGGAATGCCAATAATAATCAATGAGTCAGCTCCAAGCCCCTGTATGTTCTTGGTAATCCCACTATATGTCTCACAACAGACAGCGCATGCACTTTCTAATAGGTGAGACCTAAAAGAAGTGTGAATCTTTCAAATATAATGCCCAAGAGCCATGAATGGGTTTATGAGAGGTCAGTGTAGGTTTGGATGGGTGCAGAATTCTGTTTTAGTTGGTAGCTGTGGGACATCCTATTTTGATGTCAGCGACATTGTTAGAGGCAGTAGATGTTGGTGACTGTTAGGAATTGGGTTACTGGTAGACTGGGGTGTGAGCCCTGGTCAAGCAGCAACCACAATCCTAGTCAGGGTAAAGCACAAGCAAACTCTAAATTAACCTTTTCTCAACCCCCTGTTAGCTTGGCACTGAGCAGTCAGGCTTAAGTATTCGTGCAACACAGCAAACAGTAAAACCTATGAGAACTCAACGCAAAAAGATCCCACACCAGGTTAGAAAAATAGAGCGTAATTTAATAAATAAAACGAGCAAAACAACAAAAATCCAATCAATCAATAGAACAGGAGATATTGAACTTCAAACTTTTTAGAGTAAATAGCACCAAAAGGCATAAAGCGCCAACTGTGGATATCTGGTCGCACTGGACCAGGACAAAGTCACAAGTTCAGGCCGACCATGATGGTGCGTGGGCCAGCTACAGGGGCCCCGTTAGGCCCACTGAACAAAATTATCTTTAATCCAGGTTTGCAGAGGGTTACGTGGATCCATGTAGAAGATGCGCCACTCAGCCGAGGCGATGTGTCAGTTCCGAGATGCAGTGCGAGGTCCTGATGAATCATCATTGATGATCCCATCAACAGGGCTTGCAATGCAAAGTCCGGCGTTGAGGATGCAGTGTACAGTTGGGTGATGCGTCACACCTGAAGAGTTGCGAGACTGTGATGAGGACTCCGGCATTATTGTCGAGGCTGCCGTTGATGAGAGGGCCTCAACGGAGGATGCATTGCGCAGTGGCAGTTTCAAAGGCGATGCGGGGTGCAGCGGCGATGCGAGTCTTTGCGGCAGTCCAATCCACACAGCAGCGGAGATGTGTCAGTTCTGCTTGGGGTTGCACTGTACTGCAGAGGAGATGCTTCAGTTCCGCTGTTACCACAGAGGCTGGCAGACCACCTTAGGCCCACTCTCCGGTCCAGGACTGGGGCGGCATCGCTTGGCAGGGAAGACTCACAGATGGCAGAGTCCAGGTACAGATGAAAGGTTATTGGAAGCCTGTTATGTCCCTGAGGCTTCAGATCAGGAGGTCAGCCAACTAGCCCTTGGAGTCACTCTGGGTTCCAGGGATGCATGTCCAGTCCTTCTCACCCAGGAAAGAGGCCAGCAGGCAGTAGGTCAGTACAGCAGGGCAGCAGTTCCTTCTGAGCACTAGTCCAGCAGCGTGGCAGTGCTTGTTGCAACACAGCAGTCCTTCTTCCTGGCAGAGTATCCACAGGTACAGAAGTGTATTGAAGTGATGACATCTGGGGTCCTTTTTTCATACACACTTGTGTATTTGAAGTGGAGAGAAGCTTCTAGAGGCATGCCTTTGAAGTGCACAGATGTCCTGCCTTCCTTTCCATGGCTCCAGACTAACTACGGGGGTATGCATCCCTTTGTGTGGAGACAAGACACAGCCTATTCAGGTGTAAGGGAGGCTGGGCCGAGTTCCTCCCTACCATCTTGCCAGTGACAGCCCATCCAGTCACACCTAAGCTCCCATTGTGCGTGACTATCTAGTAGGAATACACAAAGCCCAACTTCTAACTACACACAGTCATGTGACCAGAGTCAGGCTGTAAGCACCAAATGGCTAAGGCAAGAAAATGCCAACTTTATAAAAGTGGCATTTTCAGAAATGTAATTTAAAATCCGGCTTTACCATAAATTAGGATTTTCAATTAGAATTCCAGAGTCCAAACATGAACCAGTTATCTCTTCCCATTTGGAAGTTACACTTATAAAATGTAAAAAGGCAACTTCAATGCTATCCTATGGGAAAGATAGGCCTTGCAGTGGTGAAAAACGAATTTAAGAGTTTTTACTACCAGGACATGTAAAACTTAAAAGTACTTGTCTAACTTTTTTAAATAGATTGCACTTGGGGCTGACCAGGGCCTACCTTAGGGGTGTCCTATATGTACTAAAAAGGAAGGTGTGGGCCTTGCAAAAGATTTATTTTGTCAGGACGACATGGCAGGTTAAAGCTGCAAACACAGGGTCTGCAATGGCAGGCCTGAGACACGTTTAAAGGGCTATTTTAGTGGGTGGCACAATCAGTGCTGCAGACCCACTGGTAGCTATACATTTACACTCCCTGGGCCCATGGAGTGCACTTTATAGGAACTTATAAGTAAATTAAATATGCCAATTGGGTATAAGCCAAGGTTACCATGTTTTGAGCAGAGAGCACAAGCACTTTAGTACTGGTTAGCAGTTGTAAAGTGCGCAGAGTCCTAATGCCAGCAAAAGCAAAGTCAGCAAAAACAGGAGGTCTGAAGGCAAAAGGTTAGGGGGAAACCACACTAAGGATGCCAGGCCTAACAATGACTAATAATACTTTCATATACAGTGGGTTTATTGACAAATGTTGAATCCTTGATTGGCCACGTGGACTGCCAAGTCTTCTAAGTAGAGGCTGAAGAGCACTGCAGACGGTATAGACTCATTTAGAATTGCACAGGTCACCTGTAGTTGTTGGGATCTAAAGTTTCCCATTTAGATTGGGACTTTAACTCAGATAAACATATTTGTCTTCCATGTTAATTCTGGTGTAGAATATTGCCGTATGGGCTTTATATTTGGCAGTGTTTACGACTTCCAAAAATTGGCGTTGCCATTATTCGTTATGGAATTAACTTCTTTCACAGCTTGAATGGTGGCATTTTATTTCCTGGTGCGACTACAAATGTCTGACTGTTAGTTATGTAAGAGCTTGTTGGTGTCATTGTGGGTGTACAACTGAATGAGGCTGCCTGTTAGACCACATTCCATAGTAGGAGATGGATGCTGGGCCTGTTGTTCCAGAGGTCTCCTGGACAGAGTGTTCAGTTTCTGAATTGTGCACTTAGTGCTCTGATGGTGCTAGTGTCTCACTGTTGCTTGATAAAAACTTTTTGCCAATACTGCCCGAACAAAAGGAGGTCAGTGAACACTGGGAGGCTTGTTCAGCAAACCTCCATCTCACTTGATGCTATTGGTTGGCACCTGGGCCCGCCTCTTCTCTCAGCCATTCTCGGCTGCAAAGTGTGTGGAGTGGCAACATTTAGCTGCGACCTCTTTTTAAAGTTAATTCTATAACTGTTAGAACTGACATGGACTTTATATTTGCCCTAAACGAATCGCAGAAGAATATTTCAAGATATTACAAATTGATGATTTTGATCAACACTGTAATGCTCCCTTGGCTAACTTTTGTTGTTTTATGTATTTCCATAAATGTTTATATGGACTGTAATGGCCTAATAAATGCAGGTTGAGGAAGAGAAGGGGCTGAAATCTTCTACATGTCCCTCTTTTTAACTAATAAATAGGCCTCACATGAGTAGAGACTGCCACAAAAGGTCGCTCAGTTCCCAGCCACAATAGAAGTATGCCAGATAGATAGATGCACTACATACAAAGGGCATCACATGAGACGCAAACTAGGTCATGTGTGGCAAACCAATTCAAGCTGTGTGTGTCCCAGTTACTTCGAAGTCAGGGTCACAGCACATGACAGATAACCTCAATTCTACTAGGGTAAAAGGAGCAGGTTTTATTTTTATTCTGACACATTGGTGCGGAGGCATTCAGAATACATTTTTCAGTTACACTATTTTCAGGCAACTTTCTTCATGAAAAGTCTAACACTTTCATACTCCCAAGTCATTATGTAAAGATATTAAACACTGGGGGCCAGATTTATTATAGTGAAGCGCTGTCATTGCGTCATGCAATGTAACACAAGAGCAACGCAACACTAAAGTCAGATTTACCAAGCAACGCAAGGCCACCTCGTGAGTCCCTGCAGTGTTTGTCAAATCTGGAGTAAAGCAGGGCTACGCAAGTCACTGCATTGTGTTACTCTGCCTCACAGAAGCTTTTTCCTTGTTTGTTTCCTCATTCTACGTGTGCTGCATTCAGCAGCACACGCAGAAAGAAAACATCCTCAGAGGATTGTTTTGTGCAGGAAGGTGTCCCTCCCTACACAAAAACAATCCTGCCTACAGCGCAGGCACCCTTGCACAACATAAAGGGTGCCTGCATTGGTGCAAGGCAGCACATTGTGTGCTAGCACAAGCAGAGGACAGGAATGTGCCATATAATGTTAAATATGGCACATTCCTGTCCTCTACCTTTCACGCAGCGCACAAAGTGTTGCTGCGTTACGTGAAAGTTTGATAAATCTGGGCCTGGGTATTTTGTCACCTTAGCTCTTGGACAATGTTGAAATAGCCAAGATAGTTACGGCAATAGGCTTAACTGGAGTGTGTGCTGACTCCCCAGGGTTCACAGGACACGACAACATTCAAACAGGTCAGGAAAAGAAAAAGTGATGGATGGAAATGCCATCAACTTGCACTCTCATTACAAGTAGAGCAGAGTGTCATTACTGCATGATTTTAGGGGCTAATACTCCTCCACGTGATTACACGCAGCAGCGGCTCCTCCATTAGGGCGGAGGAGCGTCGCCCCGCCTGCTGAGAGTGCAGCAGGTACACACATTAATAAAATGATAATAATTACCATTTTTTTCATGTGTCCAAGTCTTGCGCTGTTACAGCGTGATGGCAGGGCTAATCAGTGCAATTGCTCTAGTAATGCAGCCCCCTGACAGTGCGTAGGTCAGATTGGCCGGCTGCCTACAGCCGACCAATCTGACCAGCGTACTTCAGAGCCCGCAATCCCAAAACTGAGAAACAGCCGAGGGATTGCAGCCACAGGCCCCCAGCCTCAAAATGAGCGCTGGGTTAGCCTGCTCTAGCCAATCCTGGATGGTTTTGCGTTGTCTTAGGGTGGAAGTCCTTCCCTTTCGCTGAGTCAGCCCAGAAGAGCGCCAGGAGCAAGGAGTGGGAGACTGTATCCAGAGTCTGCCTGGACACAGAAATGAGTGTCTGGCAGCAAGTAAGTTCTTTGTATTTTTTAAATTTTTTATGTGTAATGTCTGTTTTCCTCCCCACCTCAACATCCCCCCAGCCCCTCCCACCCCGCCCCTCCGTCCCCACACTAGCCGCTACTGATTACAAGTGTTACTAAGTGTGGTATCAACTAGTCCTATTAACATAACCGGTAAAATTGCACCTTCTGTTAACACTTGCTTTTCCAGTCACTCAGCAGAGGATAAATCTGAGAGCAAAAAAGGGTTTTGGCTTTTCTAAAAACACGCAGTAAAGGGCCCGGTTACATTGGGTTGCAGCACGTTGTTCTGTATTATGGTACTCATATATTTAATGGCAGATGAATGGAATAGTAATACTGCCAGGTAAACATAACCGGCAAATTTGTAATGTCACCCCTAGCGTGTGTCCACTTGTGCCTGTTATCCATCCATTTACTTTTGCTTGCCAGTTTCATATGACGACCCTTCTTTCTGTGCCATGGGTTTATAACCCATTTGAATTACAATATCGAAACTTTCGAACACTGATCCAAATTCTTATTAGCATGGGGGGGGGGCTGAAAGCTTTGCCCCCTGGCTGAATGGGCTGGAATCCCACGACCCCATAATAAAATAAGCCAAATTCTTTGTAATCTGTTCTACTGTGATGGCCATGGGGTGATTGGTAGAAACAACACAAACTGAGCGGTATTTGGCCAAAACAGCTCGGATGAAATGCTCACCCAGAGAAAAATAGCCAAAGCAAAAAAGAGCTTTTGACATTCAGCCAGACTTGCAGGATATTCAACCTGTGTGTTAAGCTCCCTTCAAGTGGTATAATGTTTATTTCCTTAGCTCCACACTGTACTGTGGCAAGAGGCATTCCATTTGTCTCCACTCAGCATGAAAACAATTCCATGGGCTGTTCTCAAGATATCAAATCAACCAAATGAAACTATCTTACAAATTGTGATCCTGTGTGATGAACAGTGCAATTGTTCTACCATTTCTTAGGTCTTTTTTGGGGGAAATTAAGCTGAAAGGTACTTTTGTTTAGGATGACATATCATGTTCGAGACCTTCCTTTACTTCCATTCCAAACCTCTGTATGTTACTGCATTAGGCGTTCTTGCTCCCTATCAAAATCCGGTACCGAAATTAAAAAAACAATTTCTCTGGTTCAAAAATAAGCTGAACACCGGTGTGTTTCTGCAGCTAATACCTACAAGAGGTACTTTGTAGCTCAAAATGTATATACCACATCTATCATATGGTCTTTTACTTAACTAGAAGATTTACGGTCATTGATATTATAAAAACATGCATGCCTAATTTCCTAGTGTAAGTAAAGTTCATGTGTTAAGTATTCCTTTAACGTCTTTTTACACTGAAAATGTGACCTTTACAATAACTACATTTTACTCATGTTGAAAGTTGTGCCTTTTTGTATGATGCGCTTATTTTCTCGTGTTTCTCTCCAGCCAACGCCGGTCTCATGTTTCATAAACAACCGCTAAAAAAAAGTGACATTACAGGTGGTTTCCTGAATCATTTCTTCAGTGTAATAAAACATTTGGTGGATTTTAAAAACCTTTATAGTTAAAATGATATGCTTTTTGCACACATTTTAAAATAATTATGTACATTTTAGATTGCAGGGTCTATCTGTCTGCCCCTGTCCCTGTCTCTGCCTCTATCTGTCTCTGTCTGTCTCTGCCTCTGTCTGTCCCTGCCTCTGTCTGTCCCTGCCTCTGTCTGTCCCTGCCTCTATCTGTCCCTGCCTCTATCTCTCTCTCCGTCTCTATCGCTGTCTGTCCCTGTCTGTCTCTGCCTCTGTCTCTGCCTCTATCTGTCCCTGCCTCTATCTCTCTCTCTGTCTCTCTCTCTGTCTCTATCGCTGTCTGTCTCTGTCTGTCTGTCTGTCTCTGCCTCTATCTGTCCCTGCCTGTCTCTCTGTCTCTATCGCTGTCTGTCTCTGCCTCTATCTGTCCCTGCCTCTGTCTCTCTGTCTCTATCGCTGTCTGTCTCTGCCTCTATCTGTCCCTGCCTCTGTCTCTCTCGCTGTCTCTCTCGCTGTCTCTCTCGCTGTCTCTATCGCTGTCTGTCTCTGTCTGTCTCTACCTCTATCTGTCTCTGCCTCTGTCTGTCTCTGCCTCTGTCAGTCTGTCCCTGTCTCTGCCTCTATCTGTCTCTGCCTCTGTCAGTCTGTCCCTGTCTATCTCTGTCTATCTCTGTCTCTATCTCTATCTGTTTCTATCTCTATCTGTCTCAGGCAGTGCACACGTACTGTGTCTACACGTCCCCGTCACCAGCCCAGAGACAGCCCCCCCACTCCCCCATCTCCCTGTGTAATGTAAAAGCCAGCTCGTTTTCTCCTGGAAAAGACCACGTGTGTGTCAGCCCGTGCTGAGACAGCTTCCCGGGCACACACAGCCGCACCCCAGTACTTCACAGGTCTTTAAAAGACCATTTACTTGTTAATGAGGCTTTGTTGTATTTCGCCTCTTCTTGGCCCCTGCATCTCCACTCTGACTATCCTGGAATCGCCCGGCCCCCATAGAGCAGAGTGAGTCCGTGCTGCAAACACAGGTACGATGTCTGCAAGGTCCGCGGGCCGCCAAGGAAGGCTTGCCGGGCCGCTGGCGGCCCGCGGGCCGTACTATGAGTACCCGTGCTTTAGAGCAAGTGTGAGTGGCCAAGGGTAGAGAACACTACTGCCCTCATTACAAGTTATGCGGAGTAAGGTGAGGTATTTACCATACATAGTATTTACTACGTTTTTAACTTGTAGATGAGGAATAACATGCAGAATCAGTATTTAACACACCAAATTCCGCATGTTTTACCTTTTTTTATGTGCCTTTGCCCAAATTTTTTTGGCAGGGTTGACCAGCTGTAATCTATCAGGGGAAAACTGTGAGTGATAATAATCACACGACTCGTAATTACGATCCCTATGCAAATAAGTGGTTGCCCATGGATCGAAATTTAGCCCTGAACTTGTAATGAGCGCCTAGTCACCCTTTCACTTCCGCCTATGGTTGAAAGGGAGCAGATGGTTACATTAAGCCTTAACTAAAGAAGTCTCATACTTATAGTTAGCAGAAGTTAGAAAGGATAGAGCCATCAGTAGAAAATGATTCACACTGGCATATTTATCAATGTGTTGCGTCTCCCTTGCCCCTCCCTTGCTTGGCAACACTAAAAGTAAAATTTATCAAGTCATGCAAAGCCACCTTACATGGCCTTGCATGGCTTCATAAATCTGGAGTAACTCAACGCAGCACAAATTGCTGCGTTGCATTACTCTGCCCCAGGGAGGCGTTCCATGGATTGAGCATGGATGTTCCCACGCATCCACCCACGGATTTCGGTGCATTTCCAGATTTACCAACACTGGTAATGCATCATAATGCTACTCCTCTCCATGGGAGGCGCAATGGGGAGAAATATCTTTATTTCTCCTCTTTGCTTCTTCTTTCTTCAATTGTTTTTGTGCAGGAAGGGGCACCTTCCTGCACAAAAACAACCCTGCCTACAACACAGGCAAACTTGCACCATGGCTCAAGGGTGCCTGCATTGGTGCTAGGCAGCCAAAAGGGCGCCAGTTCAAGGGAAGGACACGAATGCGCAGTATAATGTTAAATATGGCACAGTTCAAGAGAGATCATTTATATCTGCAAGGCTACAGGTCATGTGGAGATCAGTAATAGCTCCAAGTGTATAGGTCAATGGGGGGAATCAGTTACAGCTCCAGCCGGTTTTCGAAGTCAGTGTTTCAACAGTGGAGCTGCTTCTGCTGGGAATTAACCCAGCAGTCAATGTATTCTCCAGAGGGGCACCAAAAACGTAGGGGTCTACAGCTTGAAGTTACCTTGCTGCAGTTGGAAGTCTTTATTTGTGGTGCTCCCCATTGCCCCATTCTTTCCCACCTGCATCTGGCAATACTATGATTTGGGGTTTGGCAGCTACTTCAGCTTTAATCTGTAATGTATCTGGAACCATACATGGTGAATAGTGTTTCATTTGTCTCCAGAATCAGGGCTGTTGGTCACAGCAAATCTAAAGCATGGGGAGAACATGATTTGAAAACTTTTATGCATTTCTCAATCCTGAAACAGTGTGATACATCATTTGTCACAAAGGTACAAGGACCCAAGGGACTGCGCATGATCATCATGAGGCACAACCCCTCAGTGGGGCAAACATGCCATGGATCAGTACATTATGCATGCATCCATAAATTGCTTCTTGGATTAGATTGGGACAGTTGAGCTTAAAAGAGCTTGTGACTCCAGGACAGTTAGGTTATCCACCATGCAGGCGTCCAGAAGCTGGGATCTGCTCATATTCTCTAACAGCTTCTGTTCTCATAAGGTAAGTAGAACTTCAGTCTTCCAATAGAGCATAGAACCAGTCTTCTCCAGATATCAGTCTTGAATGGAAATATAATATAAGTTGTATATTTCTCTGTGGTTTCCCACACATGAACTTCTTGTTGATGGGCACATCTGGAGGCACTGCTGCCCAGATAACCAAACCACTTCTTGTCAGTCTTTTGTTCAACAGCAGAGCTTGGGCCTAGCAGAATATGACTGGCAACAAACCTTGCCACCTTCTTTTTAAGTTCAAAAGTAAGTTTATTAAGGGAAAGTAAAGTATCAATACATAATACAGTAAAGCAATAAATAGTCATGTGAAACCAAATAGAACTTAGGAACAAAATAGTTGGGTATAAAAGTCAAGTTAGTATAGTTTAAAGGAGAGAGTGAAAAGGATATGCAAATTGGATTGGTGTACACAAAAGAAAATTGCATTTCATACAGAGAATACAGTAAAAAGGCTTAAAATGATCAAATTAATATAGTATCAACATAAGGAAAGTCATGGAGGTTGAGAAACTTCTTGTTGAATAGGGGTTAGGGAAAAGGAGCGTTTAGCACTAGCATCAATAAACAGTGTGATAGGTAACCATAAATTCAGGCGTTTTATAGCCATATAAATAGGATATACAAAGGTTGTGTCTAATCTATGGTTGTGGCAAACGGCGTACCACCATGCTTGATAAGATAGTTTGGTGAAATCTTTCCAATTCTTGGTTATTTGTTGAAAGGCAACTGCTATCAACAGATCTATAATCTTTGTGTTAGAAGTACAGTTGGTCCAGACAGGGGATAAGCTTCCCAAAAATACATGAGAAATAGAGAAAGGGCATCCAGATTCAAAGATTAAAATAATTTGAGGCCAGGCCCTCTTCCAAAAGTTATGAACAAGCGGGCAGGTAAAAAGTAGATGATATAAATCAGCATGTGGGGAGGAACATGTCCAACAAGTATCTGGGAGGTCAGTGTGTCTTTTGTTTAAAGTAACCGGGCATAGCAGGAGTCTATTGTATATAAAGAAGAGTGTTTGCGTAGTGTTTGCTGCTCTGGAAGATTTCCTAATTTTAGTCCATATTCTGTTCCATAGGGTCGTTGACCAACATACCCCTAGATCTTGTTCCCAGGAAACTTCTACCTTAGTCTTTTCTCTTATAGTGCATGAAGTGCATAAATAATTATAGATAGTAGGAGCTTTGGGGTTGGTGCGAAGGAGAGTGTGTAATTTATTAACAGGAGAGGAGGTGGAGGCAGTAGGGGATGTACACTTGGCATAAGCAGATAGAATAGCTTGTTTCAAGAGGTTATATTTGGATTGAAAGTATGAGGGTATGTTGAAAAGTCTGCTGACTTGTGTAAAAGACATGATCTCATCTTGTACATATAGTTGATGTATCCAAATTAAACCCTTCTGTCTCCAAGATTTCCAATACACAGGTTTACCTCGTATCAGTACCAACTTATTATGCCATATTGTAGATCTGGATAAAGAGTCTAAATCTGTAGGGATTGATGGCAAGTTGGATTCCAAAATTTTACATGTGTGTTTGAGTATTGGAGTGGATAGAGATTGTGGTTTGCGGGTGAAAGATACATATTCTTGAATTGAGAAGGGGGAAAGAAAAGAACG
Organism: Calotriton arnoldi; assembly: GCA_963921515.1. Taxonomy (NCBI): domain Eukaryota; kingdom Metazoa; phylum Chordata; class Amphibia; order Caudata; family Salamandridae; genus Calotriton; species Calotriton arnoldi. Next base: position 247,135 of record CAWUFW010003690.1, read on the forward strand.
TTCAAGTTCAACCCATAAAGGACAATCCATTAAAGACTCAACAAACCATCTTGAGGATTGACGGAGTAAAATAGACTTTGGTATGTAGGAAAGTCGGGGAAGTTAATACCTCCTTCTGATTTTGGGCGTATCAATTTTGATAATGACATGCGTGATTTTCTGTTATTCCATAAAAAAGAGGATAATACAGAATTTATTTCCTTAATTTTTTTTTGAAGAAATGGATACTGGGATGTTAGAAATTGTATAAAGTATTATAGGGGTCAGCATCATTTTTAGGGTGTCTAAACGACCCCGCCAGCATAGGTATAAGGGATGCCATTTGGCAGTCAATGTGGAGATTCTTTGTATACAGTTATCCATACAATGAGAGATTGTATCCGGGATGGAGGGAGTGAAGTGAATACCTAAATATTTGATATGATGAGGGCTCCATGTGAAGTTCAAGACACAAAAATCATCCTTAAAAGTGTATTTTGTTAGAGGTAGTATTTCGCATTTGTCTTTATTCAATTTATATCCGGATATAGAAGCAAAGGACTCAACTTCTTGAAGGAATGCGGGAATAGAGGATTGAGGTTGTGAAATAAATAATAATACATCGTCAGCATATGCTGCCAATTTGATGTGAGTGTTTTGAAAATCGAATCCATGTATGTCTTGATTCTGACGAATTCTGGATAATAAAGGTTCTAGGGCTAGATTGAAGAGAAACGGGGATAAGGGGCAACCCTGATGAACGCCTCTGCCCAAATCAAAAAACGAAGAATTGATGCCATTTGCACATACTGCCGTTCATGGGTTAGAGTAGAGAATTGATATTAAAGATATAATTTTAGGACCAAAACCAAACTACTTAAGTGTACGGAAAAGGTAAGGCCACTCCACTCTTTCAATCGCCTTTTCTGCATCTAAGGCCACCGCTGCCAGGGATTGGGATAGGTGGGATGATTTAGACATAATGTCAAAAAACAAACGGGTATTATCTGTGATGAGACGACCTTTAACAAACCCAGATTGTTCCTTCCCTAATAATTTGGGTAAATAGGATTCTAAACGTATGGCCAAAGCCTTTGAATTTTTTTTTAGTTGATGTTAACTAATGAAATAGGCCTGTAATTTTTGCAGTATCTTAAATCTTTACCCTCCTTGGGAATGAGGCAAATTAGAGCGTCTGAAAAAGAGCCAGAGGATCCACCTGAGTGTAGAAAGAAATCTCGGAGGTTGTATAATTTGGGGAGTAACAGTTAAGCGAAATGTGAAAAAAACTCAACAGTTAATCCATCTGGTCCTGGGGCTTTGTCTTTTTTGAGTGTCTGTAAAGCGGTTTTGAGTTCCTTTTGTGACAAGTCGGATTCTAAGAAAGTAAGATCTGGTCGAATATCAGAGGATTGTTGGAAACCAGAGAGAAACTGAGAGATATGATGGTCTGAAAGGGGAATTTCTGATGTATAAAGTGTCCTATAAAAGTGGAGGAACTCATTCAGAATTTCAATGTCCTTAAATTTCAATATGTGCTGCTCATCCATAATAGATTCTATATTAAGTTTGTTAAGTTTAACTTTCAGGTAGTTAGATAATATTTTCCCAGCTTTAGTTTGGCCACCATAAAATTTTGCACTTGACTTTAATAAATATGTTGAGGCATTATCTGTCGAATCCTTATTAAATTGAAACTTTGTATGTATAAGTTCAGATAAACAATCCTTTGATTTTGAACAGTAGTAGGAATGCTCCAATCTCTTTATCTTGGTTAAGATCGTTTTGGTTAGCTAATGTGAAATTTTGCGCTTCTTGGAGACATAGTTAATAATAAAATCCCTAGCTGCTGCTTTAAAAGCATCCCATATAACAGAAAAAGGTAGGCTATCAGATTGATTAAATAAAAAATATTCATTAGAGAAGGAGATAAAAGAGGAAGTAAATGTTGGGTCTAAAAGGAGAGCATTATTAAAACGCCATCTTCTAGGGTTATTAGGTTTTTGTAAAATATCCAGTTGGATGATGGTAGGAGCATGATCGGATATTAGAATGGAGCCAATATCGCAGCTACTAATGATTGGGAAATATTATGAGATATAAAAAATGATCTAATCAAGATTGGGTATGATGGGTTGGAGAATAATAAGTGTATTCTCGTGTAGTAGGGTTACAAAGTCTCCAAGCATCAATAAGCTTGTACTGTTTGATAGTTTGGACAAAAAGTTTATGAGCCTTATGTGGGACAAAAGAGACCATTGAGTTACAATCTAAAAAGGGGTCTATGACTTGATTGCAATCACCTGCAAGGATAAAGTTATCTTCAATACAATTTGTAATTTGTTGAGCAAAGGATGTCCAAAAAGGAAACGAATACAGAAATAAATAGAAAACACCAATCAAGGTAGACCTTTAAGCAACAAAAAACATACCCTAAAACAGTCCAACTATATGCAGAATTAATCGAACAATACAGAGAAAATAAAAGAGAGAAATAAAGATAAAAATGCAAATGTGAAAGATGAAATAAATGAAAGTAAAAGAAATCGCATATGATAGTAAGAAAGGGAAAAGGTAAAAGTAAAGGTAGGAGAAAGAGGGAAAGAGAGATAAAAGAGAGAAAAATGCAGGGATAAGAAAGATGAAACATACCTAGAAATACCAAACAAAGGTAGGTAGGGGGGGTGAAACCACAAGGAATAGATGACACGCCCAAACTCAACGAAACGGAGGGCGAAGAAGGACCGCACCAGATGTGACGAAACAACAACGGAGATATAGGTATCAATACACCTGTGAAGATGAAAAAGAAAAAAAAATTGTTAAACAGAAACAACAAAACAACATGTTGAAATATGTCATAGCAGTAACATTAAACTAATCAATTATAAATTGGAATTTCAACAAGTAACAAAGAGAAAGAAGGAAACTATCTTGAAAGTTCGTTGACATCAGGAAGTCGAAGATGTCGAAGCTCCAGAGAAATCCATAGATTCCGCTTTACAAGAGTTGATGAAGATCTGTAGTTTTGCTGGATCCTCGTAAGTTGTAGTTTTATTTGTATAAGTGACCTTAAAGAGACACGGGTGAAAAAGTCCGTAACGCGCTCGTAAAGAACGCAGTTCAGGTCTCATGTTGAGGAACTCCTTGTGTCTGTTTGCTGTAGCTTTGGCATAGTCCTGTGAGAAGAATAGGGTTGAGCCGGACCATATGATACGCTGGATTGCCTTAACAGCCGCAAGGACCTTCATCAAGTCTGTGTATTCAAGGAAATACAGAATGACTCCTCTTGGCCTTCGTGAATTTGATACACCAGCCATTTGATGACCTAACCTGTGGGCACGTTGAATATTAAGCACAGTATCTTCCGGTAATTTCAGTAACTTAGGAAGAAACGTCTTCAAGAAAAGGAGGGGGTCAGAGCCTTCTGTTCCCTCTAGCAATCCGTATATGCGTAAATTCTTTCTTCTATTTCGATTTTCAAGGTCCTCGACCTGTCGTTGGAGTGAGTATACCTGTGTCTGTAGTACAGTAACTTTGGCGGCAGTAAATCCAAGCGACGATACGTTTTGCTCCACCGCCGTGAGCCTGTCATTCATCTGGGACCAATTGTCTGTGAGGAACTGCAGCTTGGTATTTGTTTCTTCCATGAAAGGTCTAAGAGCGCATATCTCCTTCAGCAGGAAATCCAAGGAAACAGGAGAGGACGGCTTTGGCGGGTAAGGAGGATCCTTTTTCAAACGTTTTGTAGTGCCTTTCCCCGCTGCTAAGGGAATAGGATTAGAAGGTGTAAGTCCCTTAGACAAAGATAGTAGGGATTCCTCCATTTTGGAAAACTCAGTAAATTTGAGTTTTTGACAAAGGACTGTGTGGAGTGTGAAGCGGGCGGGCCCAACTTTTTCAATCTTCCCATAAAGGTTAGTGGGGTAGGAAGGAATGGTACTCAAATGAACACAATAGTGCTGACACGGAGGGAAACCACACCAAAGCAGAAAAACTGCTGCATAACAAGGGATTGAAGCGTTCCTTTCTAGTAAATAATCTCACAGTCTAGCATATAAAAGTGTTGTATTAGTAAAAGGTTTTGACAAGAGCAAAATAGCAACACATATGAGCATACGAACCAATGTTAGGTCTGTCTAAAATGGCGGCCGTTAATTCCAACAATCTCAATAAGGTAATCTTAAGGAGAGAATTTTAAGTCATTTCAGGGTGAATATGTTTGTGGCCTTTCTTAAAGATGCAGAAGTGCTGAAAAGTGCTCCATAATAAGTTATTTAGAAGCGCGAAATGCCGTGTTGAAAAATGTTGTGAGGAATCAGCGTCTCCGGGAAGCTTCCGATAAACAAAATGGCGGCCGCATCTAGCGTTGCACTGAGGCCGAAGCTTTGTTCATTTAAATTTGATTCCGGAGGCTGAGAAAACAGCCGCAAAGGACATCTCCTGACTCAGGATGGCATCCGCTATCCAGGATGTCTCACCTGTCCTGTTGAGACGACAGCCTGCTGCTCTCCGTCCGCGCCGCTCCGAGGAGTCTCACTCGGGTGCCGCCATCTTTCCCGGGCTCCAAGCCACGCCCCAACCTTGCAACCTTCTCATCTTGTCCCACTACCTTATTCAGGTTCATTGGCGAATGCAGAGCAATTAGAGCTGCCTGAATGGTGAAAAAATGAAATTCTGCTCCAGCACCATATCAGGACAGTCATCTTTCTTCTGCATTGGCAGAAGATACTGGTGTCGTTTAGATTATTGTGGATAAAACATGTAATTTGTGAGTGCTCTTTAATAATGTTCAGTAATTTGTCCCTCAGTAAAATAAGGTCTCTAAAACAGCATTCTACCACCTATGTTTGGACAGGGTCTTTCGCTGCTCCACAGCTCTCAGGAAATCATCTCAATCTTTGCTGTGATATTATCACCCCTGAATTATTGCATCATTCCATATACAGGTCTCCCCGGTATATCTCTCTCAAAGCTCCAGAGTGTTCAAAGCCGTACAGCACACTTGTTGTTTCATTTGAAATCACAGGACCATACCACACTGGCCCTGAAATCCATCCATTGCCTCTCTGTAAGAATGGACATTTAATCACAATGCCTCATTCACCAAGTGTTCCATGATCACTCAAAGATCCTGCAAAACTGTTTGTCCCTTACTGTGCAACCAGAAGCCTTATTTCTACCAACTGGTGCCTCTTATCAATCCAAATGCTCAGATACAAGTGATACAGGGGTTGATTTCTCCATATCCAGGACTCTACCCTGCCAAATTCTCTACCTCTTCATTTAAAACCAGAAAATGACGATCTCAAATTTTGAAGATATTTAAAGACTCAAATCTAGTCCCCAGCATTTGGATAATCATATCCTTTTCATCACTGCCCACTTAAGTTCGATTCCTAAGTCCTACCCATTTAGTTGTCTAAGAGCAGCTTCTCCTCTTCTGTCATGCTTTCTGGAGTCTTCTGGTTTCAAGTCTTTGTCATCATGTTGGAATCATACTTGGTGGTGGATTATATCCAGGCACAGGCCAGCGTTGCTGTGTGACCGATCGGTTCTCCACAAAGGGAGTTTGCAAATGAACGATATTGTTACTCACTACTTTCTTATCCACTGATATCTGAAAGAGCTCTGAGGCTGCCATAGGGTGGTAAGTCTCTAACTGTTCGAGATGGGTGAAAAGGCTTTGCAAGGGTAAGTAACATGAGGGTTATGTGCATTAATGCAAACTTAGGGTACCTCATTTTGTGCTTCTCTACGTTCATCCTTATTGAGGACACCATCCGTAAACCAAAACATGCACTTAGGCTTGGAACACTTGAATATAACCAACATCACACACATGCCATATGTCATTACCCAACACATTAAAGGATGGGAAGTGAAGTAGCCCAGTTACAGGAAACTAAATGGATTCTTCATATGAGGTTTGGTAAACCCTCTCTAAGGGTTGATGTGGAAAGGTCTCCTTGCCCACACCAGAAAATCAGTTGAGGAAGACCATAAGTCTTTCTATAGCCTGTTGAGGAGTAGAAAGAAACCCTCTGCTTTGGGTGTGGGTACTCCTGTGCACCCTCGGTCTGACAGAGATGTATGATTTGTTGGTTGAGCAATAGGACATGGAGTACCTTTGAGTGCTTCAGAGATTGTCATGTTCAAAGCGGTAAATGTAAAGAAACCTGTAGGATGGCACAATTTGCCTTGTAGTATGAGGCCTTTTGTCCATTCAGTCAAGTAATGAATTACTTCTCTCCATACAAACTGCCTTTCTGCACATGTGTAGGAAAGTGGAATATTATGTGGTGTGACTGGGTACCCTTAACATGTAATATTATCTCAATACCCCAAAGATGGTCCTTGAATTCACACTAATAAATCCTTAGCTCAGTCCTGGTAGAGTGGCAAAGAGCAGTCAGGCTTTACTAGGAGAACTTATGTTAAGCATTTCAGAGTACCACATAAACGATAAGTAATTGACACGAATCAAGGGAAATCTGACACCAATTTATAAAAATAGAGTGCATTTATATCTTAATTTAGCCACCAAAATGAACATAATTCCATACATATAACAGGAGTTATAGATTTCTAAAGCAATATTAAATCGGTGCAGAAAAATACCTGAAAAAGATAACATTGTGCTCAATGGTAAAAGACACTAGTGACAATTGGTCATTTGCAGGTTGAGTTACATGAAACCCTTACAGGGTCATGTGGGCCCCAGGACCAGGCCAGGACAGTCAGATCAATTTTACCTAGCCCTTGGAGACTGGGTGCAGAGTTGTCCTGGCTTAACTTGGTGCTGAACAGGAGCCTTGGTTGTGCTGATTTTACCGCTTACACTGTGCTGCATGAAACAGAAAGCAAAAAGTCCAACAGATACACAGCTGCTGACATCAGATAATGGTTGCACGGTGTTCCCTGTAGATGCAGCACCGAGAGTCAGGTTTGGTTACCAGATTGGTGGCCAACAAGCCTTGGTAGCGGTACTGGAACTTCACTGGGTCTGGGGGAGTGTGGTAGCAGCCTGAAACTTCGGGACAGGTGAGACTACAACTCCACAATGAAATGGACCACCTGGATTTGGGCAGTCCCATGGAGGGCCCGATGGCCAGCCATTCTTTGGATCCGGAGAGCGTTTCTACCTGCATTTTGCAGGGGACTAGTGCCAGTAGTCCAGGGGAGACTGAGGGTGCTTCTAGCTTCCACAGGGGTCCCTCTCTTTGGGAGTGCTGAGTCTTAGCCAAGGACGAGGGTCGTTCACTCAGTTCCAAGTCTGTTGTCTCAGGGACAAAGTATCCCTTTTGTGCCTTGGTGCTGTGGGCAAAGTTCTGTTCTGTTGTTCTACACGGGTCTCCTCTTGGTCCGTCCTTGATGCAAGTTATTCAGATCTGAGGTTCTGATGTTGGGGGGTCCCTTAAACCCTAGGTTTAGGGAGTTTGGGCGTGGGAGCCAGTAGCCAATGAACAGCTAGTCCCTGCATTGACCATATCCGGGGGTGTAGGTCACCTCTTCTACCCAGAACCCCTATTTATACCCCCTAAAGATGGTAGAATTCTATGTTAGGTGTACAGATTAGGCTGCTCACCCTGGAGGTGTGGCCTACACCTCCTGCATGCCTAATTTCTGGCCTTGCCCCCGGGTGCAAGCATGCCTGGGCAAGGGAGGGCTGTGTCCTCCTCAGGGGTCAACCCAAATGCATATCAGAGGCAGTGCAGCCTTCGAAGCTCACCATTCTGATGTGCCACTTCACTAGCCTAATGGGGATAAGGGAGGGGTGACCTCCTTCCTGCCCAGCCTTTGTTCCTGACTCGGGACAGGTGAGACTATAACTCCACAATGAAATGGACCACCTGGATTTGGGCAGTCCCATGGAGGGCCCGATGGCCAGCCATTCTTTGGATCCGGAGAGCGTTTCTACCTGCATTTTGCAGGGGACTAGTGCCAGTAGTCCAGGGGAGACTGAGGGTGCTTCTAGCTTCCACAGGGGTCCCTCTCTTTGGGAGTGCTGAGTCTTAGCCAAGGACGAGGGTCGTTCACTCAGTTCCAAGTCTGTTGTCTCAGGGACAAAGTATCCCTTTTGTGCCTTGGTGCTGTGGGCAAAGTTCTGTTCTGTTGTTCTACACGGGTCTCCTCTTGGTCCGTCCTTGATGCAAGTTATTCAGATCTGAGGTTCTGATGTTGGGGGGGTCCCTTAAACCCTAGGTTTAGGGGAGTTTGGGCGTGGGAGCCAGTAGCCAATGAACAGCTAGTCCCTGCAGTGACCATATCCGGGGGTGTAGGTCACCTCTTCTACCCAGAACCCCCTATTTATACCCCCCTAAAGATGGTAGAATTCTATGTTAGGTGTACAGATTAGGCTGCTCACCCTGGAGGTGTGGCCTACACCTCCTGCATGCCTAATTTCTGGCCTTGCCCCCCGGGTGCAAGCATGCCTGGGCAAGGGGAGGGCTGTGTCCTCCTCAGGGGGTCAACCCAAATGCATATCAGAGGCAGTGCAGCCTTCGAAGCTCACCATTCTGATGTGCCACTTCACTAGCCTAATGGGGATAAGGGAGGGGTGACCTCCTTCCTGCCCAGCCTTTGTTCCTGACTCGGGACAGGTGAGACTATAACTCCACAATGAAATGGACCACCTGGATTTGGGCAGTCCCATGGAGGGCCCGATGGCCAGCCATTCTTTGGATCCGGAGAGCGTTTCTACCTGCATTTTGCAGGGGACTAGTGCCAGTAGTCCAGGGGAGACTGAGGGTGCTTCTAGCTTCCACAGGGGTCCCTCTCTTTGGGAGTGCTGAGTCTTAGCCAAGGACGAGGGTCGTTCACTCAGTTCCAAGTCTGTTGTCTCAGGGACAAAGTATCCCTTTTGTGCCTTGGTGCTGTGGGCAAAGTTCTGTTCTGTTGTTCTACACGGGTCTCCTCTTGGTCCGTCCTTGATGCAAGTTATTCAGATCTGAGGTTCTGATGTTGGGGGGTCCCTTAAACCCTAGGTTTAGGGGAGTTTGGGCGTGGGAGCCAGTAGCCAATGAACAGCTAGTCCCTGCAGTGACCATATCCGGGGGTGTAGGTCACCTCTTCTACCCAGAACCCCCTATTTATACCCCTAAAGATGGTAGAATTCTATGTTAGGTGTACAGATTAGGCTGCTCACCCTGGAGGTGTGGCCTACACCTCCTGCATGCCTAATTTCTGGCCTTGCCCCCGGGTGCAAGCATGCCTGGGCAAGGGGAGGGCTGTGTCCTCCTCAGGGGGTCAACCCAAATGCATATCAGAGGCAGTGCAGCCTTCGAAGCTCACCATTCTGATGTGCCACTTCACTAGCCTAATGGGGATAAGGGAGGGGTGACCTCCTTCCTGCCCAGCCTTTGTTCCTGACTCTTGTGAGTGATCACACTGCTTGGCTGGAGGTCAGAATCCTGTCTTGCTGGTAGCAGGAAATGCGAGCTTGCTATCTAGACCACAGGGAACCTGGGGCAACCAGGTGGGCAACTTCTAAGGTAGCCACCTGGGTGCATGGCAGCCTTCCCTTGACACCAGATTTGTGTCAGGGGAGAGAAAGCACGTTGTTTGACACCAAACTCAACATATCTAGGTGGTATCACAAGGGAGCTAGCAACCCAGGTCTGCCTGGGTGAAAGTCTGATGTTATCCTATGGATCGACTATCACTTACAGTGTTCTTTAATTGTAAAGACACTATAGAGACATATAAGCTTGCACCTACATGTCTACACTCTTAATATAATGCACCCTACCTCCTGGGCACAGGAAGACTTCTCTAGGAGTGACTGTCATATACCAAAAGCAGTACATTTGACTGTGCCACCCGTGGTGAGGGCACAGTCGAGTTCAAGCAGTTTGCACTGCTCCTGCAGTCTGCAATGGCACGCCTGCTGTCAGTAGTTTGGTTGGTTCACCCAGGGTGGCACAAAACCGTGCTGCAGACCTGGGAACCCCTTTACTGCCTATGCTCTGGGTACCCCTGGTACCATATACTAGGGACTTATAAGGGAGGTAAAGTATCTGTCAATTGGGATTGCCAATACACACAAAACTGTTTTAGGAAAAGAGCACTGGCACTGGAGCCTGGTTAGCAGGTTTCAGAGCACTGTCAGAGTCGAAAACCAGCAACTAGTAGTCCAAATGATGGCAAAAAGTGGGGGCACCTGCAAAAAGTCCTGTTTTCTTACAAGGTGGGAAAGGGATATTTAAGTGAGGTAAAATCAGGCCTCCATGGGATTGTCTTGTTTCCGAGAAGATATTGTTGCAGAGATTTCAGTTCATAATTTTAAATAGCCTTTCCCTTGTTTTTTTATAAGAGATATAAATATGTTGGATAACAGTAGTTCTATTGGCTGGAAACTAGTTTTTGATAAGATCTTCAGCGTCCTGATGATGTCTTTTGTGTCAAATATTCACATGGTGTGATCAGTCGCAGATATGAGTAGGGTGCTCCAAGTTCACTTCTGCAATCTCTGTGAAAGACTAGACTCTAATAATCGCTGTGGATATTGGACTGGGGGGAGGACTCATCAAGATGTGGTTGTCTGTCAACTATATTCAGACACCTAAAGCAGAACATCCTTTGGCCACATCTAAGAAGAAAGCAATTTCATGATTTCATTGACCTTATTATTTGCAATTCCTAAAAACTCAGCAAATTGGTTCAGAATTTTACTGAGAATCCCTGGTAACAAATAAGGTTCACTATGGTGCAGAAGGGGGAAATAAAGTGATTCTGAGGGCCATGACTTCTGCATTGCTACGGTTTGTTAGGTGTTTGCACTAAGGACACTATTAATGGTACACCTCTATGCTTTAGTGCTCGTTTACATAGAGCCTAGGCATGTGGGGCCAAAGACAGCACTGATTTGTCTAAAGTTTATTAGAGTGGGAAAGAGCCTGATTCCCTGGACAAAAATGATCAAGAGGGGAAATGTATGTGGTGGAGTGGGCTTTGTGGAGGATGCAGTTGATTTGGGTCTATGCAGAGATGGCACGTGGTGACTTGGTGACTCAAGTGTTGGGTGAGCAGATTTATTAGTTTGGTGTCATATGATGTAAGTTGAATTGACGTTATGAAGTTTGGGTTTGCTGGAAGTGAAAGGTGTGGCATTCTCTGGTGTAGCAGATGTTGAGATGGTGCACATTTTCTTGGCTCAAAAGATGGATCTGCAGCAATTTCCCAGGTCTACCAAGTGAAGTGCATCTTACCTTATCTAGATACTGCCCCATATCAATAACTATTTGTTGTAGAGCACTTCATGGCACATTTTTGACACTTCTCTAGTCTGTCAATATAGATGTTTCTACTTCACATTTTAAGGTACTCAACTTAGCAACTTTGAAAGGATGGTAGATTGAATCTGCCTCACCAGAATTAGAACTTGTGACCTTCAGACCACAACATTTGTCAATAGAGACCGATCAACTCAATGAGCCATTCTCCTGTTATAGAAGGAAATCTGGAGGGTTTTGACCTACAAAGGTGAAATAAAACTCCCAATAAGGAACATGCGTTTCCGGGATGGCCACTATAATTAAGCCTTAACAAGCTGCTTCCCATGCAATCACACTAGGAGGCACATAATAATGGCAGGGTGTGTGTATACAAAAGCCAACAACATAACTTAAGACAGCTATTTTTTTCATGTGAGAGGCACTATGGGAAATTGAAAATAACCCCAATAGTTGCAAACACTAATAGGCGTAAGGTGTATACAGTCATAACATTAGTCTCAGTCTTAGGGGAGCAGGAAATCATGGCCCAAAGTGGTAGAGATTTGAATCACTCTTTTGTTCACAGCAAATTAAGCAAAACTGTGGCATCATACCTAAGTTATAGAAGCACAATTGCTCGGTTTCAGTTATCAATGCTTTAAGAGAACGTTTTCTCACCTTCTTTTTACAAAATGACTTACTACGGGTGTTTGCCAAGATATGAAATTGCAGAGGCACAAGTGAGCTTGTTGTGGTTTCTTTCTGAGCTCTCTTCCTGCCCGATGTTGCTATTTCAGAATAATTGTGATAACTGCTCAGCACTTAATTTAAGAGGGGAAACTTCTTCAAGCAAAGTAAAGCAATGTGAGTGGGTAGAGCTTTTTACAGATATAAAAATGAAACACCTTTTAAACATTTGCCCTCGTTTTAGTGTTTGTCTATGTAAAAAGTAGACTTCCGGAGAATATTACCATTTTCAAATTTAAGGACGCACTTTTAATTGATTTTTGTTGGAAAATAAATGTTGATATTCGAAAATACAAAATTTAGTAATAGTTGTATTGCTTAATTCGCTGTTTTTCATTTTTGAAATATTTAGCTTTTTGTAGGCTTTTTCATGACTTAATAGTGATGTTTTTGCTTTTCTTTTTTTTTTTACATCTGTTTATTGATTTTTCACAAAAAAATGCAAACATACCAAAAACAGACATTGCATAAAGGTATAAGCATTGTCGAGCTGATGCATGGTGCAGCGTAACTTTGGTTAGCACTGGAAACGATAATAATGCAGGGGGGGAGGTGTTAGCAAATAGATCATATGAAATTGAGCATGAATATGTTTTGCTCTTCTGATTGAATTATTTCTTGACTATTCTTCAGCTGGTCCAGAGTATGGGATTAAACTGTGGTACAGGTGAGTCATAAAATAATGATACCGCATGACGACTTGATTGAGAAATTCAATCACACCATTTAGGCCTGATTTACTAAATATTCACGCAACACTGTGCTGCGCAGCGTGAAAGGGAGAGAGCAGAAATCCACCATATCTACTAGGATATGAACTCTCACAGCTCTGGTGCACTGTGTGCTGCCTATTGCCAACTCAGGCACTCTTGTACCATGATACAAGAGTGCCTGCATAATTTGCAGGATTGTTATTGTGCAGGAAAGCATGACTTTGTGTGGCTTAGTAAATGCCAAAATGGATTTTGTGACTGGGCTGCGCCACAAAAGTGATGCAACCCCAATGTAGAATCTCGGTTAATCTGGGCCTCTGTTTCTTAAAATTCCCCTAATGAACAAGTGTTGGCAAAGCCAATAGATCTGGCGTTACCCAGGCTCTAACTGTACTGTTATTTTGCTTTTCTAGGTTTGCTTGTACAGTTGATATAAGTCAAAGTCCCCACTTACCTCTCTTTACTACAAGCATCGATGGGGTGCGTGTGGCAGTTTTCTATGCTTGGGATATTGCAGTGTCAGTGTTGGGACATTGTCACTCAATGTCTTTTACAGTGTGGGTCTCCATCCACAATTAGTGGAGTGACTCAATTTGGTAAGGGATAGCAGTGCTGTGGTGTCTGGTGCTCACGCTCAGCTATTCACCACAACTAATACAACAACTGAGTGAAGCCTTCTGCTTCCAAAGAGCTCACCAAGTTTAAAAAGAAAAGAATGCAGACACATGCAGATATCAGCCCCATGACATGCACTGCATCTGTGATATAAAATACTTCCCTCAGCCTCCTTTCGCTAGTGAAAAACAAAAGAAATAAGCACCAAACCTGGTGATTATGTTGGAATGGTGTCTCCTCTTACAACGTTAATGATGTCCTCAGCAAATTTGATCTAAAAAATGCTTTCATGTTTTGTCAGGTAGTAGTGGGGTTACCACCAACTTTGGTTTGGCGGTAAAGTGCAAATGTTTTGTGACTGCATTTGGGTCACGAAACATTCATACATACCAATGCAAATCTTTATTTGGAAGGGACACCCTAAACACGGCCCTTCCAAACACCGATTCACAAACCCAAATTGTGACTCGGTAACAGGTTACTGAATCGCAATTTGGGCTTAGCACAGCATATGCGATTCGGGCCATTTTCAAATGCAAAAATGTTTCCTACATCTAGCCCTTACTGTTTAAACAATATACCACATGTTAGATTTGGGGGTCTCTAGTTGGCAGAGGTAGGTACCTTTGTCCAAATAGGGACCCTTGCGTCTAGTCAGCGAAAGTAGGTACACTCCTGAAATAACCCCTGCTCACCCTCTTGGTAGCTTGGCACGAGCAGACAGCCTTAGTTCAGAGGCAGTGTGTAAAGCATTTGTGAATACATACAGTAATCAAGTGACAACACTACAAATGGACACCACACAGGGTATATATTTATAAAAATAGATATACTTTATATAGATTTATCACAAGACCATAAACGACAAAAATAATCCACAATACTGTTAAGAATGCTTAGTTCTGATCAAAAAGGCTTAATTCAAGGTTCTGTGCGAGTCGGTAGCCTCCTCCGGCTACGGCGATGTCGAGAACAAACAGAGTCTAACAAATCCAGCTGACCGCGTCGAGACGGGCCAACACAGCGTAGACAGACTCGGTCACAGTACCTTTACTTGAAGCGGCAGGCACGGGCGTGCGAGCCGGATGGCTGTTCGTCGCGGTCGCGATGCAAAAATGGAAGCGTTGCAGGACGCGTTGTCCCTCGATGCGGTGCAGGCAGCGGCTCGTTGACGTCGTCGAGACGGAGTCGGTGAGACCAGGGCCGTGCGTTGCAGGGCGAGACGGTGCTTTGATGCGGTGCTGGCAGGTTGCGGTGCGGCGACGGAGCCGGATTCAGGAGCTGGCGTCGATCAGTCCGGACAGCGGTGCGAGTCGGGCGGTGCGTCGCAAAGCGTGCGAGCGGTGCCCAACTCCGGTGCGGTCACAGGACTCGAACTCAGCAGCAGTGACCGTGTCGGTCGGACCAGTTCGATTCGGCGTAGCGAAGCGTTGCAGGACGCGTTGTCCCTCGATGCGGTGCAGGCAGCGGCTCGTTGACGGAGTCGGTGAGACCAGGGCCGTGCGTTGCAGGGCGAGACGGTGCTTCGATGCGGTGCTTACAGGACACCGAGTCGGTTGTGAGAGTCGGTCACAGCTCCCTACCTCTGCAGCCACTGAAACAGAGTTTCCAGCAGCAATTCACAAAGGGGGTGAAGTCCAATGGTCCTGAGACTTCGGTCAGGGGGCAAGCTCTCTTCCAAGCCCTTGGAGATCCTTCACAAGTTGATGAAAGTCACAGCAAAGCAAAAGTTCCTTTCTCCTTTCTTTGGCAGTCAGGCAAACCACTGCAGGCCCATCCCCCAAGCAGCACTTCAGCTTTAGGGATAGTCTCTCCTCAGTTTCTTCTTGGTTCCGCTCCTCAGCAAAGGTTTCTTCTTGTTCCCAAAAGTGATCTAATCTTCCTGGGATCTGGGTGCCCCTCTTATACCCTGATTCTCTTTGTTCTCTGGAGGCAGAGAGACCTCTGCCTAGTCCAAAACCAGTTCTGGTCAGTCCTGGAGCACTTTGTTTTTCTGACTCCTTCTTTCCTTTCAGAATGTGGGGCAGAGTGCTCAGCCGCCCGGCAGGAGGTGGAGCCAGCATTGTGGAAGGCAGGCACAGCCCTATTCAGACCCAGGTGCAACTCCTCCCTCCACTCTGGATGCAGATCTTTCTATTCAGCCCTGCGCTGACTCACCCTGTCTCCTGTAGCCACCCCCAGCCCCTGTCACTCAATCTCCAGACAAGGAATACACAACCTAGCAGAGGCAGGCTTGGATAGTTAGGCAAGAAAATACCCACTTTCTAAAAGTGGTATTTTCAAACACAGAATGTTAAAACCAACTTCACTAAAAGATGTATTTTATCATCCTGAGTTCAGGCATACTAAATTCGTTTTTCTACCATGTTCCCGGGGTCAGTTCTGACTATAAGGTGTAATAGTCAGTCTGCCCATTCTGGCCTATGGGGAGCAGGTAGCCTTGCAATAGTGAAAAACGAAAATGGCTGTAATTCACTATTAGGACATGCCACACACACCAGGGCATGTCCTACCTTTTACCTACAATGCACCCTGCCCTTGGGCCTACCTTAGGGGTGACCAACATGCAGTAAAGGGAAGGTTTAGGGACTGGTAAGTGGGTGCACTCACCAAGTCGACAGGGCAGCCCTAGGCTGCACACAGGCTCTGCGATGGCAGGCCTGAGACACATTTTACAAGCCGCTTCTGTGGGTGGCACAACCCGTGCTGCAAGCCCACCAGCGGCATTGGATTTACAAGCCCTGGGCACACTGAGTGCACTGTACTAGGGACTGACAAGTAAACCAATCATCCAATCATGGAGTCACTAATACATACATCAATTAACGATAGGGAGCACTTGCACTTTGGCACTGATTAGCAGCGGCAAAGTGCCCATGAGCATCTAGTCCAGCAAAAACATATCGGCAACAGTGGAGGCATTACGAAAAAATGGAAGGGAGACCCACGCCAAGGATGCCAGGTCTAACACGTGTCCCTTCCGGCTGAAATGTGGGGAGAACTATCCTACCCCTAGGGAGTTCTCATCGCTAAGGCGGAAAAATCTGGACAGACCATCAGCATTGGCGTGTTCTGTACCAGGGCGGTGTTCCACCGTAAAGTCCATCCCCTGTAGGGAAATGGACCACCTCAACAGCTTTGGATTCTCACCCCTCATCTGCATCAACCATCTGAGGGGCCTGTGGTCTGTCTGAACCCGGAAGTGAGTCCCAAACAGGTATGGTCTCAGCTTCTTCAGTGCCCAGACCACAGCAAATGCCTCCCGCTCAATAGCACTCCATCTCTGTTCCCGGGAAGTAACCTCCTACTGATGAAGGCTACAGGTTGGTCTAGGCCCTCCTCATTGATCTGTGATAGAACAGCCCCTACACCATGCTCTGAAGCGTCGGTCTGAACAAGGAACTCATTGGAGAAGTTGGGTGCCTGGAGCACAGGCGCCGTGCACATGGCAGTCTTCAAGGTGTCAAAAGCTTTTTGACAGGCGTCAGTCCAAATCACTTTCCTGGGCTGCTTCTTGGAAGTCAGCTCTGTCAAGGGGGCAACAATGCTGCCATACCCCTTGACGAATCTCCGGTAATACCCGGTGAGTCCTAGGAAGGCTCTCACCTCTGTCTGGGTCTTGGGGGACTCCCAAGCCAGAATGGTATCAATTTTCGGTTGGAGGGGCGCCACCTGGCCGCTCCCAACCTGGTGTCCCAAGTACACCACAGAACCCTGCCCAATCTGGCACTTACTCGTCTTGATTGTGAGGCCTGCTCTCCGCAGCGCCATCAACACTTCCCAGAGGTGGCGCAGATGTTCTTCCCAATCGGCACTGAACACTGCGATGTCATCCAGGTAGGCGGCACTGAAATCCTCCAGTCCAACCAACACCTGGTTGACCACCCTCTGAAAGGTGGCAGGGGCATTCTTCATCCCAAAGGGCATCACCCGGAACTGGTAGTGCCCATCTGGTGTGGAGAATGCTGACCTCTCTTTGCCCCATCAGTCAAGGCGATCTGCCAGTACCCAGACGTTAAGTCAAACGTGCTGAGGTACCGCGCAGCCCCTAACCGATCTATGAGCTCATCAGCTCTGGGGATGGGGTGGGCGTCAGTCCTGGTGACGGAATTGAGTCCCCTGTAGTCCACACAGAACCGGAGTTCTGGTGTGGCACCAGGCGCGGCAGTCTTTGGAACCAAGACCACTGGGCTGGCCCAAGGGCTATTAGAGGACTCAATGACCCCTAGCGCAAACATCTTGGAGACCTCCTCCTTGATGCAGGCTCTGACCCTGTCAGTCACCCTGTAAGCCTTGTGCTTCACAGGAAGACTGTCCCCAGTGTCCACATCATGAACGCACCAATGAGTGACACTGGGAACCAGGGAGAACAGGTCAGGGAACTGTCCCAACAGTTGGCGACAGTCACCCTGCTGCTCAGGTGTCAGGGAGGTAGAGAGGTTTACTCCTCCACTGATCCATCTTGCTCTCGGGCTGACAGGAGGTCAGGAAGAGGCTCGGTCTCCTCCTCCATTCCATCATCTGTAGCTAAGAGCATGCCCACTTGGGACCTCTCCAAGTGGGGCTTCAGGCGGTTCACATGCAGGACCCGCAAGGGGTTCCTGGGAGACTGCAAGTCCACCAAATAGGTAACTGGACTCTTGCGCTCCACCACCGTAAAGGGCCGGTCCACCTGTCCTGGAGCGCACAGGGCTCCACAGGGGCCATGACCCACACTTTCTGACCAGGCTGAAGCTCTACCAGAGTGGCATTCTGGTCGTACCACCGCTTCATCTCCTCCTGGCTGGCTTCCAGATTTGCCTCAGCAAGCTCTCTGAAACGCCTAGTCTGGTTCCTGAAGGCCAGCATGTAACTGTATACATCCTGGGGAGGTTTCCTGGGAGATTGCTCCCAGCCTTCCTTGACCAAACTCAGAGGTCCTCGCACCGGGTGTCCATAGAGGAGCTCAAAGGGACTGAACCCTAGAGACTTCTGTGGCACCTCCCGGTATGCAAACAACAGGCATGGTAAGAGGTCGTCCCATTTACGCCTCATGGGTTCTTCCAGACCCATAATCATGCCCTTGAGGGTCCGGTTGAATCTCTCAACCAGCCCATTTCCTTGAGGGTGGTAAGGAGTGGTGAACTTGTAAGTTACACCGCACTCCTGCCACAGGGACTTCATGTACTTGGACACGAAGTTGGTACCTCTGTCAGACACCACCTCTTGAGGGAATCCCACACGTGAGAAAATTCCCATCAGTGCCCGTCCCTCCACGGGGGCCGTCACTGTCCTCAGAGGGATGGCTTCAGGGTACCGGGTGGCATGGTCCACCAAGACCAGGATAAACCTGTTGCCCATGGCTGTCTTGGGGTCCAGTGGCCCCACAATATCAATACCCACCCGTTCAAAGGGGGTGCTGACCACAGGGAATGGCTGGAGAGGAGCCTTGTGCTTCCTCCCACTCTTTCCACTTGCCTGGCAAGTCTGGCATGTCCTGCAGTGAGTGGCGGCACTCCTGCGCATCTGGGGCCAATAGAAATGGGTAACAAGCCTGTCAAAGGTCTTGTCCTGCCCCAGATGTCCTGCTAACGGTACATCATGAGCCAACCCCAGTAGGAAGGCTCTGAAGCGCTGGGGTACCACCAGCACACGGGCTGACCCAGGCTCAGCAACCTTAGGCTCTGAATACAGGAGACCATTCTCCCAGTAAACCCAATGTGATCCAGACTGATCACCTGCTGCCTGGTCTGTGGCCTGTTGCCTCAGACCCACGAGAGAAGGGCATGTGTTCTGCTCCTCGCAGAACTCTTCCCTGGAGGGTCCTCCTTCTTGCTGCCAATGGGTCAGCTCAGGTAGGTCCCCCAGTTCAGCTACCTGTTCCCCTGTAGGCTCCAGGACATCCCCCTCAGGGTCTGCCTCCTCCTGGACCGTGGGAACTTCGGGGGCCGGTTTCCCGCGCCCCTGCCTCCTCTCTCTCCGGCAGGCACCTGGTCCTCCCTCTCAGGCTCCAGGTCCTCTTGAACACCTTTAGCTGCCATTGACCGGGTGGTCACACATGCCCAATCAGGCAAGCCCAACATTTCTAAATGCGCACTCCGCTCCACCTTAGCCCAAGGTGAGCTCTCCAAATCGTTCCCTAACAAACAGTCAACAGGCATGGCTGGCCTCACAGCTACTTGAAGAGTACCCGAGACCCCCCCACTCAAAGGGAACCTGAGCCACCTTGCAGTGACTCTCTGTGTTGTCAGCGGCAACAACCGGATAGAATGCATCAGGGATAACCTGCTCTTTAGACACCAGGTGACACTTGACAGCTGTCACACTGGCTCCTGTGTCTCTCAGAGCCTCCACCCTATGGCCATTGATGGTCACCCACTGCCTGTATTTCTTAGTGTTCTCAGGCAGCGGGGTCCTAGGGACCATCTCAGAGTCTCCTAATGAGACAAGGGAAAACACGGTGGGATCCCCCACCTTGGGCACCCAACTCCTCCCCCAGGGCTACACTAGCCAACTGCCGGGGACTGCACTGGTGGGTGCTGGTTTTCCATGCAAAGGGCAACGAGGATCGTTTGCCTTGTGGCCAGGGGCGCCACACTTGTAACATACCAGTGGTCCTTGGGGAACAGGGGGCCTGTCAGGGCCACTGGCTTCTTCTCAGGGGGAGGCTGAGAACCTTTCCCTTGGTTCCCTTGGGGTTTACTTTGGGGCCCTTTATGGAACTCCTTCTGTTTACCCTTGTCCCCCCACTCTTCTGCTGGGGACCCTGCCCACCCTTGGCGGAGTCTCCCACGTGACCCTTGTGGACCCGGGTACTCACCCAGCGGTCCGCCTCCTCAGCAAGCTGCCTAGGGTTAGTCAGCTTACTATCAATCAGGTGCTGGTGTAGCTCAGGAAAACAATTACCGGACAAGTGCTCCCAGGCAATCAAATCAAAGAGCGCCTGAAAATCAGTCGCTTTGCTACCCTTTACCCAACCATCCAAGGCTCTGCAAAAGAAGGTCACATATTCAACCCAGGTACTGCTTTCAATCTTACTACAGTTCCTGAACCTTTGCCTATAAAGCTCAGGGGTCAAACCATACCTAGTCATTAAGGCATCCTTCATGTGGCTGTACGAATTATAGACTTCAGAGGGCAAATCCAACAAGGTATCCCGCCCCTCACTGAGGAACCGTCCCCACAACCCCGCTCCCCAATCCTTCTCAGGGACCCGGTGGGAAGACATGGCTACCTCATAGGCTTTGAACCACTGCCCTATGTCATCATTTTTAAAAAACTCCTTCACCACATCTTTGGGAATATACACCCTAGCTTCAACAGGCACAGGGGGTACACTGCCACCAGAGGGAGTAATCTCTAAGCTCTTGGCCTTCAATTCCAACTCCCTCAAAACTTTCTCATGTTCAAACTGCATTTTCTTTTCCTCTAGGGCTAATTTCCTATTTTGCATTTCGAATTCTAACTGCCCATTCAGCTTGAGCTTGGTCATCTGCATTTCGTGCATCCTACTCTCCTTCCTGTCCTCCAACTCCTCTGGAGACAGTCCTCTGGCAGAAACACTGCTACCTACTGGGGAAGGTGGTCTTCTAGCCCCTAGACCCAATAGCCCCTCCAGCTGCCCTTCTGCATTCTCAGCCCCTCCACAGGGGCACTCCTTGATTCGACCCAGGCCCTCAGCGCCTTTTGAAGGTCCTCCTTCCTGGAGAGTCCGGTCATGGACACTTTAAATTTTTTGCAGAATTGCTTGAGCTGTTTGAGGGTGTAGCACTCCAGCCTCTCTTCTTCCCAATCACACTCAACAGAGGCTACTGATGCTGGTTTCTCCATAGTGACTGAACTTGGCATTTGCAAAAATAGGAAATCCCAGAAAAAATGCTATAGAAGTATGTGGTTGCGTTTTGGTCTGCACTCACTAAGTAGTGTTCACCAATCACTGTACATGAGTCACAAATGCAAGTCCAGAATCCTCACCGCTGACCACCAATGTTAGATTTGGGGGTCTCTAGTTGGCAGAGGTAGGTACCTTTGTCCAAATAGGGACCCTTGCGTCTAGTCAGGGAAAGTAGGTACACTCCTGAAATAACCCCTGCTCACCCTCTTGGTAGCTTGGCACGAGCAGACAGGCTTAGTTCAGAGGCAGTGTGTAAAGCATTTGTGAATACATACAGTAATCAAGTGACAACACTACAAATGGACACCACACAGGGTATATATTTATAAAAATAGATATACTTTATATAGATTTATCACAAGACCATAAACGACAAAAATAATCCACAATACTGTTAAGAATGCTTAGTTCTGATCAAAAAGGCTTAATTCAAGGTTCTGTGCGAGTCGGTAGCCTCCTCCGGCTACGGCGATGTCGAGAACAAACAGAGTCTAACAAATCCAGCTGACCGCGTCGAGACGGGCCAACACAGCGTAGACAGACTCGGTCACAGTACCTTTTACTTGAAGCGGCAGGCACGGGCGTGCGAGCCGGATGGCTGTTCGTCGCGGTCGCGATGCAAAATGGAAGCGTTGCAGGACGCGTTGTCCCTCGATGCGGTGCAGGCAGCGGCTCGTTGACGTCGTCGAGACGGAGTCGGTGAGACCAGGGCCGTGCGTTGCAGGGCGAGACGGTGCTTCGATGCGGTGCTGGCAGGTTGCGGTGCGGCGACGGAGCCGGATTCAGGAGCTGGCGTCGATCAGTCCAGACAGCGGTGCGAGTCGGGCGGTGCGTCGCAAAGCGTGCGAGCGGTGCCCAACTCCGGTGCGGTCACAGGACTCGAACTCAGCAGCAGTGACCGTGTCGGTCGGACCAGTTCGATTCGGCGTAGCGAAGCGTTGCAGGACGCGTTGTCCCTCGATGCGGTGCAGGCAGCGGCTCGTTGACGGAGTCGGTGAGACCAGGGCCGTGCGTTGCAGGGCGAGACGGTGCTTCGATGCGTTGCTTACAGGACACCGAGTCGGTCGTGAGAGTCGGTCACAGCTCCCTACCTCTGCAGCCACTGAAACAGAGTTTCCAGCAGCAATTCACAAAGGGGGTGAAGTCCAATGGTCCTGGGACTTCGGTCAGGGGGCAAGCTCTCTTCCAAGCCCTTGGAGATCCTTCACAAGTTGATGAAAGTCACAGCAAAGCAAAAGTTCCTTTCTCCTTTCTTTGGCAGTCAGGCAAACCACTGCAGGCCCATCCCCCAAGCAGCACTTCAGCTTTAGGGATAGTCTCTCCTCAGTTTCTTCTTGGTTCCGCTCCTCAGCAAAGGTTTCTTCTTGTTCCCAAAAGTGATCTAATCTTCCTGGGGTCTGGGTGCCCCTCTTATACCCTGATTCTCTTTGTTCTCTGGAGGCAGAGAGGCCTCTGCCTAGTCCAAAACCAGTTCTGGTCAGTCCTGGAGCACTTTGTTTTTCTGACTCCTTCTTTCCTTTCAGAATGTGGGGCAGAGTGCTCAGCCGCCCGGCAGGAGGTGGAGCCAGCATTGTGGAAGGCAGGCACAGCCCTATTCAGACCCAGGTGCAACTCCTCCCTCCACTCTGGATGCAGATCTTTCTATTCAGCCCTGCGCTGACTCACCCTGTCTCCTGTAGCCACCCCCAGCCCCTGTCACTCAATCTCCAGACAAGGAATACACAACCTAGCAGAGGCAGGCTTGGATAGTTAGGCAAGAAAATACCCACTTTCTAAAAGTGGTATTTTCAAACACAGAATGTTAAAACCAACTTCACTA
Source organism: Calotriton arnoldi (assembly GCA_963921515.1). NCBI lineage: Eukaryota > Metazoa > Chordata > Amphibia > Caudata > Salamandridae > Calotriton > Calotriton arnoldi. The sequence goes on from CAWUFW010003690.1 coordinate 270,097, forward strand.
AAAGATGTATTTTATCATCCTGAGTTCAGGCATACTAAATTCGTTTTTCTACCATGTTCCCGGGGTCAGTTCTGACTATAAGGTGTAATAGTCAGTCTGCCCATTCTGGCCTATGGGGAGCAGGTAGCCTTGCAATAGTGAAAAACGAAAATGGCTGTAATTCACTATTAGGACATGCCACACACACCAGGGCATGTCCTACCTTTTACCTACAATGCACCCTGCCCTTGGGCCTACCTTAGGGGTGACCAACATGCAGTAAAGGGAAGGTTTAGGGACTGGTAAGTGGGTGCACTCACCAAGTCGACAGGGCAGCCTTAGGCTGCACACAGGCTCTGCGATGGCAGGCCTGAGACACATTTTACAAGCCGCTTCTGTGGGTGGCACAACCCGTGCTGCAAGCCCACCAGCGGCATTGGATTTACAAGCCCTGGGCACACTGAGTGCACTGTACTAGGGACTGACAAGTAAACCAATCATCCAATCATGGAGTCACTAATACATACATCAATTAACGATAGGGAGCACTTGCACTTTGGCACTGATTAGCAGCGGCAAAGTGCCCATGAGCATCTAGTCCAGCAAAAACATATCGGCAACAGTGGAGGCATTACGAAAAAATGGAAGGGAGACCCACGCCAAGGATGCCAGGTCTAACACCACAGTACAGACCTACATGCTTCAATGTTTGCGCAATGCATTTCCAGTATAGAAATCTATAAGCCGGGAAGTAAAGTAGCTCATTGGACATTGGGATAGCTGGCCTACAGATCACAGCCCTAAAGTCTTGCCAGATTATGGCTTCTGTTGCTCTTCTTGTGAGCCATAGGGAGGCCAATTAGGGATTAGACAATATTTATTTTAAGGGAGACACACAAAAAGACATCAAAGTTAGGGACAAGCTCATGGGCGAACCTTCACAAACTCATTAAAAAATGTCTTCTGCCATGGACAAATATTTATTTCTGTTTTTACTGTATGCATGAGATAAAATGCAAAGTTCACTATGACAGAAAGTGTGATGATTGCTTGCACATTTAAGATATAAAATTGTTCTGCATGCATTGCAAAGTAAGCACTCCCATGGAGATAGAATACACCAAACAGCATATAGCATGTAGTGAGAGAGTAATAAGCCTCTGAAGTCCATTGTCCATTTTTTTTAAAATAGCAGTGACAAAAGCTTTGGCAGTCAACTGCTCTGCCAATCCAGTCCTAAATATGAGATTCCTGCTTCTGATCATTTGGAATACTTGGAGCAGGAGCGTTCGCTCCTCGGTCCTTTAAACTATTCTTCTCCTTCCTCCATAGAAGATGTAGCAAGGAGCTATCACATATTAGCACATTGTCAAAGCAGGAATCAAATATCCAAATGGCTGCCCTTGTTCTTCTCAACACAAATGTGGACTCTGTCACATCTCTGGCTGGTGAAGGGGTATCTGGCCCTCACGGACTCCTCAAGCCACAGGGGACCCCATCCCCCATCTCAACACACAACAGGAGGTGTGCATGCAGAGTCAGCCCAGGAGGGGGCGTGACCATTTGCCGACATGCTGAAAAGCACCTTCAGCAATCCTGCAGCACCAGGAAGAGGCAAGCCCCCCCCCCCGCCCCTGCGCTCTCACGTTTGCTGCAGTCACCTCCACATGGTTTGCCCGGTCCACTACTCTAATATGTGAAGAGATTGGGTCTGGCTGTCCCACATCAGAATAGTGAGTATGTGTTGCCTCCAAGGTGTTGTGGTGCATTTTGGTGCTAACTCAGAAAGGAATAGTGTGTGAGTGCTTAAAGTTTTCCCAAAAATTATTGTTACATTTATAGAGACTATATCGACAATATACATCTTGAGAGACTTGAGTGACTATGTGTAAAAGGAGGCATACAACATGTGACGCAGGGGGCATTGGCACATTGGAAACATTTCCATCTGGCGCTATGGGGGCAATAAGCAAGGAGATTAACAGCCCTAAGGACAAACTCGAGGCAACAATAAAATCTACTACAATGCCAGCTGAACTTTTACCTGAAAGTCTGGACCTGCTTACAAAGGAGACTCTAACAGTAGAGAGTCCTCAGGAGGCTCCAGTCCCCAACGCAGATGGACCCATCATGATCTCGCCGACTCAGGTTCTGGGCTCCCTCCCAAAAAGAAACTGAAATCAAGGGTGGTACGCGGCCAGCTGAAGTTGTCAACTGGCTTGGATGGTGCCTCTAATAGCTCCTGGTCCACTGTTATGCCTGACTCTCAGGCCGCGGAGGGCACGGTCTTGAAGCATTTCCTGGACATGTTTGCAGGTATGGAACAACGTATGGTCACTCTCATTAACATGATTATTGCTAGACTTTCGACAGCTTAGCCACTGGTGGAATCATGGTGGTTAAGTTCTATAATAATTGACTAAAGTGCTCCTGGTATGCCCAGACTTGGGTCCCGGTCTCATTGTGCCACTCGAATCAAGCTAGCCTGGCTGATATGGGGTGAAACCCAGAAACCGGCCCCAGCATGTTTTTTTCTGGTCCAGGGAGGACCTGGCTTGGCAGTTCGGGCTGAGTTGTTCCCATGGGGAGTAGGGCCAAGACTGATTTGCATATGGCTGGGTTTAAGCTGGAATGGCATGGTGTGCAAAAAAAACATGGATTTAGGCCCATATCTCTGTACTGGGGGTGAATGTTTGACATTGTTTTAGCATTCCGTCCATCATTTGTTCATTTTGCTGTATGAAAATGTATGAAGCTCTTGATATAAAGTGGTTTGCATATGTATAGTCAACCTGTGAGGAGATTGGGCTCCCAGACTTATTTGCTTCACCTGACCTATATTTGAACATTAACAAGGCTAAGTTAATCAAACTTTATTGGATAATGCCGCTACGAAGAGAATGGCGGCAGACAAACCCAAAGCATCAGTGATTTCTTACAATTTGGTACATATCGAAGAAGGCCTCTAATCCTATTTGTTCCTGATCCAGAAACGTCAACATAATTTCGATCTAACCAGGCTGCGTTTTAAATATTTACCCCTCATGGTGGGTGTAGGAAAGTAGGATCTACTTCTATGGTTACCCCCACTTTTTGCCTGATGCTAAGCTGTATTTGACTAGTCTGACTGGGATCCTGCTAATCAGGACCCGAGTCTGTCTGCTTTCTCCATAAATTGTTATGTTCAGTACTTAGGTACACCCCAGATTGGATACTGGGGTACCCTTAAAAGTCCCTAGTATATGGTACCCATGTACCCAGGGCATAGGTAACCCAGAGGTCCCCATGGGCTGAAGCATGCATTATGCCACCCATGGGAGACCATTCAAAATGGAACTACAGGCCTGCCATTGCAGCCTGTGTAAGCTAGTGCTTGCACCACTTACTAAAGATATAGGTTTCCTATATCTAGGGTCACTGCACTCAAAACCTATAAGTCACCCCTATAGCAGGCCTTTGCAATCCTGAAGGCAGGGTGCTTGGTTCAAGTGAGAGGGTGCCCCTGCATGAGCAGGACACCCCTACAGCCTACGGAGTCCATTGTCCCGGGTTGTCAGTCAAGCAGCCATATACTACATAGAGGGCCATCACGTAATTACGCGATGACCATCCCGAAACTGGCTACAACAAATCCTATCATGTTGGAAGAGCCCTCCGTTAGCCTCTCAGTGTTCCCGGTACCAACCTTCTTGACCCGGACAGCACAAAATGGTTGCTGCCGACCAGCGACACGATTCTGCCCTCCTGCTGCTGAGCCAAGCTCGAGTAGGGGAAGGCAGAACAATAGGCATCCTGTCACAGGGAGGTGTGATCACCTCCCAGACAGGATTTAGTGTATTGGGGTAGGGTGGGTGCGCTTACCAGCGCCACTCAGTCTGCATGAGGGGCACATTTGGTGTCCCTGTGCATAGTCCAATTCAAACCAGTCCTGGCGCGAAACTGGGCAAAGGACATGGGATTAACCTCCCCCTGTCCAGACCCTCCCTTGGGAGGGTCCCCTGAATCGTCCCAACCCTTTCCCTAGGGTACTTAAGGGCTTTCCTGGGTGTAGGTCCCTAGATTCGTTGTGGGACAAGATTCAGATCAGACACCACTTCTTCTTCTACAGTCTGGGCACTCTGGACTTCGCTGGACTTCGTTTGGGCCTGACCTCATCTCCCTTTCAGTCTGCTGGGTCGTCTGTGCCTGTGCACCATACAGGAACCTTCCAAGGCTTGTGGGCATCAAAGACACCTGAAGGAATCTCCCTTGGAGTGAAGGAGCCACTCCCCTGCATTTGCAGGCACTGCAACTAAGTCGACCGGTCTGCTGATCCTGAGCTCTTCCGGACTCCATAAGGTTCTACAACACCGATGGTGGTTTTCCACAGCTCCGAGGCCTGCCCCGCACCTCACCAAGTTTGAGGCCAGTATTCCTTGCGGGGGTTGCAGTAACCGAACCCCTGTGCACCGCAGCAATTTGCAGTTGCAAAGGCTTGTTGGCTTCCTTCCAAGAAGATCTTCGGGCTCTAAGTAGCCCCAACCTCAAGCACCTCCAGTGACCAAAGTCTTTGTCCACATCACATCTTGTGCACCGTGGCCTGCAAATTTGGTGAACTGCTTGAGGTCCTCCCGCGACTACAGTGCCTCCAGCCTGTGGGTCCATTTCAGGGTCCCACTTGTTTCTTTTGGGCTCCTCTGATTGCTCGGGGCCTGCCCTGACTCCTCTGCTTGTGGTGAGTTCCCTGGACCTTGCTGGTCCCAATGTTGCTCCTTCTTCAATTCCTGCATTGGTTGCATTTGCCAAGGCTTGTTGGTGCTCCCGCCAGACACCAACCCCTCAGCACTCGACACCCTTCATGGGACAGCTCATGCACAGCTCCTGGTCTTCCTCAGCATCGCCTGGTCCTCACAGCTGCAGAGTCAAGGTCATCGTCACCCATCCTGCAACACCAGAAATCGGAGGGCATTCGTCTTCCAAGTCTCCTGGTCACTCCTGAGTGACATAGACTCTGTCCCCTCTGCATGCAGGTAGCTCTCATCTAGACTCCACCTTCGGATTCCACCGGACACTTTCTCTTCTTCAAGCAGCGGCACTTTCCTGAAGTCCTCCATTGGGTTTGATGGCGGTTTCCGACACCAGTTTACACGTATGCACCCGGCTTCCCTGGTGTAGGTAACGTGGGTACTAGGGTATCCACGGGTGGGGTGGCTCTCCAACCTTCTGTCTTCCACGGGGTTTCTTCAGGGCCCACTGGGAAGGGTCCTTCATCTTTAAAAATCCAACTGGGACTTACGCGTAGAGTTGTACGGAGCATGCAGTCATGTTCCCACACTGCACACACTCTCCGTGGGGCTCCTAGTCACTCACCTTGGGTGGTTCCTTGGGTCCCCAGCACTTCTGCATCCTCTCGACATTGTCTTGATCCGAGTCGTGGTTCTTATACCACTTTCTTAGTATATGGTTTGGTCCCCCCCTGGGGCTCACTGTGTATTCTGTGCTATTTACTGTGTTTCTTTGCAAAGTATTGTGTGCATTGTGATTATCTCCGGGTAGGAGACATCTAGACGTGTTAGGAGTATTAAATAATAAATACATATTTTTATAAATACTTGGTGTGGTTCTTTTTCACTCAATCTATACTATAAGACTGCATTCTGGTAAAACAAGCTGCTTTACACTCCTTCTGGACTAAGCCTGAAGGCTGCTCTCCACCACTTAAAGAGCTTTCTAAGGTTGTCTAAGACCTCTTAAATCACCATAAGGGTTGTCTGGACTGGTTCAAGGTGCCCACTTACGTAAGTTGACATCATATACCAGGCCAGCTTCTCACAGTGGGCTACCCAGCATAACTACTATTCTATATCAGACCTGGGTCCCTGCCCATGTGATGGCATTTCCACTCAGACTAACCTACACATTGTGTTTTTTTGCCTTTTTTATGCTATCCCAAGAAGAGAATTTATATTGCCTCTGTTTGAGGTGTTTAAGTTCAGTCAGTGCAAACCTGCTCTGCTGTTTTTGCAACAATTACATAGCCACCTGATATGCTACTCAATGGCACTTTTTATTTGGCAGATTTTAAAAATACGAAAACGTGCAATACATTAAAGGGCATCTGCCCAAGGGATTATTTATTGGGATATGAGATGTACAGCCTGTTCAACTTCTTTTTATGTACCGCTTTCTAAGATTGTATTGCTGTTAATGTTATGCTTTACCACTTTTTTGATTTTTATTCAGTGTATATTCCATTTATTCAATGTATATGCCGTTCTTTTGCTTGTGCTTTTATGCTACAGAAATGTAGCGAATAAAGATTTTTGACTGACTGACTGGGTAATTTTAAACCATGAAACTATAGTAGAATGAAACGTTTTTTGTTTTTTTTACTAACCTCTATTTTGAAGTCATTGGAAGATAGTTTACTGGTGTTAGCATGTAAGTCACCTTTAGAGTATTCAAAGAGAATCTTAGATGATCCATCTGAAAAAGTATTATTTTTATTATTTGTTATGCAAATTCAAGAATGCTCTTTAAAGTTACAATCTCATTCTTTCAAATTGGTAGCATCCTCTGTAAATTACGTCCTAACGTTTTACCTAATTTACAGCTACAGTTTGTGGATGTCCTTCCTTTCCTTCTAGAGCAATGTACATAGCAGGGCATCCCGGGAGACAATTGTTTTTATGCTGTCAACATGCACACACCATGAGTGCGAAGAAATCCACAGCAGTAAATACAATTCAAGAGGAGGGAAATGGACATTAAAAGGTGTTGAATACCTTGTAAGATTGTGAACACCATGGTCGGACTGGCCTGTAGGCCAATCTAGCAGTGCCAAATGGGCTGGTCTAACAGGGTCAGTGTATTGGCTAGTTTTTTGGCTGTTTGTGGGCCTGCGTTATGGTCTGGTGGGTCATTTTTACTGATGACTTCCCTGCTGTTATTTAAAACATTGCTTGTAGCAAGCACAAGTTCATGAAGTCTCCAATATCTTGCAAAACTCCTATACAGCATGCCTAATTTTAAAACTGACCCGATTTGCATAAGTGGGCCACATTTTTAGCTATCTGGCTCATATGTATGAACATAATTTCCAATAGACACAGAATGTGTAAAACCCTTTTATACATCAGGTCCCTGATTCACCAATGGGGCCACTTTTATATCGGTGCCCGGTAGTGCTTAATTTGAGCCGGTGGTTTTCAGTACTTGGCACCAGCACTTAATTGTCAGCACTTGCTCCAGGGACAGTCCACCACATGGTGGCACTGTCTGTCTAATTTTGAGGTGAGCACAAACTGTTTAACAAGTCAATATACATTAAAAAAAGAACAATACCTGCCACTCACGCCATAATTATAGGTTTGGGTGGCCTAGAATAGTCTGAATTGCAACACTTATAGGAGTGCGATGGTTAGTAGTTGTGTTGATACAGTCATTGGCAGAGCTAACAGGAACAATGGGTGGTGCAGGCTGCAGTGGCCACCCGAGAAGGGCCCTGGCACTTATGTTTTCACAAATTAAGCACTGGTGCCCGGTCCTATTTTCTGTCCCAGATTGACCCTGGTGAATTCCCTCAAACATGTACATGGCATTAACAAACTGAACTCCTCGTCCTTACACATCCTGGAAATGGTCAGATATTCCCTGTAGCAAGGATTAGGAGGGGATCGGATCACCCCCAGATTTGGTGTGAATGTAGGAAAAGGCCTTGCTATTTATTTTTGTTTCATCTGAGGATTTTGTTCCCTGCAGAGAAAAAAGAGGAAAGCAAATATGCATTTGCATATACAGCTGGGCGCTTTGTACAGCCCCTCACGGGGGAATTGGCAGCCTGCTTACCACAGTTTGGTCTTCTCTATGGGATCAGTCATAATTTACTAAATTACTTTAATTTTACTTTTCTGATCACCTTTCGTCTGATGTGACTCATCCCCACTGAACAACATGTTCGCCCTCTGCAGTTAGTACTGTTGTGTTCTGCGTACAAGGTGGTCTATAAAAATCGTACTGCTGAGCAGCCTTGAATTCCGCTAATGGAAATACGGATCCTATCATTTTATCTCAATGGCACTGTGGTCTCTCCAACAAATTTTCAGCTTAGGACTCTGCACTATTGCAGTTTTATTTATTTTATGAGGTTTGGGTGTTTTCTGCTCCTGCACTTTTGCAGTTTATTTTATTCCTGTACTGATGGTTGGAAAATAGCTGAAAATATATAAGTAGGTGAGATCAGATAGTGATGATGTACAGCACACTGATAGGCTTACAAGTTTCTTTAGAGTCATACTGAACATACAAACAGAGATTTAGGGATGACTACCTCGTTACAATAATGTGGGAGTGCCCAAAGGTCTAGGCAGTGCCATTCTGTAATCGTTCAGGGTATATAAGTAGTTGAATGACTTGGGAGACAGGACGAATAGTGGAGTGAGGAGATTAAAAGAGCAAGATAAGGAGAAAAGGTGGTGAAACCAGAAAGGTCGTGGGTGCAGGGTCAAACTGACCTATAGGGCAAGCGGGCAGTGCCAATGGGCTGATCTGACAGATCAGTGTGTGAGCCGGTTTTATAGCAGTTTTGGGCTGGTTTTATGGCCAGGTGGGCTGTTTTTTTACTTTTTATTTCCCATACATTATTTTCACTTTATATTTTCCATATACTATCACTTTTTTCACTATATGCTTTGCTAATGTGGACCACTTTTATTTTGGTGCCCAGACTTATTTTTTATCCCAGTCCGAACCTGGGTGAGAGACAGAAGTAGTATATGTTAATGGAGCCAGGAGAAGGGGCGAGCGGTAGGCAAGAAAGGGAGAGGTGGGATGTCTCATGAGGCCCTTAGGAGCATATTTGGCAGAACCAGATAAAGGGAAAAGAAGTTAGTGTCAGAGAAAGGAGATGAACAGCAATGAGATGAGGTAATTAATACAAAGTATAGAAGGGAGAAGGTCTAATGGTGCATGAGGACACGCAAAGCAGGCATAGTGGAAATAGGTTGTCTGATGGGGGAGGAAGCAGAATGACTGCTGGGACAGATTAGAGGCCGATGGTGAAGTAGGAGCATAGGGAGAAAGAAAGAGGGTCTGGATCCTAGTTGCCACCTTTTGCAGGCATTGTTTAAAAAGAAATGTTTTCATTATTTTTACGCACAGTGTCAGTAGGCCACCTCAACATCTCATTTCTGCTTGGAGTGAATTCCAGAGCTGCTCCAGGGATGATTGTGAGCTGACTGCATTTGTTTTTAGGCTTCTGAATGTGAGTCAGAGAATGTCTTTGCTTCTCAGTTATTTGTTTCCTCCTAAAATATTTAAGGTGGCACGCAGATAAACGGATGGGTATAGTGAATGGGTATATATGTTACACAGGGCCGTGTGAATTTGATTCTAGCCTCTATTGTAATGCACTGTATCTCTTTCAAAACAGGGATGACATGTTCAAATGTTCTAGCTGCAGACATGAGTACAGCTTCTGAATGTAAGATGGCAGTGAGAGGGAAGGTTATGGACTTGGGGACTGCTATAAGGGTGGCATTCCTATAATTGATTGTGGAATTTCCCCTGCTAGTCGGAAATCAGTTATGTTTTATTATAATTTATTCGCTAGGCGTTTGTTGAAAGATGCTTCTTGGTGCAACCTTAAAGACTAAAAGTAACCGGGTACAAGGGCAGAAGATGTCAAATATTAAAGAGGCACGTTTTTAGCCATTGTCTAAAACAGAGTCGGTTCATTTCTGCCCACAAACTCAAAGGCCGAGAGTTCCACAGTCTGCCCGTTATTGTAGGAGAAGCACGGTCTACATAAGTCACTGTTCTGCTCCTAGTGATGGAAAGAAAGAATTATTTTTCTGAGCTGACATTTATGGTGAAGGTCTTGTCTTTTGATGGTATGACTTGTGTCCACTAGATAGGTTAAAGATGAAGCCGATTATCATCAGCCTTCATGTAAAAGTGTACCTCTAATTTGTGGAGTAATTGGGTATGGGGGCATATACATGTTAAACTGAAATAGTGAGAGGATTAAACCTGTGGCACCCTGCAGTAGATATTTAGGTATTCAAGGAGTAAGGCTCAGATTAGCCACTTGTTACCTCCCTGAGGGATGTTCGGTCCTTTCGGACTATAAGAGTGATACATATTGCTTGAGGCAAAGTGATAAAATTGTGTTTGATAGATCTCTGCTCTGGAGAACACCACACAGTGAAATTAGGATTCTACTGGAAAGTTCAGCTGACCTACTGACCTTCCCAGAAGTATGCTGGGAAACCTGTGCCTGGCACAGCTTTCTCACCAAAATGGAGGGAATGATTGTGAATTTGAAAAAGTATGAAAAGTATGTTCAGGTGGAGGCGTAAATCTATGCCCGTACTTTCCCGCTTTTTTGTGAATCAGCTTTAATTGATTGTTGTACCTATGGCCCAGCTCGTGGAGGTTTCCGTAAGTCATTCTTTCATGATGTAAGTTACAGTGCTTAATTTGAAAAAGAATGAGTGCAGGTGCCCAAAGCTCTGCTCAGAATTCAGCGGCTGGTTTAATTAAATGTTGGTGTTCCTTATACCAAAGCTGCATAGTCTTGGTTTAACCTCATGCCTCTTTAATCCACTACCAGACATTTCCTGCCCCTTTGTCTCACTCTTGCTGGTTCCTGTCTTACTTTGTGGCAGTCCCCAGAAATGAGTGCTGGTGGCCCCCGGCGGCAACCACTGGCTCAAATTACGCACTGGTAAGGTATAAGAAAAGCTGTTAAATGGGAAGTACTTATTAATATTACGAAAACCACCCAATCTGCTGTAACTTAAGTTGTATATCTTACAGAGTTATTCCTACCACTTTCCTATGATTTCAATAACCTGCAAACCACAGAGGGTGCTAGTTCCTTATTTATGATACTCAATTTACTACCCTTGAAAGGATGGCAAGCAGAGTCTGCTTTTCATGAGCCAGGAGTCACAGGCACAGTCCTCTTTGCTAGCCCAAGGTGCGGCAGGTGCAGTCCAGCAGTTGGTGCAGCCTCTCTTCCCAGGTACAAGAGTCAACAGGGCAGTCCTTCTTTGGTCCTTTCTCCAGTTCCATCATGATCTGAGTTTCAGGGTGCAAGGGGTGACATATTTATGCCCAGAAAGTGCCCTGGGGGGATGATGTAGTCACTAGCCAATGGGCTACCAGGATCCCTCCCACCCTGTGACGACTTCCGGCTATATGTGGCAAAAATCTATATCTCCGAACCCTCCTGTAGATGTTCTTCATCTTGGTGTCTTAAAATTCATAGAAATATAATCTGTTTTTATAAATTGGTGTTGGATTGCTTTCGTGTTCTGTGACTTTCTTGTTTCGTTGTTTGGTGCTTCAAAATGCTTTACACTAGCTCCTTTGTTTAAGTCTTGCTGCTTGAAGCCACAGTATCCTTCTGCTTCTCTGTGGAAGACCGAGAGAGGGGCCACCTCATTGGGAGGCAGTAATGGTAATATGAGCCAAAAACTGTGTCCAAACATATGGTCAGCTTCTTTGCTAGGCAGGTATGTAGATACAATATAGTAGCATATATTACAATAGAATACACTTTTACATATTCAGGCACACAGAGACAAAGTGATATTGCCCAGAATCACATAATCATTTGTCATGTGCCAACAGTGGCTTTAAAACCCAGAAGTCCGCAGGCCAAGGTCAGTAAGATAGATGTTAAAAACCTCTTTGAGAGATCTATTTAGGCAAACTTCTTACAATAGAATTCAATCATTAGAATTCCCCAAAAAGCTTAAAACTCGCTGAGTCTTTCTCAAAACTATCAGTAATAGTCTTGATTTTCAAAATTGTTTGTCATGTTACAGACTTTAGGACACAGGCTGTGGCAATGTGTACTCCTGTGCAGACATGCACACTCATGATTACAGAGACACACAAACATTTGGACAATCCATATTTAGAGACAGGAATAAAAAAAAAAATCTTCATGTGTTCCCGGCCCTAAGTATCATCACGGGGGACTGGGAACCAAAATCAGCCCTGGCAAACAGCTCAGCCGGCACCCGGGGGTGGAGGGGTACTAGTTGGAAGCACAACTCCCGTCTCACCGTTGCCGCTTTCGTTGCAGGGGGCCCTAGGGGTGCAAAACCGGCATCCACCCTGGCGGCTCACCAGGGAAAAGTTCATTTTGTTAATAGTTTATCATAAGTGTTGACAGCATTGAAAACTAATTAAATGCTTTTTTGGAGTAAGGGAGCCAAAGTAACAGAAAGCAAACAAACTGGCAATCTCAGAAGATGCTTTAGGAGGGAAGGAACTGGGACACACGATCTAACTATTCAAACACAGGCACAACCAAAATGCAATTTGCTTGGAGACACAAACCTCAAAAATTAGTTTCTAAATTAGGGAATTTTGGTTAGGACCTGTAAAAAAGGTAATTTAATGTATAAGTAATTAAATAATCCATGACTTTAAATTTTCAAGAACATTGCATGTCTCCTTGATGTTCCATGTGCCACTAGGTCTGATGCCTCTTTTTTACTCATGGAAATCCTTGGTCCCTTGCAAGATCTTTGAAACCTACAATAGGGGCGTACCATATCCCACTTATATCAATATCAAATGCCATATTTTTATATAGCTTTTCTTATGGAGGCCACAATGTGGTCTTCTACCAGAAATGATCCAAGACATTTACTTATTTACTTATCCATCCATTCAGAGGTTTACACAGTACATTCACCACCACAAGCCAATGCATGGCAGGACAACAGTCAGTAATGTAATGCACAATAATGGATCATGTAGTTGTAAACATTGAGATTCAGTCAGAGTAGCAGGGTAGGTGCTGGTTTTCTAAACATCGTGGCCTGATTCACAAATATTTTGCTGTAGCTTGTTCTTGTAGTGCAACTGACTTACTACTGAAGTGCAGAAGTAAGCCAAATGTATTCCTGGCTTAAGATTTCGGAATATTTCCGAAAGGGCAACTTGGATGTTGAATTTGTAACTATATTCCATGTAATTGCATACTGAGGCCCAGATTTATCAAGGTTTTGAGTCACCCTTGTGACACGCAAAGCGATGAAGGGCGACGCAAAACCTAGAATGAGATTTACTAGGCCATGCAGAGGCACCCTGCGTGGCCCTACAAAGCATGGTAAATTGCTGCCTTGCTTTACACTGCGCTTGAAAGGCGTTTCATGGGTGGAGCGTGGGTGGTCCCACGCATACACCCATGTATTCTGAAGCATTTCCAGATTTACCAACACTGGTAGACCTGGGAATGCATTAGAACTGTATGCCTTCCCGGTAGAGGAGCAACGAGGAGAAATATTTTTTTATCTCCTCGTTGTTTCTTCTTTCTAAGTGTGTTGCATTCTCCAGCACACTTAGGGGTCGATTACGATGTAGTTCGGAAGGGCTCCGAATCGAATTTGGGTTTGCCGAATCTGATTTGGAACCCTTATTTCCGACTGAATATTACGCAGTTCCCAATGACCGATTATGATGCCCGGAAAACGTTAGGGCTGTTCGAATTTGTTCCGAAAGGCATTCAGACAGGTTGCGTCTTTTGGAGCCGAATCGTACAGCTCTATGGACTCGGTTTCCGAGCGAACGATTACGATGACCGATTTGGACAGTCGTTCCGAATAGGCTTCTCCGGTCCGAATCGGCTCCCGGAATCTGTCTTTGGGGGCCCGTAGCAGGCCCCCCTTCACCCGGGGCCTTCCGAATGGGGCATGTGGGGGTACCCAAGGGACCACCTTCTTTCCAACCATGCACAGTGTGGCAGGCACCAAGGGGTGCTAGCCACAGGATGCACGATTTTCCCCAGCCACCCCTTTCTGCAATGGGAGCCTGTGTTGTCGTTCGAAACACAGGCTCAACTGAATCGTATCCGGAAGCAACCGGATGCATCCAAATCACTCGGTCGGACTCCCCCGAGTTGAGTCGTTCAGAAAGCATTCCGGGACCGATTCGGTTGAGATCGTAATCGGCCCCTTAGTAAGAGGAAAATGCCCTGCGTTGGTGCTAGGCTGTACTGAGTGCACCAGCGCAATGAGAGGACAGGAATGCACCAAATCTTGATAATTATGATCCCTTTCCCTTTCACGAAGAGAAGTGCAGCATGGTGTATTCCTGCGATGCAGTGCATGAAAAACCATAAATCTGTGCCTAAGAATTTTAAATTCTGTTACTGCAGAGTCTTGGAGTTCATGTAGTTTACTTTTCACATTGGCATATACTTATTCTTTTTTTGCTTAGCAGACAAAAAATAACTTTTGAGTTCTGAAATGTCTGATATTTTAGTCCATCCCAGTACCCAGTAACAATTCTCATTTCTTTTACTATGCTTCAGTAACTTAGGTTCATGTTACATAAGAGTCATAGGGGGATATTTAAAAGAAACTGGTGGAGCACAGTGTTAGGTCAAAATTGGTAACTGCGCGCTCTGGCAATTTCAAAATGCAAGGATATGCCGTATTTACAAGAATGCTGTGCACCCCTGCGCGACCCCTAGCTCTGGCTTTAACAATGCTGTCTGGCACCAGCGCAGGCACCCTAGCACCATTTTGCAAGGGTGCCTGCGCTGCAGGGGCAATTGTTTATGTGCTTTATGTGTTTATGGGACACCTTTCAGCACATAAACAATCTTAACAGGCGATTTGCTCTTTCTGTGTGTGCTGCAGAATACAGCACAAGTGGAAAGAGCAAAATACGAGGAGAAATAAACTTTTCTTCTTGTGTCGCCTGCTTAAGACCAGGTATTCCCTGGTGGTATTTTGGGCGCTGCCCCATACCTTGTAAAATGGGGCAGTGTCAAAAAGCAATGGGTGTTGCAACGGAACGCCCACTGCAACACCTATTGCACGCCCCTTTCACGCTAAGTGCTGCGTGAATAGGGACATTATTTACAAGGCGGCGTGAACACCGCCTTTTCAATAAGCGAAGGAGTTAACACCACCAGAACGTCGAAAAAAGTGACGTTCTAGTGGTGTTAACTCCTTGTACATATGCCCAATTGACTGAACAACCATTAGGTCAGATTCTCAAACTTTTCCCATGTTTAAGTCAGTCTTACATATACACAAATGTTGAAACTCCAAGTGACAGGTGAGTCTCAAAGCCAGGTTTGCATACAGAAATGTTGTTCTGCTTTTTGCAGTGCAATGTCTGTGGCACACGTATCACACTTCTAAATGTAAAGGTATACATGAATGAACCTGAAGCAAATAGATCATGAAGTATGGGAAAGTCTGACAAAAATTCTCATTTTCCCACGGGACGGGGGAGAAAGACATTTGATTCAAAATTATTTTATACGAAAAGAGAATCTCTATATTTGAAATTGCTCTAGTCTCCAGTTTGCATGTACATTCTCTGAAACCTAGAGACTCTGTTCACAGGGTTTAGAAAAACCGGTACACACCAGAGATGTAATATGGATGAAATACAGTTGCACACATAAGCTCCAAATCGGATATACATTTACAAATCCCAACAACATTTAGGTATGCACATACCCATTTAAAGATTTTTCAACGTCTTTTCCAACCGGCCTCATGTGTCTAAACACTGTCGGAGTGGGCCAGGCCTCATCAAGTATTGTTACTTGGATTAGACACCATACATATGTTATATGTCAGATTCTGGATTGTTAATTGAAGGAAGTACAAGCTATGGAATAATAGTTTTTAGGTTTTACTTCCTAACAATAGCTTCATTTTAACAATATTTTTTTCAGTATTTGTTCCCTGATTGTTACATTAATGTTCGATGAGGCAAGGTAACCCTATCTAAGATTTCATTTTTTTCCAATGAATTGTTGAGAGTTTTATGGTATGCTGCATTCAGTTTCCATTTTGCTATAATGCACTGTACACAGCCTTCAGCCTATTGCAGCAGGATACGGGCATGGGGCCTGGCTTTCGACCAGTGGCTGCCCCCAAGCGCTGCACTACCGGGTCTGCTATTCATTGGCTTTGGGTGTGAAGGAGTGGGCTCTTGGTGAGGGTCATAACCTGCAGCCAGGCCCAGTGAGTAGTCCCACTACACTGAGACATCTCCCTGTGACCTTCTGCAGTGTTCAGCGTGCTCTGGGCGCAAGGCTTGTGGTCAGGCCCTCCTCCATCCCTTCCACAGCAGTGCCTACTTTGCACGACTGTCAGCTGTCTATTGAGAGCTCTTGGAGTCAGACTTGGCCCACAGCAACAGGTCCACAGTGCATGGGCTGTGGCTGGGCGCAAAAGACCGCATATGGAAAGGATATGAACGAGCTTCCGTTAACATCAGGCCCAAAATGCATGACCATGAGCAAGTGGCTCACAGTGCACTATCTGGCCTGCGGCCAGGTCCTGCACCAACCCACATCTCCACTGCACATGGTCTTTGGTGGTGTACACCGGGCTCTGTGAGCAGGGCCTGGACTTTAGCCAGCCTCTTTTCTATGCCCTGCACAACCTGGTACTGTGGCTGTGTGCAGCAGGCTCTCAGCTTGATTTCACGCACATTGCAAGATATTAGCATATGTAAAGTTTTTGTTCCCTTCTTTAACTTTGCCCTTTTCTTGATGGAGCTGCATGAAACTTGATATGTTAAGAGTAATCTAAACATGCTAAATGCCTGACATGTTTTGTGCCCATTTGTCAAACTGTACCAAAGTTCAAAGGATTCAAAAAACACCTTTACAACGGAAACCATAACTTAGCCACAAAAGCATTTTTCTGCAAACAAAATGCATTCTCGCACCTTTTTGTAATGAGCATTTCTGAAAATCTACTTAATAGATTTTCACCAAACCACAAAATGCACACTTCCTTAGGAATGTTCTACTTTCATGCCAAGATTGGTGAGATTCTCTTCGGTGGATTTTGCTGTATCAGTTAGCAAAATTTTATATGTGAACAGAAATGGAAAACTATTCTTTTTCACCACACACACTCTCGTAAAGACAAGAGTTTAAAAACGTCCTGACTATCTTGTAGACTCTTAAGGTAAGTGGCATATAATTCATTGAAATGAGTGCAGTCTTATCACAGTATGCTGATAAGGTATGTTAAGTTTAGCACTTGGCAGGTCACTAGAACCAAGACAGTTAAACATGAAAGAAAGATCTAAAGGAAAACCGAAATTCCTGGGCAGGGCATTTGAACAGCTTACATAAATTATTGTTCACTTATCTATCAAGCTCTGGTGGAATAATCTGTAACACTTTCCTCACTGCTACTTTAGTTTAATATTTAATGAAATTATATGTATATTCCTATACCAGTCAATCAGCCGATTAATTTCTTTGGACATGCAGTGCATATCAAACACTCATCTGATTATCGTGATTGTGAAGTAGTGTGCAGTTTAAATGCATAGTGACATCTCTGGGAACAGTAGGACACTATTCATACTAAATGAGATGTGTACAGACCACTAAAAAAACACCATTGCCACTGATATATCAGCAGCTAGTGAATTAGCATATTCATTTGTTAAACTATACAACACAAGCAAAGTTTTCTTCCCGGTTTGGAGCACTGTATCATAGGCCCAAGTCACAATGGCCGAATTTGAAGTTTGTGTGTAAACCAAGATTTAGGAAGACAGTTGTTTCATTGACATGCATGCTAGGCTTTTAGAGTATGTAGAGTAGCTAGGCATCACAACCCACCACTTCGGAAGATCACCAGTCATCACTGATCTAACTTGGTAGATTTTGCAGAGTTTACTTGATCTAAACATGTTCGCACTATTTCCAAAAACATTTTTTGGACATGTAAGGTGCTAAACTATGAGTTAGCAATTTAACATTCAGCACTCTAAGACAAGAATTGAAGCACCACATCTCACGCCATTGTTCCACCAACAAACTATTTGCCAGAGGGGTAGTGGGCGCAGCGAAGAATTTGGGAGATATCAATGCAGGCAGTGGAGCGTGTCAGTGGTGGAAGTTGGCGGTGCCCATGGTGGAATTAAAGGAAGTAGGGGAAGGCTTTCTAAGAACAACTTTGAGTCCAGGTTTTGTGTTAAGAACTATGGCAACCCCTCCTGGCATTTAGACGACGAAGCCACAGGAGACTCATTTTTTGTACTACAATATTAAAATGCATTGCATTTACTTTTAAAGCCCTGTCTGCTACCAACCATCTTGTTTACTTTCTGTAGGCTGCAGTGTGAAGTT
Organism: Calotriton arnoldi; assembly: GCA_963921515.1. Classification (NCBI taxonomy): domain Eukaryota; kingdom Metazoa; phylum Chordata; class Amphibia; order Caudata; family Salamandridae; genus Calotriton; species Calotriton arnoldi. Next base: position 288,203 of record CAWUFW010003690.1, read on the forward strand.
TCAAAACATTTCTTTTCCTTGGAGAAGGCACTCAATAGAGTCAAACATAGTTTTTGCTCCAAAGGGAAAGAAACACTGCGTGGAAAAGATTCACGATCAAATAAAACCAAAAAGTCCACAACTCCAGACTTTGGAATTGTTCATGAGCTTCTTTGTTCATGAACGTACCTGTTGGTCTAGAGTTAAATAAATGAAATCTGCAACCACTATGTTATGTAAAAGTGATGTAATATGATTAAATTATGCCCACAGTACTGCAGGATCTGACCAGCTGTAGTAGTGCTGCCCCTCCCTGCCCTGGTAACCCCTTCACACTTCTCGTGCAGGGCATTCCTTAGAAGCACTAAGAGAACTTGTCTTTGACCCTTTAGTGACCTTGAAACCATTTGGAAAAGTGGGAGAGGAATGATCCCTAGATTTACATTTTTGTGCTGTCCTGCTAAAACTACTAGAAACCCATTTTTAGGGGCTGCAGCGTAATCTCTCTGTCCTTTTCTTCTTGTATATATACTGTTTTTCTATCCTCAGGTGGGCCCTATCCATTTATCTGCTGCTGGTTGCACCCCAACCTTTACCATGCCTCAGGCTCCATGGTACCCCTAACCCCTGTTGCTCCTCACTGCCTTGGTCACCCCTTCTCATCTCTAGTGAGGGTCTTTCATTAGATCCTGGCTGCACCTAGAGAACTTGTCTTTGTCATTTTGCTGGTCTTGTGGCAATTTAGAAAAGCAGGAGTGGTATGTTCTTCAAGTTAGATGACATGTGCTGTTTTGCTAAAGCTGCTAGAAGCTCAATTTAGGGGCTGCAGCTCTAGCCTCTTCTCCCAGTATGACCACTGTTTTCATCCCTCTGGTGTGGCTTTACCCTTCTGTGTTGAAGGTTCTCAGTCACCTTCCACTGCCCCAAGATCCCCCCCCCACTGTTCGTATCTGCCTATCTGCCCTAGTCACCTCTTCTCAACTGCAATGAGCATCTAATTTAGTTCAGGGTGATGCACTGAGAGAACTAGTGTTTGTGCCTCTGCTGACCCTGAGGCCATTTGAAAATGTTGCTTACACAGTGAAAGCAGGGTAAGGTTAATTTCACCACATTGCCTCTTTTTTACCCTGAAATGTCATTCAGTACTTTTGATGAAAGTGACAATTGTTTGGGAGGAAATTAAAGAAAGGCAGGAGCATGCCTTCTCATGTCATATCTTGGAATGGTGAAGACAGAAGGATAACACTAGATGGACCGACTTGTTCTTGTGCTGTCAAGGCAGCAATCAACTAATCTCTTCTTCTATCATCATCATCATCGCATGTTCAGGATGGATGTCTTCCTAGGGTCTGAGCACTGACCCGGTTAGGGATCCCCTGATTGGTACCTTTTTCACCTACAGGAGCTTTAGAGAGTGAGAGAGGAGATTGGGGCATGAACCCCTGCTCACAATTTTGGCCTCATTCATCCTAGCAGGGGTGGATAAAATCTGAGCCTTTTAGAGAATATCATGTTTCTGCTCAGATCGCCAAGTTTTGATTCCTCTTCCACTTCTTTGATCATTCCTCAGGTATATTTGTATAGCAGTAGGCAGTAGCCTGGCCTTTAAAAAAAGATACATGGCTACTTTTCATATCACCGATTCCCCTTCTTGCCTATTTGGCATCATTTTACTCATTTGACAGCATTTGTGCCTGGTGCATGTTACCATATGGATTAGTGGGCCTTGTCCTGCCCAAATTCAAAAAAGCTGGATGGGGTGGCAGAAGTTTTCTGGTGGGAACCGCCAGACTCTGGAACTCCCTCCCGCTAGAACTAAAAAAGGACACCCAACTGCTGACTTTTAGGAAGGCGATTCTCTCCTTGAGCTGCCGCCTAGACACCCTTGGGTATTAGTCGCGCTATACAAATTTCCTTTTATTTAATTTCATTCCTTATTACTGCCCTTTCTTAGTGTACACACATACAGTACCACACTGCCCTGTTGGTACATTTTTGCTGTCATGATGCCTATACGTTTTAGTTCTAACTATAATTTCCGAACTGCATTAGTAGTGGTAGCAGAAGTATTTCAGGGATTACAGCACTGCATTAGCCACAGTTCTACCTTGAGTGTTGTTGTAGCATTAGTAGTAGATGTAGGAGTACTAGTAGCTGTCATGGTATTAGTAGTAATATCCACATTAACAAGGTTTTCTTACAAGTACAGTATTAGTTGTACAACATGGAATGTAAAGCCAGTGCCCCATGGACCACCCATGGACGCAGCCTAAGATAGGGCAGTGGCAGCCGCTGCCTGCATAAAATAAGATAGGGTAGATAAGGTGGGAGGTATTTGCCAGGACAGTTCCAGTTTTACACCATCTGTCCTGGCAAATTGTTTCTTTCTGGTTTTGAGAGGGGGTCAACTGAATACAGAGGGAGGTATGTTTCATGTGTTTTTCATGTGTTTGAGTGCATGATCAGCTAGCAGCCCTTTTCAGTAAGCTAACAGAGATGATGCTGTCTGTGAAAACTGAATTTAATTACCCCAAAGTGCCTCATTATCATTGTTATCTGTTGGTGAGTGCTGTCATTTAAGTCATTCTGTGCCACCTGTCAATGCAAAGCTATAGTCCTATTGATATGTTTGGGGAAAGTCCTTGTTCTTGTTTTTCAGAGTCTGGTCACCCTATCATTAGATGAACAAGGTTGACAGCACTGGTAGTGCTGCACAGAGACAGTGCCTAAAAATTAATGACACAGTAGCTATACAGTGCAGTATGTATCTTGCAACAATGCGACACAGATTATAATACTGCGACATTGTTTTTACCAGATTATGTCTGAACAGAGTGGCATTGGATAAGAATTATCAACAGCTAGGCATGTCTATTTATTGTTGTGTGAGAATTCAGGGTTAACTGAATAATCACCTGATTGGAGGAAGTGAAACTCATTGCACATTAAACAGCAGCACATCAGTTGCTCCTGGTTTAAAAATCAGCAGTTATTTTCCTGGGATGTCCTGTTTTTAGAATTTTAAACACATTTTGTATTACCTGTCCATAGCTGCCAAGTTTCCTAGGTCCTTGGATAACTAGTTCGGTCAGTCCTGTTTTTTCAAAGAATTTTGGGACTTGTAGTCTTAGCCCGGTCTAAAACCAAAGACTAGAAGTCCCAGAAATGTAAGACAAAATATGAGACTGGACTAACTAGTGATGCCTGGGCCTGGGAAACTTTGCAGCGATTCCTGGCTTTAGTCATTCCTTAGACTTTCCTTCATTTCCTACCGAAATAAGGTGTTTTCACATTTCCAACAATTTCTTCACCAATTTTTCTGATTATTGCAGGTTGTGGACGCATTAGTTATACCATAGATAGGGTGGCCAGATGCTAGCTCACCCAATTAATGTTATTGCTGTGCATCTCGGGGCTTGTAGTCCTGGTGATACAGTGGGATTAATGGAACTAGCGCTCCCAGAATGCAAAGCAAAAGCCTGGAGAGGATGAGTCACTCATGCATGGACATGGGAAACTTGCGAGCTCTGATGCATGCATTCAAGTAGCAGGGATTTAGGCATGTGCAGAGCAAGGGGATATTTCTCCACCCCCAACTGAGTTGTGGTTATCTTAATGCACCAATGATTACAATTGTACTACTGTGTGAGAAAGGCCAGTTCTCAGGGACGAACTTCCACTGACACAAACACTCTGCTAACAATAAGCACTTTGAACTGTGCCGAACAACTCTGGGAACAAACTAATCTGATAAATTGAACACTAACTGAGCGGCCATGTGTGACTAATTACTGATTTGCAAGGTGGTGTGACTGAGTTTGTAAAGAGCTCAAATCAGAAAAGTGCTCACGGTTTCTGCAGAGTATATCCGTACACATAACACTGGCCTATATGAGAATGCTCTACAAGGAGACACGTCATACGCATTTGAAGTGTTTCCACTGATTAAACCAGCTCAAATTTCGTTGCGGTATATATTGCTAGTGTTCATGTTTGTCATTCAAAATGCACATTGTAGTCTGTCGAGCAAAATATAATCCTGACAAGTTAAATCTAGAGTGACTGTAGTTGGAGAACCAGGAATGAGTAATTAAAGTTTGTCAAATTTAAACTAACTACACAACCACTTGTATTCAAGTACAGGAACCATAAAACGCTTTGCCAAAGTCAATGGGCCAGGCCTTGCAAGCGTAAATTGTTTTGCTTTCCAAAAACATGGACTATGCAAAAAAAAAAGGCAAAAACATAAAACTAAACGAGTGACCCAGCAGCCCAGGCACTACAACCATGAAGTGCATTCATTCTCCGGTAACTGGGCAAATGTGATCAAGCAAAATACCATCACTCACAGAACGAGATTAAAAGGAGGGACTGTGCTGGCCCATTGCACCATGCTGTCACTGTAGTGGGCGGAAGCAAACTCTGAATGACACTTTAACAAACCTGTACCTGTTAGAGTAGGTTGAGAACCAATCGTCTCCCTTGATAATGCCAATGGCTGTAATACTTGAGATGATACATATTCTTATCTAATACAATAGCACTGTCCCGCACTAATGTGAGGATAATCAATGGGTGCAGATGATCTACTGCTGCTTGTCAAGGCCACAACCAGAGTCTCTCCCCAACAACACAATTAATCAATCATTCCACATTTGTAAAGTGCAGCTCCGTCACCCCTAGGGGTATCTGAGCGCTGTGTCTCTGTTGAAGAGCTAGGTCTTGAATCTCTTTCTGCAGTCTGCCAGCAATGGGGCGGTACGGAGCTGAAGAGGGAGGTCATTCCAGGTCTTGGTTGCAATGTAGGAGTAGGAGTGGCGGCTGCTACAGGTGCGGCGGGGTGTGTGTGTGAGGGCAAGTGAAGACAAGTGTAGGTGTCTAGCAGGTTGGTGGAAGTTCAGTCAATGGTTGAAGTAGGCAGGTCCTAAGTCATGGAGGGTTTTGTAGGTGTGCATGAGGATCTTGAACTGGTATCTTTTCTGGATGGGGAGCCAGTGGATGTCTCTCAGGTGGGGGGGTGATGTGGGTTCATTTAAGGAGGTCCAGGATGAGTCTGGCTGCAGCGTTCGGTGTAGTCTGGAGTCTTCTGAGGAGCTGGATGGAAATGCTGGTGTAGAGGGCATTGCCATAGTCGAGACGGCTGGTGACGAGGGTCTTTCTGGTGTTGGTTGGGATCCATCTGAAGATTCTGCGGAGCATGCGAAGTGCGTGGAAGCAGGAGGAGGCGAGTGCGTTACCTTGTCATTTCATGGATAGTTGGCTGTCGAGGATGATGCAGAGGTTGTGTGCGTGGTTGGTCGATGTGGGTCCGAGTTCTGCAGGCCACCAGCTTTGGTCCCATGCAGAAATGTTCTTCCCAAACATCAGTACTTCAGTTTTGTCAGAGTTGAGTTGGGGGCAGTTGTCTCACATCCATCTGGCTACGTTGGTCGTAGCGTTGCAGAAGTTGGTTCACTTGAGGGAATCTTGGAGTATGCCTATGTTGTGGAGTCTGTTGATGAGGGTGTTGTGGGAGACTGTGTTGACTACCGCGGAGAGGTCGACAAGGATCAGGGCCACCATTTCTCCATGGTCGAGGAGTGTTCTGATGTCGTCTGTGGCAGCAATCAGCGCAATCTCAGTGCTGTGGTTGGCATGAAATCCTGATTGGGAGACATCCAGTAGGTGGTTTTGTTCCAGGAATTCAGTGAGCTGCTGGTTGAAGGATCTCTCGAGAACCAGGTAGGGTAGGGGAGCAGGGAGATTAGACGATAATTTTTTAGATCGTTGGGGTCAGTGGAGGCTTTTTTTAGGAGTGTTCTGACGTCTGCGTGTTTCCATCTGTCCAGGAAAGTTGCTGTGGAGATGGAGGTGCTGTGGATACTGGTGAGTTGCGTGCTGATTGGGTTCGTTGCAAGGTTGTAGAGGTGGTGGGGCAGGTGTCGGTGGACACCCCGGAGTTGATGGAAAACATAATGGCTGAGGTGGTTAGGGCAGTAAGCGGTGACCAGGTGGTGATGATTTGGTTGGTGTTTTGCTGGTTGGTTGAGCTCGTCGGGGTTGATGGTGGCGGGTTGGATGTTTAACTTGTTGTAGATGTTGGTGATCTTGCTGTGGAAGTAGTCTGAGTTATTCCTGTATCATTTGGCCCCTTCTGGGTCCCATTAAGCTCCATGTAACTCCAGAATGATTGTTCTGAACCATGCCAGCAGCATCACACCAAGCAGGTTTCTTCAAGCCCTCACCAGGAGGGGTTTTCCAGCTATCAGCAGCCCGTGTATCCTCCAGCAGCAGAAGCATTTGTATGATCATCTGCATCCGGTTTCATACCTAGCAGTTTCCCAAAGTCCCCAGTGGGCTGCATGCCCTCAAACAGGCTTCTTGGGTACTCCAGCCAGCTGCATCATCACATACTGATTCCTTCCAGCACGCTGCTTTCTTGGCCATCTCCATGAGGTATTGTTCTGCCAGTTGCAGGATGCTTATCCCCTCCTTTCCTGAGGATTGTTATCAAACACACCAGGCTTATCTAGAACATTACTGGCAGCGGGCTCTTCCTAATCCAGACCAGTCACTTCCACCACCACAAAGCTAGAACCAGAGCTCAAGAGCAAAGTTGCATAGCGGATACCGTGATGCAAATAATTCCATATCAGCTGGCTTAATTTCTATACTGGCCAGCATAGGACACTAGAGTCTGATCTCAAGCTCTCTGGTGTGGTGTCCAGTGTTACACATAAATGAGTGTCAAACAGCAGTGTACAAAGGTCACCTCCAGGCAGATGTACAAAAGTATGTTTCTTTATTACCATAGATGTTTACAGTGTATACCCCCACCAGGAGCTGGTACCTTAACACTCGTGTCAACAACAGTCATGACTACAGAACACTAAACAACCACTTACATTGCATCCCATGGTGTAATACATTAGTGCAACATAATTAATTCACATAACACATTCAGGTTTACCGCAGTGGCTTGCCTCCACACACTGGCATCCATTGTCCTAATGTCAAATGCTGATTTAGGGCGCATAGGGATCTAACAGATCAGTGTTTGGGCTGGTTTTGTGGCTGTTTGTGGGCCTCTTGCATGGTCTGGTGGGCTGTTCTTTACTGTTGAGCTCCATCATATTATCACAAGCAATGCCAGCAGCTAACACACGTTCATGCAGTCTCCCATACCTTGCAAAGCACTTTTACAAATGAGGGCCAGTTTTGTAGCTATCTGATTAGTTATTGGGGGTAAGTTTTATTTTGTTGCCCGGGTTATTTCCTGTCCCAGTCCAACCCTGCTTGCATCATGATATTTTGGTTGAATATGTCAGTCAGTTTTAAATGGAAAGAAAAAAGGTAAACCACTATTCTTGTCAGCACAATGTATTGTAAGTAGTTAAAAATTCAAGGAGTTTCTTCTCTGACAAAACATAGGTGAACCTGTGTCTCAGACTTTCTGCGCATCTCATATCATTAAATCTTAACTATTAAGCTATTATCAGTATTAACAGTCAATAAAATACAAGGCTGAACATGCATGCCAAAGGCCAAAGGTTGAATTCGTGCTTAGTTAACAATTAGGTAGAAATGCCGATGCATATATAATGCAAGAAATCTTACATTGATAGTAACATTTGGCCATAGAAAATGCGGTCAAAAGTTACATTTTTTCTTTAAAATGGTTTTGCAAATCTTTTTCAGAGCTGATAGACACACATCTTAGCTGGATACAAAACATAATATGAAAAAGACTGACAGTGATCATGTGCCAGCAATGACAGTAAAAGGTAAATCCCATTTTCTGACTTTTCTCCAGCGCTGTGTTTCCTGACTGCTAGCTTTTTTTTTTAACTATATCTCTTTATTTGGCTGAAGTCATTTAAATGTTTGTCCCATTTCATTTCTAGTTTGCTTCACCTGCAACTGTAGACTTGTATCCAACATTTGGGAATGCCCTCCTTGTACAAGGAGATATTAACATGAATTGTGTGATATCATAGACATTGCTAGTGCTCTGATGTACCACACTCAATCCCACGCCCCCAATGAAGCCAGCGTTATCACTTTAAATCCCACACTCAAATATATGTTTACCTAAAAGTCATCTATTACATTTAATGCCCAAGAATGAATCAGCACTCTACAATATTTGTTCAAACTACTCTCACACGTGATCGATCAATCCTAAACAGAACTACAACTCCAATCCAAACATAAATGGTCTAGAATGCTGCGCGGAGACTGTTGACAGTAAAAACAGTGGTATTTACACTCCCCTTCTAAGATAAAATGTCACTGACTTTCTTCAAATGGCTGCATAATGGACACACCCTTCTATCCGAACCTCTAGCTTATCCATGTAAAAGCTTCTAAATAATGAAACGACAAAATTATAAAAACAATTACCAGGGGATGTACTTTCAGCACCGCCCCCAAAAATATCCCTAGAACAGATTATTATTCTAAAGGTGGAAACAACTTTGTAGTTCATGGAACCCCACGTTCCTCTTCAGACCCTCTTTGGGGTAAAAAAATCATGGCCGCTGGGTTAAATAAATCTTAAAACAGTCTCACCTCACTCCTGTAGTTTAGTTTCTGCAGCAAGCAGGTGCCTGAAGACAAATTCTTGGTGCCATTGGCTCACTCCTAGTTTTCCTCCCGAAGTTCTACCATAATATCCAGGAATTGAACTCAATGTGCACATACAGAGATGCCACAATATCAACTATCAACACATCATCAGAGTAATTAGATGTGGATTTAGAATAGTAATTCTATACTTCCCTATTGATGCTTACTTTGACAATATGGTTGTAGGCAATAATTTGGAGGGGATATAGGTATGGAGAACTAATATTGACCCCAATATTTTGACACACAACTGCTTCTCCTTTAGAATTGGACTGATGATTATTGGGGCTACTGGGTTTTTTACACGTAAATTCTGTTGAGCAATTACTCCATCTGAGTACCTCTTGTATGCTCCTCACTGAGTCAAGCCTCCTTGAACAAGACATATTAATAATCCACAGTAACCACAGCGGTATTCCTTACTGAGCAATTCGACTGTCCACTCTTTTATTGTCCCAGTTCTGTGCAGTGGACAGGATATAACACGTGATGAGGTCTATTTTCCAATATACCACCATACTAACACTGTTACAATATATTTAGTAATATAGTGACCTTGGCTCATCTTTGGTTGAACGAATAGAAGGAAATCTCAAAATATTGTGGGACAGTGAGGGATTTTAGCTAATATATGCATTATAAATAGCCTTTCGTTGGCAACAAGTTTTTACATAATCCTGCAAAGATAAGCAGGCTAAGCATTCGTTCAATATTTGCTTTGTTGGTAGTCAATGTTACTTAATCTCCTACCTGATCACTCTGGGATACAGGTGCCCACTCCATTACAAAATCTAAATATATAATAAAAAGATATCCAGGCTGTTCCCCATTCCTCTTCTCAAGCATTCTAGCTATTAATCATTTAGGGCAACTCTAAAAGTCATCTTCTCTACGGCCCACTAGCCTCCCTCATGCTCATGCCAGGAGTGTGACACAACAAGATTGAGACCAGGACCTAGGGATGAAAAGGTCTGAATAGTGTAAATTATAAAAGTCCTCAATCGTTAATCAATACGTTACTAGGATAGTAAAGTTTGATAAAAGTTACTGCAGCCTAGTTTATTGTTGTGTTTAGTTTGCTCATGGACAGCCCAAGATGCTACCTTGCCTGACAGTGTCCTGGAGGGGGATGGGGATACAATACATGAAAGATTTTTTTTTTTTTAGAACAACCACTTTCATGATTTTTTAATTATTTTGAAAATGTGGAATAAAATGAAAATTGCGCTCTCCTCTATTAAGTATGACCACTTGTTGCGATACCCCATGGGACTTCGCCTGTGATATAACATATGTGCACAGCAAAACAGCCACAAATGTACATCATGGTAGTGTAATGTAATGTATTCAAATTATTTGTGTGTATGTGTAGCCCAGTAGGTCAACATGCCACTTTCGCCTGCCATCTTTTTGCAGAGGCTGGTCCAGCACTCAGTAGGGTAGGATCCTACTCGGTTAAATCATAGGCGGTGTTGCTGGGCGCAACACAGTAAATATTGATCATGAGAGGCCTGGTTTTGGCATTTATTAAAACTACATGCCATGCCCCATCTTATGAGAGGCTTCTGCCTAGAGCCACAAGCACCGAGTGACATCCCCACTCACAGGACCTCCCCAGGACTACCAAAACAAAGAAAACAAAAGGTTTTTGCATTGGTAGAACTACCCTTTCTGTCTCCAAGGGAGGTAGAGGGGGTGAGCTCAGCTCTGACATATGCTAGAAGTGGCTTCTGCTCAGAAACAACTTTGTGCATAGAAACAGAGAAACATGAAAATATGCGTCAGTGTAGGGCATCCAAATGCTGCATGCTGCCACTCAGTAGTGAGTATCACAGGTGTACAAAAACTTTACTTATGGCCAGAGCAGAATTCATTGTAATCATTGCATGCGGTCACTGAGTTTTATACCTGTGAAGTATACAACTTTCTATGCATGCCCTTTCATTTATGTACCTGCATGTTGTTATCGATTGACAAACATGTGGTTTATTTACTCTGTGTATTTTTGTGTAAGGTATGAATTAAAATAAGTACATTTTAGCACCTGGAGAGACAAAGACTTAGGTCTAGAACAGCCTAATGTGATGTGGGTTGAGAATTCAGTGTGTGGGGGTCATGGTTTCGAGGAACAGAAACCACGGTGTGATTGGAATTTCTCTTGTAGTGGACTTGCCTCAGAGTTAACAAACACATTCAGAATTAGAAAGAATGGTGTGCAGTGGAGGGTTGATTTTCTTTACTTTGAGGGTGGTAGGGAGTACAACACCAGGGGAAGAATGAAGCTGAGTAAGATCTGTCCTTCTGTTTATACATGGAAGTTTCTACCTTCATGAGCCCACTTTTGACTAGATCCATGTGAAGATATGCACATAACCCATTCCTATTGGTTTGGTCATGCTGCAACCTTGTGTTGTGTACTTGAATACCATAAACCTACAAAACATGGTGTGGGCTGCCCCACCGAAAATGTGTCTGTTCTTGAATATAGTGACTTTGCACAACTAGCTTTTAAGATGCCATCATCTCTTCGAAAATCCCATAATTTCCCTTGTAAGAAGTATTCCTACTTATGGGATATACTTGAATGTCTTTCATTGATATAGAACATCATGCATGTTACACTCTGTAGAATGTGAACCATACTCCCCAGACAAAAACTACAGTGACCACATGAAGTTCCTAATATCTGCTTCAAGTATATGAACGCTTTTTGATTCAGGAAAGGCTGATACCAACCTGGCTTAGAACACTCAATAATACTAACACAATCTATAGCGAAATTATCCATGTGTACTACATTTTTACTGCATGTTTTCAATGCACATGGTAAATTCTACATGTGCAAAGTTTTCACCACACTGGTATTTTGTAGTGCTGTGGGCTTAAATCAAAGTAGCCTAACTTATTGAAATTTATTTATATGCTCTTTTCATCCCTGGGGCTTTTTTTTGTTTGAAGAAGAAAAGGCAAACAGTGACTGTCTGTGCCATACTTTTGGAATCTGAATGTACAAGAAAAACTGGTATCTGATATTTTTATAAAATGCGACTTATAACTGTTTGCCAACATGGGTGTGCTTGCTGTGTGTGAGGAGAATCAGGTTGTGAAATCTAAAAATAGTCCCCAGGGCTGTTCAATTATTCTTGGGAATCTGTATCGTGCATTGCCCGAGGACAAGACTGTTTCAGACATGACAATGCAGACTGCAGAAAGTAAACAAGCTGGTTGCCCGCAGTTTTAATATTAAATTACAAGCCCTTAATTACACAGTAGAATGGATGGTTTTCTCAGGCCACTTTTCTTTCTCAGAGGAAAAGTAAATATGGTAAAGACTCAATGATAATAAGTGGTTCAGCAATGTAAGATCATGTGCAAGCGTAAGTTGGCACCAGCAAAAGGTATTTGGCGAACCAAAATCAGTAGAGATTGCCCAAAGACCTTCGGAAAACTATCATTCCACTTAGTGTGAAAATTTACTTGCACTGATATTGTTGATGGTCCTACCTTTGCAGGTAAACACAATTAAAGGCCAATAATGCAAACAAGCCAATTAAAAACTCTCAGGATATTAATGTTTTACGAAAAACAAAAAGAGAGCGAGGATTTTGGGGTACGTCCTAATCCCCTGGGTAAAGTTATAAAGAAACAATATGGACGGACCCTGAAATAGTGGAGATCTATCAATCACTATGTGTGGTAAGTCCAAGGACCATTAGGTATATTTAAAATTTAAAAGACCCCTCACACACCAACCTAGTTGGTGTCATGCTTCATCATTGGGGTCCCAACCGGGAGGCCTAATGCCGCCCGGTTGTGCTACGACGCCTGATTACAGCGGAGCAGGTGTAGTGTGAAGATGTGATGTAAAAATTAAAAATACCTCTGAGAATCCTTGCCCAGTAAATTTATTAGTGGCGGCTCAGGGTATGGTTAAAAACTATATGAAACCGACTAACAAGAAATATTCATCTGTAGTGGTTTAGGTGATGCGGTCTACATGTTTCAGCCCGTCAAAAAATTCAAATGGGCTTTCGTCAGGACCTAGAATTCAAGTGAGTGGCAAAGTGAAGGCCACGTGAAAAGTAAAGTACCAACACACGCACTAAGGTGTGTGGACCCGGTGTCGATATACTTACAGACACCACTCAAAAAACAATTAGTAGGAAAGAGCAGCTAATCGGGGCATGAGAGGGTTTCAACCGATCAACCGATTTGGTTCCGTGAGGATTCCCATGAGACTACCTACTGCGGTCTCCCGAAGTCCCGGCTGGGGACTTCGGGAGACCGCAGTAGGTAGTCTCATGGGAATCCTCACGGAACCAAATCGGTTGATCGGTTGAAACCCCTCTCATGCCCCGATTAGCTGCTTTCTTTTCCTACTAATTGTTTTTTGAGTGGTGTCTGTAAGTATATCGACACCGGGTCCACACACCTTAGTGCGTGTGTTGGTACTTTACTTTTTCACGTGGCCTTCACTTTGCCACTCACTTGAATTCTAGGTCCTGACGAAAGCCCATTTGAATTTTTTGACGGGCTGAAACATGTAGACCGCATCACCTAAACCACTACAGATGAATATTTCTTGTTAGTCGGTTTCACATAGTTTTTAACCATACCCTGAGCCGCCACTAATAAATTTACTGGGCAAGGATTCTCAGAGGTATTTTTAATTTTTACATCACATCTTCACACTACACCTGCTCCGCTGTAATCAGGCGTCGTAGCACAACCGGGCGGCATTAGGCCTCCCGGTTGGGACCCCAATGATGAAGCATGACACCAACTAGGTTGGTGTGTGAGGGGTCTTTTAAATTTTAAATATACCTAATGGTCCTTGGACTTACCACACATAGTGATTGATAGATCTCCACTATTTCAGGGTCCGTCCATATTGTTTCTTTATTAATGTTTTACACCAGAAGTTGTCACAGGTTTTATTCTGCTTGCAGAACTGAGTAATTGTCACACGAAATTTGTGATGTTATGTTTTACTTAATTACATCTCGGGCAGACGTTTTTCTGCAAAAACACCTTGTTACAGGACTCTTCTCAATAAAACATTCAGTCTGCTCTTATTCTGCCCAGCATACACTATTTGGCGGGTTTTTCCCTACTTCTGTTTTTTTGTTTTTTTTAAATTAACATTGGTTGAAGTTTCTGAACTTTTTAGAATAACGATATTAACTTTGCACAGCAAACATTTTCTACCTTTCCTCACCTCCTACCATCAGGCAAAAAATACTCCACCTGCTTAAGATTGCACATTGCATAATGCACATTTTTGTTAAAAAAGTTAATGCACAGCTGGTTTATTTTAGAAGACCTGTATAGCACCTTGACTTAACAGTATTTCCCTTAAGTAGTCAATTAATGCGGACATTTTGCTGTAAAAAGAAGCAGCACAGAAAATATAAAAATATTGTTTTAAACTTTTTTATGAAAATTGATATAAATTCGAATTTGGAGACAAAAAAAATGCACAAAGAAGGCAAATCATTTGGGCAATAGTGACAGAAATGAGTCATGCTTAGACTATTTTGAGATTGAGGAAGATCTCTTCAAGCATTGCAACTCTTCTTTAGTTTTGATAGATAGATAGATAGATAGATAGAGAGATAGATAGATAGATATATTTTTATTTGATTTAGACCTCTACTGAGGTCAACAAAAGAGATAAAAGTACATTTTAAATTTCCATTATCAAACCATTCACAATGTATCTTCTTTAAAATATTTTTGATTTAAAAAAAAAATGTAAACAAATTATAGCAGACAAATTCATTGGGTGGAGATCTACAAAGTGTTATTATGCCTTGTACAGTAGTTATATTATATCTAAGGCTTATAGGTTTTCAAAAGCAACATCTGGCCTCTACCAAGGTTATATTTGGCTAGTAAATAGTACATGAGATATATCTTGCACACCTTCATTGCAAAGATCACATAAGCCTGTAATATTGTCGGAATTATCTCAGTTTTTTGTAAAAGCTTTTAGTGGTAAAATACCCAATCGCATTAGGATAATACAGCGTCGTACCCTGTGTAGTAATGTATATCGCAAATATCTTTACTGAGTCTTATATTCTATAGTGTCTGCGTAGTCTGTATACTGGGATAAAAGTGCTATCGTGCAGTGAGAAAGATCTAACGCTATGTTAAGATCCTTGTTAAAAGTACATTGCATCGACTCGTTTCTAAATGTCTCAAGTTTTAGTAAGCTCCTTAAGGAACCTTCTTCGACTTGTAATAAATTATACACCCATTTTATTATGTTTGCTATAGCTCTAGCGAAGGAGCTAACTATGGACAACTCGAGGCGCAATGCTTGGACTGGAACCGCTTGATAAACGTTTATCATTTTAAGAAGCAGGTTCCCTTCTCTCGTATTTGTAGCTTGCCATTTATTAATTGGAATGTATTCAAGAGCATAATATAAAATAAGGGTTATTTTCATACAGTAGACCTCTATTAGGGAATAAAAATGCCTGTGACCAGCGGAAGAATATATTCACTTCAGCGGGCCAATATGAGCATCCGCTTTAAGGCCTATGTATTGAAAAAGAGAGGAATATTCTTTAGCTACCTCTCTTGGCCTTTCACCGAGTGTCCAGTCGAGATGAGTAAAATGTTTTCCCTCTGAAAAGTACTACCTTTGTTTTAAGAATTCTTGCTTTTAAAAAACATTTCTAGCTAAATAATGCATTTAAGTTTCATTGTAGGCCAATTGGTGTAAGATCAAATATAACCAGATCATCAGCATACATTAAAATAAGCACATTACTAGTTGCTATTTTTGGATGAAAGGTATTTTTTTTTTTTTGAAAACAATCGGGAGGTCGCTTATAAAGAGGGAAAATAGAAGAGGTGCCAAAAGACAGCCCGGTTTTAAGCTATTCAGTGTGGTTATCATTCGGATTAGACCTTTTTCCCCCCCCCCCCCCCATTTGCCCTCTACACCATGTGGCTGAGTGCAGTGAGATGACTAGCTTTAAAAGATTTTCAGGTATTCTCATCTTCTCTAACTTCTTCCATAGCGTGGGTCTATCAACTCTGTCAAAAGCAGTTGTAGAATCTAGAAACACACTGTATATGACCTGTGATTTCAGGGTTACATATTTGTAAATATTTGTCTGCAGTGTTGCAATGTTATCTGTTACAGAGTGTTTTGGACGAAATCCAGCTTGAGTCATGGGGATAACCCCTCTCAAAAAGGCCCAGTCTTTCAATTGGTCCAAGACATTGGCCGCAAAGATCTTCCCTGTTGTGTCAAACAGAACAATTTGACGGTAATAACTGGGTATTAAGCAAGAGTGGTATCATAATGCTCCCTGCCTTGAATTAGGGATTTTACCAGTTTTGTAACAGTAAGAAAATAGGGGGGCTAGAAATTTGTTCCATTCTTCTGGATTGCTCTGAAGGACTTTGACCGGGATTTTGTCGGGACCCATTGCTGCAGAAGATCTGGCATCTTTTATATATTGAGCAATTTGTCGTTCATTTGGTGCTGAGATATCCTGGCTCTTTTTAATCTTCATGTGGTTGCATTTGCCAGAGTTGTCTGAGATTTTGTTTACTTTATCTAGGTCAAGAACATATTATTCCCAATCGAGCGACGATACGGGAGAGGCTTTTAAGGATTTTTTTGTTCCCGTTGCTTTAGCTATTATGCTCCAGAATGCCTTGCTGTTTTTTTGCTTCACTGCTACTTGGAGGTCTACCCAGTTTTCATCCTTTAGTTCTTGACTACTTTTTTCTTTTTTCGGTTTACAGGCTTTTCGTAACTTTGAGATTTCTTTCTGCCTGTCCCCTGAATAATTCAGAAATTGTAGTTTAATTAATTTATTTAAGTTGGTTGTTGCTTGATCTAATGACTTTCTATTGCGTCTATTGATTTCCTTTTCCCGAGAATCTGATATTTTCTGAAGTGTGCTCACAACTGAGGAAACAGTATTTTCAAAATCTTATGTTGGTGCGCTAGCAAAGAGATTATTGCAGTGTTCATTATATTGATGATGTTTGTACTCCATATTATCCGCCCTTCTTTTTGGTCTAATACGATGTTACCATTCACCTGCATTAAGGCCCATGGAGAGGTAAGCTGCAGTGAAAATTCAATCTTCAGGTACAGAATTCCGTGATCACTTTCCAGAGTGAATTGAGAATTTAAATATAGGGCTTTTCCAAATAAGTACTGTCTGCAAATTATGTAATCTAAAATATAGGAATTAAAAGTTCCATTTCTCAAGAATGCAGCTGGGTCATCTCCTTCTACTCTTCCGTTCAATTTCACTCCATTGATTTTGTTCACTAATTCGAGAAGTATTTTCCCGCGCTTATCTGCTTTTATGGTAGTTGGGAATATTGGTCCTGGGATATACCATGCTTCGTCTTGCTCTTTGATCCTGCATATTTTCTGAAGTGCATTAGAGATTTTCCCGTTAAAGAAGCCCAGTTAGTAATGCTTGTAGATTCCCTTTTGATTCTATTATGGTTTCTATTTTCTCGAATATTCTTACTATTAGTAGGTCAAATTCAGAACCTGGAGGGAAGTAGATGTTAAAGATAAGCACATTTTGGGCAGTGATGGGTCTTTCTTTCCAGTATTTCCAGTACTTTATCTTGACGCATTGAGCATTGTTGCTAGACATATCGATCACTTCCAGATCCCACTGTATTTCTTCCCTTAATAGAATTGCGAGTCCTCCTTTTGCGTGGTTTCTTCGCACTATCACCGCCATAATTTCAAATACAAAATAATCTTTTTGGTCAAAGGTATTTAAAGACCATGTTTCTTGGAGACACACTATTGCGGGGGAGTTTTCCAGAATTAGTGCTAACTTTTGGGGGTCCTTGCCGACGATATTCCATGATACAATAGTCAGAAGTCTGCTAGGAAGGGAGTTTGTTTACCTCTCCCATCCTATTACTGTTCAGGTTACTGGAGATTTAAGACCAAGAGTTAACCTTTGATGACATTTCTAATTTTGTTGGGGTGTTATTCCAAATTCGTCTCTCCCCATCTTTAGTACATTTGGTTAGTTTTTCTTCAGGGGCGCGCTATGAGTCCTTAACACCAAAGGTTGTTTGATTGTATTGTTGCTTCCTGCCCTCGTTCATCTCTGTTATCTTTATTTGATCTGTTGTATATGTTTTTTGATTGACTCCTACTACATCAAATCCATTTATTTGTAAAGAGTCACTCTCTTTCCAAATTATGGAAGGAATCACGGAAGTCCAGAATTCTACTCTTGCCACGGTGGGTTGAGATTTATTCGGGAATGCCACTAATTTTATTTCTGATGAAGTTAGAGAATGAAGGGAGTGGACCTTATGAAGGAGGTTAAAATCTGTTCTCAAATCAGTGGTTCGCTTCCTGTGCAAAATAAGTCAGTTATTCTCAAAATACAATAGAGAATCTGTGACCACTTTCCTCTGAAATTTTCTGAAGTTGGAAGAGCTTCTCCTTCAAAATTGGTCTTGGGCCGATGATTTTTTATTGAGTTTATGGTTTTGAAATTTGTCGCAAGAGGGTTTAGTTGAATCAGGTTTTCCTTTCTGTCGAACAGATGATAGAAATCATTATTTTGCAAGGGCTCTGAAGAAGTAGGGATTTGTGAATCCACCATTTTTGTGTCTACTAATACTTCTTGTGTGGAGAGTACTAACTGAGGGAACTTTAATTTCCAGGGTTTTCATTTGGGAATTCTTCGATTAATTCTTTTATTTTTATTTTTCCTTCTCTTTGAAGTTGGCCTTGTCTCCCTTATACTTGACATTTCCGGAGATAACATCTCTTCATTATTTGGAAATTGAATTAGTGACTCTTGTGAAATTCTCTTATTAAAAATTGGGAAGATTGAAATGACGTAGTGAGGGTTGTTTGCACTTTCAGCGTCCATAAATAGTTTGCGAAGGGAGTAGATTTTGTCTCCATTTATATTCTTGCTTTTCTCTTCTTTCTTGCTCATTCTGCTGGTTTGGGTTGACTTTTGTTCCTTTTCCCCCTTGTCTTTATCTATTACATTTGAAGTTTGATGGTTCTGTCTGAATTTGCTTTTTTCTCTTCTGGTCCACCAGATATTGAAGTATTCCGGTTTGTGTTTTCAAGATCTGGTCTGAATTTTCCAAGGAACTCTCCAAAAGGACCAATATTGACTCCAGAATCCTCTGTAATGTAAAATTTGAATTAGATAAGGGATCTTGCTCATTGAAAAATTGCAGGGAGTTAAATAGTGGGAATTCCGGAGAATGCAAAAGATTTTCCTCTACATCTGATATGTTACTTGGAGTGCTGTTAAATAATTGGAGTGTCTCCTTTGTTGTTTTGGTTGCCTCTAAAAAAGGTACTGAGCTATTATTTATATCCGGTAAAGTGAAATCTGTATCTAGTATGTGATATGGTACAGCTTTTGTTATTTGATGTGGTGTTTCCTGGTGTACCTGGTGTTCAGCTACTTTTGTGAGCTCTATTGTCTGATTTATTTCGTGCCCTTTGGGTAGTTGATTAGAATTACTGGCTTCTATCTTCTCTATTTTTGTTTTTTATTCTTTGCTACGGTGTTCCAATGTTTTTGTCTGCTCAGTTATTTCGTTTATGTGATCCGTCTTCGAGATGGAGGGAAAAGTTTTTGTAATTTCTGAGTTTCCGAGAAGGGCTCCATTATGAGCAGATTTGCATGTACTCAATTATTGCTCTGTACCCAATCTTTTCATGTGAATTGTCCGGTTTCTTAATTTCTTATAGGCCATGTTGGAAAGGCAGAAATGAGCGGGAGCTCACCAGTCCTTCTCACAAGCCGCGCCCAGTCCTAGCTGATCTGCTTCTGCTAAGGGTCACTATGCCCTCTGCACTCGGTCTCCACATCTTACTTTCCGGTGCTGTGCAGGGGGATTGCTGCTTCAATTTCAGGAGCCCACTGCGGTGATCTCTTCTTTCCGCTGCCCCCACTGTGTACAACCGCAGCATCATCTTATCCGGCCTGTCTTTAGATTATGCTACGATTCCTTCGGGGTCCTGTGTTCAGCATCTCACTGCTATTCCATAATTAAGTGTTGTTTTTAGTATAGATTTGATGAGTTGGTCCCAGCCCGACGTAAGATGTCGTAGCTAGATGTTAATCCTGCTGGCCGCCTGCTCTCTTTAGTTATGATCTGTAATATCTTTTAAATATGACCTAATATTGCCACCACTCACTAGAGATCCAGCTAGCTAGATGAACATTGCAATGACGTGCTTCTGAGTGAGCTTTGCATTACTTGAACAACTGAACAAGAGTTTCTCTAAAGACAACCTGGACCAATACAATGGGAACAAGGGTTAGTGTGTGAACTGTTTTTACCCAAGCACATCTGTTAGTTGGATTAAGTAGCTCTCAAGTGCTCGGGGGAATCTCATTATGTGATCCTTAACAAATAATAACATATTAAAAATAAATATCCATGTCTGTGGAATAAACTTTGAAGCAGATCTATAAATCCATTGTGCAGCAAAGCATACTAAGCATGACTTCATGATTAGAGCATGGTTCATTAAGAATTAAAGATAAAGGTTGTAGACTACTGATTACGTAATGAGTTTGAGACAATTTGCATACATTGATTTGCGCTTCCTCTTTAATGGATGCATTGCCTACAAACATTACTCTTGTAGGTGTACAGTATTCATGCATATTTGAGAGTCATGCCCATTTTCATAACCCTAGGATTTACTAATGCCTACATTGTGTACATTACACATGCATAGGGTTAAAGAAAGTCCCAATTAACAATATTAATATCACTTTATCCTTTCTTTCCCAATACTAATTATTTTTCTAAATGTGCCACCACTACTAAAAATATTGAGTAAGAAACTGCACTGACTGGTGGAGTTAAATGTAATTTCAACTCTGCTTCGAACAAGCCTATTTGGATGTCAAATAGGTGCTCTGAAAACTGTAAAAAGTAGTTTAGTAAAGTTTTTTAGAACACCCAAAAGTTTCTACTTTGTGAAAGTGCACTGCCTTTGTACTGCCTGATACTAAACATCACTCTCAAACTTGCATGTTATTTGTTTTAGATAGCTCATATCTCTGAACAAGGGGAGAATAAATGTTTTCCTCATAGTTGCACTATCTATAGACTATCTCCACTAGTGAATTGTGTGAGAATTGTATAACACAGCCACTTTCAATTAACTAACAGGAAGACTGAGAGCAGTGAAATAATAATTGTATGATATATGTTTTATGTATGTTCAAAGTTTAAGTGTATGTATATGTAACCTTGCTGCCCTTTATGTGTATAAATGTTATGTTTGACACTAAGCAGAATTTATACATTATCTTATGTGGAGGGAGTTAATCATAACCCTGATTGTAATATTTTAAGTAAGTGTGCTGTAATTATGTTAAAGCACCAATGATTAATTAAGGTAATCTATGTGTAAAATTATTTATATGAATTTGTTCCCTCATCGCTATTTCTTCTGTTGGCCCACTCAGGCCAGCTCCTGTCTTGAAAGTTTCGGGGTGATTTGTCAAGCGGGGGCTGAGAAAAAAGGGGGGTCCCAAAACACGTTTTCTCCATGTTAATTTCCATGGGAAACTTTTGTCGCCGCTAGACCGAACTGCTAAACGGAATTACACCAAATTTGTCACAGATGTAGCTCTTGGTCCAGAGTGCACTCTTTGCTTTAAATGGTGTAAATCCGTTCAGTAGTTCCTGAGAAATTCATATTTAAAAAAATATGAATATTTGGTGACCATGGTGGATCCGCGAACCCTCCAGAGCACGAGCTTGACTCTGATTGGCTGCCAACACTTCAAACCAGGAAGTGTTGGCAGCCATCTTGTGACTCGGTTAAACAGAGTCACAAGCAAAAAGGTAAAAAATCATTAAAAAACAAGAAAATGGGGCAGGGTAGAAACACCCTGACACCCTAAGCCCGGTCAGAGGGTCCCACAGTTACCCCCAGGGCCAAAAAAAGCATTTTTTTAATACTTTTGGCAGGATTCGCGTAGGGTGCGCAAATCCCGCCGAAATAAAAAAAAAACAACGAAGCACAGTCACCCGTACTTCGTTTAATTTAGACCCCGGGTGGACCAGGTCCCGGGGGCAATGTTTAAAATACATGCAGGGGCCGCTTGGGTCCCCGCAGTCCCGGAGACCTCCACCTCCCCGGGGCTTTTTAATAATCAAAAAGCATGGGGGGGCTCCTGCCCCCCATGCTGCCCTGAGGACCACCACCTCCCCGGGGCATTCCTTAATTAGTGTTAGGGGGCCTCGTGGATCCCCCAAGCCCCGGCGACTGCCACCTGCCTGGGCTTTTTTTGCATGAAAAAGCGTGGTGGGGGGGGCTCCTGCCCCCCACGCTGCCCTCGGGACCACCACCTCCCCGGGGCATTGCTTAATTAGGGTTGGGGGGCCTCATGCACCCCCCAAGCCCTGGGGTCCACCACCTCCCTGAGGCTTTAATGTTGAAATGCGGGAGGGGCCTTGTGCCTCCCGCAGCCCTGGGGACTGCCATCTCCCCGGGGCTTCAATTTTAAAATTAAGTGTGGGGCCTGCTGGGACCGTGGGGGCCTTGGGACTCCCCCCGCGGTCCCCAACGAAGAGGCCAAGCCCCGGTGGATGGGGTCCCCGGGGCCAAAAATGGCCTGGGAGGGAGGCCACATTGCCCCCCTTCTGTACCTCTCTTGCCTCTTTTGTACAGTTCTCTTGCCTCTTTCTGCACTTCTGTTGCTTCTTTCTGCACTTTTCTTGCTTGTTTCTGCACCTCTTTTGCTTCTTTCTGAAATCCTGTTGCCTCTTTCTGCACTTGTCTTCCCTCTTTCCGCACTCTTTTGTCTCTTTGTGCACCTCTGTTGTCTATTTCGTGCCTCTCTTGCCTCTTTCTGCACTTTTGTTGCCTCTTTCTGCACCTCTGTTGCTTCTTTCTGCACTTCTCTTGCCTCTTTCTGCATTTCTGTTGCTTCTTTTTGCACTTCTCTTGCCTCTTTCTGTAGATCTGTTCCTTCTTTCTGCACTTCTCTTGCCTCTTTCTGCACCTCTGTTACTTCTTTCAGCACTTCTCTTGCCTCTTTCTGCTCCCCTGTTCCCTCTTTCTGCACCTCTCTTGCCTGTTTCTGTACCTCTCGCCTCTTTCTGCACCCCTGTTCCCTCTTTCTGCACCTCTCTTGCCTGTTTGTGCAACTCTCTTGCCTCTTTTTGCAGTTCTCTTTCCAGTTTCTGCTCCTCTCTTGCCTATTTCTGCTCCTCTCTCCTCGTTCTGCACTTCTCTTGTCTCTTTGTACACTTCTCTTGCCTCTTTCTGCACTTCTCTTGCCTCTTTCTGCACCTCTCTTGTTTTTTCTGCAATTCTCTTGCTTCTTTCTGTACTTCTCTCGCCTGTTTCTATATTGAAATGGGAAGTGCAAGCTGTCAAGTTTAAAGGTCTGCATGTTCGAGGTATATGTCTACTTGTACATGTATTCTTTTTTTTTTTCTCATTATGCAATAAGTTGTAGTTGGAGTTTTCGGGACCCTTGACCGTCCTGTTCCGACCCGTGTCTGCCCCTTATATGTGATCTGGGGTAGGGGAGATTCTTTCTATGAGTTGTTATGGTCCCTTTATTTCCACTACCAATAAACCTTGTCGGTGGGGGGGAGCTACCATCATGGCTACTCGCACAAGTACTTTGCTTGTCGGTTATTGCTGTTGCTTAATCATTGGACATTCTTTACGCCAACTAGTTCTTTATGATGTCTGGTTAAATTGTTCCCAAATTTCCCAGTAGTTATACCTTTTACCTTGCCTCCCACTTCTATCCAGCCTGTTTACCCTGTGAACAGATGCTAGCCATTCCCATTGTGTAGGAGGGATAGGACTTATCCATTTAATACAGATTTCTCTTCTGGGAAGCAGTATTAATAGAAAAAGTAGGTTTTCCTGTTTCTTATTCAGCTTGGGAAAGCCTTCGTTATTATGACCCACCCCAAAAATTACGAGGTCTATGCTTACCTCTATTGGTTGATCGAGTAGATTCGCTAAGACCTTACCCACTTCATCCCAGAATTTTTCGTGCTGGGGTCACTGCTGGAACATGTGAATGTCGTCTGCCCTCTCGTCTCCGCATTTTGGGCAACTTTTCACCTTCTGCCCGCTAAATTTGGATAACCTCTTCGGTGACCAGTACGCTCTATGTGTAGTGAACAAATGATTTTTCCTTATGGTGGCAGATTTTACAATGTACTAACATTTAGTCATAGATACTTGCCATCTGTTTTGGACATCCAGCGTCGGCAGTTCTTTCCCTCAGATCGCAATAGGTACTGTGAAATCTTCATCGCCAGCTGATATAAGGGCCCAGTACCAACGTAAGACTTCTTTTTTTGGAGTCCCGCCTTCTTGTAGTTTCTTCTCCAATTCTCCATTCCCTTTTTCACATTCTCCCAGGCTCTTCACCCAGCTTGATAGTTGGTAATATTTAAACTTCGATATTGTACCGTTTGTTTTGATTACCAGTTGGTCCCAATTGATGAGGTTGTTACCCTCTATCAGTTGACCCCATTTTGTTATTCCTGCTTCCATCAGTGGGATTGCTAGCCTATCCTTGAGGCATTCTGGGGACCCTGGTGAATCCCATATAGGAGCAAATTTACTGTAATACGGAATTTCCAGCGATCTCCTCACTTGGTACCACAATTTTGCTGCTGATAATAGAATCTTCAGTTTAACGTTTTTAAAGTACTTTGGATGGCCAAATTTATACAAATAACTGTTTCCTTCTGCGTTGACCATTGCTTGTAGGTAGGCGGGATATATCTCATATTCATTTAGCAATACCCTCATATGTTTGAATTCGAAAGCTGTACAGTATTCTAGTATATCAGGGCTTGCTATCCCACCTTGCTCTTTTTTCCTCCTTAGTTTCTTCCAGGCTATCCTTGTCCCTTTTGATGCCCATATGAAACTATGTAGCTCCCCTTGTAATTTTTTTATTGACTCCTTTTTAAATTCCAGTGGAATCGAGCTAAAAATATATGAAAATTTAGGTAAAATTGACATTTTTATTATGTTTGATCGCCCCATAAAAGTCAAAGGTAGACCCTCCCCAGACTTTAAGAAGTTTTCTGACCTCTCTGAATACCCTGTTAAAATTTATTTGGGCTATTTTATCTATATCCTTAACTAATTCCACGCCCAGATAGCGTATTTTGTCCTTTACAAGAGGATAGTTGCTGAGAGTGTTCCATTCCATAATTTCCGACTTCGACGGATTAATCAAATATCCAGAGACCCTCCCATATTACTCCAGTATTTCCTCTATAATCTTAAGTGACCCTGCCAGATTGCTGGTAAAAATAATTAGATCATCCGCATACAGGGCCATTTTCTTCTCCCACCCCTGATAGAAGAAGGGGACTATTTCTAGATTGCTCCTGAACTTGCTCGCTAGAGGTTCAATGTATAGGTTGAAAAGCAGGGGGGAAAGGGGGCAACCCTGTCTGGTTCCTCTCTTGATCGTTATCCTTTCCGTGAGGGTGACGTTGACTAAGATTCTAGCCATAGGTTTTTTGTATAGCCTTTTTATTGCTTCTTGGAATGTTTCCCCTAAGTTATATTTTCCTAAGACTGCATTCAGGAATGAGCAGTTAACTCTGTCGAATGCTTTAGCTGCATTGAAGGTGATAATTGATAAGGGGAGATTCTTGTGTGTTGCTATATCTATTGCACCAATTACCTCATAGGTCAGTTCTTGAATCTGTCTCCCTTTAACGAATACTTTCTGGTTTATGTGAATTAAATGACCCGCTACTCTACTTAACCTTTTGGCCACGATTTGAGTGTATATCTTGTAGTCGCTGTTTAGGAGTGATATAGACCTGTACGACTCACATTTCCCCGGATTTTTCCCGGGTTTCAGGAGAATGCTAATTATTGCTTCATTCCATGAATCCGGAAGGTCTCCTTTTGCACAAAAAATGTCATTTATCAGCTCCGTCAAGGGAGGAACCAGAACGTCTCTAAGTTTAATGTATAGTTCATTAGGTAGTGCATCTGGGCCAGCGGCCTTCCCTTTCTTTAGACCCCTAACAACCTCCTCTACTTCCTCCACTGTAATTTCTCCATTGAGGTCTTCTCTCTGATCTTGTGATAGCGTTGGGAGGGCTAACTTCTCTAAGTAACCATTGACTTGGTCTATTGTTGGAGCGGTGTCTTCTGTATAGAGAGCTTCAAAGAATTTCATAAAAGCCTTCTCTATCACTGAATCTTCGGTACTTAGCTCCGCTTGACTCCCGACCTGAATACCTACTATCTTATTCCGGGTTTGATCTGTTTTTGTCTTCCAGGCCAGCATCTTACCACACCCCTCCCCGTATTCATAATGAGACAATTTACTTGCCTCCCATTTTTCTCTAACTATGCTCTCTAGGGTCTCTGCAAGGGCTTCTTTCTTAGCTTTCCTTTCTGCCTCTATTCTAACTACCTCTTGTGGTGAGGCCTCTCTCGCTAATTGCATTTCTAGGAGTTTTATTTCTTCTTCCAGCCGGTTAATTATGCTCTTTGTTTTTTTAGATTTGTATGCCGCGATACTGAGTATTCTCCCTCTAATTACTGCCTTATAGGCATCCCACGCTACTTGCCTTGAGGTTCCTTCTTTATTTACTATGAAGAACTACTCTGTTTCTATTATAAGAGCCTCTATGTTTTGGGGATCTGAGAGAATGGTGCGGTCTACTGTACACCTTGAAGGGGCCACAGCATGCCTCATCTGAAGTTGTATCTGGACAGCTGAGTGGTCAGATAGATGAACTGGCAGATGTTCCACCCTTTGTGTACCGCTAATCAGACTCCTATCTATCAAGAAGAAGTCTATTCTAGAGGAGTGTCCTAGTTTTTTGTTATGGAAGGTGTAACGTTGGGCCTTATCTCCCTTCTCTTTCCAAATATCAACTAGCCCCATATCCTTAATGCATAGGCCTATCCACTCCCTCATTTTTGGGAGGTTTGCGGCCTTTCTAGCTGGGAGTCGATCCACCTTTGGATCTAAGATTATATTAAAATCTCCCCCCAAAATTATGGGGGATGAAGCCATCAGTAACTGTGTATAGACCATTTGTAACGGTTTGGGGTCATCAGTTTTAGGACCGTAATAGCCCACTATCGTGTACTGCCTATTGTATATTCTCACTTTCGCTATTGCCCATCTCCCCTTCCTATCCACATGTGATGCTTCGATCTTTGCCTTACGTGACTTTTTAAACAAGATTGCTACCCCCTTGATGCAACAATCCTGATTTGTGCACACATATGTGTCTACCCATTTTCGACTCTTACTTATGTCTACCCATTCATTCTTCAAGAGATGTGTTTCCTGTAATATTATAATTTTGCTATCTACAGTTTTCAGATATTCAAGGATTTTCCGTCTACGACTCTTAATTCTGAGGCCATTAACATTCCATGAAAAGATGTTAACTAATGCTGGGTCTTTCTTCATTTCTTTTTACAATCTGGGCCTGGAATTCCCCTACTATCCTACGGGTCCCCTCCTCCTTCATTTTGCATTGTAAGGACTCTTTCCCCCCCCTTTTTATGCTCCCCACCCACGTGCACACATTTTTTTTCACAGTTTCCTTTTTTAGATGTGCCCTCTTCTTCCTTACCTCCCCCCTCTCTGGAGAAGCCTCCCTCCTATTTTCACTGGGCAGTATTAATCGCCCTATTGGAGCTCTTTTCTCTCCAAGCGCCAATTCTACTCTTACTGTTGTGTTTGCATTTGTTCAATAAAGCACTCCACCTCCTTGGGTTCTTTGACATTATACATTTTGTTCCTCCACATTATCCTCAGAGCGGCAGGAAAGCGCATCTGGACAGTTGCTCCCAGGGATCTCAGTTGCTGCATCTGTTGGCCTAGCTCCCACTGCCTGTCTTGTGTTGCCTTTGAGATATCAGACCTAATTCTGAATGTCCAGTCATCTTTGGTATAAGTGCCTTTTTTGAGAGCTTCACTCAGAATTATTTCTTTGAGGGTATAGGTTTTAAAATTTATCAGTATTTTCCTCGGGTTTTTCCTCATTTTTCCCTTTCCGACGGGGTCTCGATGAATCCTCTGAATATCCTCTGCTAGGGCAACTGATTTTGTCCAGGGGAAGCTGTCTTCCAGCAACGTGATTACATACATTTTAATGTCTTCTCCTTCCAGTCCTTCTGGTACATTTAGAATTCTTAAGTTGTTCCTCCTCGCTCGGTTTTCCAGGGATTCTATTTTGTCCCTGAGACCCCCTTCACTTGACTTAAGTAGTTTGATTTCCCTTTGGTGTGATTCTACTTCCTTACTCAATATCAATACTTCTACAGTTGCCTCTACTGCGGTGACTCTCTCCACTAGCGCAGTAATTTTGATATCCAGCACTTCGCATGTCTCTTGTATCTTGGTTTGGTTTTTCTCAGAGACAGCAAAATTTGCCCTCATTTCCAATAACATGCCTTCCAGTAATTTTTCCGTGGTATTCTGCGGAATCTCAGAATTTTGCTCACCTCGTTTTGGGCTACTTATGATTGGTGACTGGCTCTCTTCACTTATCTCACCCTCATTGATCGCCTCCGTTGCCAATGCTTGAAACCTGTTGCTCTCCATTTCGGATACCGACCCCTCTCCCCTGCTTTTATTTCTTAAACTGAGGGTTTGTTCAGGACACTCTGTGTTAGGAGCAGGAATTTTGTGTCCTTCTTGCACCTTAAAAAAGGACCTCAGAGACGGAGTGATTTTATTTTGGGTCCTGGACCTCATACTCTATTTTGTTACCCCCTATCTTTGGGGGTAGTGGTTGATCTGTGACTTAGGTCCTCCCCTTCTTTCTGGTGCTCACGGGGGATACATTGAGCTGAACCTTGGGGGTGGCTAGCAGGGTATTTGCTAGAAGTTGCCTATTCCTCACGTGTTATGCATCTGAAGATGGAAGCTTAAAAAGCGGGTAGATTCTCTTGTTGGTGGTCAAATCTTCTTAGTTCTGCTCTGTCATTCGGTTGCACAGGCAGACATGTCTTATGTATATAGGTGTTATAGAGCGCCTCAAATATACTATTGAATACGCATAGATACAGTTGAAGTAGGCCTCTTTCAGTACCTCTCTTGCTTCTTTCTGCACCCCTCTTGCATTTTTCTGCACCCCTCTTCTCTCTTTCTGCACCTCTCTTGCCTCCT
The DNA here is from genome assembly GCA_963921515.1 of Calotriton arnoldi. Classification (NCBI taxonomy): domain Eukaryota; kingdom Metazoa; phylum Chordata; class Amphibia; order Caudata; family Salamandridae; genus Calotriton; species Calotriton arnoldi. Next base: position 316,960 of record CAWUFW010003690.1, read on the forward strand.
TCTGCACCTCTCTTGCCTCTTTCAGCACCCCTCTTGCCTCTGTCTGCACCTCTGTTGGTTCATTCTGCAGTAGTCTTGCTTCTTTCTGCAACTCTCTTGCCTTTTTCTGTGCCTCTCTTGCCTTTTTCTGTGCCTCTCTTGCCTCTTTCTGCACCTCCCTTGCTTCTTTTTGCACTTCCCTTGCCTCTTTCTGCACGTCTATTGCCTCTTTCAGCACCGCTGTTGGTTCTTTCTGTACTTCTCTTGCCTCTTTCGGCACCCCGCTTGCCTCTTTCTGCACCTCTGTTGCTTCTTTCTGCACTTCTCTTGCTTCTTTTTGCACCTCTCTTGCTTCTTTCTGTACCCCTCTTGTGTCTTTATGCACCACTCTTCCCTCTTTCTGCACCTCTGTTGCTTCTTTCTACACTCCGCTTGCCTCTTTCTGCACCTCTGTTGCTTCTTTTTGCACTTGTCTTGTTTCTTTCTGCACCTCTCTTGCTTCTTTCTGCACCCCTCGTATTGTCTTTCTGCACCCCTCTTCCCTCTTTCTGCACCTCTCTTGCCTCTTTATGTACCTCTCTTGCCTCGTTTGTACAGTTCTCTTGCCTCTTTCTGCACCTCTGTTGCTTCTTTCTGCACTTCTGTTGCCTCTTTCTGCACTCGTCTTCCCTCTTTCCGCACCTCTCTTGTCTCTTTGTGCACCTTTGTTGTCTATTTCCGCACCTCTCTTGTCTCTTTGTGCACTTCTGTGGTCTATTTCTGTACCTCTCTTGCCTCTTTCTGCACTTCTGTTGCCTCTTTCTGCACCTCTGTTGCCTCTTTCTGCACTTCTCTTGCCTCTTTCTGTATATCTGTTCCTTCTTTCTGCATTTCTCTTGCCTCTTTCTGCACACCTGTTCCCTCTTTCTGCACCTCTCTTGCCTGTTTCTGCACCTCTCACCTCTTTCTGTACCCCTGTTCCCTCTTTCTGCACTTCTCTTGCCTGTTTCTGCAACTTTCATGCCTCTTTTTGCAGTTCTCTTTCCTGTTTCTGCACCTCTCTTGCCTATTTCTGCTCCTCTCTCCTCTTTTTGTACTTCTCTTGTCTCTTTGTACACTTCTCTTGCCTCTTTCTGCACGTCTCTTGCCTCTTTCTGCACATTTCTAACTCTTTCTGCACCTCTCTTGTTTTTTTCTGCAATTCTCTTGCTTCTTTCTGTACTTCTCTCGCCTGTTTCTATATTGAAATGGGAAGTGCAAGCTGTCAAGTTTAAAGGTCTGCATGCTCTCATGAATGAGGTATATGTCTACTTGTACATGTATTCTCACATGTTATGCATCTGAAGATTGAAGCTTAAAAAGCGGGTAGATTCTCTTATAGGTGGTCAAATCTTCTTAGTTCTGCTCTGTCATTCAATTGCACAGGCAGGCATGTCTTATGTATATAGGTGTTATAGAGCGCCTCAAATATACTATTGAATATGCATGTGCCCTGTATTATGAGCAGAAACATAATACATACACCTTCTTGTACACAAATTTATGGAGTATGCTGTTTGAAACATGGTTATTCAAGTATTTGTATGTTTATTTTTATGTAACATGTCACCAGGTAAAAGCAGAGACACACGCATGCATACCTTCACAAACCTGGTCAGACTTACACCAGTGATATGGTTAGGATTGCTATTTTACATTTGGTAGGTCTAACTTTCTGAGCAGTCGATGAATAGTGAATCATCAAGAGAAAAGTGAGGTTTAAGACATCTTGGGAGAAGGATTAGTGATTAGGCTACTTTGTATGAGTCTGTGGAAAGGTACAGTTGAAGTAGGCCTCTTTCTGCACCTCTGTTGCTTCTTTCTGCACTTCTCTTGCTTGTTTTTGCACCTTTCTTCCTCTTTCTGGACTTCTGTTGCCTCTTTCTGCATTTTTCTTGCTTCTTTCTACACCTTTCTTCCTCTTTCTGCACCTCTCTTGCATCTTTCTGCACTTCTCTTGCTTCTTTGTGCACCTTTCTTCCTCTTTCTGTACATGTCCTAGCTATGTAGGCATAGTTAGAAATTAGCATTTAAAAAACCTTAGAAATTCACTGAAAAAACCACAGGTTTCAGGGACGTTATAGTTAGGAATTAGCATTTTAAAAACCTTAGAAATTCACTGAAAAAACACATGTTTCAGGGACGTTTTAATTAGGAATTAGCATTTAAAAAACCTTAGATATTCACTGAAAAAACCACAGGTTTCAGGGACGTTATAGTTAGGCTGACATTTCACTCGTACAAAACCAGAGAAATTCAGCCGTTATACTTAGCTGAGCTAACTATAACTCGCGCCCCTGCAATGCACTGCTGATGGCGTCACATATTACATCACTCATGACATGGTCAGTGACATCACTGATGACATCTCAGCTGACATCACTGATGACATCATCCACTTAATAACTGATGCACCTCCTCACACCTTCATATAACCTTTCATACACCCACTCTAAAATACAGACTACCATTTTTGAAACTATAGACACACCAATACCAGTTAGTACATACCCACTCACTGATTCATATGTCTACACACACATCTACTCTCTCACCCACACAGTCACTCATACACGTAGTCACTCATCAATACAGCCACTGATATATACACTCATACACCCATACAGACACTCACACACCACACTCACCCATAGAGTTACTCACATACCTAGTCAGTCAGCCATAGAATCAATCACACTGCCATTTACTCACCTATACAGTTATTCACACACCACCTCACTTATTCATACATATAGTAACATATACTTACTCTCTTCTACAATCACTGACACAAGCACACACTCACCCATATAGCCACTATCACACTCACTCACACAAACAGTCACTTATATACTCCAACACTCACATATACTGCCTTTCAAATATGCAGTTACTCATCCATATACCACTGAGACATCCATACACTCAACGACAAAGCCATATGCACACTCACTCAACCATACCATCCCTCACAGATGTAATCATGAACCCATACATCCATGGATTCACCCACTCATACATCCATGCAGGGAGTCACACAGCCCCTCACCCACCCACACAGACACTCAGGCACCCATACAGGTACTCAGACAACTAATCAGTAACCCATATAGACACTCATGTACCTACTCACCAACCCATGCAGCCACTTACACACCAACTGACAGACTGATACACTCATTTACACAGATTATTCACTCACTCATACATTCACTAAGACACGTTTAATCACTCACTCATACAGTCAGTCACGCACCCAACAAATCATCCATACAGACACCCATACACCCACTCATTCTTCGAATACACCTTGGCATATATATATAACATTCTTAAACTTTTTAGAAACACTCACACTCACAGGATGATGTCTTCAGTGATGACATCAGTGATGTCATTTGAGATGTCATCAGTGATGTCACTGACCATGTCATGAGTGATGTAATATGTGACGTCATCAGCGGTGGATTGCGGGGGGCGAGTTATACTTAGCTCAGCTAGCTAAGTATAACGGCTGAATTTCTCTGGTTTTGTACGAGTGAAATGTCCAACTAACTATAACGTCCCTCAAACCTGTGGTTTTTTCAGTATATATATATATATATATATATATCAGCTCGAGATATACCCGGGGCCCATGAGAGGTGGAGCGTGAAGTCGGACAAGGTCACTGGCAATAATTTCCGAGAAAAAAGTCCAACACATGGAAGGAACGACGCTCACCCAGACTTGCGTGGATGGCAAACCTTTACTTCCAAACACGATGCATTTCGGCCACAACACTGGCCTTGAACATATATATGTATATTTAAACACACATACACACACTTCAACTTTGATATTAATGCAGGCTAGAATTAGCAGAAAATATGCAATAAAATTCAGATTTGTTCCAAACAAGGGGCCTTAAAATCTGTCTGGCGCAGGGCCCCAAAAAGTCTTAAGATGGCACTAGTACGGACAACAATTGTGTGTGATTGCAACACATTAAAGTCGAACAGATGTAGCACCAATGTTGATGCAACATTTGCACTTTTTGTACAATGGCATATTTAATTTCACATCATTGCTTTGACAGGTTTTCTAAGAAATATGCATTTCCAATTAGGTACAACTTACTGTATCACACAATACTTCCAATCTGAGGTCTTGACTTGCACAAGTGCCAGTGTGCTGGCTAGTAAACATTCCGCTTCAGATGTAGATACAGGTCAACATTTATCAAGATTTGCACATGAAAATCTGCAGCACAGGGTTGCACAACCAGCAAAAGAATGCACTGCCCTATTTGCTCAGTATCGTGCACCAATGATTTCATGAACTATTCCAGTGCTAAAATGCCTTGTTTGTGTATTGCTAAACCAGCATTGCACAAAGGCACACAGAGGAGAAACACCTTTTTGCATGAGAATTGTACTCGAGGCACACCCACAAGAACTAATCTCTACATAAATTCACCCAAGTGTAAATTATGCAATATGTGTTCTTTTGCAGAAATTACACATACTACACATTGGGAAATCGTTCAGTGTTCTCTTTCTCTATAGTTTTGCCTTAATTTGGCACTAGCATTCCACAAAAGTCAGTCCACACTACTTTGCAAGATGTTAGTTAATCTGGCTTTAAATGCACTTTCCATGTCTGATTAGGCCACCTTTGCATAAATTAGTGGAGGTTTGGCTATATGGGATGAGGTTGCATTTGGTGTCATTTTTCAGCTCGAAAGTTGATTGGCTCTGCCGTTTGCACCACTTTGCATTTACAAACTCCTTAGCTAATAATTAGTTATTCTGGGTCCCAATGTCATGAATCAGTTACACATGTAAAGTCCAAAAGCTTTTTTCTCAGTGCACTTTTAGCACGTTTGCACAATGAACAATGTTTTAGCTAAGTGCAATGACCCAACAGGTTTCGCCTCCCTCCCCCTTGCCAGTAAGGAAATTACCCTTTAAGGTCAGCGCCCCCAGCTTTTACCTGTCTGCTATTATTAGACACAGGCCTATTACACAAAGGCCATGAAAGTTTCCATTTATATGTTCAACTCATTTCCTAATCAGAGAAAACAGGAAGTCACATGAACCACACATTGATCGGCGTTACCATCATTTCATCTATGTGTCCTCCCACTTGTGGTGGGTTTGCTAAACACAAACCTGAGAAATGATTACATTTCTCTTTTTACATTAAAAAGATAAAATTACCGCCAGCTTTGAACTGGGAAGTGATTTTTTCCATGACAAGCGGCATGATATCTTGAGTATCATCTCTAATATATTTCTAAGTTAGAAAGTGAGTTGGCGGGTCTAATAAAAAATGAACTGGAAGTAAAAAAACTGTTGTAAACAGCTCATCAGTACATACACTCCTTTTGCACACAAAAGCACACATGCTTGTTAACAGACTGATGCACTAGTGCACAAAATCACACTCTTACAGATTAATTCACACAGACAGTACACGTTTGTGCATATGCACGCACACACACGCTCGCGCGCATCATACTGCCCATCGTTTGCTTTCAAGTACAAAACTTTGTTGCTACTCAAGTGCACAGAATTATATTATATAACAAAATATTAGAATTAGGTACAAATAGATGCTAAAATACTTTACTAACTATTGCTGCAAAACCATACTGCTGGCAGAATGCTCACTATTTATATGGCCAGGTATCGCCGAGGCCTCCAGGACAATTTTGTCCCTCACATCCCCCCTCCAATCACAGTTATCCCCTGACACAATTACTGGTAAAACACAACCACTAGTGCACACACTAACCTTACTTTTGGGTTAGGGGTTGTAAACCCCCAGCAGTATTTATTTTGCACACAAAGATTATAAAACATTTTACAATATTAATGCACAGTAACCCTTCACATTTACATTTTTATTTACAAGGATTAGTAGCCTAACCTTAACAGAGACACTAATACCAACATTTTCCTAACCATATCTAAAAACGTTGTTCCTGTGCATCCACAAGATTTTCTTCGAGTGAGATCATGGCTGGTCCCATTGCCCCTTGGTCTGAACCTCCCTTGCCCAGCCAAAAATGTTACCTTATGGGAGATACCCACCCACCTACATCACCTCCCCTACCGGGGTATCCCTGTGAAGGGAATCTGCCTGCCCACTAGAATACCTACCTCAGGCATCCTCTACACCCTTCATCCTCCCTCCATGGGCCAGTGCCAGCCTTGCTGCCATTGTGCCTGTGCAGGTGGCTGGCTGGTAAGGACGGCCTGCCAGCAACCACTCCCAACTCCCACACCCCGGTAACCTCACTTCAACTCGCTGCTAGGACCCCTGGGATGGTCCTGTGACACTCCTTTTAATTCTGTCTAAAAGGAAAAGGATGGCCAATATGAACCCAAAATTATCCCACCAATCATGCAGGATCTCAGCCGCCACAGGCCAGCATAGTTCACCTATTATGTGCCCCCCCCCCCAGTTCACTACTGAGGGTGATGACTCAAGCAGGCAAATTCTCTAGAAACGTTTCATTGCCAACCCTTGACAAGTGAACCCCGTCCTGTAAGAAAAAGAGCTCACTCTTCAAGCAACTGTGAGGTATGGGCGACAGCCTGGCCGACGTGAACGACTTACCAATTTTATTATTTACTTGCTTCACCGACTCATTGAAGGCCTTGACAGACTTACCACCCCTTCAGCGCGACCAGGGAATGATGTTGGACCATGCAAGCACAGCCTGTGGATATTGTCTTGCCAGTCAACCGAACTCGGACATCACCAGTTCAAACATGTCCCTCTTGCCGACCTCCAACAAGTCATTGCCGCCAAGAATAACAACGATGACCCCAGGAAGCGTATACCCGGAGGCATTAGAGTGTCCAATGTACTCCTCAAATGGACCAAACGAAGCCCTCTTTGTCCACAAAAAGTGAGCCGGTATCCTGCCTGCCTAGCCCTGTCTGCAAAGCCAACTGCCAAATAAAAAGCCTTTGCAAGCTGAATGTAAGAATGGCCCAGCACTAGCACTTCTGTGATCTCTGTCGCCTCCACGTTAACAGGGGTTGTCAATTAAACCAGTGGCTGCCTCCAATCCCTATGTTTCACTACTGCATCCACAGGAGAAAATAATGGAGAAAAGGAGGGATTAACAGTAGACTCTACAACATGTTCAATCTAACATAGTGCTTGTAACAATCCGAGGTCCATCTGCCAATCCTTTATACCGCCTGGCCTGTAAGCCCATTGCCGCCGCTGTAGTGGTGGCCCCTATCCTGAAAGAGTGCGAGTCATATTCAGTGAGATCAAACCCACTGCCCTCAAGGCCTGATTAAGTCCTCTACAGAACTGAAACCTGGTTAGAGGTGTCCAATTCACATGCACCAGGAGGGGACCCCTTTACCCTGGACCCGGTGTGCTAAGAAAACCTCAAGATAGCCCAGCTGACAGCAAGCATTGCCTGGCATGCTATGCAACAGGATGTGATCACCCCTGCCAGGCTGATCCATTTTGGAGTTGGGGATGGTTAATTGCAAGGAAGCTATTAAGCCACTAGATGGGGCTATACTGCAAGCCCCCCACCCCAGATCCTTTTTGTTTTTGGCCCCCAACTCACCTACCCTAAGGGCCCCATTGAAGGCTAAGGCAAATGCTGCCCTAAAGAGACGGGCCTCATCTGGTGACCTGCAAATACTCCCAAGGGGGGCCATGATTGCTGCTAGTTTTGCCATATCAATGGGGTATCTGAAATCCAGCTTGGCCCCCTCCAGATGCTGCCAACCCCTCAAGACCCTCTGGATAGGAATGCTTTTGGCAGATCTGTGCACCCCAACATCCTGGCAAAAAGGGATATCCCAGCGGTATGGCATCTGGCACATGCAACAGACTGTCCCTTGCCCTTCAGATACCCCAAGAATACCATCACAGACTTAGGGGCAAACCAATCCCCAATCCCAGCATGCACCAGGAAATTGTAATATGCATGAAATGCTCCCTCATAGGCACGTCTCATACAGGGTGCTAGACTGGCTCCCCTGAGTTCTGGTTAGCATGGCACCAAGCCACCACAGTTGGTCCGGGAAAGACAGAGGGAACTCAGCTGCACCTGGGTGATGGCAAAGGAAAGCCTGCTTCTTGAAACGAGATAAAGCATCAGCTGCAGTGTTCAGTACACCTGGGACACGTTTGGCTTTAAACATCACGTTAAGCTTCAGACATAGCAAAACAATCTCCTTTAAAAGCCTAACGATCATTTTACACTTCTTTGCCTGCTGATTGATGCAATCCACCACTGTCATATTGTCAGACCAAAACACCACAGACTTGTTGCAGAGCTGCTCTGGACAAATGGAAAGGGAAACTAGGATGGGGAAAAGCTCAAGCAAATCAATGTTAGTGACTAGGCCAGACTGCACCCACTCCCTGGGCCACCACTGAGCATACCATGCAGGACCCAAAATAGCATCAAATCCTTCGCTGCCCGCCGCACCCGTGAACAAACCTATCTCCTCGGTGTTGCAGGGTGGGCTGGGCCACACCACCATCCCATTAAAGTCATGCGAAAATTCCTTCCAGAGCCTCATATACTGGCAAACCTCCTCTGACAACCTGGTATGATGGTATTTCTCGTTTAAATAAGACATGGCCTGTGCAATTAATCACAAAATGGAGTGACCCATGGGAATGATGCGCATGGGGAAATTCAGCTGCCCAACCACCACTTGTAACTGGTGCACTGCCACCTTCTTAGCCCTCAGGCATGCTCTCTGGGATTGGGAAAAAGCTTGCACCTTTTCCAAGGGGAGTCTCAAAACCTAAGAATTCAATAGTGATAGACGGCCCAAAAGTCTTATCCTGAGCTAGAGGTACCCCAAAATTCTCCATTTATTTGTGAAAAGACTGCAAGGCCTCCGCACACTCCAGCATCCCGGAAGGAACCAGAAACAAGAAATCCTCAAAGTAGTGCAACACCCACTGATGACCTGATTTCCGCCCAAAGGCCCACTCAAGAAAAGTGCTAAACTTCTCAAAATAGGAGCATGCATTTGTCAAACTGGAAACCCAAAAAAAACCTTCAGATGCACCAGGAGCAAGCGTAAAGCTGATTCTTTATCCGATTTCACTAGTAGAGACCTCGGCCCCATCTTCTGCAGTAATTGAATCGCCTGATCTAAAAAAGCATACCTGACCGCGCTTAAAGCCCCATCAATACCCTCATTTACGGACTGACCACAAGGCTCTGACAGGTTTTTTATCAATCTGTATTCCACAGGTTCTCTTTTGGGAACTGCCCCTGGGGGAGAGAAGACATAGTCATCAAAAGGGACCGACTTGAAAGGGCCTGCCACCCTCCCAAGGTTCAACTCCTTAAGGATCTTCGCCTAGCTACCCCAGGATTGGACCTAAGTAACTGCTGATTTCTGGAACAAGGCACGCCCACATACCCCTCTGCTGGGATTCTAAAGACGTCTTTCAAACTTTCATACACTGCCTGTTCTGCTGTGGGGTTATTGTACACATTGAGCCATGGGACCGTTGCCAACCAGTTGACTTGGGAGGGGGCTGTGACCAAGAAGGGGTGATCATTCCTGCTTCTTAGCACCCATATCCTTTGACTTTCTGAAACACTTGGACACAAGGTGCGATGGCAGGCCACAGAATGAGCAACAATGTTTGAACTTGCTGGTCAGGATTGTTTGTTAAAGTCCCAACAAGAACCTTTCTTCCCTCCCCCACCTAAGGTGCCCATCGACCCCGAGCCTGCCTGAAAGGGCTAACTGGGTGTAGCATTGACATGCTGCAGCTTCAAGAGATGCAGCCAGGTGTTCACATTAATCTGGTTCCAAGCCAGCTTGGATCTAGGGGCCTTAATCCTCCTGAACTCTTTATCATAATCCTACCAAGCCGTGCTGTCAAACTCATCATGCGCGCACACTATTCAATTCTGGTAACATGCAAGCTGGGCCCCCAGATTATTAAATCATTCTGCAATAATAGCCAGGAATATTGAAAAACCTTTTACCCAATTCACCAATGTTTCCTCCACCCTTTTTTTGCAGGACCAATGGCCACAGTCCCTAGAGTGAGAGCACTCTTTGCACCCCTTGGCCTCTTCTCGTTCAGCCCTATCAACAAGCAGATCAAACATGTCAATGTAAACACCCTTCCAAATGTTTTCCTTTACTACCAATGTGACATGCCTACTCAACAGGTCATGCTCAGACTGCACAGCCCCCAAACTAATCGCAGGCAATGGCACCATACCTGTTACTGTAGTCCAAAGTGGAAGGGGCAATCCCTATCACAGCTGTGCCCACAGGAGGTGCACTACTAAGCGGCATAATGACAGAGAATGACGTTCCTTGAACCGCTGAGTTAAGTTGGGGGGCACCACTGACCCCTGCCATAGGCCCGGCACACACCTGAGCTCCCTGAAACCCTGATGTACCCACCAAAGCCTGCACCCCCGAGTCAAGCTGAGGGGCCCCACTGATACCTGCTACCGCAGCACCACCTACTTGCACTCCCTGACTGTCAAGGTGGGCCACCAACCTCCTGGCCCTCTCCACATTGTTGCTGTCTGACAGACCAGCTAGCACACCCCCACCCCAACAGGAGGGTGAACAACATTCCCGCCTTGGATAACCAAGGCAACACACTAGCTAAACTTGGTACCAAATCCAGCTTTCCTGACCCTCCCGCTGGAGTAACCCCAATCGCCACACAACTGTTACCAATCTGGACAATACTACCAGTCACTGCTAGTACCAACAAAGCAGGGACACCACCCTGTGATACTTTTTCACCAGAGCCAACTTCCAACAGGGCCCACAGCAACCACCGCCAACCCCTAGTGGGTTCCCTTGCCCCTGCTGCTCTTCTGGACCTGGGGAAATGCCACCCTATGCCCAACCCCCACTCTCCTAGGCTTCTCAGTCACCACCAACGGTTTGCTGGCTGCCCCACATTTGCCTGTGGCTGCAACATGGCTAGCTTCTCGGCCATTTCGCTGATCCTACGCATTAAGGTCTCACTTGCCACCTCAGTCCAAGGTCACTTGGACCCCTCTTTACACTGCAAGGCATCTTAGGACAAAGTCCAATCACACCTACAGTAAAACTCTCCCTAGCCAGCAACAGCAGCACCAATCAACACCCTGGGTCCTGAAACACTACCTGCAATGCCAAATGAGGGGATCCTTCTCTCTACACTGAACTCGGACCGTGATTAACGAGTGCGGGTGAAGAAAACAGTGCCCCAATGTCCAGACTGCTGCCCGCTTGGTACCTCCCACAAGTGAGAAGCCAAAGAAAACCACTATCCTTGTAACAGCGTAAACAGAACCAATGAAACACCAGGAATTGAACACTTAACCTTCAGAGCTAGAGTCTACGACCTTCACCACTAGGCCACATAGACTCCTACCTAAGTAAGGATTAGTGACTTGTCCATGCGAAAAAAACGCCTCCAAAGACTTTGTTTCCCTAACTCCTTACTTAATAAGGATTAGTGACTTGACCAAGCGAAACAAAAAGATTTCCCTAACAAAACATATATAAGACTCTTATTGCACCCCTCAGCTGCAGCCACAACTCTCCCCCACCAGAGTTGCCTCCGAGAGCCTGAACACCCGGGTCAGGCGAGAGAAACTCTCGAGCCCATGCAGCTCCCAGCAGGGAACTGGCAGTGCCGACTTCTAGAGCTGTGCAGCAAGTGGGAGCATGCCAATGTGCCTGCAAAAAAAGGAGAGAAAAAAAAATACTCCTTGCAAGTGGAGTGGAACAGCGGGTGGCCTGGGGGAGTGTGAGAATGGGAGTGGGAGATTCAAGAGACCCCTCGCTTCTCTGCAGCCTTTTTTATGGGTGGGGATTGGCGCACGCCACACTGGAACAACCTAGAGGCAATAAAAGTACTTCCGGTGCCGCACCACCAGCACTCCCAATCCCCACTGGCCTTCACCGGAAGGCCACAGCGCCCAGCGCCGCAACTCCCAGTTCCAGCACTGGCAGACTGCTATTTGAGTGGCTACCCCGAGTTGGGAGAGCCTTCGTCAAATACGTCTCCCATAAGTTAGCACTGGTGAAAGAAATGCCCCAATCACAGGCGGGCACCAGGGGCGTGAGGTAAAACTCTGACATTGCAAGGTGAGGTATTTATTGATCCTAGATCAATCTCAGAAATGGGGCATAGCATGCAGAATTCGGGGCCGACCGCACCAAATTTCACGTTTTGATCATTACAAACAACCTTTCTACTTGTAAAGTGAAGTCCTAATACCCCTCGGACCGCCACTATGAACTCGTAATAAGGGCCTAAATCTTCCTGTACGTAGAAAAAAAACCGAAAGATGTGAATATTGCTGGTGATCAGGTAAATTGCTCTCATGTCTTCAGGCCAAGATCTCGCTATATCAAAGTGCAAAAAAATACACATCTAATAAATGCTGTAATAAAAACCACTATTATGGAACTGCTACAGTTCCTGACAGCTGAACCCTACTTTTGAAAAATATTTGAATAGCAGCAGTTAACAAGTTTATGAGGTACCTTGGATGAAGAACACTAAAGTGGCACACAGAGAAATACATGCAAGGTGATTAAGAATGTAATCTGTTTTAATTTGGCATTTTAGATCAATGGGTGATTCAAAGTTTAAAATTCACCTTGAAAAATTAAAAGCATTCTAGTCACATCAGGGCGAGCTTTAGGGCGATGTGACCGGTGCTACCGCACTGGGCACTGGGCACTGATCCCAGGGGGCGCTGTATTTTGAATGATCTTATGGAGTTAAGAGCACCTGCTGCAATGCAGAGTTCCATTTGTGCCCAGCAATTTTCAGGCAATAATAAAAATGTCAAGATAACTCTGGTGATTAATGTAGGCGCTGGAGAGATCTAGTCCAAATGTTTACTCATTATAGAGTTGTTCAGTGGGTTAATGTGCCTGCTCCAAAACATGTGAAACATGAAGGTCACAGAATTGTGTTTTATGTAGATAGTTAGTTAAGTGGGTTACTGCTTTTGTCATATAGATCCTTTTGTTATATGCTGTTCATAACATACAATCCTTCTAATATAGAACAGTGAGCTATGAACCTACATCAAGGAGCTGCGTGTAAACTGCAAGGCATAGATGTGGAACCTTATGTTATTTTCCCTAGTCTTTTGTTATGCTAAAAAGGGTTCTTTTGGGTTGAAATAAATTCTTATTAGTGCAGGTAACCCCAAACACTGTGTAGAGTTTCAAATACTGAGTTTGTGCTTCTCCAGACCAAGCACTCTTAAAATATGCTGCCTTCTGGTATTGATGACATGTCAACCCTACAGCTTGTAGTCCTCATTGTCTTATGTATCATTTCCTATACATTGGTTTACAAACATATGATTCATTGTCTGTATATAGCGTCTTTGTGAGGTAAAGTGCTCTGTTGTTATGTTTTGAAGATTTGTAGAGCGCGCTTATCACTTGAGGGGTATCCATGCGCTGATACCTCTAAATTGGTATGAGTAGCAGTATAAAATAAATTAAATGCTTGTGAGAGAGGGGCTATGGAAAGATGAGGGGCACCTTTGGAGGGTGCCAGTGAGGGAATCCATGGAGAAAGAGGTCATTGGGAGTGCACCAACAAGCTTGTTGAACTGGGTGCCCCAGCGCTAAAGCCAGCCCTGGGTTACCTGATTCAGCACGAAAGGGCATTTTAGGATTCTAGTGACTAAAAGCAAAGAGTTCAGGGAAGAAGGCAGATTTTAGATGAAGGTCTAGAAATGTTTTCTTATTTTGTGATGAGCAAGAGTTTTTAGAAGAGGGGCAGCAAATAAAGCAGATTCCACTAAATCCTTTAATTCTCAGGTGAAGTAAAAGGCATATTTGAAGAATCTAAGCTCGAGGGTACTGGTTTGCAAATCATTATTGCAGAATGACTCATGCCTATTTATGAGAACGTCGAGCCAACACTCATCAATATGCAGACATTTAAGTTAGAAACCCCAGCAGATTCTTAATTACTCTCATTCCACTTCCTTTAATTAATTACATTATATTCATTTAATTATTATAACCAAGTTTAAAAATCTTAACATTCGTTCAGAGTGTGGGCCTTTTTTTAGATCAAGCAGCTGCATTTGCTTTGGTAACCTCTGTAATGTATTCATGTTTTGATGTGTTCTTCTATTTACAGTTAATGAAATTATCAGGAAGGAATTCTCTGGAATCCCTGCCAGACGTCAAACATAAAAAACTGATTTGTGGGACAACTTTCACTGAACGCTTCCAGAACTGACCTCTGTGATCCCTCTATTTGTCTCACCACCTTCTGTTTCCTCCCTGGTCACCTTAAGGCACCGATTGATTTCATGGAACAATGTGCTGGCAGCTAGATGATTGTCTTAGCTGAGCAACATCCCACCAGTAAACATGGGAATGACTCTCTTCCTCTCTCGAACATTCCATTGTGCGGTCCCAACGCGTGGCCAGCGTGGTGGCCTCTGGCAGAGAACGAACCAGGATGCGACCAAATGGATCCTGAGAAAGAACAAACCGTGGAGAACTGGGGGAGTACTGTCGTGTTTATGCTCTGAGCGAGGGCACTTTGAGGATGTCCGTTGAGGAGTGACGTACTTCTCACCAGAGGAGGAAGCCCCGGCACCGCATTCGATAAATATTTGAGCACTTTAAAACTCAAAATCTCCAGGCAAAATAATTTGGCAGCCGACATACGATAAACATGCCATTTCGTTTCCTTATTGTCCGCTCTTTAAAGATGACCCGGAAACACAACTGAGTTTTATCAATGACAGATTTGCATATTATAAGCACTCTCTGGACAATCTTCACTTGCTTACAAGTGGCCTAAGACCGCGTACCCTGTAGATGAATGGGAAATCATGGAGTTTGACATGCAGCTGCTTTTTTACACCATATGAAGGCTGAATTTTATTGTCTTCCTACCTCTGCATGCCTTGGTCCATCGAGATAAAACTGCCTTTTAATTAACAGTGTGAATCAGAATTAAATGTGCAATAATAATTGTATCGTTTTTCCTATTTCAAGACCAATACATATATTTGCACTTAATCTTTTTAATACTGTTTATTGTTCCAAGAACATATTCTTTATGTCAGATACTTATTCATGTTACCGATATTAGTGCGCCACACAAAAGAGTGCGCCTATTCTAACATTTAATTTTAATCTGGGAACTGTGCGTTTTTAATATGTCTGACAAGGGTTGAAGAGGAAGGGTCGCTGTTTGACATGTAAACTGCAGCAGGAAGCAGTTACCCAAGTGACTAACACTGTTCAAAGATTTGTGGCTGTACCACACATTATGTGAGCACTGGAAGTGGTAACAGAAGGCATGGTCTCTGCCACAGTTTTAGGCCATTAATTGGTGGTATTTTACAACCTTAGTGGTACATGGTTGTTTGTAACTGGAACCTTAAAGGAATGTGCTGCTTTTGGCTTAAATTTACCAGCATTTGATTCATCTCTGAAATTATTACAGAGCACAACAGAGCACACCACAATAACCTACTATGTTGCAGAAAAACAACAACAAATTAGCCAAAACAGAATCTATCACAGCAACCACAGTAAAGCACAACAATAGCACAATGCAACACTGCAGCACACAAACATAGCAGCACAAAACCAACAGAACATCACTACCCCAACAAAATGCAACACAACAGACACAAATATTGCTGCGACCCATCAACTCTTTCACTAATCTGTGTTCATACTACAGTGGTAAAAGATGCTTGTACCAAGCACTCCCTTACTTAGAACCAAGGATATAAAATAGTGCCAGTCAAAAATGTTTTGTGATCTGGCCCTTAAGCTCGAAAATCCATTACTGCAGTGTGTCTACTGTTGAGCGCTCTTCGGTTGCTGCAATGCCCTACCCCCGTGGCTTAGTACTTCCCAATATACTATCAGTCACAATTGCTAGCATGGAGTTGTGTTCAAGCCAGGGATGTTCTCTAGAGGTAAGGTGTTGCTAACCCTAGGTAGCTCCTTTGCAATACCTGTGATTTAACTAAAGATCTTTTCAAACTGAGAATTGCTTTACCTTTTGGCATCTTTAGTAGCTGTCTGATTGTGCCTTTTACTAACCACTGTTTATTAACATGCTCATACATCTTGTTGTTTAAAAAATAAGCTTGTCATCGAGGCCAAATGTCATGTGATGTGACTTTCTATGATATCACTGATGAGTCAAGATACATGCGTTGTTCTTTCTCAGATTTTAGTTAAATGACACCACCGACACAGTGATTCTCTTTGAAGCACTGAGACGCAAGCACATTCACATTAACCAGATTAGTGCATACCTGCATTTCACAAAAGGGATTTTAAAATTTTAAAACTTTTTTTATCAACTCTGGTTCTTATTCACTCTGCTCTCCTGCAGCTCATATTTGTTTCTCGCACTATGCTGGCACAGCTAGTGCTGCTAACATGGAGAAATTATTTTGAGTGTAAAGTAAATCAGGTAATAACAGCATCCTGCTGCCATTATATGGTTAGATGCTATTATGGTAAACCATCAGAATATTGTTTCAAGAACTTCATACCATAATATGGTGGGAGAATTATTGAGGACCACAATTTTGACAAGCTAAATTTATATAGGTAAATATGGTTTTACTTTGCTCAACTCCACATGCATGGACCTTGATGGTACAGTTTATATATCTTGAAGGTATGTATATGTGGAGTTAAGTCATGAATCAAAAAGAGGGGGACTAGGAGCCAGATTAAGGTCTAGTACCCGTGCTCCTCACTATAATTGACACGTCAAATCAGTGTGGGTCCTTGTTCCTATGTAGAGAGGGCATAGAAAACGTTAAAGAACAGGAGTGGTTGGAATATATGATTAGATATGTGGAGTTAAGGATATAAATCCATACTTACCTGTAGACATCTACATTCTTGATATTTTGTTCCTTGCTATTTTGGTCACAATATTATGGTACAACAATATTCTTGAAATTATATTTTGAGTTATAGCCGCTATCACAGGTGTACACAGCAGGCCCTTGTCCTACTATCAGCAGGTTACAACAGCACATTATATCATACATATTTTCTTGCAAAGCTAGATCGACTGTGGCAGTCCGTAGGGCCTTCTATTGAAAAGGCATACACACGTGTACACGTTCAACATAAGTTGCACAATAGGTAGGTCTTGTTTCGCTCTCCTCCTAGTGAAACTTTGATTTCACCAGTTACAAATAGTTTCTGCGGGATCCAGTTTCCCCCAACTGGGTTGTTAAACTTCTAGTGGCATATATTTCATGAACACACCTAAACCCCTCTTGGAGCTGGCTATTTCTGTTTAATAGTGTTGAATTAACTTATTTGGTAATTTAATTTAAGCAGCAGCATTGAACTTGTTTCCACTTGGAATATATATAGTCCAATATCCAAAATCCCATGATGCTCCACTTATATCCAGTAGTAAGCACTAGAAACTTGACTTCTGGAATGCCAGATACAGTTTGCACATGCCAACATCACATTTTAGAATGCCAATGGTGCTTTCCACCCATGTATAAGGTGGAGTCAAGTTGAGGATTTAAATATAGAGTTAGTTGATTTGTGCATAACCAGGTGCTAAACTGAAAGAGTGCCATTGACCAGGAGAATGATTATCTGCTGTCATTGACAAGACTCTTGATATAGCGACAGCGTTAATGTTCTTACACTTTTCTAGATTTTACCCAGGATGCTGAACTTTAGGAAAAATCATTGCAAGAATGACATTTTAAAAATAAACATATCAACTTTGGAATTGTTAGACAATCCATGGAATGCCATGCACAACTTCCCTCTTGGTCAGACATACATTTTTTGTTATTTAAAATGCATAGTTACTTGCATACTAGATACATATGCTGTGGCTTTACGTGTAACATTTAAAAATGTGTACATACCTTATGTACAGAAAATAAAATATATATATTTTGTGTCTATGTATTTAAATGTGATAAAAATACTCAAGTGTCATATGTATCATTATCCCAATGATAGTCATAGACAAAGCTTTTAATTTTGAGTGGGCAGAGGTTTTGGCAAAGGTATATTTTTAGATGCACTCATCACTCAATTTATTCCTCTGCCCAAATCATAGTCAGTCACATAGCTTTCATTTCCCTGATGTCATATTTATTTGAGGGTAAGGGTGTGTTATGGATAAATCGAGTGTTTTGAGGCAAATAAATGAAAATATCTGTGTTAGACATAGTGCTTATTATTCAAGCATGCTTACATTTAGTGTTAAGCCTTATTATTTCCAAAGCATGCTATCCTATAAATGCATCATGAAGAACAGTTTCAAAACATGCAAAAAGTATGCCCTCACATGCTGAACATTTGTTCCCAACTCATTTTACAGAATCATTATTTTGTTTCTGTTGGAATTTTGCGAACAGTCTTTAAAGGTAAGGGCGGGTTTTTGAGCAATCTGCTTTCACATTGTTTGCACTTGAGGAAATTCTGTCTTTCCTTATTCATCCCAATGCTCTACAAGAGTGCCTTCCTACCATTGTACTAGCCACCCTTCAGTTAATTAACTTCATGAAGCTCCAGAGAAGTTTGTATTTTTTTGGGGTGTTACTAACCCATAATACACAGTTATTAATGCTACAATTCTCATAGGATTTCAATTCCTCCTTACCTAAGCTGACAATCTCAAAGCAAATACTTTTGAAACTGGAAGAGAAGTGGAACAACTTTAAACTCCAAGTATGTTGGGTGCTATGTATCGTTGACATCAGGTTTAAAGGGAATTATATTTGCATTTTATTTTTGGAAATACATTTAATTTATATAGAGTAACACTTTTTTTTCAAAAACAAAAGAGAAAATAACTTAAGCATGGTTATTTGCTCAAGGCATAGCAGTATAGTTTCAATGTCAAATAAAGTAAATCGAAATCAGGGTCGGTGTGGTAAAACCACAAACATTGCCGGTAGCAAACTCATATGAATGCAGGCTCCCATACTTTGCAAAACTCCTATTCAACAAACCTGATTCATAAGTGTAAACTTAGACTTTTTTGTAAGTTTCACTTGCTGTAGTAACTTTGCTACTGTTTTGGTATTCACAAGCTACGAGTGTAATTTTACTAGTAATACTTTTTAGGAGTGTAATTTTACTACTAGCAAAGTTACTTGTAGTAAAAGTCACTCATAGCATGTGAATACAAAAAAGTAGTGAAGTTACTACATAAGTGTACATTTACCTTTGTGAATCAGACCCAACATGTCTTTACAAATTCAAAACTGCCCTATTTGCAAATGTGGGCCACTTTTTTAGATATATGATTTGGTAGTGGAGGGCACCTTTATTTTGGTGCCAGGGCATACTTTGTGTCCCAGTCCAAGCCTGTCTGAGATTTAAATGTTATTTTACTACTACACAGTGTTTTTCGACGAGTAAGAAGAAAGATGCCCTGACTTCAACCTACACACTCCTTTACTTAAATAAATAATTTATTTTTGTATCTGGAATTGTTTGCACCTCACAAACACTTCTGTGTTGGAGAGATAGCCTAAATCACTTCAGGCATATATAGCCCATCCATTCATCCATTATTTCCGCATCATTCCTAATGTATGTAAATTAAACAGATGAGAGCTCTGGCTAGAACAAACTGTTCATGTTTAAGAGCATCAGTTTGGACAACCCTTCAGATATACCTCCAAACCTCTATGGCCTTATTCACAAAAGAAAGTTTGGTTGTAAACATATTGTGGAGAAATACACAGCAGTAAATGCCTCTCAAAGCATGAGAATAGGGTATTCCAAAGCGTGGTTTACCTTGAAAGTTTGGGAATGCTCACAAACATGTACGTTTGTGGGCATTCCCAAATTCCTCTCCTATCCTAAAAAACTCTGGAGGATATGTCAAGCCAAAGGCGCTAATAAATTCCCTTCCAAGACGGAAAAAGGGAGAGACCCACCTCAGCTTTGCTGGTGGTGTTGAGGATGGGATTTCTCCATGAGGATAAAAGGTATTCCCTATGTAGAAAAAAATGTGTCTTTGCACAGGAGGCTCCATTGCCCCTTTATAGAGTTCTACAGTATAGCAAACTCCCCACAGGTTGATTAGAGTTCTTCAGTGTAGAGACCTCCCCACAGGGAAATAAGGAGCATTTAGAAAAGCCCTATGACATGCCCAGAAGTGTTTCTGTAAACCTGCACCTGGCACACTTTTTCTAGCATAGTTCTGGGAATGATTGTGATTAGAAAAAAACATGTAAAAGTATGCTGAGGTGAAGATACAAATCTACAAAGCACTTTTATGAGTTTGTTTGTGAACACAGCCTACAGATCATAAATTGCGAAGGGGGATCTCAATGCATGCTCTATAGTATATTACATTTACTAGCAGAAAACAAAAACGTTACACTGACTCATTCAAAAAAGCTTTGGCAAAGCCAATAGACCAATCTTGTACTTTTAGTCCTTAAAAAGCCTAATGAGGTGAAAAAACAAACAAAAAACTATTGCTGTCTCATACAATCCATATATGAAATAAAGAATTTAATGTGTGATGATTCATTGCACTTT
This sequence comes from Calotriton arnoldi, assembly GCA_963921515.1. Lineage (NCBI taxonomy): Eukaryota > Metazoa > Chordata > Amphibia > Caudata > Salamandridae > Calotriton > Calotriton arnoldi. The sequence continues at coordinate 337,503 of CAWUFW010003690.1, forward strand.
GAGTTACAATATAGCCACACATCTATTGCAATATGAGCACTCCTAAGGAGGTGAAATAGTACACCAAACCACCAATTGCATGAGGTGAGAGAGAACTATCCACTGGGTGGAGTCACAGCTCACTCTATGTATATTTTAAAAAATTGGAAACAATAGGTCTTACATTGTCAAGGAAGACCTAAAACGTACACCAGAAAAACAGTGGGAGTCAGTTTTGCCAGGTCTAGGTTTCAGGCTCTGTTTTCAACCAAGACTTGTTTTTCTGGTTGTAAACACAACCATAAATGGGCATAGACATTTAATCTGTTTAAGCATTTGCTGAAGTCCAAGCCTTTAACCATATCCCTTTGAAAAAACATATAAATCCATTTTAATGGGGAGATAGCCTTTATTATTTTAAGTCATTTTCTAAAATATGTATGTGTTTGTATAACTATGTTTGTAAATATGCTTTCTTTCATATGGTCAGGTGTAGTGTTCTAGGAGAATTAATGTTTTCAAAGACTACACTATCAACTTTCATTTTACAAAACTCTGCTGCTTAGTAATATATCGAAAAGTTCTCATTTTGTAGCCCACATATTTAATATGTTGTACCATATGTATTTTATAGAATGCCCCTTCATTTTTTATCTTTTTTCAAAAATGTTGGGACATAAGCAGATTTATCAATTGTAAAGTCTACTAATGATTAAGGGGTTTCTTTTTGCATTTTCTCTATGTTTCGGTAATACCAATTGTTAAATGCTTTTCAGTAGAAACATTCCAAATAGCCTAACTTTTTGTAAAATAATATTTCTGATTTTCTTCAGTAGATAGTGAATTTAGAAGTTATTACCCATTGGTTAAAAATGTTTTAAATTATGTACGACAATTTTCTGATGTAATTGGACTTATCTCTTTGGAACTTAACATCACAACTGGAATTGTGTTAATTCTGTATGGGGAATTATATTGTTTTCAATGTAAAATAACCTCAGAGAGAAACATTTTGTGTTATGAATTTGTTTTGAGCAGTGACCAAATATCCACACCAAAGAAGCACTATCAAAGAAACACAATTAAAGAAACACAACATATGCAATGTAACTAGTGTTTGATGATATGAGGTGTAACATGCACCTTCAAATTTTTTAAATCCATAAGAAAACCACAATTGAGTTGCTAAATGCCAAATAAGCCAACATTCCTGTATATGGCCACAGAACTGTAGTGTAATACAGCTTTAAGTATGTTTTTGTTTTGCATGTGGTGCTACTACAAAAACTGAAGTAAATATTCATATATCATCTGCTTGAAGCATGGCCTTATAGAGCTGGGCATACAGTAACAATTATTAACGTTACCTGGAACAGTAAAATATATGAACACATGAGAAATCTCCTCAAAACTCTGTATTTTATATTCCTTTTTATAGGACAAATCCAAAAGATATACAAATTGAGGGCATTGCCAGGGATGGAGTGATTCCCATTTTAGTTTCATGACAAAGTTTAAAGAAATTAACTATGCTGGAGATTGCTTAGTTCATAGAAGAGATTTTCTGTCAGGAGCACCGATATGAACAATATATTTCATATCAACAGTTCAGTAGCTTGACACAATGTTGACCAACTCTAATGATTTTGAATTTTTAAGAGTCTTTTTAGTTAAACATGCTGTCAGAAAATACCAGTTAACCAGTTGTATATCCTGAAAGCATTATCCTTCAGTGCAAAGCGTCAATTGTATAAGATCATTCAGTATAAGGTTTCAATTAAGCAAAGCACCTGTAGTCATAATAAGTGCCTCTTCTGCACATAATTAACCAAAGTTCCCCATTAATGATTTCTTCAATGAATGAACTGTGCCCAAAAGTTTCAGCAATAGCAACAAGGTTGACATGTTTTTCACAGAAATAAACACACTTTTTCAAGGCAATCTACTAATGAAAAATGCTATGATTTCGAAGTCAAGTGCCATGAATAAGGCTAGTTATCTTATTTTTACAGAGAGAAGAATATTCACTGATCAATCGTGTTACGGGTCAGCTCCTTTTAGACAGTCTTCTCTGGTCTCATAAAAACTTAGAAGTAAGGCTCTTGATAAGACTCATATCAACTGGAGGAAATTCAAATGTCAATATCAGATCAGCTTGGAAATTGGCCCCCTTTTTAGCAGAAAGAATCAGGTGTATATATTTATATCTATATCTATATATATATATATAGATATATATATATATATATATATATGTATATATATATAGGTATATATATATGTATATATATAAATGTATATATATATATGTATGTAGCTTTTTCAGAGTGTTAGCAAAGCTTTGATAATGTTGGCATGCAAACATACCATCTTCGACCACTGCTCAATCACACAATTATTTCATCTGAATGAGTAACTATATGTCAGAAAGTTGGTGCTAATAGATTGTTCATATGTGATTTTAAATATCAAATATTATACTAGGAGTAGAATTAGTATGGATGCAATCTTGTAGCATCCAATAAAGATGTTGCTTGAGAGCTATGAATGCTGAAAATAGAACCAAAATAATTGTGGCCTGCGGTCACTAGACATGCATCTCTATATTAATGAAATGTTCAGGAGCTTTGTGGCGAGCATTACCATGATGGAGTGTAAAAATTCCTATATGAATGGAAGATCTTTCCATAGCTAAGAGGAGCATGGAATGAATTCCCTAAACAGTTGAGGTTTAACTCAGTGTCAGGCATGTCATTCTACACTGAAGAAGGAATAATTGATAAATATTCAGTCACAGAGATCAACAAGGTTACCATAGTTTGGTAAATGTTAGAAACTGTCAATGACTATGGGGCATATTAGCAACGATTTGCGATAATTATCGCAAAGCGCGCTTAGCGCTGTTTTTTTTTATCGCCGGCTATCGCTGGATTTCATCGCCGAGATAGCGCATTATTAGCAACGCTTATCTCCAAGGCAATAAAAAATCCAGCGATAGCGGCGAAATGCGAGAATATCGCAGGAAATCCTGCGATAAAACACCAGCGATAGGGGAATCCTTGATGATAGGCCATGATGGACTTAGCCTCACAATGCACCTCCCATTGAGAAAATAGGTAAGTCAAGTTTTTAGCAGGTGTTAAATTCCAGCGATAATCGCGGTTAGCGCGACTTTTTATCGCTTCGCGGGCATTGATAATAGGGGGAAGTTGTGTTTGCGACTGTTTGCAGTTGCTTTTAGTTGGGAACGCCTACTTTGCATGTCATTAGCGATAATTATCGCTGACATGCAAAGCGGCAACAAAACGGCCGCTATCGCCATTAAGCTGTCGCTAACAGCTGTTAGTGACAGCTTGCTAATAGGGCAATAAAAATATCGCCGCTTTATCGGCAAAAAGTGCCGTTAAAGTGGCGATACTGCCCTTGATAATATGCCCCCATATTCCTCCTTCTCACCATGTAGTGGAAACACAAAATATTAAGCACTGCGTCCTGCACAGAAACATATGAAAACAACTTGAGTGACAAATTCATTTTTGTTTCAAGTTGTAAATTTGTTTGAAAGCAGATATATTTGGAAATACCCTTTTTCAAAGGCAAATGTAAGTGTGACAGTTACTAGTGTGACAATAAGAATTGTGTAGTGTAGAATACAAAATAATTTCATGGTTTTTATGACAAAAGAGGCATTTATCTTCTTAAATAGATTGCCTTAAAATCACATTATTTGAGCTTGTATGATGTTAACGTTTCCACTCTAGTCAAAGTTGCAAACATGTTTACGAAGCTGTTCTCTAGTAAATCACCTAAATCACCTTAATGCCAAAACCTGAAGGATGCAGGCGGAAATAAAAAGGTTGGAATAGAATGCACCCAAAGTAATTAACACTGAATACAACTGAGTTAAGTTACTCCCATCAATCTCTTATATGCTGTTTAATTACAGATGGATGCTATAAAACAGTCATTTTAAAGATGTAAGGAGGTAATGGTAACTATTCAAACAAATAATGTGCTGGCTCTAGGAGAATACTTGTGAGAAAACAATATTCTTGACATGCTTTAAGGTGCCCTACAATTTTTTTTCAAGATAACTGTAAAAAGAGTATCTCATACATATTATATCACAAATCATCTAGTATACAGAGCTTGTGATGCTGCTGAACAGGTTAAGTCCTTTTAACAGTATGATCATCTACATTTTTCAGCAATGTATCTTATATATCAACTATTTAGTTGGGGTATTCAATGAAACTAGACACACTGCTCTGAAAAAGGTTATTGATTTACCAATATTACACTAAAAGGAATACATTAGAGTCACCTGCGAAAATGTTGCTTCTATGCCGAGCAATCTCTGAACAGTATTCAGCTTATTAATTAGGTTTCAAAGATCACAAGTCAGCTTAAGCCTTAACCTAAACTGATTGCTAGTAGACACCAAAGTATGAAGGTGCATTTCAATTGATTAATCCACACATGACAATCATCATTTCTCTGACAGTGAGGGAGCTGGTAAAAGCAAAATGTGTATTTGTAAATTATACTGATTATTATGTAATGACCTGTCTTTGAAAACCAAAGTTGGGATGTTGACGTTATTTACATTTCTTACATGTTTACTTCATTTCTAACAACCTTTGCTATGTTTAAAATATTTTTATACTGCTTTTATCCTGAAATATGGCAATAAATTAATACAAAATAACCAGTGAATAATGGTTATTTGCTCATATTTGTTTGTGTTTGTTGCTCTCATTTTTCAAAGTACAGAATCAAAAGCAAAGTTGTGCAATAAAAGAATCAATAGAAACATATCAATAGAATATCTGTGCTACAAAGAACTCTTAGTAAAACACCACTTACTGCACATTTTGACATAAAAGGAAAAACATGAAAGTACAATCCATTGAAATATACACAATGTAATACGTGAATTTTCCTTGATAAAATGCCATTACATTGCAAGATCTCTTTAATCAGCTTTACAACTAAACAGATTAATCATTCAGTTTGAAATTTGATGACAGTCGCATTGCAAATATGTGAGGAGAAAATGAGTAAAGTATAAAAAGCAAACACAAGATGGATACTTTATAGAGAATGATTAGGAAAAAGACGGATGAAAAATTAAAAAAGACACTGTTTAATTTCAGTGGTTGGATGTGTCTGGGGAACAGCAGAAAAAGTTCCAAATTAAAAGTGCCCATAGCTAGGTAAAAGTAGTTGAAGCATATCTTGGTCCTAAAAGCAAAACAAATGCTGCTAAACCCTTATTCTTACCTTTTCACCATTATCTTGAATTATTTCAGCATTCTTACAGTGCTCCATATTACCATGCTTCTCATTGTAAATGCTTTGATAGATGAGTGATGACACAGTTCATTTGAGCTAGAGCAGGAAGGTGCTGCAGGTATTTTTACTGCCATTGTGTATATGTTTACTAGTCTTATGTTTGTAAAGAGGTGTCAAGTTGCCTTTAAAAAAGTTGATGTTAAAGCCTTTGGCAAGTTTACCTGTGGAGAGATGGTCCTTTATAGCAGGACTTGACCAAATTCTTCAGGTATGGCGTAGTTGTGGGCCTATGACAGTACATTGAGATGTACGAATCCTTCTGCAGATTGTAGAGTATCTTCTCATAAGCAATTAATTTGCTCAAGCCCAAAAGATAGAAAAGAACAAGAAGATCAGAAATATGATGGGTTTAATCTACCAAACTATTACTCTGTGATAACTAAAGTTCCTTGAAAAATAAGAAAACAAAGGAATCTAATTCCACTCACTACTGCTGAATATCTCAATAAATAAGCATCTTGTACAAAACACTTACTGAAGCTTCACACAGGTGTGCAATACAGCTGTTACATTGTTGAAGGATATCAGGTCATCTGATGCATTGGAATCTCCCCAAACTGGCACAGGACCACCATGTCTGAAAATACTTAGGCAACTGCCCACAGGTGAAAGGGCCACTGCAGGTGGGCAACCTTTCAGATGCTGCTTTAGTTTTCAGAGTGCTGTGGACCACCACATAAAACGAATTCTACCCCAGTAGTATCAATAACACTTGCCATATGCAAACAGACAGCCATCGCCTGACACCTGCTCTGTGTCCCAGTCCTTACCTCAGTACACACAGTTTATGAGGCACACACTCACCTAACTTTATAGCATGAAGAGGATGTTATCCAAAATGGTTGTGTCCTTTTGAGAAAAATTCCCATATCATCTCACTTAGATTTATTCAAAAATTCACACAAAATCGGGTCACTATCAGAGTGCAACTTAAATTTCTCAACTACTAGTCTCATTATAAAGAAAAAGGTGCAGCAGGAGAGGAGGAGGAGTGTGAACAGATTTAGAAAACATCCACTTACAAGAAAGACACATGAACAATAGGGTGCATCGTTTTTGAAGAGGGTAATGAAATTGGTTGCATAATGGAGAGATAGCCTTGATAACCTCACATGATTGAAAAGGTTAATATTGGCCTTTTAGGTGATAAGTGAACAATGGAATGTCACACACAATTAATAACACTATAGAAAGAGCTTGTCATGAAATGAAGATGAACTCTCCAAGTAAGCATTTCTCCAAGTCTCTAAACCGGGAAGAGTTTTACAGTAAAGTTTGCAGTTACTGCTGACCAACAATATTGATTAATGAAAGAGATTAACATTTTCAGGTTTAGAGGTGCAGAAACACTGTAGACATTGATCAAAAGTTGTGCCTGACACTATTTTTATTCTCCTATGTCTAAATGAGGCAGCCTAATTGTGCATTTTACGCATACGCTTGGCAATCCTGTTAATTCTAAGGAGGGGGAGGGGGTGACCTCGGGGTGGCTGCAGTAGCTAGAGTGACTTGAACTCTCCCTCCCTTTCTTCCAGAGAAGAGTTATTGGTGTGCTGGCAGCAGGCAAGTCCAAGATGTGTGCAGCCATTTTGAGTCCAGACAGCCAGAGGGAGGTGGTAAAGGGCTGTAAGGTTGTTTGAGTCAGAACCCACTGCTTGTTCCTTCAATGCTCAACAGCTGTATTCAACTGATGAAAACCTAGTATGTGGGTCAAGGATTTGATGCAAACTTAATTTCTCTGTTACTCAGCTGAAAGGGCCTCTGACAGTCTTGAAATACTGGTACTCTGTGATCACAATTGTACTCCCTACTTCCATGTAGGCCTATGCTTTTTATCTTTTGGCACACAAGCACAGTGGTTTGGGTTTCCATGCGCATAACTAAAATAACCAATCCCACCAACACTGTAGCAGTTTTGCAGCACTGCATTTGCAGTACTGCAATCTGCAATATCAGACCTTCATAAAACAACCAATAAGATGTTTAAAAATACAGTTAATCACACATAACTGAAGATTTTGGAAGTACTGTTCAGACATTGCAAAATTCCTTAGATCAACACAGTGTAACAATGCTGGTACACTTTTCACTGGTTTCCCAATGAGTGAGTGTGATAGCAACACTTTTATGACTGTGTTTTACAGAAGAGGTTGGGTTTCACCAAAACGTGCTTTTAGAACAGGCTGTGCCCCATGAGCATTCCAATGATTCTCTGCCTTTCCCTAGAATCACTCCCCACTGGCTAACCCTGACTGAAGCTGTCCTCTCACAGTGGATCACAGACATAATATCGATGCATACAATATCGAAACACAAAAATATAGGAAAATAAATATTGTTCACAAAAATATCAACTTACTATACTTGACTGGTACAACCACAAATATCAAGAACACAAATATCATTGTTAAAAATATCGGTTTTTATTCATATTAAAACACAAATATCAGAAACAAAAATATTGTCACCTTTAAATAAACATATACTATGTCAAAGATATCGATTCACACAATATCACCTGCAATAATATTGCCAAAATAATTATATTATCATTAATAATTTTTTAAAAGACACTTTTCATGTAAAACAATTGTTTGAAATAAGCCTAAAATATTTTAAACCTGTTAAAATTAAATATAAAAATATTACATCACCAAAGTATTTATAATTCACCCCAATAAAATAAAATAAATAAAATATATAACTAAAATCATAACAATGAAAAAAACAAAGGTTACAGAGATGTTATAGTTAGGCTCACTTTTCACTCATACAAAACCAGTGAAATTCAGCAGTTAGTTACCTGAGCTAACTATAACTTACCCCCTCGCAATGCACTGCTTATGACCTCACATATTACATCACTCATTACATGGTCAGTGACATCATTGATGACATCACTGATGACATCTCAAATTACATCACTGATGATATATATCACTGATGACATCATCCAATGAGTGTGAGTGTTTTCTAAATGGTGAGTTAGTGGCTGTTTGAGTGGGTGTTTTGTTAAGTGTGTTGGTGTGTGAGTGGCTGTATTGCAGAGTAAGCATCTGTCTGAACGGATGGATGGGTGAGTGAACCGATGTGCGAGTGCTCATATGGATGTGTGAATGGGAATGTAAGTGGTTATGTGGGTGTGTGAATGCTTGTATGGGTAAGTAAGTCACAGTGTTGAAAGGCTGTATGGGTGAGTGAGTAAGTGCGTGAGTGGCTGTATAGGTGAATAAGTGGGTATGGGAGTAGCTGTATGGGTGATTGTGTGGTTCTGAGAGTGGCTGTATGGGTAAGTGACTGGTTGTATGAGCAGCTTTATGGGTGAGTGAGTGGTTGCCTGAGTGCCTGTATGAGTGAGTGAGTGGGTGTCTGATTGGCTTTATGGATGAGTGAGTGGTTGTGTAAGTACTTGTATGGGTCTGTGAATGGGTATGTGAGAAGTTGTATAGGAGTATGAGTGGGTGTGTCAGTGCTTCTGTAGATGATGTCATCAGTGATGCTATTTGAGATATCATCAGTGATGTCATCAGTGATGTCACCAACCATGTCATAAGTCAGGCAATATGTGAGGTCATAAGCAGTGCATTGCAGGGACGTAAGTTATAGTTAGCTCAGGTAACTATAAATGCTGTATTTCACTGGTTTTGTACGAGTGAAATGTGAGCCTACCTATAAAGTCCCTGTAACCTTTGTTTTTTCTACAAACTAAATATTTTATATACACAATCAATACTCCATAATCACACACAATTTTTATCTATAAAATAAATTACAATTTAATTTAAAAACACACTAACTAAAACTACAAACCTATATATTCATATGTAAACATTAACATATAAAAAAATATGTTTACACTATTAATAATTATTTTTCCTTTTTAATTTTTACTACTATCCCTAAACTTTAAACCATAAAATAAAAAGTAGAATCATAATCCAAAATTAACATTTATAAAATTAAAAAAATATAAAACTAATTGTTAAAATAAAAAATACTAATTTATTTTTTTACAATGAAATTATGTTTTTAAAACAAAAAAATGTTAAATATTTTTATTAGTATTTTTATTTTATTATGATTTTTTTTAAAATTTATTTGTTACATATTTTTAATTAATAATTTTTGGGGAAATTTAAATATTTATTTAAATATATATATATTGTTTTATGTAATACCATCAACCAATATGTAATCCATTACAAATTACGATTTATTAAAATTATGAATGTAGCAATATAAATGTAAAAAAATGTACATTATTAATTTGCATATCATTAAAATATTTAACATACAATTTAGATGTCCATCATTTTTATACATTAATACAAGTAAAAATACTCATCTTTTTTCGGTTAAATATAAACCATAAAAGCACAATAAAACAACAGTTTAAAACAGTTACAACAAAAATGGGACAACAGATAAACCAACGCAACATAGTACAGTACAATGGCAAGATAATAAGAACAACGTGCAGACAGCGGGCTCACTCAAATAATGACCTGTGAATAGAAATCTCAGTTCTGAATTAACAGCGATATCAGAGCCACCCAAACAATTATCTAAATACACAACATCACACAGAAGTAATAAATTATGAGCTAAAACAATAATGTCTGCGTGCGCCGGAAGGGCAAATTTAAAAAAAGTAACAACACCTACGCATACCTCAGGTATGGGAAGCATCTGCAAAAATAAAAGTGCCAGGATATGTCTGGTCCGGCATTGTGTCGGAAACGGGATCGCCCAACAAGGAGTTGGCAGTCTCACTTCCCTAGTTAGGATGCGACCGCCTTCACGGCAGTCGGAAAGTGCATATTTCCTATTGCGGCTTGTGCTGCATGGATGTTTGGGTGTGCACCACAGTTGCACCCCAGGCCTCATAGTGGAGGCCTTGGGGGCGAGGGGTCCTGCTAGTTGCCCACAAACTCCATTACTGACAGCCTTTCTGAGCAGGCACTGATTCCATTTTGGGGATTACAATCCACCCTCCACCCAATAGGCTCCTTGAGCCTGTCGGAGGTGGAGCGGAGTCCCCCTGCAGGCATCGGTCAGATCGCCTGTATCCTAATATGGCAGTCAGACTGATGCCTCAGATGTCAGTCTGATCGCCACCGACGAGCTGTTGGATGGCCTTCCGACTGACATTGTAATGGGGCACAAAGTGTCCCAGTGTTTGCAGGGAGTACTCATCACAGAGGCAAACCAGGATAGTTTTGGGGTTAAACTGGCCCAAAGGAATAGAGAACAGACTTCTAATCTGACCAAGCCTAAATCTAGTCAGTAACACCCTATCCCAGGCATTATGCAAAAACTCTAGGTACAGTTCCATCACTAGTGTGGTTTGGATCATCAGGTACTCTCTTTTGGCAGGCTTCCTCAGCTGGGACAGCTCTCTTTACCCTCTTCTGTCTTCTCAAAAGCTGGATTTAACCCAACTTTTATTCCTTGTAGATAAATTGCCAGGCATAGAAAAAATATCAGATCTGGCTAACTTAGCATCCTTAACATAATTTAATCAGGAGATTCTTTGGTATCCTTAGTATAATTTAACCAGGGAATATGGTGACTCCTATATATATGGATATGTTGACCCTTGTGACATAGGAGACAATCCATGATGATCTCCCTGTTCAGAGACACCTCTGGATCTCACCACATAGAGCACCATAACATCAAGGGGGCCAAGTTGATCTAATCAGCCACATAAAATAGGCCGAATTCCTTGTGGACAGCATATATCGGTGACCTTGACGTTGCATCAAGGGTGCGCCTGCACGCTATGTTTTCCTCATCTAGCGAATATTTGGCGACTTTCTAACTACAAACCGGAACTAGAAGTTAAAACAGGTATGCACTTTCTTTAGAAATTTCAATAAGGTGGGGCTGTGGGCTTATTTCCAATTTTTGAGGCCATAGATAGATAGCCAATCGAGTTACAAAACTTAAGCCTTCTCTGTTTCAAGCAGGGGACCAAATTCCCCTGGAGTCAGATGTGACTCAAGGCATGGAAATTTGTGGATTCTTGCAATTTGTGTACCCTGGAGTGCAAAACATCGAACCTTCAGATTTTTAGGACCACAAGCCATGACAAAGGTTTGAGCTAAGTTCGTAACCAGGCCTAGACCATTAATTAAACTAACAAAGGTATCTAAATGTAACTTCAGACCTTAGTTGTTCTTGACATTAAAACTGTATCATCTGTGTCTAAAAGGACCGGTAAACTCTGGTCATCGCCATGCCCTTACCAATTAGGGTAGAATCCAGTTAATTAATATATAAAAGAAATATAATTGGTGCCAGAACACAACCCTGCCGGACACCTCGGCCCAGGTCAAAATTCTGTACATTCACAGTTTGACTCAAATCTAATGAAGGTGTTAAGTTAAGGTGTAGGTGAAGGGCACATAATAAAGATACCAGACCATTATCTATCTCCATGGATACTAACATTTTCCATAAATTGGATCTGACCACGCTGTCAAGCACAGGCCAGATCCATAAAGGCTTGGTAGATGGTGCCGCCTTTAGCTAATATATATTTGTTGAATAGTAGATACAAATTGAGACACTGTTCTTTTGTGCCCAGGCTGGATCTAAAGCTGAATTGAACATCAGAGATAATTTGTTTGTTGGTAACCAACCACATAATCTTACAGATGACTTTCACAGAGGAATCCAATAAGGTAATTGGCCTATTACAACAAGGGTATGCCCTATTCCATTTTTTGAAAATGGGGACAATAATGTCTGAGCACCATGTCTCAGGTTGGAAGGTCTTGCTGGCTGAATTGGCATAATTTGTAATAATGAGTGCCCACAAATCCACCTTCAACTTATATAAATCCATAAGTATCCCATCCGGTCCTGGGACTTTGTGTATGGAGCTTTCACGGTTGGCTTCAGCCACTTCTTCCACAGTAACTTTGATACCCAGGGGACTGGTTGGCATACCGGTGTCGGGTTCCCCACTGACCAAGTCGGACGTTTGGTATACTTGTCTAAAGTAATACACCCAAGCATCTGCACTGATGTTAGCAAATATCAGATTGTGGTCAGCTTTAAAGAGTTTATTATCAGTGGCAGTGTGCCAAAACTAGTCAGTATTTCTAGTCCTGCAAGAGGCGACCAGGGTAGTCCATACTTCCTCCGTAAGATCTTCTGCTAATAGTCAGTTTATATAATCTTCTGCAGGAGGCAACAGCCACTGAGTCCATAAGGGTAGCCCTTAAGGTAAGGTGCAGGCATCAATTAGCCTCTGTATATGCCTTATCAAACCAGGAATGATGGCCCATCTTGGTGCTTACTTTTGTTTTGAGAAAGTAGGATTTAATAATGTGCCACAAAAGTGTCCACACCACAGGTAGAATCATGGGTCTAACTCAGACAGTTGTAAAGCCTACTCAAATGATCTGCACAGAGCTTGCGCTGGACATCACCCAAGTTAGCAGTCCTCCGTACTAGCCGAACTCCGTTTCCCCTCAGACAGACATTCATATCCGCCACTGCAGTGACCAGAGAGCGATGCTCTTGGCATTCTAGAGTGATAAAAAGGGCATTGCAATATATTTGAGGAAATTCCTACTAGAAAAGATGTAATCAATTATGGACATTCATGTCACACCATTAAAAGTGGCGGTCAATAAGCAATGTGGCGCAACCAACAATCAAACACATTACAAAAATAATACTTAAGCTAATGGGGGTACAGCATCAACCTTCTACAGTCCCTGATACCAACAGGGGCTGCCAAAGAATAGGGTTTAAAAATATGTCATTCTGGAACCGCTGAACCTTCCACCTCAAATCCAAGTTTTACATTAATGTCCCCTCCAAGAACGATGCTCAGACCATTTTCTGGGTAGCTAAGACAGAGGGCCATATTATGATGGCGGTCAGACGAGCGTCTGACCGCCATGATAGCAGGAGTGGGACTACCTTACGAGTAGTCAGAGGTCCCACCCACCAGATTAGGATGCAACTGCCATGTGGGCGGTTGGAAATAACCCTTTTTCTATTAGGGCTTGTACTGCGGCCTGCAAAAGTCGCAGCACAAGCTGCAATAGAAAAAGGGATGTTTTTAAACATCCATGCACCGTGTGCCAGGCACCATGTGGTGCCTGCCACACAGTGCACAGAAGTTTGGAGCAGCACCACATGTGCCCCCAGCCACATAGCGGAGGCTCACAGGAACAGGGGCCCTGCTAGGGGCCTCCAATTTCCCTTTACTGGCAGCCTTTCCATGGTCGTGGGACCATCATTGAAAGGCTGTGGGAAATGGACATCGCAATCCCTTGTAGGGATTACGGTCAGACTGACAACGCAACAGGCTTCTTGGGCCTGTTGGAGGCATCGGTCTGTCCCTCAGACCGCTGCGGTCCAACTGACTGCATCGTAATGCGGCAGTCAGACCACTAGCCTGGATGTTGGTGGGACCGCCAATGATGGCCTGTCGGTGGCAGTCCCAACGACATCATAATAAGGCTCTACGTTCCAGGTCACCAATAAAATCAAAAAGGGAAGCGAAGTTAGGATTATCATTGATTGAAAAGTTGTCATTATAGAAATGAATGAGGCAAAACTATAGGTTTTAGGCCATTTAACTTGGAACAACTGAATTAGCCTGTTATTTGTGAGACTGAGTGATATAATACAATCAAGGGTGGTTTTAAACAAAATAGCTAGCCCAGCATGAACCCTTCCCATCCCAGAAGATGTTCAGGAGCGAAAACACAAATGAACCCATCACAGAATATGTCCCTAGGAGCCCAGGTCTCCTGTAATATGACAATGTCATATGATGAAATAAAATCCATCCAATTCTTCATTCGAACTTGAGCTGAAAGTCCAGCTATGTTCCAACTCAGCAGCTTTACACTTTTTTCAGGGAGGATAATACCAGTGGGGACTTGGTAGTTGGATAATGATCAACTTTAATAGTCATGTTAGTGACAGATGGCATGGGTGGCACTCTCTCACTTACTAAAAATACAAATTTTGACAATGTCATCATTAATAAATTATCTTACTGAAAACACAAATAAAAAATGTGTAAACATATCTAACACATTACAATAAATTACATACTAATGAACACTTACAACAATATTACATACAGCAATATTTTATAAATCAATATTTTTTTCTGATTTTAAAAACAACCAACACTTAAGATGATATTTTTATCTTTGATATTCCTCTCAATGATATTTTTGACATCCCGATATTCATGACACATTTTTGTATCACAATATTTTTTTGATATTTTGTCCAAACACCCTCACAGCAGGACCCCATCACAAGTAACCAGGTTCTGGTCTAAGTGAACAAGTTCAGTTTTATACATCTGACGAAGCTGATGGATGGAATGTGCCCCAAGTACATCATCAGGGTAAAGACAGATCTGGGTGAAATGGACATTATTTCTTTTCTGGAAATTACATCTCATGCCAAAACAATTACACAAAATCATATGACATTATGTGAAATATCAGATTCTGCATTTTACACTATCTTTTAGCAGAAAATGCTTCCCAGTGTCCATTTTTGGCAAAAGGATGCATTTTGTGTTAAAAAAAGTTGCAGATGATGCGAGCAACAGCTGCTAGCATTTAGGGGCTGATTACGATGTCGGTTGGGAAGCCTCCGACCGACAGTCGGATTCCCCTAGACCGTGTCGGAAACCATCCACCCGACTCGGTCGGAAATAATTCCGACTGACCGATTACGATGCTCGTGGTCAGAAGAGGAACCGTTCGGTCATTCCGAATTGGTTCCGACCGGTATTCAGAGAATCGGAGTCGGTCGGTGCCAATTCGTACGGCTCAACGGGCAACATTTCCAAATGACTGATTACGATGTCGGATTCCAACAGCCTTTCCGACTCGGTCAGTCCGACATGAAAAGGCTGTCGGAAAAGTACTTTGGGGACCCCTACCAGGCCCCCCTTCATCCTGAGTTCTCTGGTTTGGGGTCGAAGGGTACCCAAGGACCCCCCCTGTAAAACCATGCACAGTGTGCAGGCACCATGTGGTGCCCGCGACAGGGTGCAAGGTTTACCGCAGACACCCATTTTCCCCATAGGAGCCTGTGTTGTCGGTCGGAACACAGGCTTTCATTGAAGTCAATGGGAGTCCTTCCCAACGGTGTTCGGAAGCATCATATTCAGTCGGGCAGAACCGCCGACCGCAAGTCGGTTGGAATCGAATCCGACAAGGAGGTTTCGTTTCCGACCAACATCGGAATGCGGCCCTTAGTTTGTTTGTGTACTTCCCGTGCTTATGCGTGATAGGATTTTTACATGAAAAAAGTATCAATTACTCCACATGTCATAATGGTGTAATCTCAGTCATTTAAAATAAAAATCATAACATGAAAAGCCAGAAATTATGCAAGATTACATTAGCATAAGTTGCAATTTCCCCAGGCCTAAGTAACAACTTAAAATGTTCTGGCACGAAAGGCACAGCAAGATAACTCATCCACCTCATCTTGTGCACTTGCCTATGTTGATGAATTCAGGTATTGCCTTGTTCCGCATAAAATGTTTCCTAGGGGTCTTTGAGATTAGCCAGCACACATAGTAAGCCACAAGAATGCACAAAGAAAAATACCAGGTTGCGCACTAGATTTTTCCTCTGACTGCTGTTTTTTGAAGCCACTGAACTTTCTGTATTTTTTTTATTTGGCTCATCCTTATTTCCCCAGTTTTTCTAGTGTTTGCTACTTTGTGATGTCAGTTCACATGTTCCATACTTATGCATGCCAGTAAATATTCCTTTGAATATGTGGAGGCCTTTTCTGAAATTAAGAGAATCATTGTGTTATTGGAAATAGTGGAATTGCACCCTTGCTCTCATATGGTCATATGGTCTCCATACCTCTTCTATGAAATCCGGGTATTGCAGGGACCTGTACTAGTGTTTATTTCCTAAACTAGTGCTCATTGCTTTTAGAGGGACATGAATGATGCAATAGACTGTGTTTCAAATGGAGTTTTAAAATATTTGGAAGCCATTATTGTCTTATCTACTTTCTACCCATGTTTCACACAAATGAATTATGGATGCCATCAGGGGGGACACAGTATATACCCTGAAAGATATGGAGTTTGTAGCCAGGATACAGTATGGGATGACTATGGGTAACGTTAATATAATAGTGGGTAATGACAGAAAGAAATGGGAGTGTTACTTCCTGTAGCTATGATAAAAGTCACTGTGCATGAACACTGACAGTACTTTATTTACATTCTATTATTAGGCTGTTAAAAAAGATATAATATGAAAAAAGTTATGCAGTCCTTCTCAAAGTGATAGTCGAATTTAGCACCCATCAGGGGTGGGAGCAGCTTTGACAAGGGAGGTGTGACCTACCACCCCTTGGCTTCCTCATCCAACATAGCTACTGCACCAAAAGATATTAACTGATTAGCTTCTCTATCTTAAAGAAAGAGTTCCAAACCTAATATAAAACTATTTGTTTTTTTATCCATGTCTGGCCTTTGGTGTGGATTTATCTCATGGCAATAGTTTTTTCCAGCTTCATTCTAGTAGCTCTGCAATTAAGTTATGTCAATCAAGTTTCAAACTAGACAACCCTAAGACTGGATATTATTCAGTACTTCTATTCCTGCCTTCATATTGCATATTACTGTTCCCAACCATAATTGTTGGTCCAATATTTTACAATGCATGTTGCTGCAAATAAAGGTAATCACATTCTTTGATAATTGCTTTATTATACTCATTGTCCCTACGTCAAATCATATTTACATGTATTCGTTTATGTTGAAATACCAGATTTTTACATGACTACTATGGAAAACAAATTCCCATAAATCCATCCAAACAAAACAAAACAAAATGTCTCACCCCATCCATTTAATGCAAGACGTTTGAATCACAAGAACCCTTTATTCTTGAAGAAATTCATGTCATCTATGCCAACATAGATACTATTGGCATAGATATTAAACAATGTAAAAAGGCTCAGCCGATTTATCAATGAACGTCTCTGATATAAAATTAAAATAAATGATAATAAAGCCATGATTCATCAGCTTGTTCCAGATATTGCCAAAGTTCTCCTCCAGAAGAAATTGCTTCTAGATCTGAAAACAGGCTCTATATTTTACACATGTTTAATTTGCTGACAAATATTGAAGGCCAAGACTGTAGAGCTTATCTGGAAAACTTGCTGCTCAACTTACTTACAATCAAATTTTGACAGAAATTAGGAATTGATGGGGCTCATTGCATTTCTTCACATTGTAAAGCAAGTCAATATAACCTGTGACAAGCTATCTTTAAAGTTCTTCATTATCATCTCTTGATCAAGAAAAGGAAAACAACCAGGGAAATGCTATCTCTGACTATAGATAGAAAACAAATGTATAAAACATTTGCTATCCTCAGAAATTTGCAAACTCCAAGACCAAGACATAAACATTTCAAAATCCTTAAGTTCTCCTTTGGATCTAATTACATATCTTTATCAACATAATCCTTTATCTATGGATTATCAGGTTTTTGATTCGAGCCTGCTATAGGGACCGTGAGATTTGAGACAGAAAAAATTGTTGCTCCTGCTCACTCCGAACAACCTAAGAAATGAGTATTGAAAGGCTGTTCCCGGAATAATTTGTGTCTTGAAAATATTGGCTATAATAACTGCTACCGCTGTGCCCCCCCCACCCCAACTTGTGAACTCAGATCATGCTGGCATAAGTAGAACACACCCTCGCAGTCTGCTTGACGTGCCTTGAGAAGTGTGTACCATGCAACCGGTACCATTATGTCTCCCACACACCACAGAAACCATAGGAGGAATGTGTGGAACCACCCGCATAAATATGTTCAGCATGTCCGCACACCCACATATAAGTCAATTTTCAAAACCCTGTTAAAGTATTCCCATTTTACATCATACTTTCTTAGATGTAATACTCTTCTTTTGCTTAGGCCTCTGTCACATAACACATAAAATCATAAAGCATACATTTCTCCCTTGGTGTATCGTGGCATGGAATAACATGTGCATTGTTACCCATCTCAATGGTACTCCCTTTATTGACATTTGAAGGATGAAATGCTGAGTGGATCTACCAGAATGTGAGCTTGGGGCTAAGTATATCTTTTAATGTGTGGAGTCTCTACAGTCATAAAGTTACTATTAAATTGTTTGTTTTGTTAATGGAGAAAAAGAGTAAACTTACACTGAAATGTAAATCTGCCTTTGTGAATCAGGAACCTTGAGTTATAATTTTACTAATAGTAATTTTTCCACTGTGGAGACTCGGCACTCATGGCAGGGAATCCGCACAGACAAAGATAGCCCTGTCCTATCTTTTCATGTGCGGAATTCTCCACCCCTATTACGGAATCTCCGCAGTCGTAAAATAACTATTAGTAAAATTAAAAATAATATTAAAGTTACACAAAAGTGAAACTTTACCTTTGTGAATCTGGCCCAGAGTTCAGCTAATTGCTGGAGTACTGCCCAGATGAAATTTGGATTTTTTTCAGAGGTTAAGAGAAAATCTACACAGCTGCCATTGTGGAAGCAAACACACAGTTTTGTACCCCAGTAAGAGGGCAGACACTGCTTGGATTTTATTTAGCCTGAGAAAATATCTGGATAGTATTTGACTCATTTCTGTTGCACATACACACAGTTCTATGTTTCAGGATGGACCCAGGTGCTGTTTGGATTTATTCTTAGCATCAGGACAAATCCACATAGCATCTGGTTATTTGCTAGGGTACCTGCCCACAGTTTTGCAGCACATGGAGGAGTCCCATGCTATTTGCATTTTTTTGTATCATAAGAAAAAATGCATGCAGTGCCTAGCATTTAGCTGGGTAGCAGAAACACTCCTCTGTGGCCAGTGATGAGCCTGGACCCCATTGGGATTTTGGTAAACCTAAGAAAACAATCCAACCAATGTTCGGCTTCTTTCTGGGATGCTGACACACACCTCTGTGCCATAGCAAGGAGCCTAGATGCTGTTTGCATTTTTCCTATGCTAAGAAAAAAATCCAAACAGCATCTGACTTGGTTAGTGTTCTAGGATTTGTGTTTGTCCATTTGAGAAAGACAGCAAAATAGTAAACACATTTAAAAAAAAAAGAAAATATTTCTAAATTTTTCATTATGGCTTCAGGCTGCAATGAGACATTCGTGCAGAGTTTGCACCTTTTTTTTCTTTAAAAAAAAGCTATGGCATGGAGGTGCACAAACACCCCATCTTAAAAAGAGTTACATTCTTCTAAACCTGAAATAATCTACTTTCTAGCTTCATCAGCCCCACATTCCTATCAACTTTTTAAAAATACCTGAACTGACACTCTTAGATCTAGGAATCTAGTACTGTTTTTTTAATCCAGTATGTGAATCATGTCTTCAATTACCTATACATAGAAATAAGTAGATATGCTGCTAAACGTACAAAAAACACTAGGGGCATATTTACAAGGGCTTTATCTCTGCTTTTTTGGCTTTTAAAGCCAAAAAAGCAGAGATAAAACTGTCGCCCTATCAACAAGAGGGTGCTAACATGCATTAGCGCATGTTTGCACCCTTATCCGGACGCTCGCTTTGCATCTCTAATGAGATGCAAAGTGGGCGCTCACTGGGTAGTGCAACCTTGTAAATATCGCTGATGTGCACATCGTGATATTTACAAGGTTGTCAACGCATTTTAGCAGACGTTAGTTTTGGGCGAAAACCCCTGTTTTCGCCGAAAACTAACGTCTGCTAAAATGCAGACTTAGGCATACCTAATATGGGGGTGGATTGTGCTGATACGACCACAGGGTTGTATCAGCAAGGTTATCGCTGTTTTGCAGGGAACATCGCTGGAAAACCAGCGATGTTCCCTGCAAAACGGCGATTACCCCGCTATCGCTGGTAATTATATCGCCCTGGGGAAATGCGTTGTAAATAACGCGCTAACAGGGCGATATAATCCAGTGATAGACGGCGATAAATAGAAAGCGCTAAGCGCGCTTGCGTTTATTTATCGCCGTCCTTGTAAATATGCCCCATTAATTCTTTCTCCTCTCACTGCTAGTCTTATGTAAATTGGATTATTGTGATACCTTGCTGTATTCCCCTCCTAACAATATTCCTTTTCCCCATTGGACAAATTATTACTTTTGCACAATGCCTATTATACAACATGCCCACATACTTAGTGACCTTACTCCACTGGGGTGCAACCTAAAGCCCATCTATCAAATACTCTGTTCAATACGTAATTTTCAGTTTAAAGTCATTTACTTTTGTTCGATGGGTAAGGAATGTAAGCAGAAAGATGTGAAAAGCAACATGTGATAAGATCCAAAAGGAAGCGTTTTTTCAAAAATATATTATTCCATTTTTAAAATAGAAGATGCCAATTGGGTCAAAATAAGTATATGCAGATGTGGTGATGACAATGTGATTATCTTATGGTAGACCATATTGTTAGCTTGAGTTCCATAGTCAATTTTAGAGTCCATTAATGTTAAATTGCTTTGCAAATTTAATAAGAGAGGGATTATAACTTGATGATGTCTAGGAGTAATTTGGAAAGGGTTTTCATTATATTTGTAAAATGCATATCCTAGAGTGTCAATTAGTGGTCAAGTTTTAATTCTTGCAGGAGCTGAAGGAGGCCCTGGTCCACCAGGAGGCTCGGCTGCAAAGAAGCCACTTAACTAGCTGGTGGACACTATTGATTTTTGGTGCCTAGATCTTCTCAATGGTGATGCTTGTAAACACAGAAGCTTAACATTAATATTGTGATTAGATACACCAAAAATAGGGTGGGGTGTGGCCCGGTGCCAGGATGGTTTGGCCCCACCCCATTTGTATTATATGAAAATGCATCCTTGGTGTCTGGTGTGCTTTCTACTCCCCACCCCACATAGAGCAGATTGGGTGTAAACCCCCCGCTCTACTCCACAGGGCAGAAAGACTGTTGGGCCTTTAGGAGTGGGGGTGCAGCCTGATGCCAGGACAGGCTAGACCCGACCTATTCTTTTCATTTAATAAAAATGTATCCCTGGCATCTAGGGTGCATTCTGGTCACTCCAGGGATGACTGATTCATGGTAAATTACTTAATCTGTCCCGGGTGTCAGAAAGATTGTCAGGGTTTTAGGAGTGGGAGTTTTGAACCAATGCCAGGGCAGGCAGGCTCCCACTCAAATTCCCCTAAAATGTTGTTCTCGAGCTGTAGGCAACAAATATCAAGTCAGACTAGCCACCATTCTGTTTTCTAATACTGCCTATTTCTCGTGCCTATTTAGCTTCTACCTTCCTGTGTGGGATGATTGCCAGACACTATTCCATTCTTTAAAAAAAAGTCAATATCTGGGGCCTGATTAACAGAAGTAATTTACACTTTTGAGTACTTCACAATTTTGAGAAAATGTATGACTTTTTGCTTATTTACAATAATGATTATAAGTTAAACCTAAACAAAGTGAAACAAAACAGTAGTAAGTTCGCATCACATATGACCAACGATTGGCACTACAACACATAGAAAATATTAGAGGTAGGGAATTAAAATAAAATGAATTAAATTAACATAAAACCCCATAGGAAATAATTTTAGAATAAATAACATTTTATTGCAAGACCAGAGCCTCTTATTATGC
The DNA here is from genome assembly GCA_963921515.1 of Calotriton arnoldi. NCBI lineage: Eukaryota > Metazoa > Chordata > Amphibia > Caudata > Salamandridae > Calotriton > Calotriton arnoldi. The sequence goes on from CAWUFW010003690.1 coordinate 359,488, forward strand.
TTCTCTGATCTTGCATTTATTTCAATAGCAGCACTCAAGAGAAATGCAAAAAACAACAAATCCCATGAGGCTATGAGACAACTAGTCAATGGGAATCAAATGTTGTACAAAGAATGGCCAATGAGGCAACAGCATAATCTGTAATACTTATCTTGACTGGGAACAGTCCTCTCCCTTTTCTTGCTGCTTGCAGTCAAGATAAGTATTGTGCCTTGTTGTTGCTTATTTTATATTACAATATTAAGGTTTTATTACAGAAGTAGTGATTTCTGCATGCATTTTGGTTTCATTTGCTTGTGGTTTCCGTTCCTTCCCTCCGGTCTTGCGGTCGCGAGCAATCCGCTCTGTGCGTGCCGTGCTGCCCTGCGTGTCCCTGGCCATGTCCATCATTTTCTAGTGGTGCAGCACAAGAGATGCTTCAAGATTTATATATCTGCCCTGTTGCCTCATAAATCTTTGTTTACGGACTCTTTCTCTGGCCCGTACGCTTCAGCACCCTTCTTCTGTGAGCTCCGGTCGGCGATTACAGGTTTTCAGGCGCAGTGCTCGGACACGCCCAGGGGCAAAACCTGAGTTCCCACCCCTTCCTTATAACCTCCTATTTTTCCTCAGTGCGTCCACGCCCTTTGGGAGGAGACATTGTCCCTTCTCCTCCCTTTTTCAAATGTAACCCGCTTTTTACCTAATTTCTTTCCCTCTTTCTCATTGCACACGTTTTCATACCTGTTCTAAACATGGAATTAGAAAGTTCCCTATTTTTAATGAAAATGAGGATGGAGAAACTTTCAAAAATAATTTAAATGGATTTATTCAATCCTCTGTGGAATAGGCTATTGCTGCCTCTATGGATGATATTGCTAAAAATATTGAAAATTCAGTCATTAATCTGGTGTCTTAAGACTATTTTGGCCCATTCTGCGGGGGGAAGCAGAAAGCGCAAAGCCACAGTGATTTCCCCTTCGACTAAAAATACACAATCAACAGTTTCAAAACCTAATATTGCGCTTGTGACCAGTGAGGTTTCCTCTCACACAAATGAAGATGTGGTTCCTCCTAGGTCTCCTTCTAAGGACAGGAGTAATATGACAGCTGCCAAATGTAAATCTAAATTAAAAAGTATTGATAATAAAACATCAAGTGATTTCCCAAATTCTTGACACAGATGATGACATGGCTGATCCGGATTCAGATGATGACAAAGATTTATTAAGGGACGCAGACCCTTTTTCAGAAGCTCCTGCTAAGAAGTGTAAGGAGGCTTTGCCCTCTCGCGATCCCTTTATTGCTGAAACTGTTTGGGATGCAGAGGGCATGCCCATGTTTGACCCCAAACGTATTCACCACACAAACACTACTGAATGGTTCCCTGCTCATCACATAGGAGAATATATCGCATCTAGATCGCGTTTGCCACTGGATAAAAAATCCAGGGCCAACTTAAAATCAGAATGCCCTAGACCTTCTTTACCTTCTAATATCACATCTACACCCTCTATTGATCATAACATGCTTATATTTTTCTCCAAATTCGGTAAAGACCCTTGTAAAGGATTGGACAAAGCATGGTCTACTTGCCAGGACAAGGTACTGGACATTATAGGTCAATTGGCTCGTATTTGGAATCTAGCTGAAGCTGCCGGACTTGACAACTCTCCCAGTGATCCTCAAAGTGGATCCAAAGAGCCTTCTGTTTGTTGGGAAAAGCAAACTCCACCATTACTCATGATTGGAGAAAAGGTCTCTTGTTGAAATTAGATCCCAAGCTGCCAAATCTGGCTACTATGGACACCGGTATTAAGGTGGAAGTGCTCTTATTAGGAGATTCCTTTATTAAAGAACTCAACAAGTGTGCTACTACATTTGCCTCCACAGGCAAGGCCCAACAGGCGTTCCAAAAAGTATTTTCCCAACGTGTTTTTGCCAGGGCTGGTAGAGGCAAGAGCCACTATACTGGCCTTAAATCAAGGTTTTCGATGCTCCAACACATTAATCTACTAGGAATACAAACCACAATTCTACCCTCAGAGAGGCAGAGATTTCTGTGGATGAGGCCAAAAAAGCTACAGATACACTAACCAAGCAGGTAAGAATCCTTTCTGTCCTGTCCATCCTCCTGTAGGATTTTTTCGAACAAAATGGCAATCCATAACTGTTAGAAGGTGGTTCTGACACTATGGGCCGCCCAGATTTTTCGCTTTTTGAACACCTAATTGTTGAGCTTTTACTGGGGGGGAGCCTCATAAGTTGGGACTCACCCACAGTGAACTCATAATGAAAGAGACTACATGGGGATTTTACTGGTGTCCCCCTGGCTTGACCAGGCCGCTGCGCCACAGCAGGGGTAAAGGGCACCGGGCTAGTTACATGCAGACAGATGTGTACATGCGTGTGCACACGTGTACGGGCTGCGCAGGGGAGATTCCTGGCATGCGCAGTCCAGGAGCAGCTACAAAGTGAATGGTGGGGCAGGACTTATGCAGAATTGGGTGGTGACATGGAATAGGCTTTATACAGTGGGAAGAAACATGCCAGGGAAAGTCAGTGTGCTTTACAGTGTTTATTCCATTATTCTCTTATGGGGATAGGGAGCACATGGGCTAGTTTTACTTTCCTAGGGCCTGCAAATTCCAGACATGCACCAAAGTCCACTGTAACGGATGTGAGAAGAAGTATTCTGCAGAGTCCAAAGTCATATTTGTACTGCTTTTGGGTCATCCAGAAATGTCATATTTCTCTGAGTCAGCTCATAACCAGGGCCTGGCTGGGGTCTGGCCCTGGCAGGTTAGATTAATGACCTTTCTTCCCAGAGCGAAGACCTTCCCTCCAAGGAGAGAAGATGGGTGGAGCTACAGGCTAATCCATCAGCAGCTGTCACTGGGTGCCAGGCGCCAAGCTGCACCAGGGTGAAGGCAGCACTGGGGGGAAGGGGCTGTCAGAGACCATGTGGCAGGAGACCCTGGACGACGCCATCTTGAACAAACCCAGAGGCCTGGGCAGGAAGGAGGGAGCAGGGGCAGAGAAGTGATGTGTCGCTGTGTGATAGGGCAAACAGAGACTTCCTGCCAGCCCCCTCCCCAAACTTCTTAAAAGAACTTGCACAGGAAGAGAAGCTCTCTCTGGGGTGTGGTCTGCTGAGGCAGAAGGTGTTGGAGCCTGGCACAATGGGCAGTTGGAAGGAGGAACCCCCTGACTGCCCCCAGGATCCTGAACAGCGCCATAAGAGAGGCCCAGGAGGAGAGCAGGCGAAAGGCTGGCGCAGGGAGCCAGTGAAGACCGCTCCCTGCAGAGTGCACCCTCTTGGAGACAAGGAGGGCGAAGGAGAGTGCTCCCAGTGGCTGTGGAGCACCACCAGGAGCAAGAAGAGGCCAAAATGAAGCCGATCGGACCCCTGGGGGCCGAGATATGCCCCCCGGAAGGTAGGCGACCTTTGACCCCTAAGAAGACCGAAGACGAAGCACGTGGGGCTCCGCCGCCGGTCTCAGAGATGCCCCAGGGGTGGGTCAGGTCTCAGGGGCTGCCCCCAAAAAGAAGTCAAGCCGGGGGGGCGCCATCGCGCTCCCCCGTGAAGGTGACCAAAGGGGCCCGGGACCCCATCCCCAAGCACCGCCGAAGTCGGGGTGTGCCGTCGCGCACCCCGCGAAAATCTGCCCAAGGGGCCCGGGACCCCATCCCCGTGCCCCGCAGAAGAGCCAAGTCGGGGAGCGCCGTCGCGCTCCCCGTGAAGAGGGCACTGAGGAGGAGGGGGGCGCGCCGTCGTGCAACCCCCCTCGCGGCCGAAGTAAAGCCGGGGAGCGCCGTCGAGCTCCCCGTGAAGAGTGCCCAGGCGGAAGGCCAGGAGCCCACCCTGGCCCCCGGTGGAGAAGCTAAGTCGGGGAGCGCCGGCGCTCTCCCCGTGAAGAATCTACTGGGGCCCGGGACCCCATTTCCATTCCCCGAGTGGAAGGCGGAGACGGGGGAGCGCCGTCGCGCTCCCCGGGAGGACTGGAAGGGGCCCGGGACCCCATCTCCGGTCCCCGGTGTGAGGAGGAAGGAGGTCCGGCCGGACCAGCGCGATTCTCCATGTCTGCCCGCCGGAGCGGGCAAACCAGAAGAAAGGTGCCGGCTCCCATGGCAGCACGCGAGGGTGCTGGCCGGGCGGGGAGCTGGCGGGGTCAGCCGGGGGTGGACTCCCTGGGCTGGCCTCCAACGAGGAAGGCGTGCAGGGGTCCCGGGTGGGATAAGGGCCCCCAAAACCAAGGAGTCAGCGTCAGGGGCCCGGGTGGGACTGGGCCCCCACCAGTGGCACGAGCGGCCGGGGGTGGGCTCCCCGAGCCGTAACTAACTCACCGGGGGGTCTGGGTGGGACCGGGCCCCCCACCGAGGCCGGCAGAAGCGGCGTGAGGCCGGCGGCAGCATCACGGCTCTCCCCAGCACCGCGGGAGAGCCGCTAATGTAATATTCACGGAAAGGAGCCTGAAGTGCCCCATAATGCCTTGCAAGGCATGGGGAAATCCATCGTTTTTGGTGCCTGGTGACCCCCAGAGGAGGGGGTCACCCTCATTTGTGAAAGAGGTGCAGGGGGAGCTGCAGGAGCAACGCAGCCTCCCCCAGCACGAAGAGGAGTCCCTCCCTAAGTCTCCTGGGGACTTGAAAAGGATAACCCCTCAAGGGCTCAGCCAGCATTTTAACACCTTCTGGGCTGGAACTTTTGTTCTACAGCTGAGGGTGTATGGAGAAGTGCTTCAAGGAGTGAAGGGCTGAGTTGGGGTTGTATGGAGAAAGGCATCTCCTGGAGGTGAAGAGGTGTAATTGCACCAGAAGTGCATTTACTATGGTTATTTCTTTTAGAGGGACTGAAGGTCACATGTGTAATGTTAAGTACCTATGTAAGGTGATGTCATAAGTAAAGTCGGGTTATGTTGCCAGACATTCCTGCTAGGGTGTTTGGCTGTATATGTGTAATCCTGTGATTTCATCTGTGATGCCTTTAGGGGCTGTAATTGCAATGCATTCTAATGATCCACAAATGTGATGAGTACTGTCATTCTAGAGTGATGCTTAAACATGTATTTTTGCTGCTGCGCTTAAGTGAAGAACAACCCAGACTGTTAGCCCTGAAGATGTAAGGGTGCATACTGTATGGACAATATGAGATGCTCAGTCAGGGTTATGTGTCACCAGGGCAGGTGTACCTATTTTTAATGCTCGTTGAGATAATGGGGTGGGTCGCCACTGGGATGGTGCCAGTGCGCAGGGCCCTCGCTCCAGGTTATGTTCAACCCACTGCATTAGGGGGCAAGATGATGTGCATACATGGGAGTGGTGGTACTAGACCCCATCCCCCCTTTTGGGGAGGGGTGGAGATGTTATGCAATGTCACAAAGTAATTCCAACAGCTTATGTATATTTGTAAATTGGTGCATAGTATTGAGTATTGTGTGTGTTTAATAAATGCACTCTTACTTTTATAAAGCAAAGTACAGACTGGACAATCAATTATTGAGTGTTATTTCTGCGCACCTGCAAATGGCGATTGCTAGCCCACACCACCTCTCTTGAGTAAGCCTCAGACTGCTCTGCAGTGCTACCCTCTGAGAGTCAGGCGCTACAATTGGGTGTTTGGTTCCCAGTGAAGGACAAATGTAGTCATGTTATTTGTGCAGGCCTCACAGATACTGCCTCGTTTTCCAACATTGGTGTCTAGCGGCGGGAAACATAGTATCCCATTCTGGTGCGCATTTATAGCATTTGATAAGTCCAGTTTTGCCACACATTACCTATGCAGTAATGAGCAAATGGAAGAGCGCAAGGCTCTGAGAAGGGTTCAAAGTTTTGGTTATGTGAACTAAAAGTATGGGAAAGGAAAGCCCCGCTCACATATATGTCATGTGAAGATATTATGGTTTAAATGTAAACTGTATTGATATGACTGAGTTAAGTTGATTATCATGTGCTAGCGGGATGGTGCTTTCCAGGAAATGATTGCATACAAATGTTCTAAGCCATATTGTACACCTTTGAACCCTAACACTACACGCACTACACCTGCATGAGGAGGGTGTCTCCTCAAGAGATAGGGACAGCAACTGATACCTACATCACAGGTGGGGGTGTAGGGGTGGATTGACCTTTGTGGGGGACCGGAGAGAAAGGGGGTCCTGGGAGATTCCCGTGCTTTTTAAGGGCAGGGAGGGTTTCCAAGGAAGGGGCCCCAGGTATCCTTCCCCCGCTGAAAGTTTACTTGCCATTGGCGCAGGCCAAAACCACTGGAAGGGTGGGGCAGGAGGTTTCTTTACCCTGGGTAGTAACGCCCCAGGGGTTCCCATGGTGGGGGACCCCAAGGAACTTTTCCCACGGTGGGAGGAGGGTGTGGTAGACTTGGGTGTCCGGCAGGCCCCCCAGGCTAACTGGTGGGGAGGTGAGCAACCCAGGGGTGACCCCTGGTAGTGGGTGGCCCCAAAGGAGGGTAGTTCTTGAGTGATGGTGTGTAGTGGTAGCCCCTAGGTACACTAGGTGGGCTAGGTAACTGACCCAGTGGAGATCTGAGTGGGGGTGATGTACTCCCTGGTTTCCGGGTAAAGGGTTAGTGGAGGACCCTGAGGTGTCAGGGTCCGGTGAGTGGTTACCCCGGGGTGGCCCATGGTGATGGGTGGCCCCAAAGGTGGGGTAGTTCTCGAGCTAGGATGTCACCCTGGAGATTGTGTGGTGAGCCTGAGGTGGTGGCTGGGGCGATGCCTGGCCAAGTGACCAGTCAGGTAGGTCCTAGGGGACTTGTATCCCAGGACCGGAAGCATGAGGGTGTTCTCCAGCTCGATGCAGGAGGTGGACTTCTGCAAGGTAGTACCACCCTGGACACAGGTGGGGCCCATCTTAAGTGAAGGGACCCTGTGTTTCCCCAAAGGGATGGTGCAGGCCTAGCCGGGATCCTTAGGGTCCCTGGCTGATGGAGGTAGAACCGCCCTGAAGGCAGGTGGGGCCTATCTTAAGTGAAGGGACCCTGAGCTTCAGCGGAGGGCGGTGCAGGCCTAGCCGGGATCTTTAGGGGTCCCTGGCTGAGTGTGGTAGTACTACCCTGAAGGCAGGTGGGGCCTATCTTAAGTGAAGGGACCCTGCTCTTCAGAAGGGGTAGTGCAGGCCATCCAGGGATTATGTGGGTCCCTGGACGGTCTCCCAAGGCGCTGCCAGGAGACCAGGGAGAGCCATGAGAGGTGGGCCTGGGTGTAGCTTACTCGGGGCCCACAGGCTCTCTAAGGGTACTCCGGGAGGAGAGCGCACCTCTCGGAGGGAAGGGTGCATGGGCCCTGTTCTCGCAGCGGAGAACAAGGAAGGGGTCCAGGTTCCCGGGGTAGTTTCCGTGTGGAACTACTGATGGGGGGAATGAGCTGTAGGATGTCGGACGAGGCACCCTCAGTGTTCCTCCCTGGCACTGCCAGTGTGGTAGTGAGGCCGGTCTGAGGTCCTATTCTGGGAGCCAGGCCAGTGGCCAAAGGAGCTTTTCTGGGTGGGAAAAGCATGAGTGGCTGTGCTTTCTTCAGGGAAGACAGTCATCCCGAAAGGGTGGTGGCAGCAGAATGACCCCAGCGGCAGGCTGAGGGTGGGGGTCCAGAGATGTTGCATCTTTGGGGTGCAAGGACCAAATGGAGAGAGGGTACTGGTTGGAACAAACTCCGGAAGGGAGACCAGCTATGGACCCCGGGGATGGGATGTAGACCTATCCCAGAAGACCGCATCGGTGCTGAGGCACTGTACCCTTGTCCAGAGAAGTGGTAGGCATAGTGTTGCATGCCCAAGGGCAAAGGTGGGCCTAGTTAGGCTGCGTCCATGTAGACCATGAGTGACCTAGAGGTATCTAACCTAGAGCCCGGAGGGTTCTTAGGGTAGTCTGAGATCCCTGTCATGGGTGGAGATTTCATGGATGGGAGGAGTAGGTGGTCTGAGCGGATAACTGGTGAGTAAGGGGGGTCTGGTCAGAACCCCGTATAACTAGTTATCGCTGACTACGGGAAGTGTACCCATGTAGAGTGGCTACTTCTTCCCTGTAGGAATCAGCTGGGTGCGGCGTGTGTTAGAAGGTGGTTCTGACACTATGGGCCGCCCGGATTTTTCGCTTTTTGAGCACCTAATTGTTGAGCTTTGACTGTGGGGAGCCTCATAAGTTGGGACTCACCCACAGTGAACTCATAATGAAAGAGACTGCATGGGGATTTTACTGGTGTCCCCGTGGCTTGACCAGGCCGCTGCGCCACATCAGGGGTAAAGGGCACCGGGCTAGTTACATGCAGACACATGTGTACATGCGTGTGCACACGTGTACGGGCTGCACAGGGGAGATTCCTGGCGTGCGCAGTCCAGGAGCAGCTACAAAGTGAATGGTGTGGCAGGACTTATGCAGAATTGGGTGGTGACATGGAATAGGCTTTATACAGTGGGAAGAAACATGCCAGGGAAAGTCAGTGTGCTTTACAGTGTTTATTCCATTATTCTCTTATGGGGATAGGGAGCACATGGGCTAGTTTTACTTTCCTAGGGCCTACAAATTCCAGACACGCACCAAAGTCCACTGTAACGGGTGTGAAAGAAGTATTCTGCAGAGTCCAAAGTCATATTTGTACTGCTTTTGGGTCATCCAGAAATGTCATATTTCTCTGACTCAGCTCATAACCAGGGCCTGGCTGGGGTCTGGCCCTGGCAGGTTAGATTAATGACCTTTCTTCCCAGAGCGAAGACCTTCCCTCCAAGGAGAGAAGATGGGTGGAGCTACAGGCTAATCTATCAGCAGCTGTCACTGGGTGCCAGGCGCCAAGCTGCACCAGGGTGAAGGCAGCACTGGGGGAAAGGGGCTGTCAGAGACCATGTGGCAGGAGACCCTGGACGACGCCATCTTGAACAAACCCAGAGGCCTGGGCAGGAAGGAGGGAGCAGGGGCAGAGAAGTGATGTGTCGCTGTGTGATAGGGCAAACAGAGACTTCCTGCCAGCCCCCTCTCCAAACTTCTTAAAAGAACTTGCACAGGTAGAGAAGCTCTCTCTGGGGTGTGGTCTGCTGAGGCAGAATGTGCTGGAGCCTGGCGCAATGGGCAGTTGGAAGGAGGAACCACCTGACTGCCCCCAGGATCCTGAACAGCGCCGGAAGAGAGGCCCAGGAGGAGAGCAGGTGAAAGGCTGGCGCAGGGAGCCAGTGAAGACCGCTCCCTGCAGAGTGCACCCTCTTGGAGACAAGGAGGGCGAAGGAGAGAGCTCCCAGTGGCTGGGGAGCACCACCAGGAGCAAGAAGAGGCCAAAATGAAGCTGATCGGACCCCTGGGGGCCGAGATATGCCCCCCGGAAGGTAGGCGACCTTTGACCCCTAAGAAGACCGATGACGAAGCACATGGGGCTCCGTCGCCAGTCTCAGAGATGCCCCCGGGGTGGGTCAGGTCCCGGGGGCTGCCCCCAAAAAGAAGTCAAGCCGGGGGGTGCCGTCACGCTCCCCCGTGAAGGTGACCAAAGGGGCCTGGGACCCCATCCCCGGGCACCGCCGAAGTCGGGGTGCGCCATCGCGCACCCTGCAAAAATCTGCCCAAGGGGCCCGGGACCCCATCACCGGGCCCCGCAGAATAGCCAAGTCGGGGAGCACCGTCGCGCTCCCCGTGAAGAGGGCACTGAGGAGGAGGGGGCGCGCCGTCGTGCAACCCCCCTCGTGGCCGAAGTAAAGCTGGGGAGCGCCGTCACGCTCCCCGTGAAGAGTGCCCAGGCGGAAGGCCAGGAGCCCACCCTGGCCCCCGGCGGAGAAGCTAAGTCGGGGAGCGCCGGCGCGCTCCCCGTGAAGAATCTACTGGGGCCCGGGACCCCATCTCCGGGCCCCGAGTGGAAGGCAGAGACGGGGGAGCGCCGTCGCGCCCCCCGGGAGGACTGGAAGGGGCCCAGGACCCCATCTCCGGGCCCCGGTGTGAGGAGGAAGGAGGGGGGATTGCCGCCGCACTCCCCCGAGGTCCGGCCGGACCAGCGTGATTCTCCGTGTCTGCCCGCCGGAGTGGGCAGACCAGAAGAAAGGTGCCGGCTCTCATGGCAGCACGCGAGGGTGCAGGCCGGGCGGGGAGCCAGCGTGGGCAGCCGGGGGTGGACTCCCTGGGCTGCCCTCCAACGAGGAAGGCGTGCGGGGGTCCCGGGTGGGACCGGGGCCCCCAAAACCAAAGAGTCAGCGCCAGGGGCCTGGGTGGGACTGGGCCCCCACCAGTGGCACGAGCGGCCGGGGGTGGGCTCCCCGAGCCGTAACTAACTTACCTGGGGGTCCGAATGGGACCGGGCCCCCCACCGAGGCCAGCAGAAGCGGCGTGAGGCCGCCGGCCGCATCGCAGCTCTCCCCAGCACCGCGGGAGAGCCGCTAATGTAATATTCACGGAAAAGAGCCTGAAGCACCCCATAATGCCTTGCAAGGCATTGGGAAATCCATCGTTTTTGGTGCCTGGTGGCCCCCAGAGGAGGGGGGTCACCCTCATTTGTGAAAGAGGTGCAGGGGGAGCTGCAGGAGCAGCGCAGCCTCCCCCAGCATGAAGAGGAGTCCCTCCCTAAGTCTCCTGGGGACTTGAAAAGGATAACCCCTCAAGGGCTCAGCCAGCATTTTAACACCTTCTGGGTTGGAACTTTTGTTCTACAGCTGAGGGTGTATGAAGAAGTGCTTCAAGAAGTGAAGGGTTGAGTTGGGGATGTCTGGAGAAGGGCATCCCCTGGGGGTGAAGAGGTATAATTGCACCAAAAGTGCATTTACTATCGTTATTTCGTTTAGAGGAACTGAAGGTCACATGTGTGATATGAAGTACCTGTGTAAGGTGATGTCATAAGTAAAGTGGGGTTATGTTGCCAGACATTCCTGCCAGGGTGTCTGGCTGTATATGCGTAATCCTGTGATTTCATCTGTGATGCCTTTAGGGGCTGTAATTGCAATGCATTCTAATGATCCACAAATGTGATGAGTACTGTCATTCTAGAGTGATGCTTAAACATGTATTCTTGCTGCTGCGCTTAAGTGAAGAACAACCCAGACTGTTAGCCCTGAAGATGTAAGGGTGCATACTGTATGGACAATATGAGATGCTCAGTCAGGGTTATGTGTCACCAGGGCAGGTGTACTTATTTTTAATGCTCGTTGAGATAATGGGGTGGGTCGCCACTGGGATGGTGCCAGTGCGCAGGGCCCTCGCTCCAGGTTATGTTCAACCCACTGCATTAGGGGGCAAGATGATGTGCATACATGGGAGTGGTGGTACTAGATCCCATCCCCCCTTTTGGGGAGGGGTGGAGATGTTATGCAATGTCACAAAGTAATTCCAACAGCTTATGTATATTTGTAAATTGGTGCATAGTATTGAGTATTGTGTGTGTTTAATAAATGTACTCTTACTTTTATAAAGCAAAGTACAGACTGGACAATCAATTATTGAGTGTTATTTCTGCGCACCTGCAAATGGCGATTACTAGCCCACACCACCTCCCTTGAGTAAGCCTCAGACTGTTCTGCAACGCTACCCTCTGAGAGTCAGGCGCTACAATTGGGTGTTTGGTTCCCAGTGAAGGACAAATGTAGTCATGTTATTTGTGCAGGCCTCACAGATACTGCCTCGTTTTCCAACAATAACTTTGGATCCCTGGGTCCTAAAACACCATGCAAGATTATGCTATAAAGCTATACACAATCCCTTTTCAAACTGTATTTCTTCCCCCTCCAAGATTCTCATCCGTAACATCCAGCCTAATATCTCTAGAAATAGAGTCACTGTTACACAAGAAAGCAATTCAACTTTCCTTTCCTGACGCATAAGGTTTCTTTAGCTATCTCTTCTTAGTGAAAAAGAAAAACAAAAAGCTGAGACCTATCAATCTCAGACATTTATCCAGTTTGTAATTTACAGTATTTCAAGATGGAGATGATCATCCATCTTAGGGACTCGTTACTTCAACCCGATTGGATGGTGCAGATGGATCTACAGGATGCATACCTTTCAGTTCCCATCCATCACGATTACAGGAAATTTCTTCAGTTCCAATGGCAGAGGAAAACATATCAATATTCTTCTCTTCCCCTCTGGCTCTCTTCGGCACAGTGGTGCTTTACAAAAATAATGAAGCCAGTTGTCGCTCATCTCAGGGCTCAAGGTAACAGACTTATCATCTACCTACACAATATTCAGTAAATTGTTTAGAGATGTTTGCAGGCTCCTTTGCAGTCAGAAACCAAGCAGAAAACAGAGTATATTGTTCCATCCTTCTCCGTATGGACAACATTACAGCGGTTCAATACTTCAATCATTTCGGTGGCACCAGATCCAGGCCTCTAGCAGAACTGGCAAAGAGCTATTGGGAATTTAGCCTTCCTCACAAAATATCAGTTCATGCAGAATATCTGCCAGGAGATCTCCACACCATAGCCAACTGGCGATTGGAAGCTTCATCCTTTGGTATTCAGGTCTTTGCTTCACAAATGGGAACATTTCCACATAGATCTTTTTGCGACCAGACTCAATTCACAGCAGATATAACTTACAGTCTCAATTTCTTTGTAGCCGGAGCTAGTTGCGGGAAGACTTATCAGACTATAAATCTTTCAGGTCAGCTATTTCCATGAACCACCCTTACATCAATGAAAAACTGTAGGACAGCATCTGCTCATCTGTCGTCTTTTAAACAGTCACGGCTCGTGCAGGTAAGCTCGGTGGGGAGGGGGGTGGAAGTGACAAACGACGGGACAGAGAAAATAAAATAAATAAATAAATGAAACCACTTACCTTGCGCTCGCCGCCCGCCTCACCGCGCTTACCTGCACGGGGCGCCACTGCTTTTGAAGGGAGTGCAGTTTTGCAACCCTCCTATTCCAAAATACAGTCAATTGTGGGATGTTAATGTTGTTTTGAAATCGTTAATTTCCTGACCCAATAATGGTGACCATTTGCTCAAAATGTTGTCTGCAAAACTAACAATGATGTTTGAATTTAATAAAAAGTCTGATGTTAAAGCATTAGATATTTCTTCTCATTATTTTACTCCCACATGTGTTCTTTTCTTTATAAGCAAACACAAAAACAAACCTAAATACTGTGGTTTCGCCTTATTTTCCTGATCAACCAAAACTTTGATTTGGAAAATGTCTTAAGGTTTATGAACAAAACACAATACATCTCAGAACGTCCTCTGACACCAAACTCCTCATTTCTTTCAGAAAACCCCACAAACTTGTTTCTTCCCCTACTCTCGCCCATTGGGGTGAGTGGGTCATGTCTCTTTCAGGGATTGATACCTCTATCTTTGGTGCTTATTCTTCCAGGGGAGCAATGGCATCTAATGCCTTATGGGCTCGCTCCCATCTTGAGGACATTCTGAGATACGCTGATTGGTCTGATGTATATGTTTTTCGCACATTTCATTGTAAACCTGTACATACTGCTTCATCTGTCATAATTAACATGCTTTAAAGAAGTATAATAGGAGCCTCTGGTCTTGTAATAAAATATAGATTTTCCTAGTAATTTATTAAGGAAAGTCTTAATTTTATTAAAGACACACAGGCGAGTATTATCCGACCTCAACAACGTTAATAACTTGGTGGTTTCCCACCCTAACAGTTGCTTCTGCTCCACAGTCTTTATCCATCTCAGGACAGTCCAGCGGATCATTGCTCTTCTCCTTCAAATCCTTCAAATACGGATTTTCCTGCTGCTGTCTCCAATTCTACCAGGTTGCTGACTTTTCCTTTGGAACACAGCTTTACAGGCTTTTTCCAAGAACTGTTTACTTTAACTTTGGAGGTTTCCATTGTGTTTTCTATTTCTCCTATATTTAATAAATATCTTTAACTTCTCGCTCAAGAAAAGAGGACTGTTCACAGACAAGATAGGTGTTATAGGTTATGCTGTTGCCTCATTGGCCGTTCTTTGTACTACGTTTTGGTTTCCCATTGGCTAGTTGTCTTATAGCCTCATGTAATTTGTAGTTTTTTACATTTTCCTTGACTGCTGCTATTAAAATAAAAGCATAAAAATCACCTCCGTGTCTTTAATAAAATTGAGACTTTTCTTCAGAAATTACTAGGAAAATCTACATTCATTATGAATAGTTTAAAATATAAATAATTATAATTTAATGTTAAACACTTTTTTCATTCATGTGTTTCCTGAAGAAAATAAATATTCTTACATTGGCTATATATTTGTTTCTTCCTCTTGATAGTATGCCTTAAACCGTTTAAAGTTTAAGGATGTAATTTTAAGGTTATATGCTCTGTTCATTACTGAAAACTGGAGTTAAACAGCACAGGAAAAGATACTGAAGTCTGTAGCATTTTGACCAATAACATTAGGAGACCACTTAAACAAATTAGACAAACAAGACATACAACTCATAGACCAAACAAAGAAAAATAAAACAATGCCAGGCTTTGTGCACTGCATAAACTGTACCTCCACCCCACAACACCCGCCTCGACTCCACCTGATAGCTTTCTCCCTTAGAGGGAACTCCTCTATGCAGCGGCCTTCCCCTTCATCTCGAAGTCTAGAACTAAATGCTCATTGGTCGAGTGCGCGATGGTCACTGTAAGGCAATAAAAGTATTCTCTTGTGCTCTTCGGCTTTCCACCCGACTCCCATATTCTGGAGTTTTTTTTACATAACACTGAAGTAGTCCCATATACAATTTTTGAAAATCCTCTACAGCATTTCTGCATTTGTTCTAGTTGGTAAGAATATCCATGAACTACAAATACTGACATCTCTGGCATGGCCGCATTCCTGAGACTTGCACAACAACCTCAGTAGTTTATATGCTATAAACGTTTGTCTTTAACATAGCATTGACATGTTAACCAAGCAGCCTATGAGAGTAAATAGTGTGTATGAGCACAGCTAACTAAGCAGCCACTGAGAGTAACCAGTGTGTATGAGCACAGCTAACCAAGCAGCTACTGAGAGTAACAAGTGAGTATGCGCACAGCTAACCAAGCAGCCTATGAGAGTAACCAGTGTGTATGAGCACAGCTAACTAAGCAGCCACTGAGAGTGACCAGTGTGTATGTGCACAGCTAACCAAGCAGCCTATGAGAGTAACCAGTGTGTATGAGCACAGCTAACTAAGCAGCCACTGAGAGTGACCAGTGCGTATGAGCACAGCTAACCAAGCACCGTATGAGGGTAACCAGTGTGTATGAGCACAGCTAACTAAGCAGCTACTGAGAGTAACCAGTGTTGGAGCACAGCTAACCAAACAGCCTATGATAGTAACCAGTGTGTATGTGCGCAGCTAACCAAGCAGCCCATGAGAATAACCAGTGTGAATGAGCACAACTAACCAAGCAGCCCATGAGAGTACTGCGACGGCTGCTCCACTAGAGCGGAGGAGCGCCGCTCCCTCCACCACCAGCAAATAAAATGATAATAAAACAGGTTTTAAATCCGTTTTATTGTCATTTTATTTTAATGCCCTGGACCCGCCCCAGGACTCTGACGAGTCTTGGGGGTGGGTCCAGGGGATGACACTGCTGGTGGGGGAGTGGTGGGCACTCCCTTCACTGCGCATGAGGTGTTTGGCCAGTTATCTCAGGCCAGCCAAGCTCTCATGCGCAGAGAAGCTCTCTCAAGTCCCAGCTGCGTTGCTGGGGCTGGAGAGAGCAGGCACAGGCTCCCAGTCTGCCTGGGAGCGCAAGTTGTGGGCGCTCAGGCCAATCCTGAAGCTGCTCTCATGGGAGAGCAGCTTCAGGATTGGCCGCAGGGCAGGCTGGGAGCCTGTTACCAGGGCCAGAAGCAGGAAGAGCGCAATGTGGGGAGACGGCGGTGGCATTAAGGTAAGTTTTTTTTTTGGCCCCGAACCATCCCCCCTCTCCACCTACCTCCTCCGGCCGGTCCGCCTCTCCACGTTGCCAGGGGACAGGCCGCAACTGTGAGAGTAACCAGTGTGTATGAGCACAGCTAACCAAGCAGCCACTGAGTAACCAGTGTGTATGAGCACAACTAACCAAGCCGTCTATGAGAGTAACCAGTGTGTATGAGCACAGCTTGCTGTTGCTACATTACAACCCTGCTAAAATCACAATTTGACGGTGCTTGTTTGCCCTGATTTATTTACACAAAACTGGGTTTTTCGAGCAGTACAGAGCCTCTTGAATACAAGAGTGCGTTTGACACATATTTGAGAGCTGAATCACCAGCTCTGACTCACACATCCCCTGCATCCTCTATGTTCTAAGCACTGCCTAAAACATTTTTTTTCCCACTGAGTTGAATGCTATGTTCAGTTATGAAAAGAGACGTAACGCCATCTTGTGGGTATTCTTGATATCCTGAAATCTTCGATGATTGTAAAATTGAACATTAATCGTTCCCAAAAAAGTCTGAATTTGCCTTTATGTCCTCGTCTACCCTTATGAACGTTCTAATTATTAGAGAGCATACTACGATTTATTGAAATAGTTATTTACTTATGTACTTATTTAATTATGTGTTACTCATCTGAAGTTTTGAGTAGCACTACATGCCATGTAAGCCACTTCAGAAGACATGGGACAGCAGTCAAGATTAGATTTATGTGGTAATTTCTTCCTGTTTGTTTCAAGTCTATTGATCTTAGCTACTCTACCCTTATGTGTTATTTAATATATTCTAATGTGTTTAGATTACACTAATGTTACCTTAATCCTCTTTATTCATGAGAAGCTGAAAGTATTGCCAACATCCATTGCAATTTGGGCGGTACAAGTAAAAGTATAGTCAACATCCAATGTCTTTGGGTGGTACCTGTGAAAGTTTTGTCAACATTTATTTCCCATGGGTTGTAAACGGCGCAATTCAAAAAATCACAGAATTCAATGCTATTCCAGGTTTTTGGTTCAAGATATAAACTGCCAGGGCGTTCTGTGATTTAGATCCATGTACAGATAAAAGACTAAACATCAAAGCTGAGGAAGATGAGAAAGCTAGCAGTTCGTTTTAGGCAGATGGCTAGAGGCATCTGGATTTTTTATGTATATGAAACCATGAGGGTATATGCACTGGAGCAGATCCGTGAAGAGCAGTGTGCACTAGGAATAACGTTTTAAATTCAGGTTGTTGCTTGCGAGGCAGCCAAAACGTAGCCATACAGTCAATAGTGATAGTGCATGATTGCCTCTTGCCAATGGGCAGGCAGGCTGCGTCCTTCTGTGCTTCATGAAAGTTATGTGCCATATTAGCGACAAAAAAGTAACTACACGTCATTGCTGCTGCTGCGCAGTAGCCTAGGTGGGACATTACAACTGGAGGTCTGTGAAATTCAAATTTCACCTGCAAAGTTTTGCAAAGAGTGACAAACTTTGCACGACTGCTGACTTTATCACTTTTAAAGTCTGGCTGACCTGCCCATCTGTTGACAAACATCATGTGATCACCAGAAAAAAGTGTCAATAACAGGTTGGGAATGGGACAAAAAATAGACCCGGGACCCTCCCAAAAATGTGGCCCCAATTAGCGATCCAGGAAGGGAAAAAAATTAGCCCAGTTTTGAACTTGTAAAAACATGCTGAATGAATATTTTGAAAGGTGTGGCAGACTGCATGTATTTGTGTTTGCTGCAGGCATAGTGCCAATATCGGCAACACTCAGTTCTCATACAGTGACATACATAAATAAACCACACAACACCTTTTTAGTGGAGAAATTTGCTGCAGGTTTATTTGCATAACCAATATGCCAACATGGTGGGTTATCTTACGGGCGATCCCAGGGCAGGCCAGCCCCTATGCCGCCTGCCCGCCTGATGAGCCAAATTGCACCGTGGCCGTCGCCAACCGGTGGTTACCAATTATTGGGAGAGGCCACCTCTCCCATCAGTGGACCGCCAGTCCACTCCCTTACTCATGCCCCCCAACAGGTGGGCGGAGCGTTCCAGGCAGCCCCCGGTTGCTCAGACCCACAACCGCCCGTAGGACTAACGGGGCGCCGTAGTTCTTCCAGGGGACACGCTAAGACATCCCTGGGTATCCTTGGCTTAGCACCCTGTTGTGCTGCTGCAATATAGTACCCTTCTGTACCTTGCAGACTCTGGATCACCCTGTAACTCCTCCTGCAACACAAAACAATAAGTTAGATTCTTCCCCTCCCCGTACCACCCTTTGGCCGTCTGCAGGGTAAGCGGTAGGGTGGGAAACAGCGAGACGGGCAGCGGTCAAGAGACCGTCCAGTGGGCGGGGGAAGGCTTTTGTACCCCTGTCCCCCTCCCACAGCCGGAAGTGACACGGCCAGCAGACCCCCTGGTCCCTAGCCCAGGGAGCCTAGTCCGCAGACTTCTGTGCCTTCCTGTGGCACTAAGGCGGCCGCCCTGTTGGAGGGTCCCCTACGTGGCCCCCCCGGGCAGCCTTGGCATAGTGCCAATATCGGCAACACTCAGTTCTCATACAGTGACATACATAAATAAACCACACAACACCTTTTAGTGGAGAAATTTACTGCAGGTTTATTTGCATAACCAATATGCCAACATGGTGGGTTATCTTATGGGCGATCCCAGGGCAGGCCAGCCCCTATGCCGCCTGCCCGCCTGATGAGCCAAATTGCACCGTGGCCGTCGCCAACCGGTGGTTACCAATTATTGGGAGAGGCCACCTCTCCCATCAGTGGACCGCCAGTCCACTCCCTACTCACGCCCCCAACAGGTGGGCGGAGCGTTCCAGGCAGCCCCCGGTTGCTCAGACCCACAACCGCCTGTAGGACTAACGGGGCGCCGTAGTTCTTCCAGGGGACACGCTAAGACATCCCTGGGTATCCTTGGCTTAGCACTCTGTTGTGCTGCTGCAATATAGTACCCTTCTGTACCTTGCAGACTCTGGATCGCCCTGTAACTCCTCCACAGCTCTGGGGGTGGCCACCGTCACCACCATGCCCCCCCCACCAAGGCAGATATTCCTACCTACAGCCTGTTGCTTCGAAGGCCTCCCCAAGGTCCAGCAAAAATAAGTCCATGCCTACCCTTGAGAGGTGAATCCCATCCACTTCCCAACATCCAGTAGACTTGGCATGAAGTAAACCATGCCTGATGAAGCCAAATCCCCTTTGTTCCGTGAATTTACGCATGGCGCTGTTCACTCTCCTACGTGATATCTCAATGGCGTCTCCAGATCGGGCTCCTTGCCAAACTGGGCGAGGTAAAATTTCGGACCACCACAGTTCACATGCCCCCAGCTGAATACTCAATTGACACATGATGTCCCTCATGTCTTGGAGCAGTACTCTCCTCCCCAGAGTCGTCAGGTCATTCCCTCCCAAGTGTATGACCAGAATGTGAGGTGGACCGATCCCTCCCCCCAGTCTCTGCTGCAGCTTCCTCATCAGCTCGTTCCAGCGCATACCCGGGTAACCTAGCCCCGTAATCTCTGTGGCGGAGAAGCCATGTCGCCACTTTCTTATCTCAGCCCACCGTGCCACTCTAACGATGCTTGAATGGCCAATTACCCAGACCTTGGTTCCTGGTAAATAAAGAGATGTTGTGTTTGAAAACCATATTTATTATAACGTTTATATTCTAATAATCTACAATTGCACAACAAAACCACATCACTGCAACATCATTTGGCAATCCGGGCCAAAACCGTACACCTTTAAACACCTGACTGTTGGTTGCCACATAGTACCTAAGAGTCCTCTCGCCATATCATTCCGCTCAAGGCCTTATATATCGTTTGTAGCATTGCGACTCCCAGCGCCCTACCTGCTTAATTCGCTCTGGCGGCATCCCTGATAGGAAGGCTGTGGTTGCCGCCCCAATCCTGAAGGAGTGGCTGCTGAATCTCTTGTCTCCCCCTGTCTGTCCTGACAATTGCAAGCATGCCTGCATGATGTGGTCTACTTGAAACTTTGTAACCGGAGACCCGTCCTCATGCACCAGGAAGTACCCCGCAATCCCCGGGCGAAGGGCCAAATAAGCCTTGCCCAAGAGCAAAGGGCAATACCTAGCGTCCCCCAGCCCCTGTAACAGGACTACTCTCCCTTCTCCTGCCTGATCAGTTTTAGATTGTCTCACCACTATCCTGAGACATGATGTGCTAATGGTAACGTACTTGAAATTCAAAGCCACCCTCGAGGTGTCCTGCTTGGATCGCGCCACTAGCTCCCCAATCCTAAAGGCCCCGAAAAAGGCCAGCGCAAAACTAGCAGAGAATAGTATTGCCTCATACCCCGAGCGGGTGGCCTTGGGCATGCTGTCCAGCATCCCTTGTAGGATCGGGTAACTGATGGGAGACCTGTTGTCAGGGGATCGAGGTTCACTCCTTGCCCATCCCTTAAGTGCAGCCCTGATTACAAAGGATTTGGTCGGGTCAGATAGTCCTCTCAACCGGGCATGATGACTGATGGCTGACAAATGACCCGAGATCCAGGGGTGGGATTTCCCACCATCCTTGGCCCACAAGATAAACTTTTGCACTCTGAGCTCCAGAGAAGACCCCGCATCATCCCACGCTCCCATAGTCGCACAAAATTTGTCCACACAAGTCCTGTAGCGCTTCACCGTCCTTGGTGCCAGAGACAGCTCACCTAAACTCCTCATCCACTGTTCCACTTCAGTAGAAGCCACAGGTGTTGTGGGAAAGGGGTCATCTCCTCTCTCAGCCACGCCTCTCGGAAACGGCGCCACTGAAAACGAGAGAGAGCGTCAGCAGCCACATTCTGCACCCCTTGAATGTGGCGAGCCCTGCAGTCCACATTGTTTTTTAGGCATGCCCTCACCAGCTCTCTCAACAGGCACAATACCATGGGGCAGCTTGCTGATTGTGAGTTGATTGCTTGGACAACCGCTAGGTTGTCGGACCAGAACAGGACCCTCTTCGCTGTCAGCACCCCCGGCCAAAGGTGGAGAGCTATTACTATGGGGAAGAGTTCCAACACAGTGATCTTGGAAGTGATCTTTATCTTCTGCCAAGAGTTAGGCCACCTCTCAGCACACCACTCCCTGTCCAGGATAACCCCGAACCCTTCCCTTCCAGACGCATCTGTGAACAGTGACAATTCTGCGCTGTTGGCCCAGGGTGCGCGCCAGATGACAGACCCATTAAAAGTTGTCCAAAAAGTCAGCCCACATTAGCAGATCCTCTCTCATGCCTCTGCTCAATTTTACCATGTGGTGCTTCTTTGTGACCGAAGCAGTAGCTCTGGCCAGCCTGCGCGCAAAGACCCTCCCTGCGGGAATGACCCTGGCAGCAAAGTTGAGTTTCCCAAGGAGGCTCTGCACGAAGGCCAGAGGGGCCTTGTCCTTCCCCACGGCTAGCCGAATCTGTTGTCCCAGGTCCCAGACCTTATCTGGAGGCAGCCTGGATTCACCCAGCACAGTGTCCAGTTCAATACCTAGGAACGTAAGCACTTGCACAGGCCCCTCCGTCTTTCCCGGTGCTAGGGGGACCCCCAGGTGGTTCGCAAGGGTCTGAAAGTCAGAGAGAGCCGCCTTGCATTCCTGCGTGCCATCCCGCCCAATGAAAAGGAAGTCATCCAAGTAATGGGAAACCCCTTCCACCCCAAAGGTTTCTTGTAACGCCCATTGCAAGAAGGAACTGAAAGCCTCAAAGAAAGCACAGGATACCGCGCACCCCATGGGCATGCATTTGTCAAAAAAGTGCCAGCCATCTAGCCTGAAACCCAGCAGGTGTTGGCTGCTCGGGTGCACTGGTAGCAAGCGAAACGCCGATTCAATGTCTGCCTTCGCTAACCAGGCCCCCTTGCCCGCCCTCCTGACTAAGTCCAGAGCCACATCTAGAGTACAGTATGACACTGAGCAAGTTCCCTCCTGCAGCCCATGGTTGACCGAGTCCCCTTCCGGGTATGAAAGGTGATGAATGAGTCTGTAGGTCCCAGGCTCCTTCTTTGGTACCACCCCCAGTGGGGAAACTACAAAGTTGTCCAGTGGGGCAACGGTCAAGAGACCGTCCAGTGGGCAGGGGAAGGCTTTTGTACCCCTGTCCCCCTCCCACGGCCGGAAGTGACGCGGCCAGCAGACCCCCTGGTCCCTAGCCCAGGGAGCCTAGTCCGCAGACTTCTGTGCCTTCCTGTGGCACTAAGGCGGCCGCCCTGTTGGAGGGTCCCCTACGTGGCCCCCCGGGCAGCCTTGGCAATGCTTATGGTAAGATCAGGGAAATCAACAGTAAAAACCGGCCCAACTGCTCATAAAAGAGGCCCACACACTGCTAAAAACATGCACTCATCTTTCAGACTAGCCCATCGGGCACAGCCTGATTGCCCTATAGGCCAGTCTGACCTAATTCAAGAAGCACTACAGAGAGGGATTTTGGTACTAAGGGACATCTTAAGGATTTTGGGGGCCTTGGGCGAATCTTATTTTGGGGGCACCCGTTCGGAACAGCTTTGAATTTATGATCCAGTTTCAGCTCTTTCATGCCCACTTTGGCCAGGTCACTGACAGTGCACAGAGACACTCGTCCAAATTCTAAATGTGTTTACATCTAATATTCAGGGATGGTGACGTGTGTTTTCAATATTGTAACACAGCAGCAGCTCACTAAAATTACTGAAAATAATCTCTGTTATACTCTCCCACTTCTCATATAAGAGGTTCTGTTTAGATCTAAAAAAACTTTTTAATGGATGTTGCATGAAACATAAACACAACATTTCACTGCAAAATGGCTGTAATAGATTTTCACACATAACCCACATTAAAAATAAATTAATGGAAAATGGTATTTAAAACAATCTGTTTAAGAATTATGCAAGGTCAGATTTAGAACAAGACTCCTCAGAACAGAGCTGTCTCCATAAGGGGGCCCCCCAGTAAGGGAGACCTTCCTGCACATAAACAATCTTCCCCTCAACGCAGACACGTCTACGTTGGCGCTAGGCTGCTAAGTTTAGCTCCAGCACAGGGGGAAATGCAGGGCTGCACCATATTGTTGTAAATATGGTGAAGCCCTGTGTTTCTGAAGTGGTGGAGTGCGGCGTTAAACCACTAAGGCTAACGCCCCACTCCGTCACTTCATTGTAAATATGCCCCAAAGTTCATTCCACACTGCCAACAATTCCCTCCAGTTGAATGAGGGAATGGACTCCTCTGACCAGGGTCAGGGTTTCCTGATCCCCAAAAGATGGGCCAACCTCAAAGATTGGTATCTGTGATCAGTTGGACTGGAGCAGGATAACATAGTGGGACACTCTTTAACAGGTTCTTTTCCAATTTCCACCACCCCAATTTTTGTTCTATCTGGTTTCTTACTGGGATCAGATGTTTGTATTGGTGCAAAATTGGGAACCAATACTGCAGCACCTGATTAACCAGGGGCTTTATATGATAATGTGCCCATGGCACAACTGCTGTAGATGCCGCTATACACCCCTGTACTCTCAACAACAGGCGCTATTACCGTTGTAAACACTCTGTTTGAGGTTGCCATACCAAATGGTAGAGCCTGAAACTGGAAATGATGGTCTCCCACTGTAAAAGGCAGAAAACCTTGGCTGCCCAGATGGATCAGGATGTGGAAGTAGGCGTCTTGTAGATTCAGTATCGCAAGATGATCACTCCCTGTAATAAAATGGATAATTGCCTGAATCAAAATCATTCTGAATGAGTCTACTTAGACATATGTGTCCAATTACTTTAGGTCCAAAACAGGGCGGAGTCAGTAATCTGCTGTTGACTCAAGAAAGAATATCAAATAAAATCCTTTCTTCATCTGATGGTCCGAAACTAGAAATATCTCCTTCTTGCCCACCAGAGACTGATTCTCCAAGAGCATGGCTTGTTTTCTTGACTCCTTGGATAATGGAGTTGATGTAAATAGCTCCTGTGGAGGATTCTGGGAGAAAAGAATGCAAAATATGTCCCTTATACTGTTGAGGACTCATAGAACCGTCACATACTGTTGAGGACCCATAGAACCCTCACATGCTGTTTCCATTGTTTCTAAAGCCATCCTAGCATTCCTCATCCTCCAAATAATCATTTGTGATTGTGGTCTTGATTCTGGGGATTGATAGCTCATGATTTATTACCAAATGCAGCCCATAATACAGGCCACACCTTGAAAGGGATGTTTGTTTTGGTTATTTTGTGCTGGACTCTGAAAGACTAAAGGCATCTTGCCAGAATAGAGCTTGAATTGCTTAAGGATCTTCCTTTCATCTGCTGCTTTCTGTAACATTTAGTCAAACTCTGCACCAGATAACTTGGACCCAGTGAAGGGCAGCTTTTGGATTAATGTCCTCTGACTCACATCGAGTTCCAAGATTTCAGCCAGAGCAAATGGCAGTCTGCCTCTGCTGCACCTGCTACAGATGGTTCTGCCCATAGGCTGTGAAAGGTGACATCTGAAATGCATTATAATAACAGTTTCATATTTCCCACAATGGCTGATGAGTTTCCATTCTTTTGAATGCAGTCATACAACACTTGAATTTTCCTTAAGTAGCACTTGTGTGGCATATGCTGTGTAGGTATTCGATTTAATCACAAAGTATGCCGCAGTATATGACCTTTTAAGTGTTGCCTCAACACTCCTATCTACTACATCCAGTAGCGTCACCTCCTCAGATACCAATGATGGCATTGAAGCCATTGATGCCTAGATGCCTAGACTGACTTTAGGTGTCTAGGGAAAATTAACCTTAAAGTCTTTACTTATATCTCTCTTGTTCAAAAAATTGTACTGATGGCTTGTCTGGGTCTTTGCACTCTTTTACTAGTTTTGCTTTATTTACGTCATGCAGTGGTAAATCCTTCACTGGAACTACACTGTACTGCGAGTAAAAGCCCTCCTGGTCCTCAGCTTGCTCCTCAAAACCAAGGACTTCTCTAATACACTTAAGAAGATCCTGCAACTGAGAGGCTTTGTTAGACTTGGCATCTTTTGGCGTGTTTCCCTGACTTTTTGCTTTCTGACCTCCCGGTTTTGACTCTGTTTTTGCTGGTGTGATGATTCTGCGCACTTTCCTCACTGCGGTCCAGTGGGAAAGTGCAAGTGCTCCTGTATGAAATGTGTTATGGATTGGTGTTTCCATGATTGGCCTATTTGGTTTATGTGTCAGTCCCTTGTAAAGTGCACTGCGAGTGCCAGGGCCTATAGACCAAATGCTGTTGGTGGGCTGCAGCACTGGATTGTGCCACCCACGCAAACAGCCCGTAAAGTGTAACTCGGGCCTGCCAACGCAGAGCCTGTGCGCAGCCTGGGGCTGCCATGTCGACTTGGCAAGTGCACACACTTGCAAGTCCCTAAACCTTCCCTTTGCTACATGTTAGTCACCCCTAAGGTAGGCCCAAGGTACCCCTGTGGGCAGGGTGCGGTGTATGCGAAAGGTAGGACATGCCCGGGTGTGTGCGGCATGTCCTGATAGTGAATTACAGCCTAGTTCGTTTTTCACTATTGCAAGGCTACCTGTTCCCCTAGGCCAGAACGGGCCGTTTTGATTATTACAGCTTATAATCCTAACTGACCCCGGGAACATGGTAGAAATTCGAGTTTAGTATGCCTGGACTCAGAATGATAAAATGCAGCTTTTAGTAAGGTTGGTTTTAACATTCTGTGTTTGAAAATACCACTTTTAGAAAGTGGGTATTTTCTTGTCTAACCATCCAAGCCTGCCTCTGCGAGATTGTGTATTCCTTGTCTGGAGTGTGAGTGACAGGGGCTGGGGGATGCCAGGAGACAGGGTGAGTCAGCGCAGGGCTGAATAGCAAGATCTACATGTAGATGGGTGGGAGGGGTCGCACCTGGGCCCTGAATAGGACAGTGCCTTCCCTCCACAAGGCTGGCTCCACCTCCTGTGGTGCGTCTGATGTCCCTGGCCTACTCACTGAAAGAAGGGACGGAGACTTGTCAACAAAGTGCTCCAGAACTGGTTTGGACTAGGCAAAGGCCTCTCTGCCTTCAGAGAACAAAGGAATTTGGGATATAAATATTGGGGCCCTGACCCCATGAATTTAGATCTCGCTGGAATCAAGGAACCTGCCAAGACGAAGAGCTGGAAGAGCTGCCAGGAGGAGTACTGCCCCTTTGCTGTGTTGTTGCTTTGTTGGGTTGGCCTGCAGCTGCTGCTTCTGCCTTGGGCAGTGAAAGGACTGGACTGAACTTTCTCCAAACTTGTGCTGAGTATCTCCAAGGGCCAGAAACCGAGCTGGCCTCCTGTTAAGAAGTCTCAGGGACTGCAAAGACTTCACAAGCCTCTGGGTACCGCTTCTGGAACGCTGTTTCAGTTGCCACAGAGGAAGGGAACCGCAACCGACTCCGTCAACCGAATCCATCCCTGGCCGGTGACCTGTTTGCACCGCAGACCGCATCGCCCCGCTTCACATCGCAACCCTGGTCTCACCGTGGGCGACGTCCGACGCCGCCAACATCGAGCCGCTGCTTGCACCGTGACCTGTGGGCACCGCAGTTCGCATCGCATCGCTTCACTGAACCAACCGGACCCGACCGACGAGGTCGCTGCAACTGGCTCAAGAGTCGAGACCGCACCGCATTTGGGGCACCGCTCGCACGTCTGCGACGCACCGCTCCGACTCGCACCGCTGTCCGACGCCAGCTCCCGCACTCCGGCTAGGTCGCCTGCATCGCAACCTGTCAGCACCGCATCGAGCATCGTCTCACCCTGCATCGCACGCCTTGGACTCACCGACTCCGTCTGAACGACGCTCATCGAGCCGCTGCCTGCACCGCATCGAGGGACACCGCACCTTGCATCGCTCCGTCTTGCACCGCAACCGCGACGAACGCCGACCGGCTCGTACACTCCGTACCAGCCACAACGAGAAAAGGTACTGTGACCGAGTCTGTTCATGACTCTGCTGGCCCGTATCGACGCGGTCGGCTGGAACTGTTAGACTCTGTGTTTTTCAGCATCACGGTAGGCTCGGACGGAGCTACCGACTCGTACGAACTTTGCTTTTGTGCTATTCCTGCAAAGAAGAAGTTCACGTATCAAGTATTCATTCGTAAAGTATAGTATTGTGGATTTTTGTCGTAATTGGTCTTGTCTTGAGTATATAAAATAATTGGTTATTTTTCTAAACTGGTGTGGTGTCCGTTTGTAGTGCTTACACTGTATTACTGTTGGTTATGTGCAAATGCTTTACACACTGCCTCTGAATTAAGCCTGACTGCTCGTGCCAAGCTACCACGAGGGTGAGCAGGGGTTACTTCACGAGTGTAACAACCCTTACCCTGACTAGGAAGAAGGGTCCCTACTTGGACAAAGGTGCAAGCCCTTGCCAACTAGAGATCCCATTTCTAACAGGCTTGGATACACTTTCCATTTTAATCACCATCTTGATCATCATGCTCATCTCTTTATTATTTTTCTCTTGCCTCTGTCAGGGCTGAGTCCACATCTTCCTTAATTAAAGTCAGAATATAACACCTTGAAATTTGGAGGACTCCATCTTCTTCCAGCTGCTGTGACTCCTCAAAAATATGCTGCTTGACTGTAGACTTTCTGCCCTCCATAGTGATTAACAGCAATGGAAAGCACTTGCAGCGCTCTTCCTGTTTATATTAGGCCCGGGTGGAATTATAATTCCGCTCATGGAATCGGCGGAATTTGGGTAACTCCATGTTACTCTTGTAACGCTGAGCTCCTGCTAAATTCTGCTGATCAGTGCGTGGCGGAATTATTCTGCCATTCTCACCTCGCAGGAACAATGTGAGGCTCCACAACGAACGCTCGCGAGAATGAGTGAGATTTGCCAGCCCCTGCGCGATTTCCAGTTGCCACAGAGTCTTCCGGCACCATTTTATAGTGCCAGGGGGCAAAAGCAGTTGTGGTCAGAAATGACTGCTGTTCGAGTAGATTTGTTGCCGCTCGAGTAGGTTTTCTACTCGAGTGGCAGCAAAATCAACTTGAAGGGCTACAAGCTCTTGCCCAACGCATAGTGCTGTTCATGCTTATTTTTAGCTCTGCTTGCGCTACCGGAGCTGAATTGCAGCACGAGTCGCATATTTTCTGCCCATTGGTGGAATCCTGCAGAATCTCGTGGAGTGTTTCTGTAACTCTGCAGAATTTCACGCAGTGAAACTCCGTGAGTTCCGCCCACCCATGGCTGATATAGCTTACTATGGCAACAAAATCCTGCTCTTGCGAGGTCTCTCTACCAAACAAACCTTGCCATTTATTCAACGCCCAGGGCACTCGATAGTGCTGCAACAGAGGACCAGGACACCACCCATGTGCTTCCCAAAGAACTCAACTACTGAAGCTTTGTTTTTCACCCCACTCCAGCCAGGCACATGAGTGAAGAGGAGAAGCGGGGGAAGGAATAATTTACGGAGACTCTGCAGGGAAGCACTAAGGCTCCTTAAGAGCGACACTAGGGAATTACTTGCACTGGCAGTATCACGTTATTTGCTCTGTGCCTGGAACCAGAGGGAGAAGGCCATAGCTAACTTGCCAGGACAGCCAGCCTGTAGTAAAAGGCACAGAAGGCTTATGCACCGTCCTATCACCCTATATGTTATTTTCTACCACTGTCGGCATTGGGGACATTGTATTAACATGGCCTGTTTATTAACTTGTTTTAACTTTACACAAACTTATATTCTCATGAAGAATACCTGTTCAATAGGACAATCTTCTTAGCATTGGGTCTAGTAGCATTGTCTCTATGTAACATTCATCAATTTTAACCACCGCTGATTTAAACCTAATGTAAATAGGATGTTTGCATGATGTTTTTTATTGAAATTGAAAATGAATTATATATTTCTGTGATTGTAACTTTTTATGGCTTCTAGCTGAAATGAAAAGGTTTGATGATGAATTTACGGTGTATCTCAATAGACATACAAAAAGACACAAACAACTCAAATCGCCGATAGGAGTGTGGTAAACTCTCTGTCTGAGGTGGAGTTGCCTCACAAGGTAAGGACTGGGACAAAGAGGACTAAATGCAGGAGTAATGGGAGCTTGGGCCCAAGTCAGATATAGAACTTTTTATACCGCACAAGTGTTGCCTGGTAGAATTTTTGATAGGAAAAATGGCAATATTCTAAATTTTGTAGTTCAGAAGAGGAGAAGCCTGCCGTATTGGTGTGTTAGCCTCTATCCTAATAGCAAAACTCAGAATAAGTATTTACCAGGTACTCTGCTACATTAAAAAATAACGGACAGAGCATAATGAGGCGCTTAGAGATGGATTTTCCTTTCATTCATCTCCCATATATCAATGGTATAATAGGCATTGCAAACATACAGCCAAACTGTAAAACTAAAATAAAAACAATTTGCATTACGTTTTGAAAGCTGGCATTGCATTGTATGTTTCTTCTGTTCTTCTGTCTAGACGGTAGAGTGTTAAGGAAGCAAATATCTTGCTGTAAAGGTTCTAGTCATTGCTGAACAAGGTTTTGCAATCCCAATGAGACCATGAGCTGTACTCTGGGCCTCATTCAGGGGGAATTGGCGTATGGCAGCGCCGCAAGTCATCTTGCTGCGCTGCCCTACGCCAATGTGAAAGGGCAGGAATTCACTGTATTTATGAAATATGGTGCATTCCTGTTCTTTACCCTTGTGCTGGCGCACAATTTGCTGCCTAGCGCCAATGCAAGCACCCTTACACCAAGGTGCAAGGGTGTCTGTGTTGCATGCAGGATTGTTTTTGTGCAGGAAGGGGCACCTTCCTGCACAAAAACAATTCCGAGAGACATTTTCCTCTTTCTTTGTGTGCTGCAGAATGCATAAAGGAAAGACGAAAAAACGAGGAGAAATAAAAATATTTATGGGGAGGCTTGAGGTTTTGGCGCTGCCCCAGGTTTACGTGATTAAGTAAATCTGGAGCAGCATCAAAATCCATTGGGGTTGTGTGGGAAAACCCAATGCAATGCCCATGGAAGCCTCCCTAGCAATGAGGCAACGCAGAAACTTGTGCTGCTGTGCCTTACTCAATATCTATGAGGTGATGCAAAGCCACGCAAAGTGAATTTGAGTGGCCTCATAGATATGGTTGAGAGGTTTGCGCTGCCGGAGCGTCAGAAAAAGTGATGGTTCGGCGATGCAAACCTCTCATAAATAAGCCCCTCTGTTTCTAAAAATTGGCACAGGCTGGAGAATGAATCAACACATATGGGAGCACACCAGTGGAGACATCTAAAGGGTTCCCAAGCAACAAATCTATGTATGATGCTCTAATATGTGAGATATCGCTGAGGGCAAAACATATTGCTCCTTATAATTAGAATATGTCACAAAGGCTTCTCAGTCATCAGCTGAAAAAATAACCTGAGGGGCAAGAACAGCCCCAGGTATATTCCAGAACCGATGTGAAAGAACGATAAGGATGGACGGTCATCAGTGAAAATGTGCATAACCACATTTGTCAATGCATTCAGAAACCTTATATCAGGCACTACAAGCATGGGGGTATGGCATTGTATGAGGGTAATGTGAAGCAGAGGCATCATTTTGAGTCTGCACAAGTGCATCTCCAACTCCTGCGCTTGGACAGTGCTCGTAAGGAAAAAGTGCACTCCCTAGTTTGGTCAGTTCAGCTCTCAATGAAACACTTTTATCGGTTTCTTCAGCCCTGAGCCAGGTGAAAAATATACAGGATAGATAAAAAAATGTGTTTAATTTCAGTTTATTAAGCCCTCTATTTACTAACATCTGTGCTGGGGAATACATTTCTTATCAAGCACTGGCAAAGACATAAGGTCTCACCTATGGAATAGTTGGGTCTGTCATTGGGTTTTAGGTCGAGCCTGGGTAGCACATGCGCTGCTCTGCGAGGCATGCTGTATTCGGTATATGGCTTTTGGGGGATTTTGGACAATCCCACTGCTTTTGGTTGGTTAGTTGGTCTGATTTTTAAAATTAATTTTCTCTGGTTGGTTAATATTGTGCATCTGTCCCACCTTTCGGTGCGTGGTTCCCTCCTAGCAAACATCACCAATTGAGTCTTTTGGTTGGGCAGCTCTGGCTGTCTCTTGACTCCTTGCTCGCACACCCTCCCCCCAGTCATTGCTGATGGCATTTAATCAGCCCAGTGCTGTTTGTTGCTGAGGCACGACATGCTGCTCTCCTGCTTTGGCAACCCGCCCTCTTAGTGCACTGCTTAGTAACAGTGCCTATATTAAAACATTGTATATTTTATTTTTAAAAGCGCTGCACACAGTTCTCCATCTTTAACATGGCGGATATACTTTTGTTTGCTTATGCGCAGCTCACCCAATTCACATTTACTAACACTATTTTTTAGTTACATTTTTGAAAGCGCGCCATGCTGCGCTTTTACTTTCACAGTAGCGCCCAAGCCTTGCTTTCCTGCACACTGCGCTTAATATGTAAAATGGCGGCAGCGCTTTGGTTTTCTTATGCACAGGCCACCAAAAACAACTTTACAAACATTTATTTATTACTTTTTAACAGTGCGCCATGCCTCACTTTCACAGTAGTGCCCACGCCTTCCTTTTCTGCACACCACGCTTCATATTAAAAATGGCGCCCACACTTTTGTTTTCTTCTGCGCGGCTCGCCACAAACAAGTTTTCACATATAACAACTGGTCACAAAAGCTATCTTACAGGAAGAACAGCAGTCGGCAATGGCAAGGTAACTGGCACAGGATCATCTAATAACATATTATAAAATATTCAATTTGGTCTGTTTTCCTTATCTTACATGTACTTAATGGTTAAATACCTTTTGACTCCTTTATTTAGCATTTACTTTTTATTTTACGTAAAATACACTCAAGTTTACATTTGTTATTTTTAAAAACACATAATCAAACAAAGCTTACATTTTATGGACAGGTAAAAGATTTTGGGGCACATGCATCAAGCCATTTTGCGATCGCAAACAGTGCGATTCACAAAAATCGGCCGTTTGCGATCGCAAAATGGCCTTTTCTGATGCATGTAACTTTTGGGCAATTCGCAATTTAGGTAATCGCAATTTTTTGCGATTCCCTAAATTGCGAATGCAAATAGGGAATCGCAATTTGCGATTCCCTAATGCAGATGCAAGAAGCCTTTCCTAAATGCGAACTGTGCATTTAGGAAACGCTAATTACCATCAACTTCAAGTTAATGGTAATAAGTGCATACTTTGAAAAATGCACAAAAATGCATTTTTCAAAGTGCCATGTAGCGCACACATGGCTTTAGGGCATGTGTGTGCTTTACATGTGCACACTTGCATTTTTCTCGGGGTGCCTTAGGCCCCTGGGCAGCCTTGGCTTTGCATTCGCTATTTGCGATTACCAATTTGCTGCAGGCCCATAGGAATGAAAGGAGTCACATTACCTAATAGCGATTCACTATTTGCCAAATCACTATTAGGTAATGTTAAGGAATCGCAATTTATTTTTGCGATTCCTACATGTATAGCATTTTGCGATTCCCAAATAGGGAATAGGTAAAATTCGCTTTTTAGGAATCACAAAATGCAGGCTTGATGCATGTGCCCCTATGTCATTTACAACGACAATAGCTCTAACTCCTCTATGTTGTACAGCACTCCTGATGTTGTGCAGCATGACTAAAGAGGAGAGAAAAAGCCTATTAAGTGGCTGGTCACAATATTTTGTAGGCAAGTGCCAACAAAATAAAGTGGGTGCTTTTTGTTTTTGTTCTTTACAGATCTGAGTTGGATTGGTGAATACATTTTTAAAGAGTAGCACCTGCGCTTTTTTTTAAAAGGCGGGTGGGGGGACCAACACAGAGGGTGCGAGGGAAGCAACATGGTGGATGGGGAAGAAGCTACATGGAAGGTGAAGGAGAAGTACACAACTTGGGCAAGACAGAGCAATGGGGAACACCGCATTAGGGAAGAGAAGCAGTGCACAGGGGAATCATATAAAGGTGAGTGCACCACTGAGGGGGTTGGAGGAGAAGCACAGGGGGAGGGGGAAGACATGCAGTTGGAGGAAATACATGCAGGTGTGGAAAGCAACACATAGGGTGTGGGGAGAAGCAACATTAAGAGCAGAAGCTACACGGAGTGTGGGGCGAGAAGTACACGACACGGATGAGATAGAGCAATGTGGAGCACTGTGGGGTGAGAAGTACAAAGGAGAGAAAGCAATGTGAGGGCAGAACAGAAAGGTGAGTGCAATCCAGAGGGTGGTGGAAGGGAAGCATATGGGCAAGAGAGAGCATCACAGAGCATGATGGAAGAGGAAGATAAGTACACGAGGGAGACAGCTGGAAAACTCATGCACTCTCATGGAGTGCTTAACTAAAAAGAAAAAAAAGTAGTGTTTGAAAAGTAAGCTGTGAAAGAACACAATCAAGCCATGCTCCAGGGCAGGGATAAACACAAGAAGAGGAAGAAAAGCACACACAAGCTGACTAATGAAAAAGCAAGAAAATGAGAGTGATCATAAAGTTAACCAATGGTAAGCAGTGACAGACTATAAGCTTGCATTAAGTTGATAGTAGGCCATCTCGCAAACAAACATCTTGCACTTTCTGATAGGCAAGGCATAAAAAGAAGGTAAGAGAATGGGACAGAGTGATACTAAAAGAAAAACAAATTAATTGTTGTATTTTGTGCCAATGACATGCTGTAAAATATCAGTAGAGATTTACTGCGCACTGTAGGGAATGCGTCTTCCGATACGAAATCGCCTTAATGATCGAATTTCTCGGTCATGGCGTCAGTCTCCTCATGTTACGCCGTCTTAGTTCAGTGTCCGAGCATGGTGAATCGTGACTGAGACGTTCGTCCATTAAGAGGATTTCGTGTCGGAAGACGCATTCCCTAAAGTTTACAGTAAATCTCTACTGATATTTTATGGCATGTCATTGGCACAAATGACAACAATTAATTAGGATCTAATTCCTTAAACAAATGGTTCCTAAAAAAACATCTGCCCAAGGGTCCTCTCTTCACTCAAGAATTATTTTTCTCCTGAAGATGGTCTTTTAGATACATAACATATTAAGACCGAAACATGGACCAACTAACACATTTGTAAGCAAAAGAGCAAACACCAGTGGATAGGAATTTTGTACTTAATGTTAAGAGAAATTCCTTTTATGATTAGATATTGGAAATGGGTTATCTACATCGGTGACAAGTAGACATCTGTATATAAAGATTGTTAATGGCTATCACGTATGTATTTGTGAATATAATCTTGTATCCTTGAAATAATACACTGAATTATACATTTTTGAAAGAAAGAATACAGCAGTTTTCTATTTTGATTAATTGATTTACTGTTTTGATTCTATAAAATTGAGTTGTTATATTTATATATTTGAGGCCACTAGATTAGGCACTCGCAAATGATATTGTAAAGTTACTTTTTACTCGAATGAAATTACTTGCAGGCACTTTGAATAGATAAAGACCTTTATATCCCAAGCCCACAAGGGTAGATTGGGTTACCTAACAAATATAATACTTTTAGAAAGTTGCCATTTTCTTGCTCTAGACATTTCGTGCCTGCTGTCTGTCTCTGATCACGTCTGAGGTGGGTGACAGCTGGGCTTTTGTATTCCCCTAGACAGCCACACACAATGGGAGCTTAGGTGTGGCTTTTGGGTGTTCCTGGCAGAGTGGGACAGATGAGCTGGGCACAGCCTCACTTATACCTGAATAGGCTGTGTCCTGTCCACACACAAAGGGCTGCATATTCCCCTGTAGTGAGTCTGGAGCAAAGGAACGAAGGACAGGGACTCTGTGCACTTCAAAGGCCTGTCTTTGAAGTCTCCCCCACTTCATGGCATGAAAGACACCTCTTCCAGAGCATCATGTGGCTCTCCTGAGAGCCGTTAGTAAAGGTTCACTTGGCATGCGTTCGGTAATGCTCAGAAAGTTGATGAATGCAGATTCGTGACAGATAGTAAAAACTTAGGGCCAGATGTACTAACATTTGTGCATTCCTGCTCTCTCACTGCGCTGTCACACAGAGTGCTTCCTAGCACCAACGCAAGGACCCTTGCACCATGCTGCTTTACAGGCAGGATTGTTTTTAAGCAGGAAGGGACATCTTCTTGCACAAAAACAATCCTCAGAGGAATTTTCCTCTTTTTCTCAACCCCTCATTTTTTTGAGAACTGAACACCTTGAGGTGTTCAGTTCTCAAACTTATATTGATCCCACTCACTCTCCCACAATGCCCTGCAAATCTTGAAAGTTTGAATGAACGGCTAAGATCACTTATTTATTTACATTTATGATGGAAATTTCTGGAATCTGTTGCAAATTGCCAACCACCCAGTGTTTCCAAATGTCTACATATACAAATTGAACCAAAACCTGTGGGTGGGCCTAGGCCAACAATAGAATAGGGCACAAAAATCAACATGGACACGTCAAATTTTTACACTGAAAATCACCCAGTTTTTGCAATATGGGTAGATGTAGATTTTGGGGCTTGGTGTGCCGCCACCAAGAAAAACCTACCAAACCCACACAATTCTGAAAACTAGACAACCAGGGGGATTCCAGGTTGATGTGGCATAATTCGATCTCACAAGGTTTTCTCACCCAGAACACTTGCAAACCTCAAACTTTGGCTAAAAGCCAACATTTTCCTCATGTTTCTGTGCGGGAAAGTTCCCTGTAATGTAAGGTGATCCACAAAATGTTCTACCACACAGAGTTCCCATATGTCTCCTGATAACAATGGTATCCCACTTTTGTGGGTGGACCAAGAGACGGCGACAAAAAAGGCCTTAGAGTGGAACGTGGACAGATCAATGATAAGAGTAGCTGCGGTATTTGGGGCCATACTCAGCCACCCCCATGGAAACCTTCCAACCACAGACATTTTTTTAAACTAGATACCCATGAGATTCCAGGGTGGTGTGCTTTACTTTACAATATTCTTTTACCCAGAATGCCTTGCAGACCTCAAACTGGGCCTAAAATCACACATTTATCTTAAATATCTGGACTCCCATTGACCTTAGTTTGATCCATTCCTGTTTCTGGCACTAGGCCCAGCCACACAAGTGAGGCAGCGTTTTATCGGGACCAGTGTGATAACACTGGTTGGCAGCAATGTTGTGGATCCCTGCTGATTCCAGAAGATTCCATTACAGAAATGTAAGGAAATTGCACCAGGACAGGGAGAGAGCAGAATAGCACGACATTTAGTAGATTATGGTGCTCTTCTGCTCTCTCCCTTTCACCCAAGGCAGCACAGCAACTGTAGTAGCCCTCATTATCCTATGTAACATTTCCTACACATTGATTTTCACAATTGTGTGATTCATTGTATCCATGTAATAAGTGTGGGATGTAAAGCATTGGGATGAGTACAGCCATAAAATAAATTCAATAAATGTGAGAGAATGGCTAAGGAGAGATGATGGGCACCGTTGAACAGCGATAGTGAGGGAACCTGTGGAGAAAGAGGTGTATGGGTGATGCCAAATAGTGCCGCACCAGATGCCACGCTAATGTTGGCCCTGTCTGTACCTAGATCTCACAGTGTTTGTGTGCTGGAATACATTTGTATGCCTCTATCTTCTTTTATCCTAATGCTGGATGGAAACACCTGCTATAATCTACAGGTCACAAGTTTGATCCAGCCACATCCACCTCAACCTTCCATTATTTTGAGCTTAATATACCTATAATATTATATATACTAATGATAACACCTATTATTTGCAGTGCTTAGAAATAGCATCGGTGCAGTATGAGGTGTTATACCAACAAGCAATGTCAAAGTCAATAGGTCTGGAATTGGCTCTTGCTCTCTTAACTTTATCAATGATTGTTTTTTTGTCATGGGTTTAATAAAATGTTATTGTTGGGTGAGCTGCCTGGGCCTTACTAATATACTAAAAAATGCTGTACAGCTATATACTATTTTGGTCTTAAAAAGCACACATTATCAGTCTCCCTGGCACTGAAGGGAACTACATTGTGGATAGCAAGTGGCTGGAGTGGGCTTCTCCACTCCTACATGCTGTATGCTCTTGTGGGCTGAAGAAAAATAAAAA
Organism: Calotriton arnoldi; assembly: GCA_963921515.1. Taxonomy (NCBI): domain Eukaryota; kingdom Metazoa; phylum Chordata; class Amphibia; order Caudata; family Salamandridae; genus Calotriton; species Calotriton arnoldi. The sequence continues at coordinate 396,352 of CAWUFW010003690.1, forward strand.
AATGTGAATGCCATAACAGTAGACTAATGGATGAACAGGGTTGACTGAAAGCCCCTTTATGTAAGCATATTATTTATATATAATTTGGTTCTACAGGTACTATACTTATTTAACTCACACTTCACTGCCTCTTGAATATTAATTGTCAATCTTCTTAAATCACAACCACAGGGATAGCTATCTACACACATTAGGATATTGTTTGGAAAAGTCCTCACACTCATCAAGCAATTGACCAACACAAAAATTACATTGTTCATTCAGATCAAGATAGACACCCAACTCTTTTTGGTGTGGCCAACCTAGAATATTACACCCTTTGACTACAGCATAAACTTTACCTTCGGTAAACCGACTTTTGAACTCAATAAGTGTCACAAATAAATCATCATTTGTTGAAAATAAAATGGCCTCCATACCCACCAGGACTAATACCCGTCCTTCTAACAGGTTATTGTCCTCCAAACCCTTTCTGAAAACATTCTGTAAGATAATACTTATATATGAACATGAGTCAAACATTACTTCCACAACCATAGGAATGCTGCCATTCCTACAATGCTCATTTGATAGACTACCTGCCTAATCCCTGCTTCCTATGTGGCAGACGATCCAGACCCTTATTAAGGGAATGGCATATCAATTCCTCAAAATATGTAAGTAAATGTACTTACTGTTAGATATAATAGGTTCCAGAAGGGATTGTCCTAGCTGTGAGCATTGGGATCTGATATCCAAAGGTCATAAAGAAAGTCTAATAACCTACCTAGGCGCAAGATGGCTGAAAAATATAGACCATGTTGTGAGATGTGAAGGATTAATAGTCTGCCCCTAGCACATCCAATTGTTTTTTAATCTTATCCCCATCCCTGTTTTAGTAAAGCTGTACTCCTTAGGGATAGGAGGTAATTTTACTCTACCCTTGCACATACCACCATATTTCTATACCGAGAAACTTTTCCTCCTGGTAGAGGCTAGACCCAGTGATGATACGCTCCAATACAAGTACATCAGTGGATATCATATGCATCACTGATAGAAACTAGTCAGTGAGGGTCTCCAAAAATTGTCTAATAGACTCTGGTTTTTAAAACATTGCAGTTTTATTCCCCTTTGATTTTCTTTGATTTTTTGGTATTGTAGTAGAAAGCTGAGTGAACCCAATCATGCTTCTTTCTCCCCTCCCTTGATTTACTCTGTGCAACAGTCAGACACCACTTATGCAGTCTTTTGCGTGGTCACATCACACAGATCACAGAACATAACAGACAAGGATAAATCTTTCGAATGAAGAACAAAACAAACATTTTCGTTATTAAAAATAAAGCTTTCAGAGCAAATGACCCACCTTAGCAGTGGTAAATTGTTGAGCATGTGTATCTGGCTGAGGTAACCTGGCACAGATACCTGTTGTGCTGTTACTCTCCCTGTCACATTGCTAGATCCACACACCACAGGCATTAAGAGTTGCATAAAGAAACCACTCTATGCATGAGATGCACCACAACTATGCATATAATGTTGCACAATTCAGTGCCGCTCACTCGTGTCAATCTGAGACTCTCACTGTCAACACCTGGATCGTGCTCCAATGATATCAGTGCATGCAACACACACTGACTTCCTCCAGCCATCACTTACACTTAAAACACATTTATTGTTGCGCCCCACTCCATTCCCAAAAGCTGATACAAGTGACTGGAGAGCACTGCTCCCAATCGTTTCTTTGCAACTGTGCCCCGCTGGCAGATTTACTAATGTTTTATGCAACGCACAGCAGCCACCAAAGTTGCTGTGCTGCGTTGCGTGAGAGGGAGATAGCAGAACAGCGCCATATGGAATGAGATATGGAACTGCTGATCACTTCCCAAGTGCTGGCACACAAAAAGATGCACTTGTGCCAGGCACACACCTTTGCACTACTGTGCAAATGAATGAGTGTTGACTTTCATAGACTTTGTACTGGAAGGCTAATCTTTCAGTACAAAATACTGTGCTCAGACACATTGTTAAACTTTTCCCACTCTGTATCCTTGCTCTATAGTGCAGCACACATGCAACATTTTAAGAGTTTGGGGAGAAATGGTTTTTCTACTTTGCGTCTACCTCATAGATGCATATTTTTTGTCACAAATCGCTGTTTACAAATGTTAGTTGATACAGCTTTGCAAAAAGAACCATGTGGTAGCATTGGAATGCCTATGCACAATCCATCCATCCATCCATCCATCCAAATAAAGTAAATGGTTTATTGAGACTTTGCACCAGTTTGTATTGCTATTTGTACCTTTGCCCCAGTGGAAAGCCTTACTAAGGCTTACCCAACTGACCGAATAACCTTAAACTGAGAGCAGATCATCTAACTGAGAGTTAGTATGATAGAAAGAGATGATGAAGAGACTATAAGAGGAAAGAAGAGTGTCAGTGGGAATAAAGGTAAAAGAGTGAGTAAGGCCATTGGGAGAAGGAGAAAAAAGGAGGCAAGAAAGCTAAGGGAAATGGGGGTAAAGAACATGGTAAAGCAGGAGAGATGTGAATAGGAGAAGAGAGGAAGAGAATTGTAGGAAGAGGCATACAAATATGGGGTAACCTTCCAATACAACATACTATGCTTTAATAAAGTTTAACTCTTTTCCCTCTTTGTACGCGTGCTGTAGAGTGCAGCAAACATCCAATTTGTGGAAGGTTTGGAGAAAATAAAATGTTTATGCAAACTTACACTTGCTTCAAGGAGGCATAACTTTTTGATGCAATTTCCTTTCTTCCAATGTTAGGAGATAGAGATTAGCACAAAAAACCATGGGTGGTATGCCCGCTTGACGTAAAGTAGTGTATAATAGTGTATAGCACTAATTTACATTACTTTAGATCCCAAAACAACACTATCTGATGCCGGTTTATAGCTCATTGGGCAATACTACAAGAATTGCAACTTGTCGTGAACTATAAGTGTCAAGAAAATCTCTGTGACAAAGGCAGTAACCCACTGGGCTATCTAGATGAAGTACAAATCTATGATCTGTATATTACTTGTTGTGCTTTGCAGCAGAAACATTAACCCTCTATGCTATTTTATTTAAGATGAGTCAAAGCTGTGACTAGGCAAATCACAGACCTCTCCATTAAGTGCATTAACCACCAGGGTTATCTTATCATTCCTATTATGCCCTGAAAAATGCTGGGCACACAAAGATCTCTGCAGGCTGCTCTTTTCTCACCTTAGCCGGTCACACAAATGACAGCAACGTAAAGGTGACACTTGGTAAAATAATGACTGTGTATTTAGACTCAGGGTGGGAGACTGATTTGGGTGGGCAAACAAAAATATGGAGGTGCCTTGCCCCTCTAGGACCCTCCTGTAGCTACTTCTCTGCTTCAAGAGAATGTGCTGAAACCAAAGACATATTTAAAGTTCTCTGGCATGTACTCCAAAAGGCTTCCAAGTTCCACTTAAGTGCTGTCCACTGGTAAAGGAACAGCATTGAAACAAATATCCACTCAGACTGAAAGCTAAAATAATCATCAGTGCAGGGTTAATTAGTTTAAGATTATGGAGTACACATCTGCATTCAGCACTAGTCTCACCGTTATTGTTAGACCTGGCATCTTTTGGTAGGGTTTTCCCAGACTTTTTGCCTTCTGGCCTCCTGTTTTGACTGTGTGATGAACATCGTTTTTGCTGGTTTTAGGACTCTGGGCAATTTTTCACTGCTGGCCAGTGCTAAAGTGCATGTCCCCTGTGTCTAAAATGTAATGGCATTTCGTTTCTCCATGGTTGGCATATCTGATTTACTGATAACTCCCTAATTCAGTGCACTACATGTGGCCAGGGCCTGTCAATCAAATGCTACTGGTGGTCCTGTAGCACTGATTGTGCCACGCACATAAGTAGCCCATCAAGCCTGTCTCAGGCCTGCCACACTGCAGAGCCCGTGTGTGCAGTATTAAACTGCCATTTTGACCAGGCCAATTCACCTACTTGCCAGGCCCAAACCTTCCCTTTTATTACATATGTCACCCCTAATGTAGGCCCTAAGTAGCCCCATGGGCAGGGTGCAGTGTATTTAAAAGGTAGAACATGTACTTCACAGTTTTACATGTCCTGGTAGTGAAAAACAGCTACATTTGTTTTTCACTACAGCAAGGCCTATCTCTCATAGGTTAGCATTGGAGCTGCCTTGCAACACTTTACAAGTGTAACTCCCAATTGGGAAAAGTCAGTAAGGGTAACTTTGATGTCTCTAAACACACAATTTAAAAACACTTTTTTTTTTGTGAAGTTGGTTTTTAAATTGTAGTTCTGAAAATGCCACTTTTAAAAATGTGCTTTCCATGCCACTGGAGTCAAGCTATCCTAGCTGATGAGGGGTGAAACCCTGAAACTGGTCCTAGGATGCTTGTTTCCAGTCCAGGGTGGACCTGGCCTGGCAGTTCGGGCTGGACTGTTCCCATTGGGCACAGGGTCAAGACTGATTTGCATATGACTGGGTTCATACTGGAATGGCATGGTGAGCAAAAAAACGATGGATTTAGGCCCAGATCTCTGTACTGGGGTGAATGTATGACATTGTTCTGCATTCTGTCCATCAATTGTCCTTTTTGCATTTGTCACCCAGAGTGGGACGGGTATGCCCAGATATGGGTCCCGTGCTCTCCATGCCACTGGAGTCAAGCTATCCTGGCTGATGAGGGGTGAAACCCCATAACCGGTCCTAGGATGCTTGTTTCCAGTCCAGGGAGGAAGTAGCCTGGCAGTTCCGGCTGGACTGTTCCCATTGGGCACAGGGTCAAGACTGATTTGCATATGGCTGGGTTCAAACTGGGATGGCATGGTGAGCAAAAACCGATGCATTTAGGACAGATCTCTGTACTCGGGTGAAGGCATGGTATTGTTCTGCATTCTGTCCATCAATTGTTCTTTGTGCATTTGTCACCCCAAGTGGGACGGGTATGCCCAGATGTGGGTCCCATGCTCTCCATGCCACTGGAGTCAAGCTATCCTGGCTGATGAGGGGTGAAACCCGGCAACCGGCCCTAGGATGCTTGTTTCCAGTCCAGGGAGGACCTGGCCTGGCAGTTCGGGCTCGACTGTTCCCTTTGGGCAAAGGGGTCAAGACTGATTTGCATATGGCTGGGTTCAAACTGGAATGGCATGGTGAGCAAAAAAACAATGGATTTAGGCCCAGATTTCTGTACTGGGGTGAATGTATGACATTGTTTTGCATTCTGTCCATCAATTGTTCTTTTTGCATTTGTCACCCCGAGTGGGACGGGTGTGCCCAGACGTGGGTCCCGTGCGCTCCATGCCACTGGAGTCAAGCTATCCTGGCTGATGAGGGGTGAAACCCCGAATCCGGCCCTAGGATGCTTGTTTCCAGTCCAGGGAGGACCTGGCCTGGCAGTTCGGGCTGGACTGTTCCCATTGGGCACAGGGTCAATACTGATTTGCATGTGGCTGGGTTCAAACTGGAATAGCATGGTGAGCAAAAACACGATGGATTTAGGCCCAGATCTCTGTACTGGGGTGATTGTATGACATTGTTCTGCATTCTGTCCATCAATTGTTCTTTTTACTTTTAAAAATTTGGCATGTTCTTACTTTAACCATTCAGTGACTCTGCCTGCCCCTAAAATACACGTCTGGATTGAATGACAGCTGGACTTCGTGAATTCCCTCTAGACAGTCACACACAAAGGAAGCTGAGGAGTGCCCTGCATAGCCTGATGTTCCATCACCAGACTGATGGGTCTTCCTGACCTTGAGTGAGAAGTAGTAGCTGACGCTTGCACCTGAATAGGGCTGTGCCTATCCCCACACAAAGAGCTGCATACCCCCTGTAGTGTGTCTTGCGCCTGGGCCAGGAAGGGCATGGATGTGGGCACTATAAAGACCTTTTTTTGAAGTCTCCCTACTTCGAAGGCTAAAATGGGTATAAGTACTGGACATCTGGCACCATATACTCAGAACACTTCTGAACTGAGGACATTCTGCAGGAAGAAGAGCTGTTGTGCTGCCAGCAGGGACTGCCACATTGCTGCTTGCTTTGCTGTGTTGGCCTGCTGCTTTTTGCCTGGAAGTGAGAGGACTGGACTTACTTCCTGCATCTCTAACGGTTCTCCAAGGGCTTGTTTGGACTTGCCTCCTGTTTCTGAAGTCTCAGGGATATCAAAGACTTTACCTGCATCTTGCTGCCAGCACCTGGGCTCCTCTGCTCTGAGTCCTGCTCTGCCAAGTAGTGACAAATCCAGTCTTGGGCCCTTGGAAGCGAGTGTTTGGTGCTGCAACCCAAGAAACATATGCATCGGCACTGAAGTGTCATTCGGAACCTGTGCATTCCCTGCAAAATTGCCACATTGCCACTGTGTACACTGAAGCTGTGGAAATCGCTCGCCGAGTGCATGACGCAACAACCTCGACTTACAACGCAACCCCAACTTTGCCGTCGCAGCGCCTCCAAAACCCCATTGCTGCGTGAGTCTCGGACAACGCATCGCCGACGTCTGTGACACCGAGTCCCCGACTCTGGCGCATTCCTGGCCCTGCGCGGGTTCATGCCAATGCATTGTCTTCAGCCCAGCGGTCGACTTCAATGCCTTGGAACTGACACACAGCGCTCTTAACATTGACCCATTGACAACTTTGCCCGACTTCGGAACCAACGCCTCGCCTAGGACAGTGACGCATCACCTCCGTTTTTCCAAAGCATCGTCCCCAAGCATCGACGCATCCAAGGTACTGTCAGCGGGTCTGCATGAATCCTGTATCCGGCCCACACTTGGCGGTTGGACTGAACTTTTGGATTTGCCCTGGTCAAGCGCGACCAGATAGCCCCAGTTCGAGCTGTTGACTTCTAAGCACTGCATTTTGATTTAATCTTACAAAATTCATATCCTGAGTTGCGTATGTTGGATTTTTGTTGTATTGGTCTTGTTTTACTCAGATAAATATTGGCTATTTTTCTAAACTGGTGTGGAGTGCTATTGTGGTGTTTACACTGTGTTACTGTGTGTACAAATACTTTACACATTGCCTCTTTAGTTTAGCCTGACTGCTCTGTGCCAAGATACCAGAGGGTGAGCACAGGTAAATGTTTAGTATGTACTACACTTACCCTGACTACGATTGTGGTTCCTGCTTGGACAGGGTGCATACCTCTGCCAACTAGAAACCCAATTTCTAACAATTATAATTGCAGGTTGTTGTATACATATCAAGCTAACAACACAAGGTCAACTGCAGGGATACATATATGGTATATGTTTTGCTGCACCACACATATAAGAAGGAAAAAGCCTCAAAGGATTGTTTTTGTGAAGCCAGGCTTGCCTTCCTGCACAAAAACAATAACAGCTACAACACAGGAACCCTTACACCATGGTGCAAGAGTGCATTGTGTTGGCGTTAGGTAGCCAAAAGTGCACCAGTGCAGGGAGAGAGCAGGAATGCGCCATAACGTGATAGACAAAGGCGCATTCCTGCCCTCTCCCTTTCACGCAGTGCAGCATAGCAAGGTGTCTTACTGCATTGTACTGCATTGCGTGAAACAATGATAAATATGGGCCATAGTTTATAGAACAGTGTTAGACTTGGCATCTTTTAGCGTGTTTCCCCTGACTTTTTGCTTTCTGACCTCCCGGTTTTGACTCTGTTTTTGCTGGTGTAATGATTCTGCGCACTTTCCTCACTGCTGTCCAGTGGGAAAGTGCAAGTGCTCCTGTATAAAATGTGTTATGGATTGGCGTTTCCATGATTGGCCTATTTGGTTTATGTGTCAGTCCCTTGTAAAGTGCACTGCGAGTGCCAGGGCCTATAGACCAAATGCTGTTGGTGGGCTGCAGCACTGGATTGTGCCACCCACGCCAACAGCCCGTAAAGTGTAACTCGGGCCTGCCATGGCAGAGCCTGTGCGCAGCCTGGGGCTGCCATGTCGACTTAGCAGAGTGCGCACACTTGCAAGTCCCTAAACCTTCCCTTTTCTACATGTTAGTCACCCCTAAGGTAGGCCCAAGGTACCCCTGTGGGCAGGGTGCGTTGTATGCGAAAGGTAGGACATGCCCTGGTGTGTGTGGCATGTCCTGATAGTGAATTACAGCCTAGTTCGTTTTTCACTATTGCAAGGCTACCTGTTCCCCATAGGCCAGAACGGGCAGTTTTGATTATTACAGCTTATAATCCTAACTGACCCCGGGAACATGGTAGAAATTCGAGTTTAGTATGCCTGGACTCAGAATGATAAAATGTATCTTTTAGTGAAGTTGGTTTTAACATTCTGTGTTTGAAAATACCACTTTTAGAAAGTGGGTATTTTCTTGTCTAACCATCCAAGCCTGCCTCTGCGAGGTTGTGTATTCCTTGTCTGGATTGTGAGTGACAGGGGCTGGGGGATGCCAGGAGACAGGGTGAGCCAGCATAGGGCTGAATAGCAAGATCTACATGTAGATGGGTGGGAGGGGTTGCACCTGGGCCCTGAATAGGACAGTGCCTTCCCTCCACAATGCTGGCTCCACCTCCTGTGGTGCGTCTGATGTCCCTGGCCTACTCACTGAAAGAAGGGACGGAGACTTGTCAACAAAGTGCTCCAGAACTGGTTTGGACTAGGCAAAGGCCTCTCTGCCTTCAGAGAACAAAGGAATTTGGGATAAAAATATTGGGGCAAAAACCACAATATGACCCCATGAATTTAGATCTCGCTGGAATCAAGGAACCTGCCAAGATGAAGAGCTGGAAGAGCTGCCAGGAGGAGGACTGCCCCTTTGTTGTGTTGTTGCTTTGTTGGGTTGGCCTGCAGCTGCTGCTTCTGCCTTGGGCAGGGAAAGGACTAGACTGAACTTTCTACAAACTTGTGCTGAGTATCTCCAAGGGCCTGGAACCGAGCTGGCCTCCTGTTAAGAAGTCTCAGGGACTGCAAAGACTTCACAAGCCTCTGGGTACCGCTTCTGGAACGCTGTTTCAGTTGCCACAGAGGAAGGGAACTGCAACCGACTCCGTCAACCGAATCCATCCCTGACCGGTGACCTGTTTGCACCGCAGACCGCATCGCCCCGCTTCGCATCGCAACCCTGGTCTCACCGTGGGCGACGTCCAACGCCGTCAACACCGAGCCGCTGCTTGCACCGTGACCTGTGGGCACCGCAGTTCGCATCGCATCGCTTCACTGAACCAGCCGGACCCGACCGACGCGGACGCTGCAACTGGCTCAACAGTCGTGACCGCATCGCATTTGGGGCACCGCTTGCACGTTTGCGACGCACCGCTCTGACTCGCACCGCTGTCCGACGCCAGCTCCCGCACTCCGGCTTGGTCGCCTGCATCGCAACCTGTCAGCACCGCATCGTACATCGTCTCGCCCTGCACCACACGCCTTGGACTCACCGACTCCGTCTGCACGACGCTCATCGAGCCGCTGCCTGCACCGCATCGAGGGACACCGCACCTTGCATCGCTCCGTCTTGCACCGCAACCGCGACGAACGCCGACCGGCTCGTACACTCTGTACCAGCCACAACGAGAAAGGTACTGTGACCGAGTCTGTTCACGACTCTGCTGGCCCGTAGCGACGCGGTCGGCCGGAACTGTTGGACTCTGTGTAATTCAGCATCGCGGTAGACTCGGACGGAGCTACCGACTCGTACGAACTTTGTTTTTGAACTATTCCTGCAAAGAAGAAGTTACCTTATCAAGCATTCATTTTTAAAGTATAGTATTGTGGATTTTTGTCGTAATTGGTCTTGTCTTGAGTATATAAAAATATTGGTTATTTTTCTAAACTGGTGTGGTGTCCGTTTGTAGTGCTTACACTTTATTACTGTTGGTTATGTGCAAATGCTTTACACACTGCCTCTAGAATAAGCCTGACTGCTCGTGCCAAGCTACCAAGGGGGTGAGCAGGGGTTATTTTAGGAGTGTAACTCCCTTACCCTGACTAGGAAGAAGGGTCCCTACTTGGACAAAGGTGCAAGCCCTTGCCAACTAGAGATCCCATTTCTAACATTGGTTGTCAGCGGTGAGGATAGGACTTGTGGTTGCACTTGACTTACAGTGATTGGTGTGCACTACTACCATATCGCAGACCATTACGTACCACATACTGGTTCTTTTGGCCTATTTTTGATCTTGCCAGTTTTCAACTCACTACTTTTGTCATGCCTGACTCAGCTGCATCATCCGTTGCATCTCTGGAAGTTATCTTTGAGGAGGATAGGTTGGAAACCTACGCCGTAAAGGAACTACGAGCAATTTGTAAAAACCTGAAAGTCCAAATTAAAGGCCTCACAAGGAAGGAGGAGCTACAGAAGGCGCTGAGGGCCTGGGTAGCAGCCAGACATGCCAGTGGGGAGCCTGGTAATCTCAGTGAGGAGGTGGAGGAGCCTATTTCCAGGGTGGATGTGCTTTTGGGTGGGGGGGAACCCGCCAGGTCAGGCAGCAGCAGTCTGTCCCCAGAGGAGCTGGAGGACAGGCGATAGGCAAGGCAGTTTGAGCTGCAGAAGCTCAGGCTGGAGGGTGAGCGGGAGGAGAAGAGGGAGGAGAGGAGATTGGCCATGGAGGAGAAGAAGATGCTCTTAGAGCATGAGAGAGAACTGAAGGAGCTAGAACTTAGGAGTAAGTCAGGCTCAGATGGTGGCAGCAATTCGTCCAGGAAGGCAGACAGGATTGTGCACATTCCCAAGAATGTAGGCAAGGAGTTCAAGAAGGGGGATGACATACAAAGGTGGTTTCAGGGTTATGAGGCAGCCATACACATGAATGGGGTCCCTGAGGAAAATTGGGGACCAGGATTGTGGCCACTTTTCCCTGAAGAAGCAAGGGATACTCTGATAGCTTTGGGTAAGGGGTATCACCTCACCTATGCTGACATGAAGGATGCCCTTCTCACTAAGTATGGTCTTACTCCTGAAAAGTACAGGGATCAGTTCAGGTCCAGTAAGAAGTCTGATGCCAACACTTGGTTGGAATGTGTGGATGTGTTCTGCAGGTCGCTGGATGGTTGGGTAAAGGGCAGTAGTGTAACAGATTTTCAGGGGCTCTACAACTTGATTGCATGGGAGCACTTGTCTAGTCTATGTTTTGCAGATCTGCGCCAGCACCTAGTGGATAGTAAGCTAACTGACCCCAGGAAGCTTGCTATGGAAGCGGACCGCTGGGTGAGTACCAGGGTCCACAAGAAAGCGTTTGGGGGAGACTCAGCCAAAGGTGGGCAGGGTCCCCAGCAGAAAGGTGGGGGACAAGGGTAAAGCACAGGAGTTCTCTAAAGGGCCCCAAACTAGTACCCAGGGTAAAGGTTCCCAGCCCCCCGGTGATAAGAAGAAAGGGGTCTCTACAGGGAAGCCTGTTGAGGACGGCCCCCGCAAGTGTTATGCATGTGACCAGGTAGGTCACTTTAAGGGGGACCCAAAGTGCCCAAAGGGGACACAGCCACCCACCGGTGGACAGTCCAAAGTGTTGGCTAGTGTAGCGCTTGGGGAGGAGGGGTGCCCACAGGAGGGTGGGGATCCCGCAGAAATGACCCTTGTCTCACTAGGGGACAGTGAGATGGTCCCAGGAAACCAGGTGCCCCCTAACACAAAGAAATATAGCACCTGAGTGACCATCAATGGGAACAGGGTAGAGGCTCTCAGAGGTACTGGAGCCAGTGTGACCTCAGTCCGGTGTCACCTGGTCTCTGAGAAGCAGGTAGTCCCAGGGGCATTCCACCAAGTAGTTGCTGTAGACAACTCTGAGCGCCAGTGTATGGTGGCGCAGGTTCCCTTTGAATGGGGGGGTCTCAGGTCCCTTGAGGGTGGTTGTGAGCCCTACCATGCCTGTAGATTGTCTGCTAGGTAACGACCTGGAGCAGTCCTTATGGAAGGATGTTGAGCTCAGGTCTCACTTGGAGATGCTTGGGTTGCCAGAGTGGGCATGCGTGTCTACTCGGTCAATGGCAGCCAGAAAGGGTGATCAAGAGGACTTGGAGCCTGGAACAGTGGCCCAAGTCCCTGCCAAGAGAAAGGGCAGGGGGCGCGGGAAACCGGCCCCCGAAGTTCCCACGGACCGGGAGGAGGCGGACCTCGAGGGGACGCCCCGGTGCCTACAGGGGAGCAGGTAGCTGAACTGGGAGACATCTCTGAGCTGACCCATTGGCAGCAAGAAGGGGGTCCCACCAGGGAGGAGTTCTGCAGGGAGCAGAACGAGGTGCCCTACTCTGGAGGGTCTGCAGCGGCAGGCTGCAGACCAGGCAGCTGGTAATCAGTCCGGGTCACATCTGATCTACTGGGAGAGTGGTCTCCTATACAGTGAGCCTAAGGTTGCTGAGCCTGGGTCAGCCCGTGTGCTGGTGGTACCCCAGCGCTTCAGGACCTTCCTACTGGGTCTGGCTCATGACGTGCCTTTGGCAGGACATTTGGGGCAGGACAAGACGTTTGACAGGCTTGTCACCCACTTCTTTTGGCCCCAAATGCGAAGGCAGTCAGATGCACACTGTAGGTCTTGCCAAACTTGCCAGGCAAGTGGTAAGAGTGGGAGGAAGGTCAAAGCTCCTCTCCAACCTTTTCCTGTTGTTGGTACACCCTTTGAAAGGGTAGGGATGGATATTGTGGGGCCACTGGATCCCAAGACAGCCATGGGCAACAGGTACATCCTGGTCTTGGTGGACCATGCCACCCGGTACCTGGAGGCAATCCCTTTCAGGACAACGACGGCACCAGTGGTGGGCCGGGCGTTAATGGGGATCTTTTCCCGTGTGGGATTCCCCAGAGAGGTGGTTTCTGATAGGGGGACCAATTTCATATCCAAGTATATGACATCCCTGTGGAAGGAGTGCAGTGTAACCTACAAGTTCACCACTCCTTACCACCCACAAGGAAACGGTCTGGTGGAGAGATTCAACCAGACCTTGAAAGGCATGATCAAGGGTCTAACAGAACCCATGAGGCGTAAGTGGGACGTCCTCTTGCCATGCCTACTCTTTGCATACAGGGAGGTGCCTCAGAAGTCTCTTGGGTACAGCCCCTTTGAGCTCCTGTATGGCCACCCTGTCAGAGGACCTCTGAGTTTGGTAAAGGAAGGCTGGGAGGCAGCTCCCAGGAAAACTCCCCAGGATGTGTTTAGCTACATGCTGGCCTTTAGAAACCAAACTGCCCGCTTCAGGAAACTCGCTCAGGCGAACCTAGAAGCAAGCCAGGAAGAAATGAAGAGATGGTATGACCAGAATGCCACTCTGGTCGAATTTCAACCTGGGCAAAAAGTGTGGGTCATGGCCCCAGTGGCACCTTGTGCCTTGCAGGACAAGTGGACTGGGCCATATGAGGTGGTGGAGCGCAAAAGTGACGTCACCTACCTGGTGGATTTGCAAGCTCCAAGGAACACTTTGAGGGTCCTTCATGTGAACCGCCTCAAGCCCCACTTCGAGAGGTCCGAAGTGAGTATGCTCTTGGCGACAGATGATGGGGTGGAAGAGGAGAGTGAGCCTCTCCCTGACCTCCTGTCTACCAAGGAGCATGATGGGTCAGTAGAAGGTGTGATCCTCTCCCCTACTCTGACTTAGGAGCAGCAGGGGGACTGTCACCAGTTGTTGGGACAGTTCGCCCCACTGTTCTCTCTGACCCCCGGTGTTACTCACTGGTGTACCCATGACGTGGACACTGGTGACAGCCCTCCTGTGAAGCACAAGATTTACAGGTTGACTGACCGGGTCAGAGCCAGCATCAAGGAGGAGGTCTCTAAGATGTTGGCGTTAGGGGTGATTGAGCCCTCCCACAGCCCTTGGGCCAGCCCAGTGGTCTTGGTCCCAAAGGCTGCTGCGCCCGGTGCCACTCCAGAACTCCGGTTTTGTGTGGACTACCGTGGGCTCAATGCCGTCACCAGGACTGACGCGCACCCCATCCCCAGAGCTGATGAGCTCATTGATTGGTTGGGAGCTGCCCGGTTCCTCAGCACGTTTGATTTGACGTCTGGGTACTGGCAGATTGCCTTAACCGATGGGGCCAAGGAGAGATCAGCATTCTCAACCCCAGAAGGTCATTACCAATTCCGGGTGATGCCCTTTGGGTTGAAGAATGCCCCTGCCACCTTTCAGAGGTTGGTCAATCAGGTGTTGGCTGGGCTGGAGGATTTCAGTGCCGCCTACCTGGATGACATTGCTGTGTTCAGTTCCAGCTGGGAAGAACATTTACAGCACCTTGAGAAAGTGTTGAGGGCTCTGCAAGGTGCAGGCCTCACGATCAAGGCCAGTAAGTGCCAGATCGGGCAGGGTTCTGTGGTGTACTTGGGACACCAGGTAGGAAGCGGCCAGGTGGCGCCCCTACAACCCAAGATTGACACGATTCTGGCTTGGGAGCCCCCCAAGACCCAGACAGAGGTGAGAGCCTTCTTAGGTCTCACCGGCTACTATAGGAGATTTGTTAAGGGCTATGGCACCATTGTTGCCCCCTTAACAGAGCTGACTTCTAAGAAGCAGCCCAGGAAAGTGATCTGGACTGAGTCCTGCCAGAAAGCTTTTGATGCCCTGAAGGCAGCCATGTGCACGGCGCCCGTGCTCAAGGCACCTGACTTCTCCAAGGAATTCGTCGTGCAGACTGACGCTTCAGAGCATGGTGTGGGAGCGGTGCTCTCACAACTGAACGAAGAGGGCCTGGATCAGCCTGTAGTCTTCCTTAGCAGGAGACTACTCCCCAGGGAACAGAGGTGGAGTGCCATAGAAAGGGAAGCTTTTGCTGTGGTCTGGGCGCTGAAGAAGTTGAGACCATACCTGTTTGGGACTCACTTCCGGGTTCAGACAGACCACAGGCCCCTCAGATGGTTGATGCAAATGAGGGGTGAGAATCCAAAACTGCTGAGGTGGTCCATCTCCCTACAGGGAATGGACTTTACGGTGGAACACCGTCCTGGTACAGAACACGCCAACGCAGATGGTCTGTCCAGGTTCTTCCGCCTTAGTGAAGAGAACTCCAATGGGGTTGGGTAGTTCTCCCTACTTTCAGCTGGAGGGGACATGTGTTAGACTTGGCATCTTTTGGTGTGTTTCCCCTGACTTTTTGCTTTCTGACCTCCCGGTTTTGACTCTGTTTTTGCTGGTGTAATGATTCTGCACACTTTCCTCACTGCTGTCCAGTGGGAAAGTGCAAGTGCTCCTGTATAAAATGTGTTATGGATTGGCGTTTCCATGATTGGCCTATTTGGTTTATGTGTCAGTCCCTTGTAAAGTGCACTGCGAGTGCCAGGGCCTATAGACCAAATGCTGTTGGTGGGCTGCAGCACTGGATTGTTTAGTATGTACTACACTTACCCTGACTACGATTGTGGTTCCTGCTTGGACAGGGCGCATACCTCTGCCAACTAGAAACCCAATTTCTAACAATTATAATTGCAGGTTGTTGTATACATATCAAGCTAACAACACAAGGTCAACTGCAGGGATACATATATGGTATATGTTTTGCTGCACCACACATATAAGAAGGAAAAAGCCTCAAAGGATTGTTTTTGTGAAGCCAGGCTTGCCTTCCTGCACAAAAACAATAACAGCTACAACACAGGAACCCTTACACCATGGTGCAAGAGTGCATTGTGTTGGCGTTAAAGTAGCCAAAAGTGCACCAGTGCAGGAGAGAGCAGGAATGCGCCATAACGTGATAGACAAAGGCGCATTCCTGCCCTCTCCCTTTCACGCAGTGCAGCATAGCAAGGTGTCTTACTGCATTGTACTGCATTGCGTGAAACAATGATAAATATGGGCCATAGTTTATAGAACAGTGTTAGACTTGGCATCTTTTGGCGTGTTTCCCTTGACTTTTTGCTTTCTGACCTCCCGGTTTTGACTCTGTTTTTGCTGGTGTAATGATTCTGCGCACTTTCCTCACTGCTGTCCAGTGGGAAAGTGCAAGTGCTCCTGTATAAAATGTGTTATGGATTGGCGTTTCCATGATTGGCCTATTTGGTTTATGTGTCAGTCCCTTGTAAAGTGCACTGCGAGTGCCAGGGCCTATAGACCAAATGCTGTTGGTGGGCTGCAGCACTGTATTGTGCCACCCACGCCAACAGCCCGTAAAGTGTAACTCGGGCCTGCCATGGCAGAGCCTGTGCGCAGCCTGGGGCTGCCATGTCGACTTGGCAAGTGCGCACACTTGCAAGTCCCTAAACCTTCCCTTTTCTACATGTTAGTCACCCCTAAGGTAGGCCCAAGGTATCCCTGTGGGCAGGGTGCGTTGTATGCGAAAGGTAGGACATGCCCTGGTGTGTGTGGCATGTCCTGATAGTGAATTACAGCCTAGTTCGTTTTTCACTATTGCAAGGCTACCTGTTCCCCATAGGCCAGAACGGGCAGTTTTGATTATTACAGCTTATAATCCTAACTGACCCCGGGAACATGGTAGAAATTCGAGTTTAGTATGCCTGGACTCAGAATGATAAAATGCATCTTTTAGTGAAGTTGGTTTTAACATTCTGTGTTTGAAAATACCACTTTTAGAAAGTGGGTATTTTCTTGTCTAACCATCCAAGCCTGCCTCTGCGAGGTTGTGTATTCCTTGTCTGGAGTGTGAGTGACAGGGGCTGGGGGATGCCAGGAGACAGGGTGAGTCAGCATAGGGCTGAATAGCAAGATCTACATGTAGATGGGTGGGAGGGGTTGCACCTGGGCCCTGAATAGGACAGTGCCTTCCCTCCACAATGCTGGCTCCACCTCCTGTGGTGCGTCTGATGTCCCTGGCCTACTCACTGAAAGAAGGGACGGAGACTTGTCAACAAAGTGCTCCAGAACTGGTTTGGACTAGGCAAAGGCCTCTCTGCCTTCAGAGAACAAAGGAATTTGGGATATAAATATTGGGGCCCTGACCCCATGAATTTAGATCTCGCTGGAATCAAGGAACCTGCCAAGACGAAGAGCTGGAAGAGCTGCCAGGAGGAGTACTGCCCCTTTGCTGTGTTGTTGCTTTGTTGGGTTGGCCTGCAGCTGCTGCTTCTGCCTTGGGCAGGGAAAGGACTAGACTGAACTTTCTACAAACTTGTGCTGAGTATCTCCAAGGGCCTGGAACCGAGCTGGCCTCCTGTTAAGAAGTCTCAGGGACTGCAAAGACTTCACAAGCCTCTGGGTACCACTTCTGGAACGCTGTTTCAGTTGCCACAGAGGAAGGGAACTGCAACCGACTCCATCAACCGAATCCATCCCTGACCGGTGACCTGTTTGCACCGCAGACCGCATCGCCCCGCTTCGCATCGCAACCCTGGTCTCACCGTGGGCGACGTCCGACGCCGTCAACACCGAGTCGCTGCTTGCACCGTGACCTGTGGGCACCGCAGTTCGCATCGCATCGCTTCACTGAACCAGCCGGACTCGACCGACGCGGACGCTGCAACTGGCTCAACAGTCGTGACCGCATCGCATTTGGGGCACCGCTCGCACGTTTGCGATGCACCGCTCCGACTCGCACCGCTGTCCGACGCCAGCTCCCGCACTCCGGCTTGGTCGCCTGCATCGCAACCTGTCAGCACCGCATCGTACATCGTCTCGCCCTGCACCGCACGCCTTGGACTCACCGACTCCGTCTGCACGACGCTCATCGAGCCGCTGCCTGCACCGCATCGAGGACACCGCACCTTGCATTGCTCCGTCTTGCACCGCAACCGCGACGAACGCCCGACCGGCTCGTACACTCCGTACCAGCCACAACGAGAAAGGTACTGTGACCGAGTCTGTTCACGACTCTGCTGGCCCGTAGCGACGCGGTCGGCCGGAACTGTTGGACTCTGTGTAATTCAGCATCGCGGTAGACTCGGACGGAGCTACCGACTCGTACGAACTTTGTTTTTGAACTATTCCTGCAAAGAAGAAGTTACCTTATCAAGCATTCATTTTTAAAGTATAGTATTGTGGATTTTTGTCGTAATTGGTCTTGTCTTGAGTATATAAAAATATTGGTTATTTTTCTAAACTGGTGTGGTGTCCGTTTGTAGTGCTTACACTGTATTACTGTTGGTTATGTGCAAATGCTTTACACACTGCCTCTAGAATAAGCCTGACTGCTCGTGCCAAGCTACCAAGGGGGTGAGCAGGGGTTATTTTAGGAGTGTAACTCCCTTACCCTGACTAGGAAGAAGGGTCCCTACTTGGACAAAGGTGCAAGCCCTTGCCAACTAGAGATCCCATTTCTAACAAACAGTCAAATTAAAGTCTACACCCTCAATTGCAGACAGGCTGAAGGCCTCCCAACCTGCCTGGTCAGAGAGTTCATGACCTTCATCCCACCAGCAAAGGACTTCCTAACATATCTAGAGATCCGTGCCTGCTTGTTGCCCGCTTGTTTTTGCTGTAAGTACATACACTGTGGTAGACGTACTTTCATCACTGGTGGATACCGAGTGACCACCAGATTCATTCAGCCCTCTTACCATCCTCTTATGCTTTTCAGCAACAAACCCTTATAGTGGGGAATGATAATGAACAGTAAAACAGAAAACATTCCCTTGCCACCCAGGGACTTTTTTCCCCTGAGTCCGGTACATTTTTTTGTTGAGTTCACTAGTGATTGTGGTTCTGCCCTAAGTAGGGACGCCTACCATCACTGTGACCAAGTGATCCAGTGGAGGATGGTCTACCAGGTCAACAGTGCAACCATCAGACAATCTGCTGGCAGACATCTTGTGCTTCCTCGAATGTACTTGCATCAACCAAGAGCTAATGGATTCACTGAAAGATTTTACAGGCTTATGAAGGGTACCAAGAAAATGGAAAACTCAACTTCTACGAGGTTTTGGTGCACAAAATGTGCTTGTACTAACTAAATTCAGGACAATGTTGTGCACCAGGCTCAGAGCAGCAATTACTCTGTGCACAAACATCTGCACACCATGTGTAGCCCCAACCCTATTGTTCTAGCCCTAGCCATTTCAAGGGTTCAGTTGCTGATGTATGCATTAGAAGCTGTTTCAAAAAATAACAACATAAACCCTTCACTGAAATATCATCATGGTAGCTGCCTTTAAAGACTATGCTTTCAATGACACAAAACTCTTTTAAATATAAAGCCCTACATTTCATATCAACATGTATGAAAGCGAGAGGGCTGCAAAGAAAGGGCATTTTTTAAAATTCAAACCACACATTTTCAAAAATACCTGTTCCAGCTAATCCTACAACTGAAGCTTTCCTCTACCTCTAAGAAAACTCTGGAATCTATTATGCTCCATAAGGAGCTAAACCAAATAGGGCCTTATTTCGATGTCAGGCGGATACCGCTGCGGATACGGGTCCGACCGACTTCCAGTCGGCGGTCCCAACTACTGAATTTTGATGCAGCCGCACATGATGTGGCCACAAGCTTCCTTTTCTGTATGGGAGCTTGTGCTGAGGTCGGAAACCGGCCACAGCACAAGCTCCCATACAGAAAAGGGAGTTTTTGTTCATCCCTGCACCGCGTGGCAGGGTCCTCACAGTGCGTGCCACACGGTGCAGGGATGAACAAGGGGGACCCCAACTGGAGGCCTCTGGCTGAAGGGGGCCCTGCTAGGGGCCCCCAAAGTCGTTTTCCGACAGGGTTTCCATGTCGGAAAGCCCAGCATGGAAATCCTGCCAGAAACCGACATCGTAATCCAGATGACGTAAAATGCCGTCCATGGGGATTACATGCCAGTTCCGACTGGCAGGCTGGCTCCTTGAGCCCGTCGGAAGCCACCCGGAATGTCCGGCCAGTTTCAATACCGACAGCCTCCATTGTAATGAGGCTGTCGGTTTTGAAACCACAATGAGGCTCGGAAAGGCTTTCCGAACCTCATCGTAATGAGGCCCTTAGTGTTTAAATAAAAAAAAGTGTGATATGATTCTTAAGTACTACCACTGAAATAAGTCAAATTGCATACTATGCAATTCTTATGTTCCCATGGCTGATTTACGGGTGTAAAAGTTATGCTTACATTCATACTTTTGGCATCTGCACTGAGATCCATATAGTCCTAATTCATTCTTTTATTATATTGAATACATAAATCGATGAATTGATAACTGCTGTTGTCTTGTTAAAAGCCATCTATGCTTTTTTTGAGAAGTTTGGAAACCTATTTCTCAACATCTTTCTCTATTGTTCTTTATTGGCTGAATATATGTCATGCTGGCTTAAAAATAGCAGTGACATCCCATTATCTACTTAATACCCAGAAACAAATACGGCCTTTAACAACTACAAATAGGCATATTGGCAGTCTTCCTTGAAAAAATATGGAGGGTATCGGAACTATTGACGCGAAACAACAGTTGCTAAAGTACTTCTAGGGCTCAATTCCAAGGGGACTAGTAGCAAAGTGTGGTAATACGGCATCTGTAATAACCAATATATGCCCTGATTGTGAATTTGCCACAGAGGAGCCGTTTATCGCCAGAGTTAGTTATTTATCAGGTGAGATAAACAGTGGCTATTACGAGTTATTGGCGAATAACATGCAGAGTTTGCCATTTAAGCCTCAAAATCCGCACGGTAGGGTAAATACCATACACTTTCCCCTATTAAATTTAGAATGGTTTGACCTGCTGAAATTTAATGAAGGTAGAGGTATTTAGTGCATACAGTAATTACCGGATGAGTTAAATATCACCAAACTTGTAATTCCGCCCCCTTCACAAACGGGTTTACGTAGGGGTCAGAAAACAAACACCAGTCGTATTGAGAAGTGCGACTACTAGCCCTCTTGCAATGGAGTGCCTTATTTCCAGCTGGACTTCCCTGATAATAGAACGTTCCGATGAACTCTGCCACGCTGAACATCTGCTTATCCTTCACTTACAGATTAGCATATTCTTAATGAATATTTAACAGGCCATGAACTTCCGGTGTTTATCTGCTATTTTTGTAAATAGAGATACCCCACGCTGGACGTCTGGATGTTCTCAGCAAGCATCCATGGATTTTTTTCTCGCTGAAATTTATTTATTGGTTGCTGAGAGACATCTGGGAGAGAGCTGGCTGTAAGCAAACACGCTGCATGTATTTTTGTTTATGAAAACAGATCCCTTGTGCCGCCAAAAAGAGTGAGTCAAGGCTCTAACTGTAGGAGTCTTCGGCAGCTGGGAACACTCATTGAACAAAAATGCATTAGAAACCGCAGGCGCTTTCATTGCTGCCCAAGCCAAGAGATGCAGTTTTGCTCTGACAAATAACACCGCGGCTCAGACGTTTTGGTAATCCTTCTCCGTTGCTAAGCAACCGGCTGCTGGGCTACCCAGTCTGCGGTGAGCAGTAACATTTATGAATGAACTCTTCAGTGATTTTTGTAGCTTTCTTCATCATGTGTGACACTTGGGTGGACTCGTGAATGCTGATGTAAATGAGGACCTATTGCACTATTTTGTACGTGAACAATTGAGCCTCAGAGAAAATGAGGTATGCAGGCGCTTTAGTGATGTAAGATCTTTCAGGGGTGATGGGCAAAACAGAAAAATGTCTAATTCAAGAAAGTTAGTATAGAATTTTGTAAAATGTATGAATATCAAAGTTGCCGTTATTTCCCTAGATTCCTAATGTCAGAGGAAAAACCTAGGAATAGCAAAGTCAATATTCTAGGTGTTCCCTTAAAACTAGAAATGTGGGTACTGGATCTGCACTGGAAAGATGACCTCCCAAATCTCCTTAAATATCCATGGTAGGTCGGTCCAGCAGTTAATGCAGGCTCAAAGGAGGGTGAAATTTGAGACTAGGTATAGTAGAGTACAGTTGTTATAGTTGCCATAAAAATAAATTGTCAAACCTTTCTTACAAAAAAACACTTTTTCAAAACATTTGACATATAATTAAATCTACAGTAAAAATAGGCACCACTGCATAATCAATAAAGAAACAAACTGTCACTCAAATCACAATCGGAACTAGGCACCCACACTACACATATTCTATACTGTTCGAGAGGATTAACTGATTACAAACACAGCACTGTTCATAATTAAACTGAGGCAAAAAGAACAGATGATGGACGGAACTGAATTAATCAAACATTCACCCCCAGTCACAGATCTGGGTTAAATCCATCGTTTTCTTGCACGCCACGCCATTCCAGTTTAGACCCAGCCATACGCAAATCAGTCTTGACCCTGGTTCCCATGGGAACAATACAGCCCGAACTGCCAGGCCAGGACTTCCCTGGACCAGAAACAAGCATCCTGGGACCTGGTTTGTGGGGTAACACCCCTCATCAGTCAGGCTAGCTTGAATCTGGTGGCGTAGCGAGCACGGGACCCACGGCTGGGCATACTCTTCCCAATTAGGGTGACAAATGCAACACAAGGACCTATCTGCAAAAGTAAATTTGGGTATGAACATAAGTTTACAACTGAATTTACCTTCTTACACTTTCCTGGAATCCACAAAGGGATTCCTGGCAGACATAAACGGTTTTACTAGTGTAGACTTCGCTACCATGAGTTCAGAGAGATCAGCTCTCATAACATCCATTCGAGATTGGTAATGTGCACTCCAAGGAATGGTTTGCTTTGAAAGTTTGGGAATGTCCACAAACCCTGCAAATATTTGGAGATGTATTCAACACTCCCCTTCCTGGATAAGGAGAAAACAGATCACCCCACATTTGCTGGAGGTGTAGAGGAGGTGCTATCTCAAGAAAGAAAAATGCTTTTCCCTTGTTAAAAAATGTAAGTGTGTTCTCTCATGATCCCTTTCCCCAAGACTTGTTTTACACAATGGAAAACTTTACACAGGCGGAATAGGACCAGTGGCTAGCAGACCTGGAAACATCCATCTGGTGCAGCCTTCCCTGCATACAATTGGGGTATGTAGTGAAAATTGGTTCCTTGATGTAGACTTAAATCTACAGGTGAAAATCAACTACTTTTTCATGAATCAGTCTCAAAATAATAAAACCATCCTGCCCAAACAGTAACTCTTAAACTCTATCTGTCTTCCCTTAGTGATCATAATTACTAAGAGCAAAATCAAAAACACCTAGGCCCTCAGTACGAGTTCAGCATTAAATTCCGAATTGCGGTTTGTGTGATAAGTGTCACACCCTCGTAGTTTTCCCCTGCTAAATTCCGACAGGTCAAACCTGCCCGAAGTATCAGGGGAAAAGTGCCCAGTATTTACAAGTACATGAAGATTTTGGTGCGTTAATCACCAAAATCTGCATGTTATTCCTTAAAAACCTGTACTCAGGTTTTTTTATCACACCCAATAAACAGTCAGATTTTATCAGGTGCAATAAATATCACACCATTTATGAGGCGGCTCATTATGAGGGCCATAGTATAAATAAATTATGCAATGTGTGCATGTAGAAAGCAAATCTTAGCTTGGGAAAATGAAGTTATGGCTGTGGAAAACCATGCTTTATCTAGCAATTTAGGGTTTGTTGGTGTCTTGAAAATAGATTAGGCTGATCTCTGCAGTAAAGGAAGGCAAACATGAGCCTGACCCTGAGGGGAAGTTGGTTTGCAAGCCTACAGACACTAAGGGCCATATTTATCCAAGTTTTGCGTCGCCCTTGCTCCACGCATGGTAAGGAAAGGGCGACGCAAATCCTACATGAGATTTACTAGCTACTCAGGGCCACCTTGCGTGGCCCTGTGGTGCTTGGTAAATCTGCAGTAAAGGATTACTCTGTCCTGGGAAAGCATTTCATGGATGTAGTGCAGGTGTTCCCACGCATCCACCCATGGAGTTTGGCGAATTCCCAGATTTACCATGAGTGACAGACCTGTGAATGCGTCAAAAAAGCTACGCCTACCCAGGGGAGGCAAACCGAGGAGAAATATTTTTATTTCTTCAAGTTTTTTCTTTCTATGTGTGTGGCATTCTGCAGAACACACAGAAAGAAGAAAAAGCCTCAAAGGATTGTTTTTGTGCAGGAAGATGTGATATGCTATAGTGGCCTGCCTAGATGTTACTGAGCATAATGCAAGGGTGACAGTTGTCTTGAAAAAAACTAATGGATGCAGGTTTGACGCTGAAAAGAGAAACATGTAAATTTGCCCAACAAGAAGTCAATTATTTGGGTCACTAAATTACAGGAAGAAGGGTGGCTACAAAGCAGGAATTAGTGGACATGATTTCCAAATTGATTCCACCATGTACTAAGGAGGAGGTGGTCTCATTTCCGGGTATGGTTGAGTATTATAGAAAGTTTATACAGAATCTGGCAGATAAATCTTATAACATGAGACAGCTACTGGACCTTGGAGTATCAGAAAGAATTTGATGACTTAAAAAGGGAATTGGATAATGCACCCTACTTACAGGCTTTTGTGTCTGGGGAAGAAACTATAATAGTTACTGATTCTAGCAGTAAAGGTGTAGGGGGACAGCTGAAGCAAAAGGAAAATAGTAACAAACAATTAATTGCCTGTGCCTCTAGGAGATTGCGAGGAGCATAATTGAATTATTCGGTTGTGAGAGAGAGGCTTTGGCCATATTTTGGGCACTGAATAAGTATGGAATTTCATTTCATTAATTTTAGAGTAGACACACATCATAAGCCTTTAAAGGAGATAGTTTAAAGGAAAGATAACAATCATCAAGGATCAGAAGGTGGGTGGTGGCTCTGCAGGACCTTGATTTTGTGGTGGAACATGTCCCTGGAGTTAGTAACCTGACAGCGGTTTGTTTATCCAGGTTGGTGGGAGATGTAGAAGAAGTTGGGCTTTCAGAAGAAACTCAGGAAGAAGTCGCATTTGATGTGTGTGAAATCACAATTGGAAGCCTAATGGAAGGCGTGTGGAAAGATGAATTAAAAAAGGATGAGGAGTTAATGGAAATCGTACAGAAAATTCAGACAGGTAAAGAGAACGGGAAAGCTTTGTCTAAAACCTAAGTAAATGTATTTGATGAGTTGGCTGTGTATAGAGACATATTATTTAGAGGAACATAATTGGTATCTCCTAGTCCGTTGAGGGGGAGATTAATTGAGGAAGCACACCATGTCACATGGGGATTGTAAAAACCAAGGAAAGGTTAACAGTGAATTTCTGGTGGCCAGGAATGGACTTAAGTATTGAGCATATGGCTAGAGAGTGTATACAGTGTAGGAATAGCGACAAAGTGCTGACACCACATACTATGCATATGGTGTGTAGGAAATTTCCAGACAGTCCATGGCAAGAGGTGGCCATTGATATTGAGGGGCCATTAAGAGGAGAGCGAAATAACCCTTTCCTAGTATGATGGATTTTTACTCCAAATAGGTGGAGGTTTCTTGTGTAAAGGAAATAACCTCTGAAACTGTAATTTCGTTTTTGCATGGAGTTTTTAAAAGGGAAAGCTATTCAAAATCACTTTTATCTGACAATGGGCCACAATCTTGCTCTAAGAAAATGGAAGAGTTTCTTGAGTCATGTGCTGTAGAACACAAAAAGTGTTCTGCGTATCATCCGGAAACAAATGGAGCCATAGAAAGGTTTAATAGAGGGATAAAGGAGAATATACAGTTGTCTAGAGTGAATTCACTAAATTGGATGGAGGAGTTACAGAAATGTATTACTGCACACCACATGACATCACACTCTACTACACAGAAGTCTCCATTTGAGTTATTCCAGGGAAGCTCACCCAATACCTCATTGTGTCCAAGATGGATGGATTGGATAAAGGGATACAATTCTATGGAATTGGAGCATGGAGAAATTATGAGTTGAAAACTCAAGAAAGAAACAAAAAAACATTTTAATGAAAGAAAAAGAGTAAAGTGTAGTGAGGTGTGAGTGGGGGATTGGGTACGGATCAAAGCTCCAGTCAGGTGTTATACTTGGTCTAAGTATACAAAACCTATTCAAGTGACAAAGTGTTTCAGGAATGCGGTAAAAGTCAAGGATAGAAGATTATGGAATAATAGTCGGGTGGTTGTACAAAATTCTGGTGTAATTGAAAATGGGAAATTGAAGTCAGATTCCCAGGTTCGAGGGTGTGGTGGAATGGTGTTCAGAGATTATAATAAAAAACAGTCTGAAGAATGTAGAAGTACACACAGTTGTTCTATTCCGTCATACCGAAAGGACTATGTGAAATAAAAGTTTAGAATCTATCTTGCAACTACCCAATGTGAAGAAGTTTCTTTTATTAATTCTTGTGTCTGCAATATTTTAGATTATATAGTATTATTTATACCATGTTTTTGTTAGTCAGATATTGTAATAGCTTGTTGAAGAAAGGAGAAGTGTGATATGTAATAGTGACTTGCCTAGATGTCGGCAGTCAGTATGATGTCAAATGGAATATGGAACACTGGGTTGGAATGAGTTCAAAGCATAGCAGGCAGTTGACTAAGAGTCCTTGTTGTGTGAGGTGCTGCATTAAAGTATCTCCTTATTTAACCCGTCATATGTGTTCATTGTATATTTGATCAACATTACAGAAGGTGTCCCTTCCTACACAAAAACAATCCTGCCTGCAATGCAGGCACCCTTGCACCATGATGGAAGCATGCCTGCATTGACGCTAGGCAGCACATAGTGCGCCAGTGCAAGGGGAGGACAGGAATACGCCATAACATGTTAAATATCATGCATTCCTGCCCTCTCCCTGTCATGCAATGCAGCAAGGTATCTTGCTGCACTTCGTGATAAATATTCCCCTAAGGGTACACACAAGAACCAGCACAACCTCATTGATCTACTGGTACCAACTAACCAGAACTTAAGTTGTAAAAGTGAACTAAAGAGACAGGAAGCATAGTGTTATTGGAGGAAAGAGGCATGAGGTGGAATCAGCCTTGGTATTCAGCAACCCTATAATTCATCAGTTATGCTGTCAAGCTTCAAAGAAAAACTTCACTACACTGCTTGACAAGTGATAAGGGTGAAATAATGGAAATAGAAACAGAACAATTTTTGAGTGCGTTAGTGTTGAGGAGGTAGGACAAAGCAAATGGATAACAGGAGAAGAATCCACACCAAGCATTGGACTAAAGATTTGGTGGAGATATGAAGATCATCAACGGAGATTAAAAAGGATTAGTTAGATAAATAGGAATAAAAACTGGTGAATCTTCTACATCAGTAATGGCAAAGGTAGCATATGTTGGGTAAATGTTTAGTTTGTCAACAGGGATAAACAGCGCAAAGAGATTGTTATGAGTAAGGATAGCAGAGTATGTTGCATTAACGTAATAACGTTTGGCACATGGGAGAAAACAGAGTTTGTTCAGTGAATCTCCATGAAGGCAGCCCACGGGGGTTAAGTAGGTGTTTTGGGAGATAATGCCTGCATTTAATATGTGTGAAAAATTACATTGTTTTGAAATTGACAGAATGGCTTTGTGACTTGAACACTCATCACTAAAACATACATTGATGTGCCGGTCGCAAGTCAAAATCCTCACAAGGATGACCCAAACATTCCATCTTTTGAAGCTCAGAGAACTCAGTGCCATTAAATTGTCATAGTAACAGTGGAGCAAAATTCCTAAAAAGTCATGTAACAGGCAGCAAGTTAACTTGCTGCGCTGCATTGCATGATAGGGACAGAGCAGAAATGTGCAATATCTTCTAAAATATGACCTATTCCTGCTTTCTCCCTGCGCTGGCACACTGTGTGCTGCCTAGCACCAACACAGGCACACTTGTGCCATGGTGCAGGGGGTCATGTGTTACAGGCAGCATTGTTTTTGTGCAGGAAGGAATACCTTCTTGCACAAATAAATCCTTAGAGGCATTTTCCTCTTTCCACGTGTACTGTAGAATGCAGCACACGTGGAAAGAGGAAATAATGAGAAGAAATGAAGGTATTTCTCCTTGTAACACCTCACATGGGAAAGCATGCCATTTTGACTCAATCCCAGGTTTACTGACCTTCGTAAATCCGGGATTGCTTCAAAATCCATGAGTGGATGCATGGGCAAGTAGATGCGCCACCCATAGAATCCTGAACACGTCTTGCACTGCTTTGCATTAGTCTGGATTTACTAAGCCACGCAGAACCACACAAGATGGCTTTGCATGTCTTAGTAAATCTCGTTTAAGGTCTTGTGTTGTCTTGCGTTACCCAAGGGCAATGCAAGCCCTTAGGTAATCTGCCCCTCTGTGTTTAAAGCACTGATGAATGGAAAAATTGTGGTATGAAGATTTTTAATTTAATAAAGTATCAAATATTATAAATAAGGGTAATTGAGAGACACAGTAGCCAATGGCGAGAGAAGAGTGTTTTTGATTAGTGGCAGAATATAATTCTGCCCATAATCACTCAGTTTAAGTACATGTAGAGGACAGGGTGAGAAAATAAAGAAGTCAGTTAGCAGAGAATTGAGAACCAGATGCTTGATAGTTTGGTGGTTAAAATGATCAGATTAAGACCAAGGGGTCGATTCGATCTCGGCCGGTAGGGCATCGAATCAGATTCGGCTTAACCGGATCCGATTCTGAGCCCTCTTTCCCGACCGATTCGTACGTGCGTCCGGGCGAGCGAGTACGATGTGAGCGCGTGCGAATTCGCAGACCGACTCGTACGCCCGTCCCAACCGCACCGACCGACTTGCACGGATGCGCCTCGCACCGCGCAATGGAGACGTTCCCGGCCGGGCAAGTACGATGCGCGCCGCGAGCAGTCCGACCGACTCGCGCCGTCCGGCTCGAAGAAGCAGTCGGAGCCGTGCCGGGGGTCCGTGTCGGACCCCCTGTACGCATAGCCGCACGAGTCGCACACAGGGGGACCCATGGGTCCCCTACCTGTGCGTGTACGGCGCGAGTCGCTTCGCCGCGTACACGCTGTAAGGGGCGCCTTGTTTGCCTCGCACCCATTGAGTCAATGGGAGCCCGCGTACGCGTTGTACGACAGGCTCCCATTGACTTCAATGGGAGTCCGACCGAATCGAGTCCGATAGCATGCGTACGCATCGTACTCGTTCGGTCGGGCTGCTAGGGTCCGATTCGGTCGGAAATCTCTCCGGGTCTGGCTCGGTCGGAGAGATTTCCGGCCCGAATCGGAATCGGCCCCCAAGATGGGTTGCCACTTTTGACCAGGAGTTATGGGTACCAACTGAGCAATATGAACATTGTAGGAGGTGATGGGTTTGTGTGCCCCTGCTGCATAAAATGCACTCCATTAAATGACTATAACATAGCAGTCACTGCACGGCAGTGACAAATACAGTGTGGGTCACTGCATCACTGACCACTCCTTTGTTAAAGGTAATATATTTACATTACATTTAAGTTATTTGTAATTTAAAAATATTAAGTAACATTAAATGAATAAATTTAATATATTAATGCAAAGGAAGAGCTATGAGGATAATTCTACTGGAGAAATATTAAATAGATAAAATAGCTACATATTTAAAATTCTAAGAAAGGTTAACAAAAATGAAACAAAATATATATGTGTAAAGGTTAGCATTGGGGTAACAAAATACATTAATTACAAAAGTAATGGAAAAATAAAAGCTAGGGTTGGAAAAATTAAACATAACACAAAAATATCACTATTAAATTAGATGCCTAAATTTATTACAAAGTATATCACAAAAAGAGGGTTCTGGGAACGTTTTGCTGTGAGATTTAATGTTGATCTTTTTAAAAGTTTATCTTAGATTAATACAATAATTAGTTAAAAGTAAACTAATAAAATATTTTAAAAATTCAAGAATTTGGTAACTAATATAATACATTTAATTTAAGTACATTTAAAGGTCAGGCATAGGTTATTAAAGTAAATGAATTATGAACAAATTTAATATTTTAAAGGGATATGTCTAGACTATTAAATTAAAATAAAATATTTAATACTTATAGTCGAAGAACAGTGCTAGGTTATAAAAACTAATTTAATAAATGAAATGTTAAAGTTGGGCTAAGGTTATTAAAGTATACTTACCAGAATTAAATATAGTAATGTGATATGGTTAGGTTATTACATTAAATAATTGCAAATTAGCTACATATATTTAAACATGAGGGTTATGTTTTTAAATAAATACATTATAAGTTAATTCAACAAACTTGTCAATAAGTAAAAATATATTTTTAAAAAGTAGGTATATGATCAATCCAGCAGTGGTCGATATATATTTATAAAAGTAATAAAAAAACCTACCTTGATGACGGAGTGCTGTTAGATGTAGGGTGTGTGATGTAGTGACCCACAAAATAGGGTAGATCAATGACATAAGAAATAACCAATTATTGAATGGGTGCAGTATAGAGAGCGGCAGAAATCAGCAGTATTAAACAAGCATAAATAATAGTGATTTGAGAGGAGTTAGGAACTATTGCCTTCACTAAACAGTTCATTGCACATTCCCTTGAACTTCTCAGTGGCTAGAAACATTTGTTTATGTGCTTTTGCCTTCACTGTGATTGGAGATACCTGCTTAATGGTCCATCAAGCTCCTAATAATACAAAATATTGATGGCTATTGTTATCACCATTGTTATGTGACTCACCAGATGTCTGTCATGAGTCTATTATGATGAACTTCATTCCAGCTCACAGACAAATCTGTACTTTGATCTCTCTGGCCAGGATAAAGAGACATTCATAGACATAGAACTTGAGGACACAAGCCAAGTTAGAATTGAAAGAAAGTATGATCTGAGAGCCAGAGCTACTCCAAACAAACATGCTTAACATTTGGGGGATGCCACACTAATGAAGAATCATGAGTATGCAAGCTGATGGAATGTTGTTATTGGAGCTCCAAGATTTGAGAAGTAAAGCTGTCAGCATAGGGACTGCCAATATCTCAACCTTTGCCCTTAAACCAAGTAGTTATATTGGGCTGTGAAAGATGTATTTCTTACTAAAGAAGAAGCAGATGAGCTGTTCCACACATGCTGGACCTGGATTGAAGACACATCATTCAAATTACAAAGTTCAGGTTCCTGATTTACACATCTTGTCTGCTTTTTGAGGTTTTCTATCCTTGATGTTGAGCAGTGCCTAATTTGAGCCGGTGCTTTCCGGTGCTCAGCACCGGCACTTAATTGGTTTCCGGTGCTCAGCACTGGCTCCAAATTGTCAACATCATACTTAGAACAGTCTACCACATGGTGGTGCTGCTCATCTAATTTAGAGATGAGCAGAACAACGGTTGTTTATGAATACAATATACATTAAAATAGTGCTAATACCTGCCTCCCTAGCCATTCCTTTAGCTTTGGGGACCTGGAATAATCTGAACTGTCGCATTTACATGCGAGAAGGATGGTTATTAGTTGTTTTGGCAGTGATGTCAAGGGCGATGGGTGGTGCAAGCTGCAGTGGCCTCCTGGTCAGAGCCCTGGCACTTAATATTTTACAAATTAAGCACTGATATTGAGGCGCAAGTAGTTAAAGCCAAGTGATATGCCTTGTGGATCATAGTGCAGGATATCAGAATATTTAAAAAGAGATTACTTCAGGTGGCCCTAGAAACTGAAAGGTAGGCCCTCAAACCTCAGACCTCAGTTGGCATAGGAAATGCTGATGACACAGGCCATGTGCTGTTCAGTGACCCTGTTCCAAAAGGGACTAGTTTGAAAATAAAACTGAAGATAACATTGTAAGTGTGGATTTTCCTAGACATTGGTGGAATCTACACAATGCAATAGTATTTCAAGTCTACATACCACAACTAGGACAGGTACCTTAGTTGATCCAGTGTAGATCCTGAACTGTTCAGAAGTCACTGGAACATTTTCCACTCTGAGTTTTTTCTTCAGTGTAATGATTCTACTTTGAAGATTACAGCAAACTCAACCTCAGTCTGTAGAATATTCTGCAATCTTAGCCTGCATCCATGGCGAATTCTGAGCAATTTAAAAGCTGTAGAAACTGAAAGAGAGAAGCTGCCCAGCTTATCCACCCTATATAGTTGTACAGCCTCTGGTTTTGCCTTTCCCCAAATCAGAGCATTTTCTCAACAGACTTATCTATTCATTGTGAATGCTAAATTAGCTTATGTGATGTCTTGAAACCCTTGTCTGATACCATTTTAAGATGACTATCAATACAGCTATTTCAATTCCTATCAGAATTTCACTCCAGCAAAGATAAAGCATTCCCCAAGATTTTTTCATATCTATTTAAAGTTGATGTACGAATTGATAGCCATTCCATTGAGGTTTGAGTTAACAGCATCTAATGAGCACCTTGGCCTGTTTGAAATTGAGAAAGTTTAATTCAAAAGCTTTTAAGTTTTTTACAATATACTGAATCTTGGTTGCTTCTCTAGTATCCATGTTAGTAGTAAGTTTTCTGCGGGGACAGATGTAAGGAAGGCTTCAATTCTAAAAATTCCATGGATGCTCAACCATTTTGAGGTGGAATGGTCTTTCAGGAATGAATGTAGAATGATATGCCTCTGCTTTTCTGGGAACAATAGGAGGGTAGTTATGGAGTTACCAATTTGTTCGGGTTGTAGAGTGATAATCATTTGCTTTTCTGGCAAAAAGAGTAGGTTACTTTTGGAGTTACCCATTTTTTTGGCAGGTGTGTACATATATTTGCAACCAGAGATTCTGAGAAGACTTGGCCACTTTAAACTATTTCTTTCAATTTTACAATATTGTGGTAGGAAATTATGGGATAAGTAAGCTCTCTGGGCCAAATTGTACAAGCTATTGGGTTGAGTTCTTAGTTAGTTTGATGGTGATGAACAAGATTGCAGGGAGACACATCTGTGAAGTTGTTGTGTGTTTCCTACATGGACAATGTCATTTTCCCTATGTTGGCCTAACTATGCATGTTGTAGGCTGCTTTTGCTTTGCACACGTTACCAAAGCTCCCGCTTGTTTTGTGCCACATTGTATTTTCACATATAGTCAGCACATATTTTTGTATTTACTCCTTTTCCTGTGATTTAGTCTGCACAGCCTAGACAAAGTAAAACAACACTACTCCTTGTTATTCTCTGTGATCAGATACTAGCATCTAAACATAATAGGGACACCCACCTGCTGTTTTGAAAACACATGTTTTGTCATATAACCCGGGACATGTCAGTCTAAACACACACAGAGCGGACACTTGCAGACAGAGCAAAGGTCCTGAGATGAGCGAACTGAGTCAGGTGGGATGTAGAACAACTATCTATATATGCTAAGGTATGGGGCCCCCCACTAAGCCCAGAGATCTATAATCTTAGTTTTTGTAGTGAGGGTGGGTTTAGGCAAATCAGTCAGATAATATGACAGGGCTTTTTATTGTATATGGTCTCTGATTCATGCTAAATACATTACTGACCTATATTTGTTAGCTGGTTATGGTACAATTATTGCATATTGGAGCTCGATAGTTTAAATAAATATTGCAAACTTTCCTCGTGTCTCTAGTCTATTCATTGTGGAAAGTATGAGTGAGAGAACGTAAGGGGGTGACCTGCTACCGTGATCCCTGAGAGGGTTGGGAGTGTTGTGCTCTGGGGTGCCAAATCACTTGTCTCTCTGGAAAAGTTAGAAGGGCAAGTAAGGCACTATAAGCTAGTCGGATTCAGGCCAATAGATTCTGATGGGGTATAGAGACTCAGTCCCTACATACTGATGTTCTGTAGTCCCAAACATAGTTCTGTTCTAGAACAAATCCCTGCAACATGGCGCCCAAAGGGGGACTACTCCTCAGTGGTTAGGAAGCACCTAATTCTGTTGGTTTTCCAAGCTTGAAAGTTTCAAAAGCTATAATCTGATGTTGTGTTAATCTGTGTTACCATATTGTTTAGGTTATGGTGCAGCCACAACCGGTTGCAATTCTGGCTAACTGCAGACCTGCAGTTTAATCACATTTAGTGCAACATAGGCTTCCTAATGCAGGTGTTCCCATTATTCTTGCTGTTGAAGCAGATGCAGCATACCGCTTAAAAGTTTTTTATTCTTAGGTCATGTTTCCAGCTGTGGATGTAAACACTAATACATTCCATACATACACTACTTCTGCAGCACCTAATGCATTATGACCTTATGCACTTCTTGAGATTCCTCTCACATTCTTTGAACACCAAAATTGGTTCCTTGACACCCTCCCCCACGTAGCTACAGCAGTCCACTCAGTCCCCCTTAGTAATGAGGGGGCAACTTGGCCAGCATTAGCTGGATATACACCCTAACCTGATATGGCTAATTAAAATCTTGTGCAGTCACAAGCTTTATACACTGGTCTTGTTGCCTTATTAGGCGCTTAAAACAGTTTGTTTCATGTACCTTGCTGGCAGGGCCAGGTAGAGTTGGCATGCAAGCGCAAGCCCAGTTGCCGTCAGCGCCTACCATCAGTCCGATGATTGTTAATTCAGTTATGGACAAAAGATCCACTAATTGTGAGGAAATTCCATTTTGGATCACCCAAAAAAATGATCAAATGGAGCTGTGTTTCCCTTACAGGTCCACAGGACAAGCACAGAATTTTGACTATGTGCTTACCTAACAGGATGGTTCCCGATATTGGAGCTGTAACAATTGGGGGACAATTTTTGCCGCTGTCTATACTGTCTACCACTGCACTCCCTTAATACCCATCTTACCAGACGTACTCAAACACATACAGAATGAACAAAGGCAGGTGCTGCCCTGGATTTGGGGATGAAACTAATGGGCAATTTTCCCTTGTGTCTGCAATGATTCTGTCTAATGTTAAAGGTGAAGCAGCCAATCTGTCTATACGTTTGCGGCTCAAAGCGGTTGCACATGCCGACCATGAACATAAGCTGCCTATAATTATTGCTGATGTGCATACATCCTTAGGACGCAATATTTGGGAACAGGACCTACTAAACCACCTCTAAACAACCACAGAAAAGTAAACCTTGCAGAGGTTCTCCACCCCTGGAGTCCTCTGAAAGGCGGTATGATTTTCGTGATCGCACTAAAATCAAGACTCAAGACAGGTATCATGTTCCTGATACACTTTCTCCTCGTTCCTTTCAGGAATTGTCTGACCAGCAGTATAAGAGAGGAGGGCGATCTGAATGCAGACAAGAAGAGCACATGAAACCAAAAAGGGAGACACCACGCTCATCTGAAGTGGAGAGACCTCCTCAATATAAAGCCCCGTTTCAGAAAAAGAAAGTTGTGGCTTTGATTGCTAAATATGCCATAGATGCTAAGAACCCTCCTCCTGAACAGGAGTTGGGCGGTGACTCTCCTCGACAGCACAACAGAAGTCACCATTGTGTGCCGGAATCTCCAGGAGTTTCTCGTAGTGAGAGCAACTAACATTTTTGTTATAGTTAAAACCGCGGATAGACACGTAGCCCCTCCAGATAGATTGTATCATTTAGATAATCAAACAGAAGGTGATGTACAACGCACAATTAAAGCAATATTCTTGGAAAATTTGACTTAGTCTTATGACTTCCTGATGGCGGAGGTCGATAGGTCCCCACCATTTGTATGAGCATCCCCCCAAGGAGAGGATGTTATTCTTCCTTCTTTGTCTACTCTTGTTCCTGAAGGAGTAAACAAGCTTATGCAGCTGAGTGGGCTCTTGCACTAGCCCCTACACTCTATCGCAAGCATGTCGCCTGGGATAAGGATTCTCCTCATCATGTTATATGTTTGTGGTCCAGCCCGCAAATGCAACCACAATAACCCATTAAACGAGATGCTAAAGCACCAGTTAAAGAAATGCTCTCTCAATTAAGAGTACCAGGGAGTAATTGAACCCAGTGTCTCTAACATGAATAATCCTTTCTTTCCTGTTTTAAAACCAGATAATGTTGATTCTTCATGATATTCACCCTGACGCACTGTCCTACATGGATGATATCTACTTAACAGATGATGATTTGTATCCCCATTTGGCCAGAGTAGATCGCATAATATTGAGATTTGCTGAACTTGGTTACAAGTTTAACTTAAAAAAGTCTAATGTAGCTTTTCTGATTGTCATTTTTCTAGGATATCAACTTATGCATCAGGAAAGAGCCTTTCCCCTAATTTTTTGATGAAATGTGCACAATTGTAACCTCCAAACACATTTAAAAATTGCATTCCCTGCTAGGATTTCTACGTTTTGGCAGAACAGACATACTTGAATTTGTGCAATGCATTAAATCTCTTTATGAATTAATAAAACCTGATTTTTACGCTACATGCTGAACATCAGAACACACAGATACACATAGATCATGACAATCTGACTTGCTTGAAACATGCCACTTACATACACGTGTCGATACCACGAACCTAGTCATCACTTTTAATGAAGGTGAAACAGTGCAGATAGCATATAAATCGCATTTATACTCAAATGCGGAAATGTGTTTTGCTTCCACTGAAAAAATATTGACTGCAGTGCAGATGGCCATCCTTAAAGAATGGCCACTTGCACAAGGGAGACACATTATTGATGTTACTCCCGTGCCAGCCTTAGAGGCTGTCACAAAAGCTAGCATTCCAAATGCTAAAACCCTCCATCCTAGATGGATACAATGGGCCACATCCTTAAAAGCTGTTGACGTAGACTTTGTATTTGACCCTTCTTTACAGACCCAAGAATTTCTACAGTATGAGCAGGTTTATCCCATGCTCTCTTCTGTTTTGCCTCTTGAATGGTATAACTATATTGTTTACACTGATGGTTTAGCACAACCAGCTATAGGTTCTAAACAGCAATACTCAGCGGCATGCATTATTGTTATTGGTGTTATGTTGGATGGTTATTTCCAACCTCAAACAACTCGCTCACAGTAGGAGGCACCTCCATAATAGTGGAGGTACGTCGCCACACTGGTCAGAGTCTGTCACAGAAAAATTTAATGATAATAAAACAATAATATCATTTTATTATTTTCTGACTGGCTCTGGCTGAGGCATGCATGTGTGTGGGGCAGGGCCAGGCCATGACAGAGGGGGAGTGGTGAGCATTTAGAAGTGCGCATGTCAGTTTGGTTGGCCGTCTTAGGCCGGCCAAACAGACATGTGCACTTCTATTTCTCAAACCCATCTGTGTTGCACTGCCGGGTTGGAGAAAAGCTGCAAGCTCCCAGGCACCTTCGGCAAAGTGACAGGTACGCTTTTTAAAATTATTATTTCTATCCTAAATTCCCTGTTCCCCTCCCCGCCCCCCCACTTTCATTTTGCATCAGCCACCACTGTCCTTTAATGATAATTTACATTATTGGCAACAAAATGGATTCAAAGACTCTAAAGGTAACACAATGAAGCATAAAATGCTTTGGGTTAAAGTGGCAGACCTCAAAGACAGGTTGCCAAGGACTCATATAATACATACGTTGAGTCGTCAGCATGTGGGAGCACACACTGTAGGGAATTCCTTGGCTGATGAAGCAGCCAAATCAACAGTCGCCACAGCTACAGTTGTAGCAATTACTCATTCTAAAACTAAAATAGATGATAATATCTTGCCTGCTGTTAATTCAAATAAAAATGGCACCCCTTTACCTAAGGTCTTTTCTTCTAAATATTCTTGTCACTTAAATGAACAAAACATTCCTTTTGTAACAATTCCAAAGGTTGCAGATCATTTGACTCCCCACCAAGACCACAGACTTGCTTTAGTGATAGCTTCACACAAAGGTGTTGCCTCAGCACATGCTGGGGTGGCGGCCCCAATTTCGCTGCTACAGGAGCATTATTGGTGGCATGGCTTTTATCAACAAGCCAAGAAATATGTCTGTGTTGTGACATTTGTCAACACATTAAAGCTTCCACCATGGCTCATACACCGCAGACACACCTGTTGATCTCCAACAAGCCTTTTGACTGCATTTATTTTGTTCAATGTGGTCCACTAATTTTGGATACTGTGTTTAAATCTATTTCGGTTGTAGTCGATTCTTGCTCTAGTTTTTTTGGGTTTGGCCACAGCGCTCTGCAGATGATCGAACTGTTATAAAAGACCTTCAAGTCTTTATCGGGGCACATGCATGCAGTGTAGTAGTAAATAACTTTATTCGGTTACATAAAATAAACCATTAAAGTACAACTACATAAAAACACTATAAAAATTACAGCACCAAAAAATTGTTGTACCTCACACATCAGCAGTCAATACAAGTTATTACTTTTGGTTAAACTTACTACTTTTGGTATTCACAGAAGGCATTTAGTAGTAGTAAAGTCAACTCTAACTACTACTACTAAATGCCTTCTATGAATACCAAATAATAAGTTTAACAAAAGTAATCAGTTTAACCAAAAGTAGTAAGTTTAGGATTTTATCTTAACTTAGTAGTAGTAAAGTTATTCTGTGAATACCAAAAGTAGTAAGTTTAGGATTTTATCTCATATTAGTTCTGTGAATCGGCCCCAAAATTTTTATATTTTGTGACCTAAAAATATAGCATTTCATTTTAGGTTAACAAAAGGATTAATGTTGCTGCTTTCATTACAAATTGAAATGACACATTCTGTCTGGCAATTTTTACTCACTGCTTCCACTTTGCTTCATCCCCTGTCCCTTCTCTACTGTCTTTTCAATTTTCGCTTCCTATTTAAACAGTGTAAATTCAAAACATCTGTCATGACCCAGTCTCTTTTGACCCGTGCAGCTTTCATTTTTTTTATATTTTGGTATTGTCCTTTCTTTTGTAAGCACCTTTTTTTCATGTTTAAACAATGAATTATGTACGACAACAAGGGCTCCTGCCCATTGATTTGTTCATTTTTTTTAACCAATACTTGTAAAATCAGTTTAAGGATCTGTAGATTTTGGACCAACTTTTTTTACATAGTGTAAAATTATTTTGTATGAATAATCTCTGGAGGAGTCTATGAGTCACCCTTCTGGATGTGTCACTCTTGGCAACTACATACTGTGGGAGTCTGTGAAAACAAATTACTGGGGTGGGGCCAGTTAAGCAACGAATGTCTATGCCGTAAAGGTCAGTCAACACAGACACCACTGGTGCCTAAGTGTTCCCAGGCAAGCAAGCCTAAGGCAAACTCTCCTGATTTGTTCATGAGTGATGCGATGGGTGGGTTCCTCTCCAGTGGTTCTTAGTTACACATTCTTGCCTCATTTATCACATTAACAAGTGTTCAAAAGCGTTGACAACTGCATGATCTTTTCATTGATCCTCCACATCAGTTCAAATAGGTTGGTGTGGCAGTCTATCCAGTGAATTGATTGTAAGGTGTGTTAGATTGGAGTGAAACTGCTCTTTGAGAGGCTGGTGGACTGATGGTATTTGATGGAACACCCCTATCTCAGGAGACAATTGATAAAATCATTCCTATCCGATAAATCACAGCAAATTGAATTAGGCACGTTCTTCTCGGCCAATGCTCCCTTACTCTGGGGCATCCATCAAGGGTCAGCCCTTTCTCCTCTTCTTTTTAACATTTATGTTCTGCCATTAGCAACTTTACTCAGGTAATTTAACATACTCACATTCTTATATGCAAACGATACCCAACTCATCATTAATCTCAATGACAATCCCCACAGTGCTACTACTATATATACGTGGATGAATAAAAAGTATCATAAACTCAATCAAACCAACGTGGTAATTCTGCCTATTTCTAAAAAATGTAATCAATGTGAAACACTCTTGTGGCTACTTTCTTTCGTCGATTGTCCCTCTCCCGTCTTCTCGATAAGAGACTGTGGCCTAACTATAGACACTGACGTGAATTTGGGAAAGCAAATAGTGAATGTCACCAAGCATTGCTTTTATCATATTCTGGGCCACTTCAAAGTGGCCCTGGGGGCACATGTAGTGCCCTCATTCTCCTCCATGCACTGTATGCCATGCGCAACATGGTGCATGGCACGTGGTCCATGGACATGCAGGAGGTGCTCCGTATCACGGCGGCTTGTGCTTTAGCTCTTTTCCTTGACCGCAGCACAAGCCACCCTGATAAGGAGCACTTTCCGACTGCAAGCACGGTGGTCACATCAAAATGTGTCAGTCGGACTGCCACCTGCTTATCGGCCGGTTTCCTGACCGCTGCAATAGCGGGCAGGGGTCCAACCATCCCCTGTCTAAATCCGGGCCTAAATGTTACATTACAGTAACTTAGCAAATTAAATGTTTAATAAATACTTAAATAAATAAAACATATCAATTACGTTTATACTTTTTAAATTAATTATAAAAATGCCCTCACTATCACTTTTATATTTAGTTATTATTTAAGAAATTGTATTAAAATGTATTTGTTTAATTACTTTCAATTATTTCAATTTTTTATTACATTTTTCAAAGGTTAGATTTGATTATTTTTAAACAAAAATTTGATATTAATTAATTTTCTGTAACATTATTCCCTACGGGGTGTTCTATTAATTCTCAGTCTCCATTATTTTCTATGGGAGTGTGTTTTAGTACTTGTGTGTGGTCTTGTGTGATGCGAAAGAAAGTACAATTACGATAGTTTTGGGTCATTTGTGGCTGCAGTAACTTTAGAAGTGTCTGTGCTCCAGCACACCCAATCTTTTTTTAGAGCACTAAGATTAATTTCATGTTCAGGAGACTGCATTTCCTCATACGTAGCCCTAAAATATAGAATCAGCTCCTTCTTGCTCATTGTTTGCAATCAATTGATCTTTCTTTCTTTTCACCAACAGTTGGTTATTTCCTGTCAACTTGCTTCTGTCTTCTGCCATACTCACTTTCACTTCTTGAAACCCTTGACTTGCAACATAGACACCCTAATAGGAGATAACAAATACCTACAAATATTCCTCATCACTTTACAGGAAGTGGGGTACTCCTCAGAAGTGAAAGGTAATACTTGATTGGGTTCATTAATGAAGAGCTTCTCAAGGCACTAGTGCTTGGCCTTAGATATTGCTATATTCAAGATCTGTAGATGTTTTGTATTGAAAGGTAGACAGAAAAGTTTAAGACCAGAGAAGGAAGAATTAGGACATGATACCCGTGCATAATAAAGCAGGGCAATAATTAAGGCAGCCATTGTGAGCGACCCACTGCATTTTCAACAATCCTGGATTCTGCTACTCCCAGATGTTAGTTAAAGGATGAAATTGAGAAGCAAACAGGTGGAGCAGTTGCAGTAGGAATCAAACCAGAATTGGTTAATGAGAAATCTCATGTTTCTGGCATAGTTGATGGTTATGAAATTGGAAAATGTATATGGCTTCTGCAATCCAGAGGATGCCAATATGCTGTTGGAATCTTATGGGGCACTGGATGTGGAATGTCTGTGAGGGTGTAGCTCATGAGGGGAGTCAGGGGAGATGGGGAGGGAGGTACAACACAATAACAAGAGTTTATCAAATTACCAGGTCTAAAGGGTTCAACATAGATATAGGCAGCCCATCAGTAGGGACATAAAGTCCCCTGCCAGAATTGTCAAAGGGTGGAGAGGAAGACTGTACACTGCTCTCCCACTTCCTAGTCTCGCAGCATAAGAGCAGGTGAGCAGTGCAGAGGTACCTTGGGCATGCCGGGTGGGCAACTTCAATATGGCCCAAAT
The DNA here is from genome assembly GCA_963921515.1 of Calotriton arnoldi. Lineage (NCBI taxonomy): Eukaryota > Metazoa > Chordata > Amphibia > Caudata > Salamandridae > Calotriton > Calotriton arnoldi. The sequence continues at coordinate 437,622 of CAWUFW010003690.1, forward strand.
CTTGCATGCACAGTGAGTATCAGTGAGGCATGCACAATTTGTATCTGTGAGGCAGCAGGTATATGCTAAAAAGTGACTATTATGTCTTGGCTCAGGTCGACCAGCAGGCTTGTCCTGAATCATGTTGTATGCTGAATCTTGCAGGCTAGATCCTGCCTTCTCCTCTCATTGGCTAACCAAGAAGTCAGGACCTAGGTGAAATAGAGTGTGAGGGAGCCATTACATTCTTTGCATGCATGCCTGCCTTGTCGCTGCCGTCCTTTTATGCCCTCATCCTTATTCCTCAGAGTACATCACGTTGATGCTTAGTCTAAGCAGGATTCAGGAGGCAGAGAGTTGTAATACCTGCTGATGACTAGCACTGTAAGGCTGCTGATGCCAGTGTATACAACACTCATCCTTACAGCACCTACTGCTGGAATCCTCACCTGAGAACGACCTGGGTCACAATGGCACAGACCGGGAGATTCAGAGCCACCAGGAGGTAAGTGAGGAGGAGGTCTTTGTCTAAGTGTCTGTGAGTGTGTGTCCATGTGTGTAATTATGTGCACATGTGTGTTTGTTTGATTAAGTGTATTGTTTGTGTATGTTTGTGTGCATGGTTGCTAAGGGGGAGCAAATAAGGGGGCTGAGAGAGTCTTATTTACCCTATTTCAAAGTTCACCAGTCACCCATGCAGACACAGTTACAGAATAAAGGTAAATGTAATTGGCTCTGTCTGGGTATCCCAATCCACAGTGTCCCTAGAACAAATCTATAGACTGTGTTATGAGAAATGGAAATTCCATTATGTCTACTGGGACTAATAAAATCACTTTCTGCAGGAAACGTTCATGGGTACAGTAAAGCTCCAATGGAAACTATACATTTTTTACCATCCTTTGTTGCAGACAAGGCTGCATTCTTGCATCAGACTATGTTCTTTGTGTATATTTATTTATTTGTTGATTTATAAAGAGCACAGCTACCCAACAGGGCCTCCCGGCGCTTGACAGGCGGAGTCAGAGCCGCACAAGCGCTAGGCAACAGGCTGAAATAAGAGTCAAGCCAGGTCGCTAAAAAGAAAAGTCTTTAAGTGCTTGCGGAAAGCTAACAAAGATTGACAATTCCTAAGATCGATTGGGAGAGCATTCCAAAGCTTAGGGCCCAGGTAGGAAAAAGAACGGCCCCTCATACGGACAAGATGAAACCTGGGAACTGAAAACAGTGAGAGACTGGAGGATCTCAACTGTCGAGCAGGCACATAAGGTGTTACCAATCTTTGAATATAAGAGGGAGCAAGGCCACATTTGACCCGATACATGTAACATAGGGCCTTAAACTCAATGCGCTTATTGACTTTGAGCCAATGAGGTTGATAGAGCAGAGGTGAAGCAGAAGCGCATCTAGGCAGACGGAAAAGAAGACATGCAGCTGCATTCTGAATAACCTGCAACCGGTGGACTGAGGCTTTATCTGCACCCAGATACAGCACATTGCCGTAGTCCAGCCTGGACATTACCAGAGCCTGCAAAACCGTTCTCTGAGCTGCCGGTGGAATTAGCCAGAGGATTTTGCTAATCCATTTAGGAACAGCAAAGCAGGACGCCGTGACCCTGGACACCAGAGGTTTGAGGGAAAGATTTTTTATCAATAATAAAACCTAGGTTTTTGACTTAAGAAACAGAGGCAGGCAAAGGGCCCAGAGTGTCAGGCCAATGTTTAATTCCCCAAAGCTCAGGGTTATTACCCAGAACGAGCACCTCTGTTTTAGTGCCATTTAGCTTCAGGCATTACTGGTCATCCACGAGGAGACAATACTCAAGCCAAGCTGAAGTAGGGAGGGATCTTGATGCTGAGCGGTAGAGAGTGAAAAGATAATCTGTGTATCATCAGCGTAAGAAAAGATGGTCAATCCTGACTTCTCAACAATGTCTGCCAGGGGGCGAACATAAATGTTAAAAAGCAAAGGGCTCAAAATTGGTCCCTGGGGCACTCCAGAGGTCAAAGCTGGAGTATATGATCTAATGTCATTCGAAAAGGTGCGGTCTTATAAAAAGGAGATCAACCACCTTAAAGCCAATCCCTCAATGCCAGAGGCTTCAAGACGGTCTGTCAGAATAGAATGTGACACTGTGTCAAAAGCCGCACTCAAGTTTAGCAAAATGAGGGTGGTAGTACCACTAATAATAATAATAAATAATAATAATAATAATAAAGAAACTTATAAAGCGCACAGCTACCCCGAATGGGGTGTCCCGGCGCTAACACCGACATTGATAGAGATAGTGGTCAGTATACCTTAGTCATTACGACTAAAGAGCCAAGTTTTCAGGGCCTTTCTGAATTCTTGTTCAGACTGCAATGTGCGAAGTTGAAGAGGAAGGTTATTCCAGCATTTAGAGGTCCCCACCTCGAAAGTCCTTCCCGTATTCTGGCTTTTTGCGAAACGGGGGGTGGTAAGGTATCGTTTGTGGTTAGACCTAAGAGATCTGTTCTGCTGGTAAGGACGAAGTCTCTTCCTCAAATAGTTGGGCCCCCTTCCTTGCAATGGCCGAAAAGCAAACGTAAGAACCTTAAATTCAATGCGCTTGGCCACAGGTAGCCAATGCAGTTGTCTCAGGTAAGGAGAAATCCGTTTGCGAAGAGGGACCTTGCAGACCAGTATGGCCGCTGAATTCTGCACTATCTGAAGCCTATGGATCAGACCAATTGGCAGACCCATATAGAGACCGTTAGCATAATCAAGATGGGAAGTGACTAAGGCGTGCACAACGGTTTTACGTGCTGACTCAGGCAAGTAATCAATGAATTTCCTAATGATTTTTATCTTGCCGAAGCAGGCTGCAGATACCTGTTGAACCTGGGTGGCAAGGGACAGATCTTTGTCCCACCTAACTCCTAGATTCTTAACTGAGTCCTTAGGAGTGGGGGGGGTCCTAAATCAACTGGCCACCATAATGCTGAGGAGGGTGTTACAGCTTGATTAAAAAACAAGACCTCCGTCTTGTCAGCATTAAGTTTAAGAAAGTTAGTGCTCATCCAGGCAGAGATGATTTTTAGGCATAGTTTCAGAGAGTCAAAGGAAGGTGCGGACACTCCACTGAAAGTAAACATCAGTTGTGTGTCGTCGGCATAAGATGTCACCTTGATCCCAGTGTCGGCGATAAGCTCCGCAAGCGGAGTCAAATAGATGTTGAAAAGTAGCGGGCTCAAGGCCGACCCCTGTGGTACCCCCCACTTGAGTGGTTTTGCGGTGGAGGTGTAAGGGGGGATCGAGACCTGTTGTACTCGGCCATGTAGGTAAGACGCGAGCCAGTCAAGCGCTGTCCCCTGGATGCCGATTTGCTTTAGGCGATCTAGTAAGATGGAACGGGACACCGTGTCAAACGCTGCTGACAGGTCGAGTAGTACCAGCATGACCGCCGAGCCCCCATCCACCGCTCATCGGATGGCATCTGCCATCTCAATCAGCGCTGTTTCTGTGCTAAAACCAGGGCGAAATCCGGACTGGGAATCATGGAGTATGCTGTTTGACTCAATAAAAGCCGCCAACTGCTGGTGAGCTAGCTTTTCAAGAATTTTAGCAGGGGCAGGCAACAGAGAAATGGGCCTATAATTACTAGTGACTGTAGGGTCAGCATTAGCTTTCTTTAAAATAGGGAAAAGAAATGCATGTTTCCAGGCCACTGGAAAGACCCCTGTCTCAGCGAAGAATTCCAGATGGCATTCAGGGAGGATTGAGCAGCTCAGCCAAGGCACGATATTGTTTCGCCGGCCAGGGATCGCCAGGTGACCCGGTTTGCATTTCTGGAGTTCCCCAAAGAGGCTTCTAATGAGATAGTAGCAAATTCCGAGAACACTGGCTGAGTGTCGCTGGGGCTACTACAAATGCCCTCTCCAGAATGAGGATGTGCTGCTGGGAAAGTTGTATAAATCTGGGATATTTTCTCCTCAAAGAAGTCTGATAGCTTATTACAAAACTCCTGTGATGGAGTGATAGAGTGGGTGAGTGCTTTCGGGTTAGTGAAGGACTTCACAACCTTAATTTTTGGCACTGGCAATGCATTCAGTAAAGAAATCTCTTTTAGCTCCGCAGAGTAGTTTGCGATATTCTTTAAGTGCTGCTCGATAACAGATTTTATCCTCCAGTGAGTACAGTAATCTCCATTTGCGCTCCAGCCTTTTACATTCACTTTTCTTGGCTCTGACATTTGCTGAGAACCAAGGCGCGGAAGGGGAGGTTCTTGCGGAGGTAACCGGCCTCCGGGGTGCAATTATATCGAGGGCGTCACTAACACATGCATTAAGGTTCATGATGCTGTTCTCGAGATTAGTAGATGAGGAAGGCTCTGAGTCTATCAAGAGTGGGGTCAGGGACTCTAAGGATGCCCTACTCCAATTCCTTCTTAATTCCTTTGGCCTGGACGTGACCCTTAATTTACCAGTCAGGTGTACATGAAAAGGGATCAAGAAATGGTCCGACCAAATGACCGGCTCAGGGGGAAGAACCGAGAGGTCTGATATATTCGAGCAAATAAAGTCTAGTATATGAGCAGCTTTATGAGTAGGGGATGTGACTAGTTGGATAAAGTTACAACCTGCAAGTGCAGAGATAAAATTAACACTATGAGAGCAGGATGGATCCTCCACATGAAGGTTTAGATCGCCCAGGATAGTGAAATTAGAGTAGCGTATGCTAGCCTGTGCAATGTGATCCACGAGGGAGAGGGAGGCACTATGACAACAATTCAGGGGTCTATAAAGGAGAAGCCCCGAAAAGGAGGTTGGAGGCAGATAATTTAATACAGAAAGGAAGTCCTTCAATACTGCCTATCTGGTCAAATTTGGAAAACGCGATTTCCCAAGTGTCTTTATAAATGATCGCCAACCCTCCACCTGGTCTATTGTCATGTCTATTTGCGCAGACTATACCATAGCCCTGGGGAATAGCTAAAGCTACCGCTGGATTAGCGTCTTCCCGAAGCCAAGTCTCCGTCAGGAACATGAGATCCCAGTTGTTATCTATTAAAGACTGATGGATGTCTAATGCATGTTTCAGTAGAGATCTACAATTAATAAGGCAGGCTTTTAGCCTGACGGACCTGGAAGGCTTTGGGTGAATCGCCCGTAGTTCCTTGTCCTGCATAGAGTCAAGTTTGGAGTTAAGGCAGAACTTGCAAGCGCGGCAAGAATAGGTCACATCAGGGTCCCAGAGCTCATAATGTGTCAGGTTCTGGCAAGTGGGTAGCCTGAGAGACAGAAGCTCATCATGAGTCCAACGAAGTGTATGTTCCCCAGAATTTTGGGCAGCATGGCTGGCCCTGGTCGCTGTTCGGGTGCGGACGGGCGCAGATGGGCTTGCCTTTGGCGCGCCCGCTGTGCGTCGGCGCCATCATCCCCTAAAGCAGGCAGGTTCCAAAGAGCAACCCGGGAGTCTAGAGCGTCACCCTTGCAAGATGGCGGCTCGAGGAGGCCCACAGGAAGTGAGGGAAACGAGAGGATCTTCCCCTAAACCGGACTGACACCCTCCACACAATCAGCACAGGCAGCTGCGGTGGACCGGGGCGCAGGCGGTAAAAGTGCAATGAAGATTAAAAGCAAAGTAAGTCGAATTTCAGTTTTTTTAAAAGCAAGGTTAAAAATCGGGAGTAATATTTCACTAGCGTGCACTGGATTGTCACAATACAAATAGTGGTGAGAGTTAAACACAAAGCGGCACCTTACAATGAAAGCGAGTTATGGCAGCACCTGTCACCATGTGTGCTTGCCACTAGCTCCCTGTCCGCTGCGCGTCGGTGCCATCATCCCCTAAAGTAGGCAGGTTCCAAAGAGCAACCCGGGAGACTAGAGCATCACCCTTGCAAGATGGCGGCTCAAGGAGGCCCACAGGAAGTGAGGGAAATGAGAGGATCTTCCCCTAAACCGGACTGACACCCTCCACACAATCAGCACAGGCAGCTGCGGTGGACCGGGGCGCAGGCGGTAAAAGTGCAATGAAGATTAACTAGAGCATCACCACTAGAGTTGAGTTGTTGCCTGAGATATTCAGTGACCACGAGAAGGGCAGATTCGGTACTATGGCCTGGTCTAAAACCAGACTGTGAAGGGTGCAGCAAATTACGAGTTGTGATAAAAGAGGCAAGTTGAATGTTAATATGCCTTTCCAAAATTTTAGAAATCACGGACAAAAGAGATATAGGGCGAAAATTTGACCAACAGAGAGGATCAATAGGGGGAGGCCAAGTGCATGTTTCCAGCTTTGAGGTACCGATCCTGTACTTAAGGAAGTATTGAGAAAGTAAGGATCACAGTCAGGGCAGCCTCGTCCAAAAGACTAAGTTTAGAGGGAGGGAGGGGATCAAGAGGTGAACCGGACTTAATAGATCTCAACAACAGCTGCAGGATAGACAAATCCAAAGGAACCATGACCTGATCTGTGTGGATTCAACAGACTCAGGAACCTGGGGGAAAAATTCAAGGTGTCCCTCAGTTTGGATTATTGGAAGCGTTAGATTCCCTAGTTGGGAGGCATCAGCATCAAGTTGGCCATGGATGGGCTTGACTTTATTAAAAAAGAACAACGCTAGCTCATCGCTTTGGTGTTGGGAAAGCGAGGGAGAGGGCAGGAAAGTACTAGCTGCAGAGAGTTTATTTACAACTTTAAACAAAGTTTTCTGGCAGTTTTTGGAGCTAGAAATCTTCTCAGTGAAGAAGGTTGCACAAGCCGGTTTGCAAAGAGCATGATATTTCTTTAATGCTCCCAAATATTCCGACTTCACATCGGGTAAATAGTGTTTTCTCCATTGTCTTTCTAAGGCTTTGTAGCGTTTTTTTATCCTGATAATAATGATCTGACTTCTAAGATATCCTCCGAATATTCAGATGAGACATATTCCTGAGGGAAATAGCTACCACCCTTCTGTTTACCAATGATGCAACTATCATCTCAAGAAGCCCCATGGGACTCTCTCACATACTCAATAAATGTTCATATTTTTGTACTGATAGGAGCACTAATGCACAGTATTCCACACTAAAGCTAATACTGTCTATAGGCAATACCTAAAACTGAAAAGATGACAGGATGTGTGTGAAGGATAAGCTTGCTAAGATAGAGGTGGAAGCTGCTGTGCTGCTGGTTGACCCAGATCATACCTGCATCATTCCCACATGGACTAGCATATCCTCTCCATCATGCATCCTCCCACCTAAATGGCTTGCCAGTTTTAGAGAAGGCAATTGTCTTTCCAGGAAAAAGGCACACATCACTACTTATAGCGGAAATTCAGAATCCCTGCATAGGTCTCTATGTCCACTGACAGCATACAAGCCAGTGCAAAAGACACAGGATCTAATCCCACAGTTTGCCTCGCCCCCAAGTAGGAAAATCTACCTGTGGAAATACATTTCCACACAAAAACACTATTGCACTGTCCAACAGAGTGGACAACCTCTGTTTGGCAATGGCACATCCAGGACTGTCGCAACAGCCTATCCCCATCACCCTCCCCATTATGTGTCACAACAATGCCAGTCATAAACACACACTAGACAAACATGCAACAAGACGTGCAGTGTCGCTACAATTCTAACAGCCATCTATGTCTGTGCACACCTCACTCTCTCCCACCATGGAAAAACTAACATAAATACATTCCCATACGCAACCATATTCACTCAGCCACCTTCCACACCTGTTACCCTGCCTGCAGTGCCATGTGGGCTTGTCACTCAAGCCAGACTGACAGCAAACCCTAAGAAGTCTCCTTCAACATTTACAGCTAAATGTCATAGGATGTTTATTTTTCTCCTCAACAATGTTACAGCCTAACACACAAGTAAATGTGATGCATGTCTTTCAGAACTAATTCCTCACATGTCTCATGTCTTTGTTGTCCAGTACAAATACCCTTGTATTGCCCACTACTAGTATCACCAATCCCTAGATGTGCACTGAACAAAGGTGTGTGCTACAAACCTTCCACAATGTTTAACTTACCACGTTGATAACTAGTGTTTGGGACATTTACATTAAATATAGAGTGTTATCCTTCAAAACCTGTAAATGTACAAACAAAGCCTTAATGGTTGTGGAAATCTGGTATACATGACCTAGAAATGTCTACCTGCAATTGCGATTGATGTCAATGTACTTCTTGTAGGTTCTGACTATCTCATTTCACCTTAGGTACTACTGTGTCATCCCACTAACAACAATTTCAGCATAGCAAGAAAAGGGCCTCATTGTGGCAGTGTCACTAAAGCAGGATGTCACATAGTAAAGGTGTGTGGGCCAGATACATGTACATGACTTACCGTGTCTAAAAAATGCAGAATGTACTGGTTAAAATTGTAATGTGTCTACTCATAGGAACAGTCACTCAATGTTACCATGTCACACCACCCACTCATCACATTGGATCAGGGGACACTCTGCCAACAAAACACCAGCCATATGACATCCATCCGTGAAGTATGTCTATTGCCCTAAGATTCTTCGTTTAACTGTTGGACCATAGTGACTACAACCCCGCCCTAAAATATGTAACACATGCATGTAGGGGCAAAATAATTGGAGAGATATGTGTAAAAATTACATCCTCATCAATTTCATATATTTCAGATGTACTGTGCCTTCTAACTCATGTGTGTCTCCAATTTCATATGAGAACATCTCTTTTAATGTCAATGTGTTATTAACTTCTGCACCCATCATAAAAGTAGTCATCTGTCACATCCCACTTTTTTAATTTAATGGGTTCATTGAAAGCATCTGGTAGGCAACCAGCTTTTGAGTCAGAAATTGCCTTTTTCACTATCTCACATACACCTGTCAAGTCTTGCCCCGTGATGTATGTGAGGCAGACTTTATTTACATCATACACAGGCAGGTGGGTCAACAAGTCTCCCTCCCTCATTCACAGCATCTGGGAAAAAATAGGCATAAAATCCCATCTCATCCAAGAGTAAAGGCTGAAATGCATTTCCAAGCAGAAATCCTCACCTTGCGCAGGCTCCCATCATGGTGTCACACAACATCATGGAAGATATGGAGAATGTTGGCCCTACATAGAATGTACCTACTACCACCACGTCACTGGTGGTCTCCTTCCTCAGGCAACCATCCAGATTGCAAGTCACCGGATGCTAAAACCCATTAAATGGATGCTTTTCCCAGCTATGTAGGGCCTACACCTACCACCCACCCTATAGGTATACTTGTGATTATTCTGTTCCTCCGTAGCTCCAAGTGGAATTCCAGTGCTCTTTATTCCATTATATGGCCAGGAATTTCCCAGTTTGCAATGGGTCTCTCTCATCTAACAATTATCACATCGCCCCTAAGAATTCAGCCCTCCATATCCAAATCAACTAAGTGGCCAAGTAAGATGACCAAGCATACATGTTGGGTTCAAATTAGGAAGAACAGCTCTCTTGGAAGAAGATTCTTTGTCCAGCAAGAATCTGTGTGACATGGTAAATTGACAATATGGAGGAGTCAATACACTCCATGAATATCTTCCTGAGGACCTTGAACAACCACTTGCAAGATTTGAAAACTGATGATGGAGAGGCACAGCCAGTTCTTTGCGTGGAGTGTCTCCAAATGGCAAGGAAAAAAATGTCAGGTAGCATTTTCTGGCCCAGCAGCTCACTTGTGCCCTGGTTTATAGGCTCACAATTGATGTATAAGAATCAATTCATGTCCCTGTTCCATCTGGTGGGTGACAAGTGCCTGCATGTTCTCCAAACACATTCACCAACCCACCTCCAAAACACGTCATACAGACCTCAAACCAGGCCTTGCATTTCATTGGCAGGGATGTGGAAAAGATCCGTATGGTCATGGATCCCAACCACCACCATCATCCTAAACATGTGACTCTTCTTTCACAATCACTATTAATCACAAACCTTAGCTAGAAATATATGAGCATATTCATACACCTTCCATAATCTCTTGTTTGCTGGTTTTTAAGAATGCAACTATATGTTTTTTGAGTTGGAATGTGTAAAAAATGAATAGACATTTGAAACAAAAACTACAAAATGATCACAGCAACATCAGCAAGCATTCTCATGCACTTAAAATGTAGGTAAACAATTGTGAGAGGTGGGAGGAGATGGAGTCATTGCAGGTAGCATATTGGTAATGGTGGGAGACCCATACATCTCCTGAGGGGAAAAGACATTGGTGCAGAGCCAAGTGTGGTAGGATAGGGAAGACTAGGAGAGCTATGGAATGGTCTTGAGGAGGACACATAGGCTTTCCTGGAAAAAACGAGGCAAATAATCTTCCATTGAAATCCAAAGTGTGCATCCTGTAGGGCCCTCAACCTTTCTTCCATTGTTAAGAATCCTCTCGCCAGGACCTGCAGAATGGTATTCTGCCCATCCATCAAATGCTTCAACAGCTACAGAAGACACAATGAGCTAGGAGAGGCAGGGGGGACATGGGAAAAACTGTTCCTCAGCCACTGATAGAGAGTTGGATGGGCGCTAAGTGTAGGAGAGTTAAAGATGGCAGAGGTGGGCTCAGGCTTTGATGTTGGGGTAATCAGGTCCATAGAGACCAATGGTTGTTCTTGGCTAGAAGGATGACCATCCTATCTGTCCTCCTGGATTATAGTGGTGTCCAGGATGGCCATATCTCCCTCCTCTGTACCCTGTTTTCAAAGATGCATGTTGATGAGATTGTGTGTCTGTAGGTGGGCACCAAATATCTCTTAGAGGAGGGTTCTGCTTCCATCATGATTGTGATGGATATGTGCCATGCAGCTGAGGCTTTTCTTGTCTTTCCTGAGTCTCACTGCTCAGTGACTCTGTCACTGCTGGCCAATGCACAGTAAAGAGGAGAGAGAAAAAGGGCAATCAGCCCATTTGCGAATGACATCTTGTACAACAATTGACACAGCAACTGTTAGAAAGGAGGTCTCTAGTTGGCAGGTATGTATCCTGTCCAAGTAAGGACCCTTCTTTCTAGTCAGCATAAGGGTATTAACATTCTAAAATAACCCCTGCCCACCCCCTGGGTAGCTTGACATGAGCAGTCAGGCTTATCTTATAGGCAATGTGTAAAGCATTTGCCCATAACACACAGTAATACAGTGAAAACACTACAAAAGGACACCACACCAGTTTTAGAAACATAGCCAATATTTATCTGAGTAAAATAAGACCAAAATAATTTTAAAAATCCATCATACAGTAATAAAGATATGAATTTTGCAAGAATAGACTTAAAATACAATTCCTTGAAGTCAAAAGCTCCATCCGGGGCTATCATAGCTTTGTGAACAAACAAATCCAACAGTTCAGGCTGACTGCGAGGTTGTGGGCCAGCTACCCTGTCCGGAAGACCTGCAAACAGTACCTTAGAAATGCAGGGCATCAGGGCCTTACGATGAGCTCCAAAGAGGTGGTGTCGTCAGTGTCGGCAGGCTTTGGTGCCGGAGGTCAGTGCAGGAGTAGTCAGGCCCTTGAAGTTACACACGTTGTGGATTGAACTCCGTGAGGTTGAAATCAGGAGCGCTGGTGTCGATGACATCAGTGCTGCGATGCTAAGTGGGATGATGCGACGTGCGGTGACCAAAATTCAAGGTGCAGGCATTGGCTTGGGGACGGCGTCCAGCGTCGTCAGTGAGACCAGGGCTGCATTGTGAGCATGGCAATGCAGCATGCGATGTCCACAGGTTACGGTGCAGGCAGTGACGTCATCGTTGCTGAAGCAATGTTGTCGGTAGACCCAAGGTTGCGTGATGTGCAGCCAGGCGATGCTTTGTGCGTTGCCCACAGGTCGCGGTGTAAGCAGCTGCATTAATTGACGATGCTGAAGGTGATGGCTCTGACGTCGGTGGGCCAGGGCTCCGGGGTGGGACGGGCGATGATTTGTGTACCTCACAAGCCATGGCAGCGGCATCGATGTCTGCGCAGAGCTTCGTCATCGGTGTGGCCAGGCGGCGATTTGAAGCGAGGCGGTGCGAAGGGTTGTGCCCACAGGTCAAGGTGCTAGCAGCCGATCGGTGACGGCATCAGGCGATGACGTCAGGGAGACCAGGGTTGCGGTGTGAATCAGGGCAATGCTCTCTGCAGTGCCTCCCGGTCACAGAGCCGGCGGCGGCATCATTGATGGAATCATACTGGTTTTTCTTCTGTTGCAGCACAAAACACACAGTTCCCAGTGCTGTTGATGTTTCTGAGACTTCCAACCGGAGGCAAACTCTACTTCAAGCCCGTGGAGAAACTCAGGCAATTAGTTGCAGAAAGTTCAGTCCAGTCCTTTTACTGCCCAAGACAGAAGGAGTAACTGCAGGCCAACCCAACAAAGCAACACACAGCAAAGGGGGAGTATTCCTCCCGACAGCTCTTTCAGCTCTTCTTCTTGGCAGGACCCTTAGTCCAAAAGAGTTCTAAAATTCTTGGGTTTTCGGTCTTATACTTATACCCCTTTTTCCCTTTGAAGTCTTTGTTCAGAGTGTGTTTCTGGCTCAGTAAAACTAGTTCTGTCCTCCTTGGTCCAGTCACACTACAGGGGGTGGAGATAGCATTGTGCACAGCATCCACAGCCTATTCAGGCGTCAGTGACAACTCCGCCCACCACTCTAGCCCAGAAAGGCCCATCAGCATATGCAGGGCACAACTCAACTCCCTTTGTGTGAGTGTCTGGAAAAAACACACAAATAGCCTCTGTCAGCCTAAAACCAGACGGTGCATCCACAAGCAGGCAGAGGCACACTGGATGGTTAAGCAAGAAAATGCCCACTTTCTAATAGTGGCATTTTCAAACACACAATTTAAAAACCACCTTTACTGAAAGATGTGTTATTAACTTATGAGCTCAGGGAACCTAAATTCAATTTCTCTATCTTTTCCCAATGAAAGTTGCACTTGTAAAATGTTACAAGGGAGCTCCAATGATCGGCTATGGGAAAGACAGCCTTTCAATAGTGAAAAACGAAATGCATACTATTTTGCTATCAGGACATGTAAAACACAGCAGCACATGTCCTACCTTTCACATACACTGCACCCTTCCCATGGGCTACCTTGGGCCTACATTAGGGGTGACTTATATGTAATAAAAGGGAAGGATTATATGTAAAAAAAGGGAAGTGGGTGCACTTGCCAGGTCTACATGGCAGTTTAAAACTACGCGTGCAGACAATGAAGTGGCAGGTCTGAGACACTGCAGTGGCAGGCCTGAGCCACCGCAGTGGCAGGTCTGAGACACTGCAGTGACAGGTCTGAGACACCTTTGAAAGGCTACTTGTGTGGGTGGCACAATCAGTGCTGAAGGCTCATTAGTAGCATTTGATTTACAGGTCCTGGGCACATGCAGTGCACTTTACTAGGGACTTACCAGTAAATCAAATATGCCAAGCATGGAAAACCAATCATAAAACAATTTACATTAGGAGCACTTGCACCTTAGCACTGAATAACAGTGAAAAAGTGTGCAGAGACACTAAACCAACAAAAATGAAGCCCAGCTTGCCATCCAAAACAGGAGGTCAGAACACAAAAAGACAGGGGAAACATGCCAAAAGACGCCAGGTCTTACAGCAACGATTAATGAAATTTATTTCATAGTTGAATATTTATGCTCTCCATATCTTTGCAAAGTTAGATATTGCACATGTCCCATTGTCACAGAAATTAAAAATCAACCATGCCTAACTTATACATGTCTTACACTTCCGCACCTTCACTTATTTTAGAATGTAATATAATGTTCATTGGTCAAAATTGCGATGGCTTCACTTAACTATGCCATGTGTCAGTGACACATTTTTTTAAACATAAATGAACTCCAAGCTGGTCATATCAGCATGAATGTGATATTCCTAGTTTGCTGTTTGGTATGCACTATTGACATGTTACAGTGTATGAGACATAACATGAGATTACAAAGCATGACAAGTACATTGGTATTATTTAGTGGATAGGCATCAAAAAGGGGTGAGAGAAGGGGACAGAGGACAAACGCACCATCACCTGTGAAGATGACATGGATACATGGATTAAAGTTGCTCTTCGTTCATGTACTCACTTTACATGTCATTCATGCATGTATTGACAACTTCAACACTTGCCATGTATGAAAGATTGTTGAAAGGTGAAACAGTTACCTCAATGTTATGCCCCAAGTACATATGCATTCCCTGTGTCTATTTACTGCACTCACCAAGCAGCCACATGTCACATTAATGTAAGTCAAACTACTGACCTGCAATTGATAAGTGACGATAGATAAAGATGGCTTTATGCTGGTGAAGGCGGCTTACACCAGCATAAAGCTTCCCTTGGCATTAGAGACAGCTTGCACATTGTAGAAATGCCAGCAGTGTTGATTGAGGTAATGGTGTGTCTCTGCTGGGGTGGTTGAGGTGCCCCAAGGGGGCAGTCAATAGCTCTTAGCATAGGGAATTGAGCTATGTATGGAATAGAATCCCTGAACCACATGTTGCCGGCCCTGCAATGACTGTGGCATGGTAATGTTCTGGTGCATTTTAATGGTAATGCCTGTCAATACATTGTGTAGGAGCCAGGATTAGCTTGCATTTGAGATTCAAGCTGGTCCTCTGGAATGATCCAGTGGCCAGGAAGAGGAGTTCAGCCAGTAATTTTACATGTTAAGGATGACATGAGAGCAATCTGTTGATGCAGTTAGCTCCTCCTCCCATTCTCAACACATGTAAAAGATAATTTCTGAAAAGAAGCAGTATCTCCCCACTACCTCCTCCAAGGACATATCATAGAGTGTGATCCTCTGTCTGTAGGTCTTCTCTGTCCTTCTTAAACAATTATTCCTCCGATTAGGGTGCAGTGGAACAAGTACTGATACAAGCATTGTGGAAAATAGTTTTACTTGTGGCTGCTTTTTTATTACGTTGATATGTGTGTGATTGGTTTGTGGCTTGATGACATACAGCAGGTGAAGGGTATCATGCAGGTGATATCAAAGAGCACTCTTCTTGCTTTCACAAGTCTGTATTTACTTTCGAATGTACTGTTTGAGGTGGTCGTATTTACTGTGACTGTTTAACAGGGTTCCTATATTCTATTTGTATTTTGTCTTTTTTGTGTGTTCGTGTGGCCATCAGGGTGTGTTTATTTGTAATTCCTTAAGCAAACCCCACATTTCCAGTGACAGTGTTCTCCACATGTGGACATTTTTTATATTGAGCCTTATGTGTACTATGATGTCTTCATGGTACTAAGTGTGAGGGTATGAATTGTTCTTTCATTTGTTTTCCTTTGACCTGGTAGTGCTACTTCCTGCAAATGTTGATTTCTGTGTGACTCTATTGAATTCCCTATGAGTGGCCTATGACTTAGTTCAAGGATAGGTCAGAGTACGTTGGAGCATGTTTACCTGTAGTACTCCTTGCGTACATGTTGGTGCAACTTTTAGGAATTTGGCCTGACGTACACTTTTGTTGGTGTGTCAGCTGATTTGCATGTCCATCCCTTTGCTCTTCCTTGATTTTCCATTTCTCCCTCTCATTTTGGAAGAGAAAGTCCTATTTTTCAGCTAATGTATGCCTTCTTAGTAGCTTTTCATGTGAGAA
This sequence comes from Calotriton arnoldi, assembly GCA_963921515.1. Taxonomy (NCBI): domain Eukaryota; kingdom Metazoa; phylum Chordata; class Amphibia; order Caudata; family Salamandridae; genus Calotriton; species Calotriton arnoldi. The sequence goes on from CAWUFW010003690.1 coordinate 453,176, forward strand.
ATATTCACGACATAACTAGAAAAGACCAGCGTAGAGGCTCCCAATTGGTGTTTTGTGAATTGCCAATGGATGTACTATGCTGCAATATTACTGTCGTACTGTTCCTCATGGTAAGTAATGACTTTGTGAATTGGCCTCCTCCTGCCCACGTACCAGAACTTCAAGATTATAGTGGAAAGAGACGTGGTCACATGAAATTGCAGACATGGTTCTGTAATATCTTCACCTCCAATTACATATTGACTCATCCTTCATAATGATGTGCGTCACATCAATAATATATTATTCAATTTGATATCTATGAATACACTTCCACCATTTGTGTACTCTGGCAATGGATTCTGCTGAATCAATCCCAAAAAACAAAACTGTTCATTTAAACCACATAATACATAAGGCAGTTAATAAAATGAGTAAACAATCTACCACATTACTCTAGAGTATTGGACAGCATTGCTCTGATTTAATGTGGTCTATATCCTGCCAGGCCACACATGATTCATAAAGATTGCAGGGGTATTTTAAAAACTCCAGCCTCAAGAACATAAACATCATAGCACAGATGTTATTCAATTGTAAAAAGGAATGGATGCATAGGAGTTTAGCAATTGAAAAACGTTTCCCAAAAGAGATGATTGCTTTGCAACAATCCCATTTCAATGGTTTAATTTGTTTAAATAGATCGTGCATTTACTTTTTCAAACTATACATTGCAGCTGATCACAACTGGCAAAGAGAGGCATACTCACATCACATCTCAAAAATGAATTGCTGTTTGCTCAATGGTTAACAGGAGATTTGATATTGACTTCTTCAAGAGCCGATAGCATCTAATTGAGGAATAAGATGTACAAGTTGCGGATCTTTCCCAGGTGAAATAGCCACCCACCATTTCAAGCTATGTAGTTAGTAGATGTGGAAAAGATTTTTTTACTAGAGAAATTTTGCAAAGATTCCGAATCCTGTCCTTTGCAGATTGTTGTGAAGTTAGAGTAATAGTAGTATAAATGTATGGATGAATATTTAAATGTATTTACATTTTAAACGTTAGTGAAGCTTTTCTAAGTACAGCAGCAAGTATTTTTAGACTGATTCGCTGCAAATTTAGCTTTTGCATAGTTTTTCGACGAGAAAACATTTACAATTGTTCAAAATAAATTTTTGGTGCCAATTGCATCGAAATCTCAATATAACGTGTAAATGGTCGAAACTGGACTGCAACAAAAACAAAGTACCATCATCACCAAATCTGATGGACGGGTAGCAGCAACCCTTTGAGCCAACTATGAACAGGGGCAAACAATGGGTAACAATGCGCCCCATATAAAAGCCACACAGAAACAACAACACTGCTGTAGACTGAGCTCCAGTGGGTGTGCTAGAATGCTAACACAGACTGATGCAAGAGCAAGAAATGAACAAAGAGAAGGCGGAGTAAGGGAAAAATATGCAGAGTGAGGGTTATAGTGTTCGAGTTACCAGTGGACTTCATAATATAAAGTACAGCCATATTAGACCTCTTTGAAAAATGCATAATTCATTGAGCAAACAACTTGCTTCAAGAAAATAGTGCTTAATGACTGTAGTAAATTGTAGGAAAATCCTACTCCAAGAGCACATTTAGTGAGGGTGATCAGCTGCTTGCAGTTGCTACTCGTGTTCTGTTGCATTTAGCGCTATTTCTTGGTGCTCATTGCATACTCGCATTTCGGACGCAAGAATTCCTGCATTTATAGAAAAATAGCGCTAAATGACGGTAGTAGGTTGGGAAAAATCCTACCCCAAGAGCACATTTAGCGAGCAGCTGCTTGTGCTCACTTTTTGTATTCTGTTGCATTTAGCACTATTTTGCAGTGGGGTATTTTTGTGCTAAGAAATAGTGCTAAACGCAGAATTACTCCTTTCGCGTAATTCAAGCATAATCTCACAGAATGTTTAGGTGATTCCACATGATTATGCTACGCAGCATTATGCAAGTTACACCCACCCCTAATATTAAGCCCCAAATCACACAAAAAAAGCTGGCTTGGCAAAGTCTCGCCCTTTTCAACTTCACTTGCTGGAAAAACAGGTACACCCACAATATGGAACCAATTCCCAAGTAGAGGAAGATAAATTTCACACCTGGTGGAGGCAGACATTTTGGTCACCTGCTAGTTACAATAAGGAACTATTCAGTCTGCCTGGTTGTGTATGAGAACTCATGTACCAAACATTGCACTGCAAAAATATTTTGGCAATAATATCCACTACCACAATATTGTGAAGGTATGTATACAAAGGTAAATATATGTTTACTGTTAACTCCACATCTTCCTACTTGGAAGATATACATTTAGGTATACATATGTGGAGTCTAGAGTAGTAAACCCATATGTACTTAAAAGATGATAACTCAACCAACAATGTACCTTGAAGAAAGATCTGTTTAACTTTAAGGTAAGAATAGAAACTGCATTATCTATAATATATATATATTCACTGAAAAAAAATAGGTTTTAGGGACAGTTATAGTTAGTTGGACATTTCACTCGTACAAAACCATAGAAATTCACCCGTTATAGTTAGTTCAGCTAACTATAACTCGCGCCTCACAATGCACTGCTGATGACGTCACATATTACATCACTCATGACATGGTCAGTGACATCACTGATGACATCACTGATGACATCTCAAATGACATCACTGATGACATCACTGATGACATCATCCAGTGACTGTGTGTTTCTGTAAAGTTTAAATATGTTTAATATATATAGGGAAAGGTGTATTGAAGAATGAGTGGGTGTATAAGTGTCTGAATGGATGATTTAGTACGTGAGTGACTGACTCTACAAGTGAGTGATTAAATGTATCTTACTGAATGCATGGGTTAGTGACTAAACTGTGTGAATGTCTGTATCCGTCTGTCTGTTGGTTTGTAAGCGGCTGCATGGCTTTCTGAATAGCTACATGAGTGTCTACATGGGTTATTGATTGATTGTCTGAGTATCTGTATGGGTGCCTGAGTGTTTGTGTGGGTGGGGTGTGTGTGACTCTGTGCATAGATGTGTGAGTTGGTGATTCACTGGGTGCATGGTTTCAAGAGTGCATCTGTGATGGACTGTATGGGTGGGTGAGTGTGTGTATGGGTGTGTTAGTGATTGAATGTATATCTCAGTGGTACATATGTGAGTAACTACATATGTGAAAGGCAGTATATATGTGTGTTGGAGTATATAAATGGCTATAAGTGAGAGTGTGTGTTTGTGAGAGTGGCTGTATGGATGAGTGTGTACTTGTATCAGTGATTGTATAAGAGCGTAAGAATGTGCTAGTATTTGTATGAGTAAGTGAGCTGGTGTGTGTATAACTGTATAGGTGAGTAAATGGGTGTGTGATTAAGTTTTTTGCATGACTGACTAGGTGTGTGAGTACCTCTATGGATGAGTGGCGGTGTGTGAGTGTTTATATAGGTGTATGAGTGCATATGATAGTCCTGTACTGAGTGACTAAGTATGAGTGACTGTACGGGTGAGTGAGTGGATGTGTGTGTAGACCTAAGAATCAGTGAGTGGGTATGTAGTTTTTGGTGTTGGAGTGTCTATGGTTTTGAGAATGGCAGTCTGTAATTTAGAGTGGGTGTATCAAAAGTTATATTAGGGTGTGAGAAGATGCATGAAATTATCACATGGATGATGTCATCAGTGATGTCATTTGAGATGTCATCAGTGATGTCATCAGTGATGTCACTGACCATGTCATGAGTGATGTAATATGTGACGTCATCAGCAGTGCATTACGGGGCGCGAGTTATAGTTAGCTGAACTAACTATAACGGGGGAATTTCTATGGTTTTGTACGAGTGAAATGTCCAACTAACTATAACTGTCCCTAAAACCTATGGTTTTTTCAGTGAATTTCAAAGGTTTTTTAAATGCTAACTTCTAACTATAACGTGTCTGAAACCTATGGTTTTTTCAGTGAATTTCAAAGGTTTTTAAATGCTAATTTCTAACTATAACGTGCCTGAAACCTATGATTTTTAAGTGAATTTCAAAGGTTTTTTTAAATGCTAGTTTCTAACTATGCCTACAGAGGTAGGACATGTGAAGAAAGAAGAAAAAACGCACAGACAGAAGCAAAAGATGTGCAGAAAGAACCAACAGAGGAGCAGAAAGAGGCCTTGTTGCAAAATCATCCTGTGCCCACAACTTTTCAGACGGGTACTGGTGGTAACTGACTCTGACTAACCAGAGCCAGTGCTATGCTAAAAGACACTTAGAATACAGTGAAAACACCTACATACACTAGGGAACACTATGCGTTGGGGTACCCCTGTGATTAGCATGACCTCCTCTGCAAGTCCCTAGTACATAATAGGGCAGGGGATTAAAACTACCTCTTAAAATGCGCTACAGGCGCGTTTGCACAGTGGTGAAGGGAGGGGGCCTGAGGTGACATGTGTGCAAACGCACCCCGTGGCGCGTTTTAAGTTGCGGGATTAAGTCCCCTTGAATTCTGAGGGTCCCTGGGGCCCAACTAGCCCCCCAGGTACCTACAGTTAGGACTACAGAGCTGAGTTGCAGAGAGGCGTTCGAGGCCACGCACCTTTTTCACCTCTCTGCAACGCAACTCTGTTGTGCTTACTGAAGGTACCTGGTGGGCTAGTTGGCCCCAGGGTCCCTCAGGATTCAAAGGGAATTAATTCCCCAACTTAAAAAGCAGCACAGGGCGTGTTTGCGCACATGTCACCTGAGGCCCCGCCCCTCCCTTCACCACTGTGCAAACGCGCCCCGTGGTGCGTTTTAAGTTGGGGGATTAGGTCACCTTGAATCCTGAGGGTCCCTGGGGCCCAACTAGCCCACTAGGTACTTCCAGTAAGCACCACAGGCCTGCGTTGCAACGCCTGTAACAAATTGTGCAGTTGTGTTTAGGTAGTGAAGAGGGTCGTGCTGGGGGTAGTGTTTTAGGGTTTAGGGTAGTGCAGTGGTGTTTGTGTAGTGTAGGGGGTCATGCTGGGGGTAGATTTAGGGTTTAGGGTAGTGCAGTGGTGTTTGGGTAGTGTAGGGAGTCGTGCTGGGGGAGTGTTTTAGGGTTTAGGGTAGTGCAGTGGTGTTTGGGTAGTGTAGGGGTCGTGCTGGGGGTAGTGTTTTAGGGTTTAGGGTAGTGCAGTGGTGTTTGGGTAGTGTAGGGGGTCGTGCTGGGGTAGTGATTTAGGGTAGTGCAGTGGTGTTTGGGTAGTGTAGGGGTACTGCTGGGGGTAGTGTTTTAGGGTTTAGGTTAGTGCAGTGGGGTTTGGGTAGTGTAGGGGTACTGCTGGGGGTAGTGTTTTAGGGTTTAGGGTAGTGCAGTGGTGTTTGTGTAGTGTAGGTGGTCTTGTTTTAGGGTTTAGGGTTGTGCAGTGGTCTTTGGGTAGTGTAGGGTGTCGTGCGGGGGTAGTGTTTTAGGGTTTAGGGTAGTGTAGGGGGTCATGCGGGGGTAGTGTTTTAGGGATTAGGGTAGTGCATTGGTGTTTGGGTAGTGTAGGGGGTCATGCGGGGGGTAGTGTTTTAGGGTTTAGGGCAGTGCAGTGGTGTTTGGGTAGTGTAGGGGTCGTGCTGGGGGAGTGTTTTAGGGTTTAGGGCAGTGCAGTGGTGTTCGGGTAGTGTAGGGGGTCGTGCTGGGGGAGTGTTTTAGGGTTTAGGGCAGTGCAGTCGTGTTCGGGTAGTGTAGGGGGTCGTGCTGGGGGTAGTGTTTGAGGGTTTAGGGCAGTGCAGTCGTGTTCGGGTAGTGTAGGGGGTTGTGCTGGGGGTAGTATTTTAGGGTTTAGGGCAGTGCAGTGGTGTTTGGGCAGTGTAGGGGGTAATGCTGGGGGTGGTGTTTTAGGGTTTAGGGCAGTGCAGTGGTGTTCGGGCAGTGTAGGGGGTCGTGCTGGGGGTGGTGTTTCAGGGTTTAGGGCAGTGCAGTGGTGTTCAGGCAGTGTACGGGTGGTATTTCAGGGTTTAGGGCAGTGCAGTGGTGTTCGGGCAGTGTAGGGGGTGGTGTTTCAGGGTTTAGGGCAGTGGTGTTCGGGCAGTGTAGGGGGTCGTGCTGGGGGTGGTGTTTCAGGGTTTAGGGCAGTGCAGTGGTGTTTGGGCAGTGTAGGGGTCATGCTGGGGCTAGTGTTTCAGGATTTAGGGCAGAGCAATGGTGTTCAGGGAGTTTAGGGGTTTTGCTGGAGGTGGTGTTTCAGGGTTTAGGGCAGTGCAGTGGTGTTCGGTGCAGTGTAGGGGGTGGTGTTTCAGGGTTTAGGGCAGTGGTGTTCAGGCAGTGTAGGGGGTCTTGCTGGGGTTGATGTTTCAGGGTTTAGGGCAGTGCAGTGGTGTTCGGGCAGTGTAGGGGGTCGTGCTGGGGGTGGTGTTTCAGGGTTTAGGGCAGTGCAGTGGTGTTCCGGCAGTGTAGGAGGTCGTGCAGGGGTGGTGTTTCAGGGTTTAGGGCAGTGCAGTGGTGTTCGGGCAGTGTAGGGGGTCATGCTGGGGTGGTGTTTCATGGTTTAGGGCAGTGCAGTGGTGTTCGGGCAGTGTAGGGTGTCGTGCTGAGGGGTGGTGTTTCAGGGTTTAGGGCAGTGCAGTGGTGTTTGGGCAGTGTAGGGGGTCGTGCAGGGGGTGGTGTTTCAGGGTTTAGGGCAGTGCAATGGTGTTCGGCCAGTGTAGGTGGTCTTGCTGGGGGTGGTGTTTCAGGCTTTAGGTGCAGTGGTGTTCGGGCAGTGTAGGGGGTCTTGCTGGGGGTGGTGTTTCAGGGTTTAGGGCAGTGCAGTGGTGTTCGGGCAGTGTAGGGGTCTTGCTGGGGCTGGTGTTTCAGGGTTTAGGGCAGTGCAGTGGTGTTCGGGCAGTGTAGGGGGTCGTGCTGGGGCTGGTGTTTGAGGGTTTAGGGTAGTGCAGTGGTGTTCGGGCAGTGTAGGGGGTCGTGCTGGGGCTGGTGTTTCAGGGTTTAGGGCAGTGCATTGGTGTTTGGGCAGTGTAGGCGGTCGTGCTGGGGCTGGTGTTTCAGGGTTTAGGGCAGTGCAGTGGTGTTCGGGCAGTGTACGGGGTTGTGCTGGGGCTGGTGTTTCAGGGTTTAGGGCAGTGCAGTGGTGTTCGGGCAGTGTAGGGGGTCGTGCTGGGGGTGGTGTTTCAGGGTTTAGGGCAGTGCCGTGGTGTTCGGGCAGTGTAGGGGGTCGTGCTGGGGCTGGTGTTTGAGGGTTTAGGGTAGTGCAGTGGTGTTCGGGCAGTGTAGGGGGTCGTGCTGGGGCTGGTGTTTCAGGGTTTAGGGCAGTGCAGTGGTTTTTGGGCAGTGTAGGCGGTCGTGCTGGGGCTGGTGTTTCAGGGTTTAGGGCAGTGCAGTGGTGTTCGGGCAGTGTACGGGGTTGTGCTGGGGCTGGTGTTTCAGGGTTTAGGGCAGTGCAGTGGTGTTCGGGCAGTGTAGGGGGTCGTGCTGGGGGTGGTGTTTCAGGGTTTAGGGCAGTGCAGTGGTGTTCGGGCAGTGTAGGGGTCGTGCTGGGGCTGGTGTTTCATGGTTTAGGGCAGTGCAGTGGTGTTCGGGCAGTGTAGGGGTCGTGCTGGGGGTGGTGTTTCAGGGTTTAGGGCAGTGCAGTGGTGTTCGGGCAGTGTAGGGGGTCATGCTGGGGGTGGTGTTTCAGGGTTTAGGGCAGTGCAGTGGTGTACGGGCAGTGTAGGGGGTCTTGCTGGGGTGGTGTTTCAGGGTTTAGGGCAGTGGTGTTCGGGCAGTGTAGGGGGTCTTGCTGGGGGTAGTGTTTCGGGGTTTAGGGCAGTGCAGTGGTGTTCGTGCAGTGTAGGGGGTCGTGCTGGGGTGGTGTTTCAGGGTTTAGGGCAGTGCAGTAGTGTTTGGGCAGTGTAGGGGATCGTGCAGGGGGTGGTGTTTCAGGGTTTAGGGCAGTGCAGTGGTGTTCGGGCAGTGTAGGGGGTCGTGCTGGGGGTGGTGTTTCAGGGTTTAGGGCAGTGCAGTGGTGTTCGGGCAGTGTAGGGGGTCATGCAGGGGTGGTGTTTCAGGGTTTAGGGCAGTGCAGTGGTGTTCGGGCAGTGTAGGAGTCGTGCTGGGGCTGGTGTTTCAGGGTTTAGGGCAGTGCAGTGGTGTTCGGGCAGTGTAGGGGTCTTGCTGGGGGTGGTGTTTCAGGGTTTAGGGCAGTGGTGTTCGGGCAGTGTAGGGGGTCTTGCTGGGGGTGGTGTTTCAGGGTTTAGGGCAGTGCAGTGGTGTTCGGGCAGTGTAGGGGGTCTTGCTGGGGGTAGTGTTTCAGGGTTTAGGGCAGTGCAGTGGTGTTCGTGCAGTGTAGGGGTCGTGCTGGGGATGGTGTTTCAGGGTTTAGGGCAGTGCAGTAGTGTTCGGGCAGTGTAGGGGGTCGTTCAGGAGGTTGTGTTTCAGGGTTTAGGGCAGTGCAGTGGTGTTCGGGCAGTGTAGGGGGTCGTGCTGGGGGTGGTGTTTCAGGGTTTAGGGCAGTGCAGTGGTGTTCGGGCAGTGTAGGGGGTCGTGCTGGGGGTGGTGTTTCAGGGTTTAGGGCAGTGGTGTTCGGGCAGTGTAGGGGGTCTTGCTGGGGATGATGTTTCAGGGTTTAGGGCAGTGCAGTGGTGTTCGGGCAGTGTAGGAGGTCTTGCTGGGGGTAGTGTTTCAGGGTTTAGGGCAGTGCAGTGGTGTTCGGGCAGTGTAGGGGTCATGCTGGGGGTGGTGTTTCAGGGTTTAGGGCAGTGCAGTGGTGTTCGGGCAGAGTAGGGGGTCGTGAAGGGGGTGGTGTTTCAGGGTTTAGGGCAGTGCAGTGGTGTTCGGGCAGTGTAGGGGGTCGTGCTAGGGTATGTGTTTCAGGGTTTAGGGCAGTGCAGTGGTGTTCAGGCAGTGTAGGGGGTCGTGCAGGGGCTGGTGTTTCAGGGTTTAGGGCAGTGCAGTGGTGTTCGGGCAGTGTAGGGGGTCGTGCTGGGGGTAGTGTTTTAGGGTTTAGGGTTGTGCAGTGGTGCTTGTGTAGTGTAGGGGGTCATGCTGGGGGTAGTGTTTTAGAGTTTAGGGTAGTGCAGTGGTGTTTGTGTAGTGTAGGGGGTCATGTTTTAGGGTAGTGCAGTGGTGTTTGGGTAGTGTAGGGGGTCGTGCTGGGGGTAGTGTTTTAGGATTTAGGTTAGTGCAGTGGTGTTTGGGTAGTGTAGGGGTCGTGCTGGGGGTAGTGTTTTAGGGTTTAAGGTAGTGCAGTGGTGTTTGTGTAGTGTAGGGGGTCGTGCTGGGGGTAGTGTTTTAGGGTTTAGGGTAGTGCAGTGGTGCTTGTGTAGTGTAGGGGGTCGTGCTGGGGGTAGTGTTTTAGGGTTTAGGGTAGTGCAGTGGTGTTTGTGTAGTGTAGGGGGTCATGTTTTAGGGTAGTGCAGTGGTGTTTGGGTAGTGTAGGGGGTCGTGCTGGGGTTAGTGTTTTAGGATTTAGGTTAGTGCAGTGGTGTTGGGGTAGTGTTTTAGGGTTTAGGGTAGTGCAGTGGTGTTTGTGTAGTGTAGGGGGTCATGCTGGGGGTAATGTTTTAGGGTTTAGGATAGTGCAGTGGTGCTTGTGTAGTGTAGGGGGTCATGCTGGGGTAGTGTTTTAGGGTTTAGGGTAGTGCAGTGGTGTTTTTGTAGTGTAGGGGGTCATGTTTTAAGATGCAACGCTCCAATACCTGACCAGTCTGCACTACATAAAACTACAAAAAAACTAAAAATAAAAAGTGTTTTGCACACTTTTGTCATTGGGCTATATGTGGGCTACATCTCGGTAATATTTGTGCTACATTTGGGCTCTTTTTTCACTGGTAGCCATCTTGGAAGACTTCTTTGTTATGAAGTTTCCTAATTTCCTCATTTACTGCAGTCTCCTCAGTAGGAAATGCTTTCAGTTTTTTACTTTGATTCCATCAAGAAGGCATTCAGATGTGTCACACATTTGCCATAAATTCAGAATGTTATTACTCTAGTTGTTCAATAGATCACTTTAGTAAAGCTACTGCTCACCAAGGAGTTAACTGGAAGTCTACTGCTGGTATTGAAAGTGATTGTTTCAGTCTGCATGTCAGAATTTTCTAATGAAATAGAAGAGGATTTGAGATCTCACTTAAAACATGCACTAAATTTTCTTTTGCAGCACTAACCATAATTTCTATGGCAAAATGAACCCCCTCATTTTGTTCCTTTTTAAATTAAATGTTTTAAGTGTTACCAGTTTATTCCAATCAAGATGGCTTCAGGTGTGCCATACTTTTGTCATAAGTAAGGCTGTTAGCACTCTAGTTGTTCTTTAGAACACTCTGGGAAGCTGCAGTAGAACACAAAGGCATCAACTGACAGGCTGCTCCTGTTGAAATATAACAGGAAGATATTTGAGATCTCACTTAAAACATGTCCTAATTTTTCTTTCTACAGCACTAACCATAATTTCTATGGCAAAATGAACCCCCTCATTTTGTTCCTTTTTAAATTAAATGTTTTAAGTGTTACCAGTTTATTCCAATCAAGATGGCTTCAGGTGTGCCATACCTTTGTCATAAGTAGACTGTTAGCGCTCTAGTTGTTCTTTAGAACACTCTGGGAAGCTGCAGTAGAACACAAAGGCATCAACTGACAGGCTGCTCCTGTTGAAATATAACAGGAAGATATTTGAGATCACACTTGAAACATGTCCTAATTTTTCTTTCCAGAGCACTAACCATAATTTCTATGACAAGATGAACCCCATCATTTTGTTCCTTTTTAAATTAAATGTTTTAAGTGTTACCAGTTTATTCCAATCAAGATGGCTTCAGGTGTGCCATACTTTTGTCATAAGTAAGGCTGTTAGCACTCTACTTGTTCTTTAGAACACTCTGGGAAGCTGCAGTAGAACACAAAGGAATCAACTGACAGTCTCTGCCCTTGTTGGATGTACATGTTTTACTGAGAATGTCAGACTTCATTCTCACATGACTGAGAAAGATAATGTGAATTTACAGAAAATATGCTCTCATTTTAGCTTCTGGGGCACCTTCCAAAACTGTATGGGACAAGCATGTGAAAATAGTTTTCTCTCAAACATGATTCATGATATCCCAGCAGAAGGTTTTTCACAGGGTAAAATCACCTTAGAACACACCACAATTCCTGAAATTAGTATGGTACCATCAACAAATGAATTCTAATGTAACTAAAGTCTGTTATCACCCTTTATAGTTCTCCTTTTGGTAACCCTCAAAATCTTCGATTCACTACAATGCATTTCAAAGGGGTACTATCATTTATATTGGTCCCAAGATGGCTGCCAGCAATTCCAGGATGAAGTGCTGACAGCCAATCAGATCTCACGATGACATGTGTGGTTAGGCTCCGCCCAGATATATATGTGTTTTTACTTTTGATTTTCTCAGCAACTACTGAACGGATTTACACCATTTAACAAAAGGGTTCTTATTGAACCAAGAACTACCTCTTTGCCAAATTTGGTGTAATTCCGTTCAGCAGTTCGAGCTGTAGCCTTGCATAAAGTTTCCTATGGGAAATTGATTTTTTGACTCTTATTTTTTTAATTTCTCCGCAACTACTGAACGGATTTACACCATTTAACAAAAGGGTTCTTTCTGAACCAAGAACTACCTCTTTGCCAAATTTGGTGTAATTCCGTTCAGCAGTTCGGGCTGTAGCCGTGTCTAAAGTTTCCTATGGGAAAATGAATGGGAAAACACGTTTTGGGACCCCCTTTTTTCTCGGCCCTCGCTTGACGAATCACCCTGAGACTTTCAGGGTAGGAGCGGACCGGAGCGGGCCATAAAGTTTGAAAATTTCGCGAAGATTCGTCAACCGACGCAAGAGTTATTTCAAATAGAATGTCGTGGATTTCCTATGGAAAATAGGTCCTAACTATAACTATCTACTGGCGACCGCCAGTAGATAATATTGTCAAGGTACATACATGTAGTGTTATGAATAGCCAATCTATACTTGCCTATATATATTTACCTTTACTAAATTTTAACAGTCGATATTCTGGTTTGCTGGACGATATTTAAAACACAGTATTATGGTACACAACCCAGACAGACCATATGGTAGGAGATCACTGACGTGATGAATGCCATGCAGGTGGAGAGGCACACGATGGTGCACTATTAAGAAAAAGTGATAGGAAGAGACTTGTGAATTGCCTGGTTAACAATAGCTAGCTATAAAACTTTGACACCGCAACCGTACAGTAAGATCTAGCTCTGGTGCTCATATCAATAGAAACTTCTTGAAATATCACCTGGGTTGCCTGGCCTCGCTATTACATCTGCTGCCATGGCAACGCACCGACAGCATGGAGCTATGCCGACAATGTGGCATAGGGCCAGAAACTATGGTACATCAAATCTGCTTATGCAAATCAACCCTAGAGGATCAAAAAATCATACTAAAACCAGCTTTCATCATCAGGGGACTATGCCACTGTGGACAGGCCATCATAGTAGTATGTTTCAGTCCTTCAGACACACAGTTGTACCGCAGATTAGTGAAATATGTGGCAAGGGTCAAGAAAATAGACAGCCAAAAATTGACATAGGTCCTGATTAGATAAGGAGTCTTGATCTCTCCTTACATATGAATAGTCAAGAATCATTACTTTACTGCACTTTTGCACATCAAGTACAACTGAGCACGATCACTCTACGCACCCTTCCCGCCAAAGAAACTTTAACAACGGGAGTCTAGGGGTACCTGTCACAGAGTACTACTTGCGCCTCCTACCCAATCTGAAATGATTAATGACTGGCCCCAACGCATTAACTAACCCAGAACTGAAATTTTAAACCTGGGCCTGCATCTGCTGAATACCTGTTGGCCTGGCGGGCGTGGAGCTGGTTAGGCAGAACACTTTAAACAAACTCTATTTTAGAGAGCGGCTACACCATAAAAAGTTTTTTAATCTAAAATTACATTTAGAGCATATCAAGAACACTTTCTCATTTTAACGAACTGTGACTGTAATGTATCTTACTAATATTGTACCTTACATTGGATGAGATCTTCCTTTTTGTTTTTGTTTTTGTTTTATAAACTATACATTTTACCTATTGGTGCAACGGTTTAAATTAACTAATCACTTTAAAATTACTAAACTTGAACCTTGGTGGTGGACTGGTAGAGGGTTTGCATAACATCTTCGACTCACTCCCTGTGGAGGAGAAGATCATGCTGCATTTTTTGGGGGAATTTTCACGAACGAGCATCATGGCCCCAGAACAGAGGAACAAGACACGAGAGAGGAGAAGAGAAAAATGAGCAGAGAGAAGCCACTTAAAGGAATTAAAAGAAAAGGAAACATTTTAGACATTTGCTGAACCGTAGGTGCGTGGTAGTCTGGCAAATTTCAAGAGGTAAATTTGCCCAAAGTATGGGGCCTATGGTGTTGAAAAAACTACATCTTATCTAGACATGACAATTTTGGGGCACCTGAAGTTACGGAACCTGACCTGAGAAGTTTGATTGGGCATAAATAGAGATCAAACAGGACGACATCTTTGGGCTGGACTTGTTATAGTGTATCAGTAATGAGGGTCTCTAGTTGGCAATGGTTTGCACCTTTGTCCAAGTAGGGACCCTTCTTCCTAGTCAGGGTAAGGGGGACCAAAACAAGAACAATCCACAATACAGTAATCAAAATGTTCTTCTCATACTGTTCTGTCCATAGCAAACTATAGATACAACACTTTCAACACAAAGTACCTTAGATTCGTCAAAATCATAAACAAAAACAGCCGCAGGAAAGGTGATGCATTGGTTCCTTACTCCAGGGGAGGTGATGCATCGGTTCCTTACTGCCACGCAGGTGAGGTGATGCGTTGGTTCCTTACTGTGCAGGGAGGTGATGCATCGGTTTCCTACTGTGGCCCCGGTGTCCTTGTAGACTTGGCACCCCGGTACGATGCGTGAGGATCGGGAAAGCGTCGGTTCTTGATGCGACGGCAGCAATGATGTGGCGTTGGTTTCTCCAGCCGCGGTCCCATGATGCGTTGGTTCTTGCAGCCGCACAGCAGAGCCTGCGTCAGAATCGGTGTGATGATCACGGACTTCGGAGATCGGTGCACAGGATTCGGTGTGCAGCAATTTCTCCAGCCGTGGGCAGGCGCTGTGTCAGTTTCTTCGGTGATGCATCAGAAACAGGTATAGATGCATCGTGCTTCTCGTAGTTGCATCTCTTTTCCAGCCCCCAGCAGCAGGAACAACCTCCAGAGGCCCAACTCAGCAACAGGCTCCTCTTGGCAGGCCAGAACTCCCAGCAAGGAAGTTCAGCGGAGCTGGTGGTGAAGTCTTTGTGTCCCTGAGACTTCAGAACAGGAGGCAAGCTCTACTTCATGCCCTTGGAGATTTTCCTTAAGCAGGGGACACAGCACACAGTAAAGTCCTTGTCCTTTCCTTGGCAGAAACAGCCACTGCAGGCCAACTCCAGACAGCACAAAGCAAAGGGGCAGTACTTCTCCTTCTGTTTCTCCAGTTCTTCTCCTTGGCAAAGGTTCCTCTTGAATTCCAGAAGTGATCTAAAGTTTTGGGGGGCTAGGCCGCAATATTTATATCACATTTTCCTTTCTTCTCTTGTGGCAGAGTATCGGTGCTCAGTCCAAACCAGTTCGGTCCTCTCTGGCCCAGCCTCCTGGCAGGAGGTGGAGACAGCATTGCGTAAGGCAGACCAAGGCTATTCAGGTGCAGGGAAATCTCCTCCCACTACTCTAAATACAGCCCAGGTCTATTCAGCCCAGGCCTAACTTATTCAGGAAAGGCAGGACATACATCAAACTCCCCAGTGGCTGTCTGAGAGAATGCACATCCCCAGCCCCAGTCACTCAAAAGCCAGACAGTCAATCCACAAACTAGTAGAGGCACACAGGATGGCTAAGCAAGAAAATACCCACTTTCTAAAAATGGTATTTTCAGACACACAATATAAAAATCATGTTTACTAAATGATGCATTTTTACATTCTGAGTTCAGGCATACTAAACTCCATCTTTCCATCTTGTCCCAGTGGGAAGTTATACTTATAAGATGTTATAAATAAACTCCCATTCTATCCTATGGGACAGATAGCCTTTCCATAGTGAAAAACGAATTACACTGTAGTTCACTATCAGGATATGTCACTCACACCAGGACATGCCCTACCTTTCACATACACTGCACCCTGCACTCAGGGGTGCATTGGGCCTACCTTAGGGGTGACTCACATGTAATAAAATGGAATGTTAGGGCCTGGCAAGTGGGTGCACTTGCCAGGTCGACATGGCAGTAGAGACTGCAGTGGCAGGTCTGAGAACCTTTTGCAAGGCTGCTTGTGTGGGTGGCACAATCAGTGCTGCAGGTCCACTAGCAGCATTTGACTTACTGGCCCTAGGCACACACAGTGCACTGAACCAGGGACTTAGTAGTAAATCAAATAAGCCAATCATGGAAACACCAATCCATTATAACAATTTACACAGTGTGCATATGCCCTTTAGCACTGATCAGCAGTGGTAAAGTGCCCAGAGTCCTAAAACCAACAAAAGCTGGGTCAAAACCGGAGGCCCTAAAGCAGAAAGTCTGGGAATAAACCCATTGGAAAAACCAGTTCTAACATAGTGCATATATATAATAAAGATAGCTTTAAATGAATTCTCTTCTTGAAGAGCCCACTGTACCCCAGTGATGTGATCAATCTTCCAAATTTGGTGGGCAGATACACCCAAGTATAAAGCTTTACAGCAGTCCAGCCAGGGTCCAATTGCTCCACAAAAACAACTGAAGAATCTTCCCAAGGAATTTCTGAAGAGTGAAGCATTAAGCCTAGATTTTATTAATCTGTTAATCTGTGTTTTAAGAGCTAGATCATGCTCTACCAGAAGCCCACGGTTTTCATTTCTGTAGCAGGAGAAGGAAATGAGCCTAAGGCTGAAGTACAGAGGTACAACATTTATTCTTCATATATGTATATACATATATATATATATACATATATACATATATATGTATATATATATATATATTCACTGAAAAAACCATAGGTTTTAGGGAAAAGTATAGTTAGTTGGACATTTCACTCGTACAAAACCAGAGAAATTCCCCTGTTATAGTTAGTTCAGCTAACTATAACTCGCGCCCCCACAATGCACTGCTGATGACGTCACATATTACATCACTCATGACATGGTCAGTGACATCACTGATGACATCTCAAATGACATCACAGATGACATCACTGATGACATCATCCATGTGATAATTTGCTGCATCTTCTCACACCCTAATATAACCTTTGATACAGCCACTCTAAATTACAGAGTGCCATTCTCAAAACCATAGACACTCCAACACCAATAACTACATACCCACTCACTGATTCTTAGGTCTACACACACATCCACTCACTCACCCATACAGTCACTCATGCTTATGGTCACTCAGTACAGGACTATCATATGCACTCATATACCTATATAGACACTCACACACCGCCACTCATCCATAGAGGTACTCACACACCTAGTCAGTCATGCAAATAATTAATCACACTGCCATTTACTCACCTATACAGTTATACACACACCAGCTCACTTACTCATACAGATACTAGCACATTCTTACGCTCTTATACAATCATCCATACAGCCACTCTCACAATCACACACTCTCACTTATAGCCATTTATATACTCCAACACACACATATACTGCCTTTCACATATGTAGTTACTCACACATGTACCACTGAGATATACATTCACTCACTAACACACCCATACACACACTCACCCACCCATACAGTCCATCACAGATGCACTCTTTAAACCATGCACCCAGTGAATCACCCACTCACACATCTATGCACAGAGTCACACACACCCACCCACACAAACACTCAGGCACCCATACAAATACTCAGACAACCAATCAATAACCCATATAGACACTCATGTAGCTATTCACAAACCCATGCAGCCGCTTAAACACCAACAGACAGACGGATACAGACATTCACACAGTTTAGTCACTAACCTATGCATTCAGTAAGATACGTTTATTCACTCACTTGTAGAGTCAGTCACGCACCTACTAAATCATCCATTCAGACACTTATACACCCACTCATTCTTCAATACGCCTTTCCCTATATATATTAAACATATTTAAACTTTACAGAAACACACAGTCACTGGATGATGTCATCAGTGATGTCATCAGTGATGTCATTTGAGATGTCATCAGTGATGTCATGAGTGATGTCACTGAACATGTCATGAGTGATGTAATATGTGACGTCATCAGCAGTGCATTGCGGGGGCGCGAGTTATAGTTAGCTGAACTAACTATAACGGGGGAATTTCTCTGGTTTTGTACGAGTGAAATGTCCAACTAACTATAACTTTCCCTAAAACCTATGGTTTTTTTCAGTGAATTTCTAAGGTTTTTTAAATGCTAATTTCTAACTATAACGTGCCTGAAACCTATGGTTTTTTCAGTGAATATATATTTAATATACTATGTATACATGTGAAAATGTGTCGGTCCACCTGTTTACCTCGGTGGCATGGAAAAAATGGGTGGAACTGACGTCAGCACGCCGACGAGGTCCTCTTATGGCTCCTATGACGTCATATGGTGTCGCGAGCGGAGCCGTGCTATTATGACATCGTCGTCGACGTGGGAGAGCTAGGAAAGAATTCCCGTGGAATGCTGGCGCAGGGAATATTCACCTAAGTGTTCAGGCTAGTCCTTTGAGAGCAACTGTTTATGTTGCCACTCCAGAAACCGAAACCAGTGATCCGAGGGCAGAGGCCCTGCAGGTGGCACACGAGGTGGGGAGCCCAGTCGTGTGCACCGGCGGGGCAGCGAAGTGACAAGCACCACTACCCACAGAAAAGGTAACGAGGGCACTGAATAACACAGGATCTTCTCTTTGTATCTGACAGGAACAACAAGGTTAAAATGCCCTAGTTCCAAAATGTAGAATTAGTGCTACAACGGTCTTCAAGACGTCCTGCGATGGATGCCGCTTCTGCCTTCCGTACACTGAAGCCGGCACATGGGTCACGCGGTACGGTCATACTGCGGTGGGACGCACACTCGTTGACCTCTCATGGCACTGCTCCACACTTCGGGGACAACGCTTTCCATTAGCTGTGTTTTCTGATGACGTGTCGCGCCGGCCCTGTCCAACAGCAGAACCCCTTTAGATCCAAACAGACTCTTCCACTCTCTCACCGGAAGTGAAACCAGGCCACGCGGACACTTTCACAATACAACAGCCGGGAATGCACTTTTCGGTAAAAAAACACATTCCTTCCTCCTAATTTATCAAATAAACGACTCACTGAAGAACAGGGGCCAGCTTCGATCGGTAAACAGCCGATACAACGACTTTTTTACTTCGCAATACCATTACAACGCATGCATTACCATGCATGCGTTGTACATCGCAAAGTCATTACTACGCATTTTTTTAGAACGCATGGTCATTTACCACGCATGCCTTTACAACAAATTTTGTTGTACAGGTATGTATGGTAAATGACCATGAGTTCTACAGAGGCTGTTCCGTTTCCTCACAACGACGTGCACCGCCCCTTGGAGACGACATGAAGCAGGAACCACGAGGAGAGAGGAACCACGAGGAGTGAGAGGTAAGGGGGATTGGGCATGGGGTGGTGGTTACTTTTCTAGGGTTTAGGGTAGTGCAGTGTTGTTTGGGTAGTGTAGGGGGTTGTGCTGAGGGCAGTGTTTTAGGGTTTAGGGTAGTGCAGTGGTGTTTGTGTAGTGTAGGGGGTCGTGCTGGGGGTAGTGTTTTAGGGTTTAGGGTAGTGCAGTGGTGTTTGTATAGTGTAGGGGGTCGTGCTGGTGGTAGTGTTTTAGGGTTTAGGGTAGTGCAGTGATGTTTGTGTAGTGTAGGGGTCATGCTTGGGGTAGATTTAGGGTTTAGGGTAGTGCAGTGGTGTTTGTGTAGTGTAGGGGGTCATGCTGGGGGTAGTGTTTTAGGGTTTAGGGCAGTGCAGTGGTGTTTGTGTAGTGTAGGGGGTCGTGCTGGGGGTAGTGTTTTAGGGTTTAGGGTAGTGCAGTGGTGTTTGGGTAGTGTAGGGGGTCATGCTGGGGGTAGTGTTTTAGGGTTTAGGGTAGTGCAGTGGTGTTTGGGTAGTGTAGGGGGTCATGCTGGGGTAGTGTTTTAGGGTTTAGGGTAGTGCAGTGGTGTTGGTGTAGTGTAGGGGGTCGTGCTGGGGGTAGTGTTTTAGGGTAGTGCAGTGGTGTTTGGGTAGTGTAGGGAGTCGTGCTGAGGGTAGATTTAGGGTTTAGGGTAGTGCAGTGGTGTTTGGGTATTGTAGGGGGTTGTGCTGGGGGTAGATTTAGGGTTTAGGGTAGTGTAGTGGTGTTTGGGTAGTGTAGGGGGTCGTGCTGGGGGTAGATTTAGGGGTTAGGGTATTGCAGTGGTGTTTGGGTAGTGTAGGGAGTCGTGCTGGGGGGAGTGTTTTAGGGTAGTGCAGTGGTGTTTGGGTAGTGTAGGGGGTCGTGCTGAGGGTAGTGGTTTAGGGTTTAGGGTAGTGCAGTGGTGTTTGGGTAGTGTAGGGGGTACTGCTGGGGGTAGTGTTTTAGGGTATAGGGTAGTGCAATGGTGTTTGGGTAGTGTAGGGGGTACTGCTGGGGGTAGTGTTTTTGGGTTTAGGGTAGTGCAGTGGTGTTTGGGTAGTGTAGGGGGTACTGCTGGGGGTAGTGTTTTAGGGTATAGGATAGTGCAATGGTGTTTGGGTAGTGTGGGGGGTCGTGCTGGGGGTAGTGTTTTAGGGTTTAGGGTAGTGCAGTGGTGTTTGTGTAGTGTAGGGGGTAGTGTTTTAGGGTTTAGGGTAGTGCAGTGGTGTTTGTGTAGTGTAGGGGGTCGTGGCTGATATTTACTTGTTTATTTCCAAAGCGAGGCGGGCCTTGCAATCGGGCCCTTCCATCTGTTCCTCTTCCACAACTAGTATCTCAGTCGGCGGGCACTCCTTATGGCGAACTCCAAAACAAATCTTCTGACAGTGAGGGGTGCCACAGCCTTTCGGGTCGGGCCTGTTTAAGGTGTGTCAGACACCTCTAACATTCCACAGAAAACACGCTCCTTTCAGCAATGCATACAGGCCACACCAACGTGCTGCAAGTTTCTTTTATTCATTCAGGTAACTCAGCATAACGCGTTTCGAGGCTCCAAGCCTCTTAATCATATGCCTCTAATCAGGGGTGGGTTCGTTAGCTTTTAAAACGTAGCTAAACATTGAAGAGGGACCAATGTCCGGTTCATTTAATTAAAGATGCAGTTCATAATTCAAATAATTTGTTTTGCATTTATTTTGCTTTCACTGTCAGAAGATTTGTTTTGGAGTTCGCCATAAGGAGTGCCCGCCGGCTGAGATACTAGTTGTGGAAGAGGAACAGATGGAAGGGCCCGATTGCAAGGCCCGCCTCGCTTTGGAAATAAACAAGTAAATATCAGCAGGGTTTGCCAAAGGATTTTCCCGTGTACTTCGTGCTGCTGATGGATATCGGTCTTTCAAGGCAAGTGACAGAAAACTAAAAACGTGGTGGTAGCGGTATTGGCTTGTTTTCTACCGTGCCTACTGTATGCAGCCGCAATATGGAACTGTTCCCTGTAAAGGCGTTTAAGGCATGTGGCACATGGAGAAAACGAGATGAATTGCTGCCAAAAACAACATTGAAGAAATTAAGGGGCATATGTAGATAAAAATATATTTGCGATTCTGAAATTGCGATTTTCCGCGAATCGCATTTAGAGAATCGCAAATTCCGATGTAGGTAAAAAATCGCAAAAAAATAGCGATTACCAAAACTTCGCAGAATTAAGTAGCGATTACTGAAATTGCGATTCCTTAATTGCGAGAACGCAATTAAGGAATCGCAATTCCGAGAATCCTCAATTCAGGTGCAGAATGATGACATCACAACCAGGAAGTGTGACTGCCCATGCTGCACCTGATTGCCAGAAGCTGAGTGAGAGGCTGTGAGGAGAGTTGGAGATTTGTGCTCAGCAACTGAAAGCAGGAGAAATGGAGTCCCAGGGGACAGAGAAGCAGCAGGAAGTGAATACCAGAAAGAGGAAACAAAAATTTACAGAAAGGGAGCTGGAGGTCCTCACCCAGGAGATAGTCAGCAGCCATGACCTCCTATTTGGTAAACAGTCACTACGTGTGCCAGAGGCACGAAAACGAAAATTATGGACTGACATACAGGAGAGAGTGAATGCAATTGGCGTGACACACCGCTCAGTCGAAGACCTAAGAAAAAGGTGGTACGACATGCGGCAAAGGTCAAAGGAGAGGGTGGCTACAAGATTGGCTGAGGCCAAAAGACCGGTGGTGGGACGTCCACAGCAACAGACTCAACGCCCCTGGAGGAGCTGGTGGAGGGCACCCTTCAACCTGAGAGTGTGAGTGGCGTGGCTGACCTGGACAGCTCTGAACACCCAGACACCAGACAAGGTAAGATGCATGCCAAAACCCCCTGATTCATACCCAACCCACTCACACCCCCAGACACACAACCTGAGCGCAACTCCAGTACATGTCCACAAGCACACCCAGAAATGCATTATGGGAGATGTAGTCACATGCACTGATACCTGGAGCAGTGAGACACAGCAAGGTGGAATAGGGATGAGACATTCAGGAAATGATGACAACAGACAGATAGTACTCATATGATTTGAAAATTGTAAACTGTAATGCATTACAAATGCGAGACAAAACACAGAATTAATGTGTGCATTTAAATTCACAGCACCACCAACAACACAAGAACCCATGGCAGAAGGGGAGGACACAACAGAAAATGAGGACGAGGCAGGGCAGGATGAGCAGGGCGAAGTGAGACCATCAAACCCTGCGCCATGCAGACGGCGCAACATAGTGCCACCACTACCACAGCTGGAGGCAGAGGCAACAGACACAGCAGGAGAGGCACAGCCAGTCCGGAGGCAGCGTGCAGGACAGCAGACAACACAGTCCCCTGTACAATCCAGTGAAGGGAGTGGGCCGAGACGCAGGGCACGGCCGTCCACCAGCACTGCTCCTCCCGACGAAGACACTGTGTTCTCGGGCCTTGAAGGCAGCATGCTGGAAGCACAGCGCCTGCAAGTCAAAGGGATAAGGTCAATACAGCGCCAATTGTCTGCACACAATCATAACATGACAGAGATGCGGGTTGGTGTAATGGCCATGACAGGTGCACTGGAAGGCCTGTGCAGGGAGATGAGGAGAGACAGGGCAGCCAGGCGCAGGGAGAGACAGCGTCTTCACACCCGGCTGGACACATACACAAGAGCTGTCAACCGCCTGTCAACCGCCACATCCCTGCTGGCCCGAAGATGTGTCAGTATGCAGCATGAGATGGCTCACTGCTGCCAGGACGTGGGCAGGGGCCTGGTGCAGGTCACACATGCCGTGGACCAGATGTGCGCAGCTGCGACAGGTGGCATAGGCCCACTTAGCACATTGGATACGGACGAACAGTCCAGCAGGAGCAGCATCACCCCACCAATTCCAACGGACAGGCGCCGGAGTGTGCGCCAGGGGAGAGTAGATGATGACTCCAGGGAGGGCAGTGGGCACCCTGAGCGAGGGGCAAGTGGGCGTGCACGTAGGAGGTGAAGTAACATCAGGGACTAATGGCTATGTGTGAGGCAACACATACCATATGGACTTATTGGCTGATGGAAATACTTGCACTGTGGCACAAACATGTGCAAGCAATGTCAATGTAGTCACACTGTGTGACAGATGTATTCCTGCACCAAGGGAAATAAACATCACAGTTAAGCACCATTCTGTGGCATTGTGTCCTCATTACTCACTTAGAAGTAGTTATGTGTGATCTCATCTCGTCTCAGGCGCCCGGCAGCCGCCCCGGCCCCACCTGCTGGTCTGCGACGTGGAGATGGTCCCTCCTCATCTGATGTGTCTGTATCTGTCAGATCCACTGGGGTGCCTTTCTTGGTAGCGATGTTGTGTAGTATTG
Source organism: Calotriton arnoldi (assembly GCA_963921515.1). Classification (NCBI taxonomy): domain Eukaryota; kingdom Metazoa; phylum Chordata; class Amphibia; order Caudata; family Salamandridae; genus Calotriton; species Calotriton arnoldi. The sequence goes on from CAWUFW010003690.1 coordinate 476,140, forward strand.
CACAGGCAACCACGATTTTGCAACATGTCTCAGGGCTGTACTGCAGCGCACCTCCACTCTTATGGAGGCAGCGGAAACGGCTCTTAAGGATTCCGAAGGTCCTCTCAATGGCACAGCGTGTGGCTCTGTGGGCACTGTTGTACCTCCGCTCACCTGCAGTGGCTGGATTCAGGTACGGTGTAAGGATGTAGTCACGTACAGCATACGCACTGTCACCTGCTGGTTATAAGTAGAGTTATGTTCAATACTGTCCTGCCAGTTCAAACATTTACTGGTTGTGTGTTTGTAAGCCATACAATTACCTAGCAGGTAGCCCTCTCCAAAATCGCCATTTGTGAGTCTGCGATTTAATCCACAGTGGCGAAACATGAATGAGTCGTGTGTGCTTCCTGGGTATTTTGCCACAATATCAGTGATTATGTGTTTGGCGTTGCACACTACCTGGATGTTCAGGGAATGATATGACTTTCTGTTCCTAAACACATACTCATTCTGTGATGGGGGTGTGAGTGCGACATGGGTCCCATCTACGCAGCCAATGACGTGGGGGAATTGGGCTATTTGGTAGAATTCCTGCTTGGTCTGATCTAGTGCCTGTTGTGTGCTGGGAAATTGTATGTGGTGATGCAGCCTCTGAACCATTGCACCAAGGAAGGCGTGGAAGAAGCGCGAAAGTGCACTCTGTGAGACCCCTCCTGCTGTGGCTATCACCCCCTGAAAACTCCCTGATGCCAGGAGGTGCAGTGAGCACAGAACCTGGACATGGGTGGGAATGGTGTGTGCCCTGCATGTGGGGTGTTCCAGTATGGGCCTCAGCTCCTCTATTAACTCCAGGATGCTGTCTGGGTGCAGCCTGTAGTTCACATGGATCTCCTCCTCGGTCAGCTGGAAGAGGGTGATGCGTGCTCTGTAGATCCTTTCCTGGCGTATCCTTCTCTGTGTAGCATCTCTGATTCGCAGCCTCCTGGCTATCACATACAGCCCAGCCATGGTTGTAAATCCCAGTGGCATTGTGGGCCTGTTTAAATAGGTAGCACCTGGTTACCACCTGCTCAGAGTTGGTGGTAATTGAGAAGTGCAAATTTGCGAATTTCATGAAATCGCTAATTGCGACTTTTACCTACATCTCAATTTGCGAATTCGCATTTAGCGAGAACGGTAGTAGCGAATATCGCAAATGATGTGACGCTGATTGCGAATTTGCTAAATAATTCGCAGAATCATTGGTACGCAAAAAAGGTAATCGCTAATTTAGCGATTCCCATTTTTGCACAGCGGAAACCTTTCCTACATTGGAACGGTCTGTTTTGCGATCGCATACACCCTAATTTTTGCGATTCGCAGGGTTTGCGATCGCAAAACAGCTTCCTACATATGCCCCTAAGTTTTGTATAACAATCATGAGGTATTGTGGGTAATGCAGTCCTTAAACAATGGATTAAGAGAAGAACACAGAGCAGAAATGATCACGAAAGAAAGAAGAAAATACTTGATTTTCAAAGGACTTTCCTTTACAAACAAATAATAGTACTCTTCATTTCTGCAAAATAAATGCAAAACAAATTATTTGAATTATGAACTGCATCTTTAATTAAATGAACCGGACATTGGTCCCTCTTCAATGTTTAGCTACATATATATATATATATATATATATATATGTATATTACCTACTGGCGTTTGCCAGTAGGTAGTTGTAGTTACGACCTTGTTTCTATTCAAAAAGTGTTTTTTCTTTTGCCAATATCTTTGGCACTGTCTGATGAATCTTCGCGAACTTTTCACAACTAATGGCCTACTCACTTCAGCTGCTGTGTTGAAAGTTTCGGGGTGATTAGTCATGCGGGTGCCGAGAAAAAGGGGGGGTCCCAAAACACTTTTTCTCAATGTTAATTTCCATACGAAACTTCAGACACGGCTACAGCCCGAACTGCTGAACGGAATTACACCAAATTTGGCAAAAAGGTAGCTCTTGGTTCAGAAAGCACTCTTTTTGTTAAATGTTGTAAATCTGTTCAGTAGTTCCTGAGAAATGTAAACATTTCTCAGATATACAAATATCTCTGTGGAGGATCCGCGAACGCTCCCAATCTCGAGCCTGTAATCTGATTGGCTGCCAACAGTTCCAACCACGTTGGAAGTGTTGGCAGCCATCTTGTGACTCGGTTGAACCGAGTTGCAAGAAAAAGGTTAAAAAGCGTTAAAAATTAAGAAAAGGGGGCAGGGTAGAAACAACCTGACCCCTAGTGCCTGCTCAGGGAGTCCCACAAAACAATGCGTGGGGGGCTCCTGCCCCCCCATGCAGCCCTGGGGACCGCCGCCTCCCCGGGGCTATAGTTTTTAAAAGCGGGGTCCACACGGCCCATCAGCCCTGGGGACCGCCACCTCCCCGGGCTTTATTTTTAAAACAAAGGCATGGGGGGACTTCTATCCCCCCACAGCCCGGGGACCGCCACCTCTCCGGGGCTATGTTTAAAATGTAAAGTGTGGTGGGGGCTCAAGCTCCCCCACACAGCCCTGGTGACCACCGCCTCGCCAGGGCACTAATTAATTAAAGGCGGGGGTCCGTTGCAGACACCTGGCCCCTGGGACCACCACTTCCCCAGGGCTACACAGATGATGGGAGGGAGGCTGCCCGGCCCCCCTCCTAGAGCCCTCCATGGCCCTAGGAACCGCCACCCCCCAGGGCCGGCTCCAGCAATGTCCCGGGGTGCCCATCCCCTGGACATTGCAGCTTGCTATGGCATGGCGGGAGCAGTGCTCACGCCATACCATAGCAAACACTGCTTCGCTTCATGGAAGCGAAAGCAGGAAAATGCTCTTACTTCCATGGAGCGAAGCCGAATTGCTTTTGGGAAGAGGGAGCTGCATGTTAGCAGCTTCCTCTGCCCAAAAGCAATGTCTGCTCCTACAGGAGGCAGGGAGCCGGCAGGTACCGCAGGGGCCTTGGGCCTCCCCGCGGTCCTCAACGAAGTGGCCATGTTCCGGGGTGTGAGGTCCCAGGGACCGAAAATGGCCTGGGAAGGGGGGCCTCCCTTAAAAAACATAAAAATAAAAAAAATTATTGGCCGGGCCTCAGGGGATGGGATCCCCGAGGACGAAATCTGAAACATTTAATCACTCACTTATACAGTCAGTCACGCACCCACTAAATCATCCATACAGACACTCATCCACCCACTTATTCTTCAAATATATCTTGGCGTATATATATATAACATTCTTAAACTTTTTAGAAACACTCAGTCACTGGATGATGTCATCAGTGATGTCATTTGAGATGTTATCAATGATGTCATCAGTGAAGTCACTGACCATGTCATGAGTGATGTAATATGTGGCCTCATCAGCAGTGCATTGCGGGGGCACAAGTTATAGTTAGCTCAGCTAACTATAACAGCTAAATTTCTCTGGTTTTGTACGAGTAAAATATCAGCCTAACTAAAGCTTTCTTGTAACCTGTGGTTTTTTCAGTGAATATATATATATATTTCAGATGTTATTAGTGATTTCATGATTGATGTCTTAGAACTTGTCATCAATGATTCTTTTTAAGTTCACAATGTTAATGTTGTCATTGACAACTTCACAAAACTCTAAAGTTTCTATAACCTTTGGTTTTTTTCAGTATATATATATATATATATATATATATATATATATATATTATCTACTGGCGGTCGCCAGTAGATAGTTATAGTTAGGACCTATTTTCCATAGGAAATTCGCAACATTCTATTTGAAATAACTCTTGCGTTGGTTGACGAATCTTCGCGAAATTTTTGAACTTTGTGGCCCGCTCCAGTCCGCTCCTATCCTGAAAGTCTCGGGGTGATTCGTCAAGCGATGGCTGAGAAAAAAGGGGGGTCCCAAAACGTGTTTTCCCCATTCATTTTCCCATAGGAAACTTTAGCCACGGCTACAGCCCGAACTGCTGAACGGAATTACACCAAATTTGGCAAAGAGGTAGTTCTTGGTTCAGAAAGAACCCTTTTTGTTAAATGGTGTAAATCCGTTCAGTAGTTCCTGAGAAAATCAAAAGGAAAATCACATATATATCTATGGCCGCGTTGGATTCGCGCACCCTGAGCGCACCCTGCGCGCACCGTCCCGATCACGAGCTGCATGCTAATTGGCTGTCAACACTCCAAATCAGGAAGTGTTGGCAGCCATTTTATGCCTCGGTAGAACCGAGGCACAGAAACAAGTGCGCAAAACGCACAAAGGGGGCAGGGTAGAAACACCCTGACCCCCTAGGTCTGCTCAGGGGGTCCCACAAGGACCCCCTGGGCAGAAAAAAGCATTTTTTTTTTAAAACGGCGGGATGCGCTTAGGGTGCGCGGTTCCGCCGATTAAAAAAAAAAAAACACACAGGAAACAAGTGTGCAAAACGCACAAAGGGGGCAGGGTAGAAACACCCTGACCCCCTAGGTCTGCTCAGGGGGTCCCACAAGGACCCCCTGGGCAGAAAAAAGCATTAAAAAAAAAAAAAAAAACGATCCTGCCGCATGCCCTGCCCCCTTCCTTTACCACTCTGCACACGCCCCTTTTTACACATCTCTGCAACGCAGCTCTGTGGCGCTTTTTGGAGGTACATGGTGGGCTAGTTGGACTCCGGGGACCCTCAGGATTCAAGCGGACTTAATTCCCCAACTTAAAATGCGCCACGGGCGCGTTTGCACAGTGGTGAAGGGAGGGGCGGGGCTTCAGGTGACATGTGTGCAAACAGGCCCGTTGCGCGTTTTAAGATGGGGAATTAAATCCCCTTCAATCCTGAGGGTCCCTGGGGGCCAACTAGCCCACCAGGTACGTCCAGAAAGCACCACAGAGCTGCGTTGCAGAGAGGTGCAAAAGGGGCGTGGCCTCTGAACACCTCTCTGCAACGCAGCTCTCTGGCGCATACTGGAGGTATCTGGTGGGCTACTTGGCCCCTAGGGACCCTCGGGATTGAGGAGGATTTAATTCCCCATCTTAAAACGCGCCACGGGGCCTGTTTGCAGACATGTCACCTGAAGCCCCGCCCCTCCCTTCACCACTGTGCAAATATTCCTCTAAAATCAGCCGAACTACGAATTCCGATTTACTCACCTGTTATCAGGAGAGACCTCAGTGCTGCATCTTTGAGCCCAGTACTGATCCTGAAAAGTAATTTTAACCGTACTTACCAGTAACTTGAATTTCCTTCCATAGAATATCATTGCCTGCTTTTTGCTGAAAAAGTTTCTGTGTCGATTTTTGAAACATACAAATATTCCTCTAAAATCAGCAGAACTACGAATTCCGATTTACTCACCTGTTATCAGGAGAGACCTCAGTGCTGCACCTTTGAGCCCAGTACTGATCCTGAAAAGTAATTTTAACCGTACTTACCAGTAACTTGAATTTCCTTCCATAGGCTAACATTGACTGGTTTCACTTGGAAATTCTTCTAAGTGTGGAGTTTTGGAACTTTATAATATTCCTCTAAAATCAGCCGAACTACGAATTCCGATTTACTCACCTGTTATCAGGAGAGAACCAAGTGCTGCATCTTTTAGCCCAGCACTGACCCTGAAAAGTAATTCTAACCGTATTTACCAGTAACTTGTATTTCCTTCCATAGGAATCCATTGTCTGGTTTTCAGCAGAAAAGTTTCAGTGTCGATTTTCACAAACTACAAATATTCCTTAAAAATCGCCTGTATGACTTAAACACATTATTTCAACTGTTTACAGGAGATGCACCAGTGCTGGATCCAGGATCCACCACTGAGTAAGAAAAAGTAACGATAACACTACTTACCTGCTAAGTGAATTTCCTCCCATAGGATAACATTGGTGATTCTATGTGAAAAAGTTTCTAAGTGTCAACTTTTAAAATACAATAATATTCCTTAAAAATCACTACTGTAACCAAAACGCTTTTACTCAACTGTTTACAGGAGATGTCCCAGGACTGAATCTAGGATCCAGTCCTGTGGTTAGAAAAATTAATCCATAAAGTAACTAATTGCATTTAACTAGAAATTCACATTGAGCTCAATGTTGCATTGTGTTTGAAATTGTGTTGCCCATTGCAACAACTGTAACTACTGTACTTAAAAGTCTATTGCCTATTTGCAAAGTATTTAAACTAAAGTAATTCATTCTGAGAAAGTATATTTTGTAATGTAATGTATAATGTAATTATAATGTAATTTAAAAAATAAAATATCTAAAAATAAATAGTTTAAAAAAATGTAGTAAATCAGTATCAAAAAAATAAATATAACAATTAATACATTTAAAAATTGTCATTTACAAAACCTTTGAAATTCACTGAAAAAAACCATAGGTTTCAGACATGTTATAGTTAGGAATTAGCATTTAAAAAACCTTTGAAATTCACTGAAAAAACCATAGGTTTCAGGCACGTTATAGTTAGAAATTAGAATTTAAAAACCTTACAAATTCACTGAAAAAACCATAGGTTTTAGAGACAGTTATAGTTAGTTGGACATTGCACTCGTACAAAACCCGTGAAATTCCCCCGTTATAGTTAGTTCAGGTAACTATAACTCGCGCCCCGCAATGCACTGCTGATGACGTCACATATTACATCACTCATGACATGGTCAGTGACATCACTGATGACATCACTGATGACATCTCAAATGACATCACTGATGACATCACTGATGACATCATCCATGTGATAATTTGATGCATCTTCTCACACCCTAATATAACTTTTGATACACCCACTGTAAATTACAGACTGCCATTGTCAAAACCATAGACACTCCAACACCAATTACTATATACACACTCACTGATTCTTAGGTCTACACACACACATCTACTCACTCACCCGTACAGTCACTCATACTTATAGTCACTCAGTACAGGACTATTATATGCACTCATACACCTACATAGACACTGACACACCGCCACTCATCCATAGAGGTACTCACACACCTAGTCAGTCATGCAAAAAATTAAGCACACACCCATTTACTCACCTATACAGTTATACACACACCAGCTCACTTACTCATATACAAATACTAGCACATTCTTACGCTCTTATACAATCTCTGATACAAGCACACACTCATCCATACAGTCACTCTCACAATGCTTCTGAATCCAGCAATCGGTTACACGGGGGAAGAGAGCCACGCACAGCGGGTCTGACGGACTCCATTCCGCAGGCTCCTCCGCTCCAATTCAGCACTGCCTGTAGCCTGTAGCGCCCGGAGGCGCTTAAAAGCAACGCCGAGGCTCCCGCAGCGCGGGACGCTTCTGAATCCAGCAATCGGTTACACGGGGGAAGAGAGCCACGCACAGCGGGTCCGACGGACTCCATTCCCCAGGCTCCTCCGCTCCAATTCAGCACTGCCTGTAGCCTGTAGCGCCCGGAGGCGCTTAAAAGCAATGCCCGTCAGCGACCGGAGGAGGCCGGGCTGGGCCAATTCTCTGGGCTGTCACAGCACTAAGTTTGAAAGTTATTTCTTAAGGAGACTGAGGCGTTGGATGGACCATAACAAATATTTTAAGGTACTGCTAATTACTTTTTAAATCAGATCGCCCAAGTTTTTTATAGCGCCTTCATATAGAGTCAGGGGGCCTTAGTGGTTTAGCGTCTATAATGGGTAAAAGAAAAATACCTGCTGCACAGGGGGGTACGCCGGGGGTTTGCATGGCGGGCAAAATTGATTCATTTCTGACCAAAGCTGCCCATGCAATTACTCATGAGATAGCCCTGACTGAGCGAAGGCTATCCATAGAGGCTGGAAAATGTCTTCAATCTCATACTACAAGGGAGGAGGGAGAACAAGGAAACTTCACAGCTGTTATGGCCCATTCAGAATATCCAGCAGCTCCAGCAGCCTTTGCACCCCCAAGTCAAATATCTACCCCTGACGAACTTAACAGGTCTTCTAATATCCCAGTTGAGAAAACTGATGAGGGAAATGAAGCGGCCCCAGATTTACCACCACCGCCCAAGAGAAAACGACCTGCACATAATAAATCTCCAAGGAAATTGCTTCGGCTACAAACTTGGACACAACCATCTCCAGATCAGGTTTTGAACAATGAGCATTTATTAGATTCTCTATTTATAAAACTTGAATTAATGACAAAAACACTGTTGGTGCCAATAATACAAAAAATTGAAAATGTTGAGGAATTATTTTACAGTTTGTCTATTAACTGCAATAAATGTGCCACGACTTTTGTGCAAAAATCTATGGGGACAGGGGCAGAAATTCCATTTCGAAGTAAGAACCAATCCCAACCCGACCTACCGGGCCAATGCTTAAATATTGTAGGAACTAATGATACAGTTAGTAGACTTAGCCAGTCAATAACATCTGAGGTGACGAGACGGGTAGTTAAGAGCCCTGAGGTAGTCCAGGATAGAAGACTCCTGAACCCTGAGAGGGCACTGTCACCTATACGTAATCAGCCTAACCATGGCACTTTTAAAGTTGCGAATCAAAGTACCCTTGTCTTGCCCCTTGCTTCTGCCCCGTTAGTAGCAGTTTTATTGGAGGTCCCTCTTCTCTCATAAGATACTAGGGAAACCACTCAGGACCTAATGCATAAAGTGACCCATTGGTGTTCTAAAAATGTAATAAACGGCCAGAACATATCATCTGACATTATTATGGCCAGAAGAGTGGGGTGGATAGGCTACCAAACAAAAAAGCTTGGCATAGGAGACTGTATAGTTGTTAACTTTAAGGACCCAGATAAAACCGAAATGTTAACACGCTGTGCATACCAGAGCAGTTCAAATTCTCAAATCAGGGTAGTCTCATTACAATATTTTTACCCGACAAGCCAGCGCAGATGCCCTATGCAATGGCAATGGCAAACAGTTCGGAAATCAGGTAGTCCTGTTGTTAAAACTAATACAGAAAATAATTTACTATTGAGTAACAGATTCCAACCCTTAGTAAGTCTCCAAAATTTGGACAAAAATGACTGACTAGAGTTAGAAGATAAAACTTGTCAGGGTATACCCCCAAGTAATATGACCTCAATTGCACAAATTCTACCAGTTCTGGATCCTGTTGAAATATCTATAAAATTCCAGAATCTTCCCCCACCCTAATTCCCACTGTGGCTAAATATGAAAAGGTCCTCTCATGGAACATAGCGGGATTAAGGTCTAAAAGAGGAAACCTAATCTGGGAACATTTTCTTTCAATGCATCATATTATTGCCCTACAGGAAACCTGGGAAGCAAATGATTGTTTTTATTTAGATGGTTTTACTTCGTTTCATAAATGTGCAACTTCATCGAATATGGGTAGAGCTAGAGGTGGTTTGCTGCTAATGTTCTCACTAAAGCTTTCTTGTAAGACACGTTTGGTTGACTGCAAATCTGAGAACGTTTTGGCTGTAGAACTGTCTTTTAAGAATCGTGCCACTGTGTTAGTGATAAACTTTTGTAATTCTTTCTCTAGAGGGCATGAGTTGGAACATCTACAAGTTTTAAAGGAGTTTCTGGAATGTTATGAAGAGACCAAACAAGTTTATTATGATGTAATAAGTTTAGGGGATTTTAATATTCATCAATGTTATTTAAATTGTGTTATAAGCCAGGACCAGGGGAAATTTACTTTTTCACAAAACCACTTTAAGCACACACCCTCAGGTATTTTGTTTGAATTTATTCTTTCGAACCAAAATGTATGCTGCCTTAAACAAATGGACAATGTAGCTCCAGTACCCACTTATGTAGGAAATGGAAAAGTTAGCATTATTGATTACATTTTATTGTCTGCTCCGTTAATTTCGTTTACTGAGGACTTATTGGTTACTTGGCTAGGTTTTAGCGACCATAATCCACTTACTGTTGCCATATTACTCTCTGCAATCGAAACCGGAGATCTGGCCAGTTGTCTGACAAACACAAATATTAGCACTAAAGATCAGGGATGCAGGCTAAAGTGGGAAACAATAGTCCCAGACAACTTTTTTAATAACTTGTATACAGTTTGTGCCCTTGAAATCGAGTCCTCTTTAGATCCCGTTATACAGGACAGTTCTACTTTAACAGCCTTCGGGAAATTAACAACACAAATTCAATCTGACCTCACAATTTTTGGTGGGACCAGACGCCAGAAGGCTGTAAGATGGTTCAATGGAGCATGCTCAATAACCCATAGAGAGCTTATACAGGCACTAAAAAATACCCTTAGGGATAAAACCGAAATTAGGGAGAAAAGAAAGGCCTATAAGACAGCAGTTTGCCACAGGAAAAAGGAGCTAAGGGAACAAGCATGGGTAGCCCTACAACAGGCCAGCGTACTGAAAGATAGCTCGAATTTCTGGTCGGTAGTCAATAGTCCCTTTCTTTCTGAATCCCCTAACACTAACTCTGACTGTCTAATTGCAGCAGACAAATGGGTATCGCATTTTGGAAACATCTTTAGTGATGTAAATTTGGGAGAACCAAAGGAATATAGGGAAGGGGACCAAACCAGCACATTACTTCACTTTAGTGTAGAGGAGGTCTACGAAGCAATTGTGTCTACATCTACTGGGAAGGCCCCAGGCCCAGATGGGGTACCGGCCGATCTATACAAAGCAGACCCTAATGTATGGGCTAGCATTTTGACAAATATTTTTAATGCTGCATGTTTACACGGACAACCAACATCTTGGGGGAAGGCAGTCATTGTTCCAATATTTAAAAAGGGCGCAAGGGATGAACCTATATGTTATAGGCCGATCTCACTTTTAGATTCTGCAGCAAAAATTATGGGAAAAACTGTACTCAATCGATTAACGAAGTGGCTAGATGATCGAAATGTTATTTCCAACCTGCAATATGGTTTTAGGCCAGGAAAAGGGACCTTGGACCAATGCTTAAATTTACACCTAGCGGTAGGGAAGTATACCATCGCTAAAAAGGGTATAATACATCTAGCATTTATGGACCTGACACAAGCCTTCGACTGTGTTAACAGATCAAAATTATGGTCCATCTTAAGTGATATGGGTCTCGAACCAGAGCTTGTAGATTTTTTACATGCTATCCATGAGAATAACACAGCGGCCGTCAGATATAATAGCAATGGGGATCTGACAACCGCCTGGGATGTCAAAAGAGGGGTACGCCAAGGTTGCATCCTGGCCCCCCTCTTATTTACACTATATATAAATAATTTGGGAGATTCTTTAATAGTAAGTTGCAAAGACATCCCGAGATTTGGTGATAAGATGATCCCCGCACTTTTATATGCAGACGACACAGTCATACTAGCTAGAACAGCGGTGGTACTCCAATCACTTTTAGATGCTTTTACAGTTTTTATGGACTCTCTAGATCTTTCGACAAATTTTAAGAAATCGCATACGATGTCTATTGGCCCTGGCAAGTCTCAAAAAAAGTTTAAATTTTACTGCAAAGGGACAGAACTAATGAAGGTTCCAACTTTCCCTTATTTGGGTGTACTTTTCGATGAGCGTGCTTCATGGTGTCCACAACTTTCGCAAAAAAGAACACTCTTGCCAGAGCTACAGGGGCAACACTAAATTTTGCAAAAAGATTGGGGTCAAAACCCATTCCGGCCTTGCTGAAGATATATAAGGAAAAATGCATCCCCATGGCAACCTACGGTAGTGACCTTTGGGGATACAAAGAAGGAAAGGATATTCAGCTCGAGGAAGACAAGTTCCTACGTAAGATTCTGGCAGTTCCGCAATCCACCCCTGCATATATAATACATGAAGAACTAGGGATGGGTTATATATCAGATTATATCGCAGTGGCTCCATTAATGCGCTGGCTTAGAGTTTGGGCAAGTCCCATCACAAATTTAAACCAAACAATAATAACTGATTGTGTAGCGCTAGATAGAGCTGAACATATCCCCTGGTTAAAGTATTTAAGGGAACTGACAAGCTGGCTAGGTTGCCCTGATTTATTTATAAGCCCCAAACCCATGGACAAAATTAAAATTAGAAATATTAAATATCAGTTTTTGATAAAGCGCCAGGGATTAAGGGAAGAAAAGGAGTTGCTAAAACCGACGGTAAGACGCCATGCTTCTTTATTGATGCAAAACCAAGTCCAACCTTATTTATTAATTGTTGGTAACCCCTTCCATCGTTTTGTTTTAATAAGATTTCGTTTGCAAATGGCTCCCTGGTTTCTGTCAGTTCCTCAGGGCTTTTTAAACCTTGTGATAATTTCTCTGAACAGGATACCCTTCATTTTATTTTTTTCTGTGACTATTATGCTTCTTTATGCAAGAAATTTATATTACCACTACTCAGAGATTGTCACTTTGTACAAGCTAGGCCAGCCCTATTATATCTCCAGATGTTAGCTTCCCCCATGGTCTGTTTTGGGGTTGCAAGTTTTCTAACGGGAGCCATTAGGCGCAGGAAAAATTTGGTCTTTTGAATTGTTATTATACCTTTTATATGATTTTATCTAGAGGCCCACTAAAAAGAGGATTATTTTATCTGATTGAGTCCGCTTTATTGCACTTTGCACTTTATAGAAAGCTCGGTACTGTAAATTTAGCTGGTCTTGGTCCCCTGACTGATAATAGGTGTGTTACAAATGCGGAATATTTTATTTTGAGCTTGTTCCTTTTTGCACTTTGCACTTTATAAAAAGTTCTTGTACTGTATGTATCCTAGGGCTAGATTTTCTGGTCATTTGCAGGAATAACACAAGAGTAGCCTATTTTGTACTTAATATTGTTTGTCTATTTTGCACTATGTATTTTATAAATTGTTATTGTCGTGTATGTATTTTAAGCCTTGGTTACCTGGCTGATATATATTTTTTTTTTTAGTTTTTACAAATGTTTTAAAGAAACGTATGGTTGCATGATATGTTTTCTTTTATGACATTAAGTTGTCGAATAAAGCATTCTTGACTGACTGACACTCTCACAATCACACACTCTCGCTTATAGCTATTTATATACTCCAACACACATATATACTGCCTTTCACATATGTAGTTACTCACACATGTACCACTGGGACATACATTCACTCACTAACACACACTTACACACACTTACCCACCCATACAGTCTATCACAGATGCACTCTTGAAACCATCCACCCAGTGAATCACCCACTCACACATCTATGCACAGAGTCGCACACACCCCACCCACACAAACACTCAGGCACCCATACAGATACTCAGACAACCAATCAATAACTCATATAGACACTCATGTAGCTATTCTCAAACCCATGCAGCCACTTACACAGCAACAGACAGACGGATACAGACATTCACCCAGTTTAGTCACTAACCCATGCATTCAGTAAGATACGTTTAATCACTCACTTATAGAGTTAGTCACGCACCTACTAAATCATCCATTCAGACACTTATACACCCACTCATTCTTCAATACGCCTTTCCCTATATATATTAAACATATTTAAACTTTACAGAAACACACAGTCACTGGATGATGTCATCAGTAATGTCATTTGAGATGTCATCAGTGATGTCATCAGTGATGTCACTGACCATGTCATGAGTGATGTAATATGTGACGTCATCAGCAGTGCATTGCGGGGCGCAAGTTATAGTTACCTGAACTAACTATAACGGGGGAATTTCACGGGTTTTGTACGAGTGCGATGTCCAACTAACTATAACTGTCCCTAAAACCTATGGTTTTTTCAGTGAATTTGTAAGGTTTTTTAAATGCTAATTTCTAACTATAACGTGCCTGAAACCTATGGTTTTTTCAGTGAATTTCAAAGGTTTTGTAAATGACAATTTTTAAATGTATTAATTGTTATATTTATTTTTTGATACTGATTTACTACATTTTTTTAAACTATTTATTTTTAGATATATATATATATATATACATTACCTACTGGCGGTCGCCAGTAGGTAATTATAGTTAGAACCTAGTTTCCATAGGAAAAGCGAATTTTGATTTGCCAATATCTTTGGCGCCGTTTGACGAATCGTTGCGAAATTTTTAAAACTAATGGGTCGGCCCTCTCAGTTTCTCTGTTGAAAGTTTCAGGGTGATTCGTGAAGCGGGGGTTGAGAAAAAGGAAATTTTGGAACAGGCTGCAGCCAGAACTGCTGAACGGAATTACACCAAATTTGGCAAAAAGGTAGCTCTTGGTTCAGAAAGCGCCCTTTTTTTTAAATGGTGTAAATCCGTTCAGTAGTTTTTGAAATATTAAAGGAAAAAGAAATATAGATATCTAGGCGGAGCCTAACCACACATCTCCTCCCGAGCACAAGCTTCATTCTAATTGGCTGCCAACACTCCAAACCAGGAAGTGTTGGCAGCCATCTTGTGCCTCGCATCGAGTGAAAATCAAAAAGGTGACACATACATTGCAAACAAGAAAAGGGGGCAGGGTAAAAACACCCTGACCCCCCCAGACCTGCTCAGGGGGTCCCACAGGGACCCCAGGCCCAAAAAAAGCATTTGGGGGCCCACGGGGGCCCCCGCAGCCCCGGGGACCGCCACCTCCCAGGGGCTTATTTAATTGTATGCGGGGGCACGCGGTGCGGGGCACGCGATGGTATAAACTGCCCTTTACGGATCGTTTGTGTGTTGTGTGTTATAAAAACAGAAACAGCATATTCCCTAACGAGTCTGTTACATAGCACGCCCAAACAGCAAGTGCTAATGATTGAGTGCCCATGTGCGCACTGGTAGACCCCGGTGCAAATTAAGCAGTAGTTTAAAGTCTAAAATTGCCAAACTGATGTAGCAGCATGGTTGCCTGCTCCAAAAAGATGAAAGGCTGAGCGCTAGAACACGTGGTCTCTGCAGCAGGCTCTCTTCACACTGAGCTATCCGTCCATGTGGGCTTGTGCCTTAGCATCATCACACTCGCCGGTTTGTGTGTTATAAAACAGAAACAGCATATTCCCTAACGAGTCTGTTACACAGCATGCTCAAAGAGCAAGTGCTAATGATTAAGTGCCCATGTGCGCACTGGTAGACCCCGGCTCAAATTAAGCAGTAGTTTAAAGTCTAAAATTGCCAAACTGATTTAGCAGCATGGTTGCCTGCTCCTAAAAGATGAAAGGCTGAGCGCTAGAACACGTGGTCTCTGCAGCAGGCTCTCTTCACACTGAGCTGTCCGTCCATGTGGGCTTGTGCCTTAGCATCATTACACTCGCCGGTTTCTGTGTTGTGTGTTATAAAACAGAAACAGCATCTTCCCTAACGAGTCTGTTACACAGCACGCCCAAAGAGCAATTGCTAAGGATTAAGTGCCCATGTGCGCACTGGTAGACTGCGGCGCAAATTAAGCAGTAGTTTAAAGTCTAAAATTGCCAAACTGATGTAGCAGCATGGTTGCCTGCTCCAAAAAGATGAAAGGCTGAGCGCTAGAACACGTGGTCTCTGCAGCAGGCTCTCTTCACACTGAGCTGTCAGTCCATGTGGGCTTGTGCCTTAGCATCATTACACTCGCCGGTTTGTGTGTTGTGTGTTATAAAAAAGAAACAGCATATTCCCTAACGAGTCTGTTACACAGCACGCCCAAAGAGCAAGTGCTAATGATTAAGTGCCCATGTGCGCACTGGTAGACCCCGGCGCAAATTAAGCAGTAGTTTAAAGTCTAAAATTGCCAAACTGATGTAGCAGCATGGTTGCCTGCTCCTAAAAGATGAAAGGCTGAGCGCTAGAACACGTGGTCTCTGCAGCAGGCTCTCTTCACACTGAGCTGTCCGTCCATGTGGGCTTGTGCCTTAGCATCATTACACTCGCCGGTTTGTGTGTTGTGTGTTATAAAACAGAAACAGCATATTCCCTAACGAGTCTGTTACACAGCACGCCCAAAGAGCAAGTGCTAATGATTAAGTGCCCATGTGCGCACTGGTAGACCCCGGCGCAAATTAAGCAGTAGTTTAAAGTCTAAAATTGCCAAAGTGATGTAGCAGCATGGTTGCCTGCTCCTAAAAGATGAAAGGCTGAGCGCTAGAACACGTGGTCTCTGCAGCAGGCTCTCTTCACACTGAGCTGTCCGTCCATGTGGGCTTGTGCCTTAGCATCATTACACTCGCCAGTTTGTGTGTTGTGTGTTATAAAAACAGAAACAACATATTCCCTAACGAGTCTGTTACACAGCACGCCCAAAGAGCAATTGCTAATGATTAAGTGCCCATGTGCGTACTGGTAGACTCCGGCGCAATTTAAGCAGTAGTTTAAAGTCTAAAATTGCCAAACTGATGTAGCAGCATGGTTGCCTGCTCCTAAAAGATGAAAGGCTGAGCGCTAGAACACGTGGTCTCTGCAGCAGGCTCTCTTCACACTGAGCTGTCCGTCCATGTGGGCTTGTGCCTTAGCATCATTGCACTCGCCGGTTTGTGTGTTGTGTGTTATAAAAGAGAATCAGCATATTCCCTAACGAGTCTGTTACACAGCACGCCCAAAGAGCAAGTGCTAATGATTAAGTGCCCATGTGCGCACTGGTAGACCCCGGCGCAATTTAAGCAGTAGTTTAAAGTCTAAAATTGCCAAACTGATGTAGCAGCATGGTTGCCTGCTCCTAAAAGATGAAAGGCTGAGCGCTAGAACACGTGGTCTCTGCAGCAGGCTCTCTTCACACTGAGCTGTCCGTCCATGTGGGCTTGTGCCTTAGCATCATTACACTCGCCGGTTTGTGTGTTGTGTGTTATAAAACAGAAACAGCATATTCCCTAACGAGTCTGTTACACAGCACGCCCAAAGAGCAAGTGCTAATGATTAAGTGCCCATGTGCGCACTGGTAGACCCCGGCGCAAATTAAGCAGTAGTTTAAAGTCTAAAATTGCCAAACTGATATAGCAGCATGGTTGCCTGCTCCTAAAAGATGAAAGGCTGAGCACTAGAACACGTGGTCTCTGCAGCAGGCTCTCTTCACACTGAGCTGTCCGTCCATGTGGGCTTGTGCCTTAGCATCATTACACTCGCCAGTTTGTGTGTTGTGTGTTATAAAAACAGAAACAGTATATTCCCTAACGAGTCTGTTACACGGAACGCCCAAAGAGCAAGTGCTAATGATTAAGTGCCCATGTGCGCACTGGTAGACCCCGGCGCAATTTAAGCAGTAGTTTAAAGTCTAAAATTGCCAAACTGATGTAGCAGCATGGTTGCCTGCTCCAAAAAGATGAAAGGCTGAGCGCTAGAACACGTGGTCTCTGCAGCAGGCTCTCTTCACACTGAGCTATACGTCCATGTGGGCTTGTGCCTTAGCATCATCACACTCGCCGGTTTGTGTGTTGGGTGTTATAAAACAGAAACAGCATGTTCCCTAACGAGTCTTTTACACAGCACGCCCAAAGAGCAAGTGCTAAGGATTAAGTGCCCATGTGCGCACTGGTAGACCCCGGCTCAAATTAAGCAGTAGTTTAAAGTCTAAAATTGCCAAACTGATGTAGCAGCATGGTTGCCTGCTCCTAAAAGATGAAAGGCTGAGCGCTAGAACACGTGGTCTCTGCAGCAGGCTCTCTTCACACTGAGCTGTCCGTCCATGTGGGCTTGTGCCTTAGCATCATTACACTCGCCGGTTTGTGTGTTGTGTGTTATAAAACAGAAACAGCATGTTCCCTAACGAGTCTGTTACACAGCACGCCCAAAGAGCAAGTGCTAAGGATTAAGTGCCCATGTGCGCACTGGTAGACCGCGGCGCAAATTAAGCAGTAGTTTAAAGTCTAAAATTGCCAAACTGATGTAGCAGCATGGTTGCCTGCTCCTAAAAGATGAAGGGCTGAGCGCTAGAACACGTGGTCTCTGCAGCAGGCTCTCTTCACACTGAGCTGTCCGTCCATGTGGGCTTGTGCCTTAGCATCATTACACTCGCCAGTTTGTGTGTTGTGTGCTATAAAAGAGAAACAGCATATTCCCTAACGAGTCTGTTACACAGCACGCCCAAAGAGCAAGTGCTAATGATTAAGTGCCCGTGTGCGCACTGGTAGACCCCAGCGCAAATTAAGCAGTAGTTTAAAATCTAAAATTGCAAAACTGATGTAGCAGCATGGTTGCCTGCTCCTAAAAGATGGTCTCTGCAGCAGGCTCTCTTCACACTGAGCTGTCCGTCCATGAGGTAGTCAGTTGGTAGAGTGAGAGGTATCTAAAATGGTGGACAAGATGCAGTTTTTTAAAAAGTAGATAATTTATTGGGTGTTTAAGGACATTGTACATTTAAAAATAGGGTGCATGTTTCTGTCTTTAAAAAGCATGTTTCTTATTGGTTAGTAAAAAATGTATGAAAGTTACAGTAGATAGGATAAACTCATATATTGCAAAGTCAACCACACCTGCTGTTTGCATTTGCAACATTGTGGTGAACTTGAAAATATGCTGAACTTGTGACCTGTCAGTTAATTGGAATGTTCCATGAACTGTTACTATGGAAACTGGCATTAAGCAAATTTGAAATTATCTAGGAAGGCTTGTGATTTGTTACTTACATGTATTTGTGTGGAGAAAGAGAGGGAAACTTTGCCATTACTGGTGCTACCTTGCTGAGACTGGTGCATTACATTGATTGTGTGCATAAGAAAATCTTTTATGAGTTTGCGATATTTTAAATTCTACAAATCTATTTGGAAGGTGAGTTATAAGTTTGTGAGGTGTATTATGGATTAGGTTTATTTTAAACTTTAAAAATAATTTAAAATCTGTGGTGTTTGAAATATATTAATAAATGTACAGATGTGTATTGTAGTTTGTTTTATTGTAGCAAAACATTGTTTGAAATACATTTTGAATACTAATAAGTGTATATTGGAAGATGGATTAGTGATTGTGCTAGTTTGTTTTAGTGTGTGGATATGTACATTTGTAGTATACCGCATAATTTTAACTGTTGCTTTAAATTTGGAGGTGGAGTCTGTCAAGTTTTAAGGTGTGCATGGACTTCTGTCTTAAGTATGTTTCTACTTGTGTATGTATTTTCATATGTCGTAGACATTTGAAGGTGCATGATGTATAATAAAGAGGTGTTGTTGCTTTTTATGTGGTAGACTCATGACTGGGGGGCATATTCACAAGGAGCTATTGCCGAATTAACGGCACTTTATCGCAGCCAAAGTCGTGATAAATTTACCCCCCCATTCACAAGCCTGTGTTAACAGCCCACAGCACCAGTTTACCCGCGATAGCAGCTGCAAAAAACATCGCCACAGAGGACCCTCGCAAATATTGCTAATGAGATGCAGAGTAGGTGTTCCCGTGACAAAAGCCGAGACAACAGCACACCTCAACATTCGCAACGAGCAGCCACATCCGCGATAAAAACAGAAAACAGGCGATAAGGCGCGTTAGCACCAGGAAATCTACACCTGCTTTGCCCTGGTGTAAAGTCGGACGGCAGCCAGCACCACAAAAGGGAGCACAGCCCAGGGCCACATCCGAAGGGCAACAGATGCCATGGAGCCACCCATCATGCGTCCCGGACACCCAAGAGGGCCACAACACCCACCGCCACCACCTCCAGGACCACCCCTCCCTGGCACCCCCCCCGACCAAAGACATGCCACATCAGCCACACCTAAACCTGTACAGAATATTCCGCCTGATGCCGCACAATCACAACTGGTGACATGCATGTGTCGTCACAGAAATGAGCAGCACACATCCACTTTCGAAGCAACAAATGAAACTTTATTAAAATGAACAACAAAATGAAATGAAGACACATGGCCGCTCCCCTCGGGACAATACGTAGGTCACAGCCTGTAAGACAAAAAACATGATGAGAAGGTGTGTCCTGGCACATCAGAGGACAGAGAGAGAGCGAAGGAGAGAGAGAGGAAGAGAGGGAGGGAGAGAGAGAGTGCCACCCCTGTGCACCCAGGCCACACTGCACACCTGCTGCCACCGGTGTGTCTCCAACCACGTGCCGGTATGTAGTGCAGTTCACCAGGTCACACATCTGATTCAGAGCCATCAGCTGAAACAGAGCCCAGATACATGACTGGCACAGTACACACACTTGCACAAGACAACATCGCCTGCCCGCCCATGCACACCCAGGCAGAGGCACCCCAACCTCTCCCGCTGCCCATCGGAGCATGCCCGCCCTTGCACACCCAGGCCTCAATGCTTACCTTACGCCACCGGCGCGTAGACAGGTGGTCCCACCACGTGCCGCTGCAAGCCACAAGCCCGGGGCCCGCAGACATGGCACCCTCCACATCATGCAGAACCGCTCCGCAGGCCACCAGGTCTCACGTTTGGTGCTGGGTCTTGATTACTCCATGGCAGAGGACATACCAGTGCACCCGGCACCATCGCAGGCTGCACACCCGCTCAGCCCAATGGGTGCCACCAACTCTGGGATCCCGGAAGCGACGCCACTTGGTGGTAGGCCCGCGCTGCCCGCTGGCTCTGGCCTACACTGCGGTCCAGCAGGGCACACAAAACCTGACCCGTCCGGACCGCCGGGACGGGGCATCATCGTAGGCTGCACACCCGCTCAGCAACTCAAGGTGCCACTGACTCAGTGCACCCAAAGTCACTGTCCCGTGGCGGGGTGCCTGTGCCGTCCGCAAGGCCTCTAGTGCCACTAACCCTGTGCAACCCCAGTCTGCGCCACGTGGCGGTAGGCCCGTGCCGTACTCAAGGCCTCTAGTGCCACTAACCCTGTGCAACCCCAGTCTGCGCCACATGGCGGTAGGCCCGTGCCGTACTCAAGGCCTCGGATGCCACTAACCCTGTGCGCAACAACTCATGGGCCCTATATGAGTGCGAACCGTGGGGCGTCCGTCATCCAGTCACCACCAGAAGAAGGGAATGTGACGTCGTCGGACCCTTATGTTGGCGGAGTCACATGGCCTGTGACGCCTGTGCCGGATGGGTGTGGTGTGTGTGAAAACCTGCCCTCAGGGAGTGGCTGTGACATGCTGACGACTAGACCAGTGACCTGCACACCACCAGCGAGTACGGCTGCGACGGGTAGCAATGAGGGCCCCCCTCGGGGCGTAAGCAGAGTGGACTGGCCTGCCGTACGCCGGACCAGCGCAGGGCTTGCAACAATGACTCATGGGCTCTGGGCGTGGTCCAGTCCATGTCCGGACAAGGAAGTGACTGATGCGTGTGTCCCTGCTGCAGTGTTCACGGAACCCGCTGCACAAGATGCAATGTGCACCCCCTTACTGGCATCCCACAGGATGAACATCATTGACGCAAGGGAAGGCACTGTTCCCACATTCATCCACACATCCACTCAGGAATGATGTAAGACAGTGGTTCCCAAACTGGGGTCCGCGGACCCCCAGGGGTCCCTGACACTTTCCCAGGGGGTCCTCAGGCAGCAGTCTTAAAAGCAATGCAAAGTTCCTTGTATAATCTGCAGTTTCCGGACGACAATAAAAGTGTCAAGATAACTCGAGTGATTAATGTACCTGCTGGAGAGAGATGGTAGGTAGCGCAGAGGGATAATATGCCTGCTCCAAAGAACGTGTACCATGCATTTTTAATAAAACAGTATTTTATGTGCATAGCTTAGTGGGTTACTGCTTTTGTCACAGAGATTCTTTTGTTACTGTGCCGTTCATAAGTTACAATCACAATCTAGCACCGTCAGCTATGAACTGCCGTCAAAGAGCTGCATACAAACTGCATTGTACAAGTTAGTATGCCATCTTTTTTCCCAGTCTTTCATTATCCTGATGCTGCCAAAAAGGTATGTTTGGGTACAATTAAATTGTTATAATTAAAGTCAACACTAACCACTGTGTTACATTCTGAAACCAGATTTTGTGCTTCTCCAAATCAAGCACTCTTAACAAATGCTTACCAGTATGGATGACATGTGAATCCTACACCTTGAAGTCCCCATTCCCCTATGTAACATTTTCTATACACTCATTTACACACGTATGATTCATTGGGGGAGATTTACTAAGCTTATGTGCCATGTTTGCGTCACAAAAGGGACGCAAAACGACTCAATTATTTTTTTAAAATTTACTTTCCAGCACTAAACTTGTTCCCATGCAACCACCCAAGGTTTCTCACGCTAAACCCAATTTACTAAAAACAGTATATTGGGTTTAGCGTGAGAAAACTGCGCCCTTTTCAACTGGGCACAAGGAAGGAGAAATGCTTTCCTTTCTCCTTCCTTTTCCGACTTTGCATGCGTGCTGCACTGTGCAGCACGCATATAAAGTGGGAAAAGCTTTCCCTCGTGTCTAGCATAGTATTTTGTACAGGAAGGGTACCCTTCCTGTACAAAACCTATGCTACACTCATGCACACACCTTAGCGCTACAGCGCTAAGGTGTGTGCATGGCGCAGGGCTGCTGACATCAGCGCCGGTGCAATGGAAAGGGGAGGAGAGAGCCATAGCTTTGAAAATATGGCGCTCCCCTGCTCCTTCCCTGTCGTGCAACGCAGCGCAGCCTCGCGGGGGCTGCGCTGCATTACGCAACTTTTTGTATATCTTCCCCCATTGTTTCTGTATGTGTGTGATGTAAAGTGCTCTGACACCCTACACTAGTATGAGAGATGCTATAAAACAAATGAAATACATTTGACAGAGGTGCTATGGGAAGAAGAGAGGCACTGTTGGAGGATGATAGTTGTGGATTCATGGAAGAGCCCCAAAAGGTTTGTTGTATTGGTGCATAGTAAGGTCATCATTGACTATTCTTTAAAAGAGAAAACAATCCAATATATAATTACAAATGTGTTGTAGAATGCGCCATTTCCCCCAAATTGTCTTGGTGGCAGAGCCCCCAAAGTCCGCTTTGTAGTGGCCAGGCTCACTCACTGCACTTGGTGTGCACCGTACGGGGACTGGCCTGACAACATTTGCCAGGGCTGCTTTGGGTTCCAGTCCGGCCCCGTGAGGAGCAGGAGCCTCACACTCTAAAATAAAGCCAAATATTGAAAAGTTAGTCGCTGAGATGCAGCACCAACCTTCCTATTAAAATGTTTGGATTTTGCAAATTTTTTCAATATAAAATACTAAAAGCTTTTTAGTAATTTGGCTATCTGTTTGGTGTGCACACGTGTGTTTATTTTTTTCGAATTACTGTTTTAATGTTTGAAATTTAAATTGTACCATTGCTTGGGGGTCCTCGGCTTCCAGTAGTGACTTAATAGGGGTCCTCAGGAGTCAAAAGTTTGGGAACCACTGATGTAAGACATTACACAGCAGTGCGTCACTGGATGTTTATTTGCACATCCAATGCAGTCATGCAGCTGGAGAGGTACAGGGCAATGCCGAGCACACCACACAATATGGGTCCGTGGAGGGCCAGCCAGTGTCCATCCCGGGATGACCTGTACTGCGGAAGAGGAAGGGTAAAGTCCGCAGTCTGTCCGCCGTGTCATTGGTCATCAAACAGAATGTGGCAGTCCATGTCGCTGTCCAAGGTGAGGGCCTCGGAGTGTATCGGGGGTCAGTGGTAGGTCTTGAGGCCATGTGCGGCACCAAGCAGAAACAGGCAAGGTGGCTGTAATGGATGACCACAGTACCCATCCAAGTCCTCGTCCCCGGGTGTGTGCCCTGCCCCACCTGTGGGTGTTGCAGTGCTGGCTGCGGCACTGTATGCCACTGACTCATCAGGGGCCGGAGGAGGATTGTCGGCCGCACTGTGTGGCAGTGACACATCAGGTGCCGGAGTGGATACACCTGCCGCACTGGGAGGCACTGACACACCAGGGCCCGGAGATGTGGATGGTGTGGGGGCAGCAGCATTCATCATCGCCACGCCTTGTGGCAGCAATGCCATGACGAGGACATGCAGGGCACGGTAGATCCCAGCTACATTTCGCTGATGTGCAGCGGAGGCTGCCATCCTTTCCGTCTCCATCCGCACCATGTCCTCCATGAGCCTCCGCATGTGGGCCAGCTCACGGCTGGCATCGCTGGGGCCACTCTGAGCGGACAGGTATTCTTCCCTCCACGTTATGACTCCAGGGATGTCAGTCAGGGCTCGCTGGAGTCCATGGGGCAGACATAGACACCCAAGGATGGCGTCCAGTTTGTTAGCCATGAGCTCGAACCCCACCCGCACCTGCTCGGCCGTCTCCCTCTGGCCCTCCAGCACACGGCGTTGGAAGGCCATTTGTTGTTCCTGGGGGACTTGGGAGGGTGCCCGGGCTGTGGGTGCCTCCTGCTGGGTGGTTTGGCTGGTGGGTGGGGTCTCATGGATGTAGCTGGGCTGCCCTGATCCTGAAGGTGAGTTGCGGAGGTGGTCAATGAGGTCTTGGATGGTTTGGGTGTCGATGCTGGTGTTGTCCTCCTCCTCGTCATCAGTGAAGAAGGGCTGTGACTGCTCTGCAGGAGGTGTTGACGATGCCCCTGCGATGTGAAGGGGAGATGGTGTATTACAATGTGTCCACATGTACGTAGCCGCATGGTACAGCTTGAAATTCAGACAGCATGGCATTGTACATTGTGACAGTGTGTGGGTCTGGGCGAGGACCCAGAGTGATTGTGGGTGTGCACTGTGCCCTGCTTGCTTGTGCATGTGTGCCATTGTGGCCATCTCCCCCCGTCCCCCCAGTACCTGGTGATCACTCACCCTGTTGCGGTTGTGTTGTGTCCTGTCGAGCAGTGTCCGGTCCCCCGACTCCGGCCACAGTCTTCACACTGATGACTGTCGACACCAGCTCCTCCATGTCATGCAGCTCCAGCTCTGGTGCTGGGCCCCCACCTCCGGTCTGCGTTGCTGCCTTCAGGTTGGCGGAGAGTTTATCCTTGGTCTTCCGCTTGATGTCATTCCATCGCCTCTTGACCTCGTCCATTGTCCGCTTGTGCTCTCCGACGGCATTCACCTTGTCGACGATGTCCCGCCATATTCCATTTTTGGTGCCCAATGACACGTTGGAGGGGACGAAGAGTTGTTGATGGTGTTCCATCACCTCTGTGACTATGATCCTGTTCGCCTGCGGACTGAACTTGGTCTTCCTGGTCTTCTTGTCCTTGCCCTTCCCTGTCCCCGAGGTCCCAGGCTGGTCGTCCGGGGTGCTTGTGCGGTTGCGCTGGTGCTCTGCGCCTGCTCCGGCTGCCTCCATGGTGCTTGTGTGTTGGTCAGTTTGTGTGTGGGTTTTTTTTTCTGCTTTTATGGAGATTTCTGACACCTGCCAGGTGTGTGTTGCAGGCCTGGTGCTGCTTATCACTGGTTTCCTCATCGCGCTTTGGCCCATCACGTGTTTTTTGGTGTTGTGGTTTGTGTTTTTATCTCCATCGTGGTGGTTGTATCGCGGACTTTGTCCGCGGTTTAGGCAGGCTATCGCATGCTACCGCCTTGTTGTGAATTCCACGTTGACACAGGGTTATTTTCCCGCGATGGGCTGCGATAATGAAAGTTGCGTTACGCTACTCTTGCTGTAGTTATCACACGTTCTTGTGAATATACCCCTGTGAGTACTAGTAGAATGGTGAAGATCCAACACAAAGTGTGGTTTAAAAGATGCTCACATAAGGTGTTAGTGAATAGGCTTGTTTTTTATAAGTCTCTAGAGAGGTACAGTTCAAAAATGCCGCATAATTTTTTATGTTTGTCTGAAATTGGAAGTGGTTTGGATAATGGTATGGTACAGACACATTCATGTATGCTTTTAGGAATATGATGACACTTTTACTAAAGATATGTGAAGGGTTCCTACTTTGTATTTGGGTAGGTGTAATATTATAAATAGTTGTAGAATGGTTAAGCAGCAGCCTGAAACTGAGCTTTGAGATGTTTGTAGAGATGTTATTTATTAGAGTAATTTGTATCATGTGAGAAAGTTATATTTCTTATATACCGCATAATTTTCAGTGTCTGTTTGAAAATTGAAGTGTACTGTGTTAAGTTTTGAGCTGTGCATGGTGTTGTCACTGAGATATGTGTCTACTTGCTTATACACTTATAAAATCACCCAGGCACTACCTTTGCACTCCTGTAATCACTCAGGCAGTACCTTAGTACTTCTGTAATCACCCAAACAGTACCTATGGAGTTATAAAATCACCCACTCAGTTTCTATCTATTTCAGTAATCTCCCAGATATTAGTCCTGCAGTCATGCAATCACCCATGCACTAGTTATGTACTACCCCTACAGTCATGCTATCATGCAGGCTGTACCTATGCAGTCATGTAATAACCTACACACTACCCTTGCAGTCATAGAATCACCCACGTCCTACTGTTGCATTCATCTATTCACCTAGGCACTACTCAATGACTCATCTATGCTTTCAGGTGCTATTTATACACTTATCCATGCACAACGTATATGCACTCATGCAGTTAGCCCCTCACTATCCATCTTCTTCTGCAATTACCCAGTGACTACCTTTGCACTCATACAATCTGCCAAGCAGTACCCATGGAGTTATGCAATCACTCAGGCAGATCTAGTACATGTCTCAGTTTCTAGGTTTCACTATTTTCCAGAACTATTGTATACATATTTCTTTCAGATATGATGATGATTTGAAAAGGTAGAGACATATGTATGCACGCTTTTAACAATATGGAGAGACTTATGGTTGAGTGATGTAATAGTGTGATACTTTATATTTCGCTAGGTCCAACACTCATGCAGTTATAAAAAAGACCCAAGTACTGTGCATGCAGTCTTTGAATGACCCAGGCACTACATATGCACTGCTGTTATCACTCAGGTATTAGTGTTGCACTCATGCAATCATCTAGGCACTATCTATGCACACATGCAATCACGAATGTATTACCCATGCATTCTTTCAATCATGTAGCCACTATTCATGTACTTATATAATCACCCAGGCACTACCGTTGCACTCTTTCAATCACGGAGGTACTATCCTTGTACTTATATAATCACTCAGCCAGTAGTCTTGCTGTTATGAAATCACCCAGGCACTACCTTTGCACTCCTTTATGCACTCAGGCACTACCTCAGTAGTCCTGCAATCACTCAAGATGTACCCATGAACTTATAAATTCACTCAGTCATTTCCTATGTAGTCATGTAAATCCTCATATATTACTCCTGTAGTCATGCAATCAGCCAGGTGTTACCTATGTACTCCTTTAATCACCCAGACATTACTGATGTTCTCATGCAATCACCAATGCATTATTTATACAGTGCTTCAATTACCCAGGCACTATGTTTGCACACTTTCAATCACACAGGGACTACTCTTGCAGTTATGTAATCAGTCAGTCACTACTCATGCACTTTTAAAATCACCCACGCACTACCTTTGCAGTCCTGTAATCGCTCAGGTAGTACCTTAGTTCTTCTGTAATCACCCAGGCAGTACTCATGGACTTATGAAATCACCCACTCACTTTTTATGTATTGCAGTAATCGTCCAGATATTACCCCTGAAGACATGCAATCACACAGGCACTAATTATGTACTACCCCTACAGTCATGCAATCATGCAGGCTGTAGCTATGCACTCATGTAATAACCCACACAGTACCCTTGCAGTCATAGAATCATCCGGACCTACTCTTGCATTCATCTATTCACCTAGGCAGTACTCAATGAGTCATCTATGCTTTCAAGTGCTATTTATACCCAAGCACTATGTTTGCACTCTTTCAATCACGCAGGGAGTACTCTTGTACTTATGTAATCACTCAGCCAGTACTCACGCACTTATAAAATCACCCAAGCACTACGTTTGCCCTCCTGTAATTCCTCAGGTACTACCTTAGTACTTCTGTAATCACGCAGACAGTACTTATGGACTTATGAAATATTGTATACATATTTCTTTTAGATATGATGTTGGTTTGATAAGGTAGAGACATATCTATGCATGCTTCTTACAATATGGAGAGACTTGTATTTAAGTGATGTAATAGTCTGCTGCTTTAAATTTTGGTAGGATGAACTCTCATGCAGTTATAAAAACAGCCAAGTACTTGCCATGCAGTTTTCCAATGTTGCAGGCACTATATATGTAGTGTTGTAATCACTCAGGCATTAGTGGTGCACTCATGCAATCATCTAGGCAGTAGCCTATGCACTCATGCAATCACCAAGGTATTACCCATGCACTCTTTCAATCATGTAGCCACTACTCATGCACTTATATAATCACCCAGGCACTACCGTTGCACTCCTTCAATCTCGAAGGCACTACCTTTGTACTTATGTAATCACTCAGCCAATAGTCATGCTGTTATGAAATAACTCAGGCACTACGTTTGCACTCTTTTATTCACTCAGGCACTACCTCAGTAGTTCTGCAATCATGTAAGAAGTACCCATGCAGTTATAAAATCACCCAGACACTTCCTATGTAGTCATGTAAATCCCAGATATTACCCCTGTAGTCATGCAATCACCCAGGCGTTACCTATGTACTCCTTTAATCCCCCAGATGTTACTGCTGTACTCATGCAATCACCAATGTATTAGTTATACAGTGCTTGAATTACCCAGGCACTATGTTTACTCTCTTTGAATCATGTAGAGACTACTCTTGTACTTATGTAATCACTCATCCAGTACTCATGCACTTATAAAATACCCAGTCACTACCTATGCACTCCTGTAATCACTCAGGTAGTACCATAGTACTTCTGTAATCCCCCAGGCAGTTCTCATGGAGTTATAAAATCACCCAGTCACTTTTTATGTATTCCAGTAATCCTCCAGATATTACCCCTGCAGTCATGCAATCACCCAGGCACTAGTTATGTACTACCTCTACAATCTTGTAATCATGCTAGCTGTACCTATGCACTCATGTAATAAACCACACACTACAGTTGCAGTCATAGAATCAGCCAGGCCCTACTGTTGCATTCATCTATTCACCTAGGCACTACTCAATGAGTCATCTATGCTTTCAGGTGCTATTTATACACTTATCGATGCACTCAAAGTGTATGTTTGCACTCATGCAATTAGCCAGTCACTATCCATCTTCTCCTGCAATTACCCAGTGATTATCTTTGCACTCATCCAATCACCCAACTACTACCCATGGAGTTATACAATCACTGAGGCAGATCTATTACATGTCTCAGTTTCTAGGTTTCACTATCTTCCAGAAATATTGTATACCCATTTCTTTTAGATTTGATGATGATTTGAAAAGGTAGAGATGTATGTATGCACACTTTTAACAATATGAAGAGTCTTATGGTTGAGACATATAATAGTGTACTGCTCTATATTTGGTAGGCCCAACACTCATGCAGTTATAAAAAGACCCAAGTACTACCCATGCAGTCTTCAAATGATCCAGGCACTACATATGCACTGCTGTAATCAATCAGGCATTAGTGGTGCAATCATGCAATCATCTTGGTACTACCTATGCACTCATGCAATCACCAACATATCACCTATGCACTCTTTCAATTATGTAGCCACTACTCATGCACTTATATAATCACCCAGGTACTACTGTTGTACTCCTTCAATCACGGAGGCACTACCCTTGTACTTATGTAATCACTCAGCCAGTAGTCATGCTGTTATCAAATAACCCAGGCTCTACTTTTGTATTCCTTTACTCACTTAGGCACTACCTCAGTAGTCCTGCAATCACCCAAGAAGTACCCATGTACTTATAAAATCACCCAGGCACTACCTTTGCACTCCTGTAATCACTCAGGTAGTACCTTAGTACTTGTCTAATCACTCAGGCAGTAGTCATGGATTTGTAAAATATTGTACACATATTTCTTTTAGGTATGATGTTGGTTTGAAAACGTAGAGACATATGTATGCTTCTTACAATATGGAGAGACTTCGCGCCTCTTTCACTGAAAAAAACATAGGTTTCAGGGACGTTATAGTTAGAAATTAGCATTTAAAAAACCTTAGAAATTCACTGAAAAAACCACAGATTTCAGGGATGTTATAGTTAGTTGGACATTTCACTCGTACAAAACCAGAGAAATTCAGCTGTTATAGTTAGTTGAGCTAACTATAACTCACGCCCCCGCAATGCACTGCTGATGACGTCACATATTACATCATTCATGACATGCTCAGTGACATCACTGATGACATCACTGATGACATCTCAAATGACATCACTGATGACATCATCCACGTGATAATCTGATGCACCTCCTCACACCCTAATATAACCTTTGATACACCCACTCTAAAATACAGACTACCATTTTCGAAACCATAGACACACCAATACCAGTTACTATATGCCCACTCACTGATTCCTAGGTCTACACACACATCCACTCATTCACCCATGCAGTCACTCATACATGCAGTCACTCATCAATATAGCACTATCATGGCCCAATTTAAAACGCCGCCAGGGCGGCGGAAGAACTTTTTGCCGCTGTTGCCCGAACGATGATCCCAGTGAGCAAGGGCCATGAGAGCCTGAAACGCGTTTGGGGAAGATTTTAACTGGCAGGCTGTTGCTGTTTTCCCTGCTGTCTTGCCAATAAAGAAGGTGATTTGCATGACTGTGTGTGGCGCCTCAAGCGTGGTGTGTGTCATATGGAATATATATATATATATATATTTATTTTTTTTCCACCAAAGGTCCAAGAACTTTTGAGAGCGCACACACGGCAAGCTGAACCACCTGGCTTTCACTTTCTGGCACAATCTTGCATCATTGTTCGCTGGTAACATGTTACAGACCTGACACGTTTCTAGGCTGCTGCCTTTCATCAGAGGTCGCTCTTGGAATGACTCACAGGCAGTTCTGGTATACTTATTTATAGCATGCCACGCCCTCAGTGGGTTTACTTTTTCGTTGCATGCTGGGTCCCGTAGTTCCCTCCAGAACAAATAATACCTTTAGTAGGTCCTGGTATCGTCATCACTTTCCAAGCATGTTTTCTCCACCCTTAGTGGGCCCCAGAACAAGGTGCAAGTAATTCTCGCCACAGTTCGCCGTGCCGCAAAATGGGTCCGGATCCAGTTCCGACCCATGGCTTCATTTGATTATCAAGGATGGTGCTGCTCCCCGCGACAGGACTGCCGCATGATAATTTTTTCCACCAAAGGTCCAAGAGCGCACACACGGCAAGCTGAACCACCTGGCTTTCACTTTCTGGCACAATCTTGCATCATTGTTCGCTGGTAACATGTTACAGACCTGACGCGTTTCTAGGCTGCTGCCTTTCATCAGAGGTCGCTCTTGGAATGACTCACAGGCAGTTCTGGTATAAACCCACTGAGGGCGTGGCATGCTATAAATAAGTAAAGGCTGGCCCCGGGGGATGGGGTCCCCTGGGCCATAAATGGCCTGAAGAGGGGGGCCACATGGCCCCCCTCCAAATATATATATAAAAAAAATACTGGCCATGCCCCGGGGCATGGGGTCCCCAGGGCCAAAAATGGCCTCGGGAGGGGGGCCACGCGGCCCCCTTCCGTTTTTTAAAAAAAAAATTAAGAAAATAGGGGTCAGGCCCTGGGGGATGGGGTCCCCAGGGCCCAAAAAAATAGGAAAGGAAGGGGGGCCACACAGCACCCCTTCTAAAAAAGAAATAAAAAAAATAGCTGGCATCGTGCCGGAGGCTCCGCCCCCTCCCAGCAACACTCCGCAAACGCGCCCCGTGGCACGTTTTAAGTTGGGGAATTAATTCCCCTTCAATCCTGAGGGTCACCGGGGGCCAACTAGCCCACCAGGCACCTCCAGTATGCGCCACAGGGCTGCGTTGCAGATTGGTGGTCCTAGGCCAAGCCCCTTTTTACAGCTCTCTGCAACGCAGCTCTGTGGCGCTTACTGGAGGTACCTGGTGGGCTAGTTGGACCCCAGGGACCCTCAGGATTCAAAGGGACTTAATCCCCCAACTTAAAACACGCCACGGGGTGCTTTTGCACACTTGTCACATCAGGCCCCGCCCCCTCCCTCCACCACTGTGCAAACGCCCCCGTGGTGCGTTTTAAGTTGGGGATTAAGTCCCTTTGAATCCTGAGGGTCCCTGGGGGACAACTAGCCCACCAGGTACCTCCAGTAAGTGCCACAGAGCTGCGTTGCAGAGAGGTGTAAAAAGGGGCGTGGCCTCGGACCACCTCTCTGCAACACAGCCCTGTGGCGCTTACTGGAGGTACCTGGTGGGCTAGTTGGCCCCCAGGGACCCTTAGGATTCAAGGGGACTTAATCCCCCAACTTAAAACGCACCACGGGGTGCGTTTGCACTGTGGTGAAGGCAGGGGGCGGAACCTGATGTGACAAGTGTGCAAACACGCCCCGTGGCATGTTTTAAGTTGGGGGATTAAGCCCCCTTGAATCCTGAGGGTCACTGGGGGCCAACTAGCCCACCAGGTACTTCCAATAAGCTCCACAGGGCTGTGTTGCAGAGAGGTGGTCGAGGCCACGCCCCTTTTTAAACCTCTCTGCAATGCAGCTCTGTGGCGCTTACTGGAGGTACCTGGTGGGCTAGTTGGACCTCAGGGACCCTCAGGATTCAAGGGGACTTAATCCCCCAACTTAAAACGCGCCACGGGGCGGGTTTGCACACTTCACATCAGGCCCCGCCCCCTGCCTTCACCACTGTGCAAACGCGCCTCGTGGCGTGTTTTAAGTTGGGGGATTAAGCCCCCTTGAATCCTGAGGGTCCCTGGGGGCCAACTAGCCCACCAGGTACCTCCTATACACGACAGGGAGCTGCCTTGCAGAGAGGTGGTCCAAGGCCACGCCCCCTTTTTACACCACTCTGCAACACAGCTCTGTGGTGCTTACTGGAGGTAGCTGGTGGGCTAGTTGGCCCCCAGGGACCCTCAGGATTCAAGGGGACTTAATAGGGACGTTATAGATAAAAATTAGCATTTAAAAAACCTTTGAAATTCACTGAAAAAACCATAGGTTTCAGGCACGTTATAGTTAGAAATTAGCATTTAAAAAACCTTAGAAATTCACTGAAAAAACCATAGGTTTCAGGGACGTTATAGTTAGTTGGAGATTTCACTCGTACAAAACCAGAGAAATTCCACCATTATAGTTAGTTGAGCTAACTATAACTCGCGCCCCCGCAATGCACTGCTGATGACGTCACATATTACATCATTCATGACATGGTCAGTGACATCACTGATGACATCTCAAATGACATCACTGATGACATCATCCAGTGACTATGTGTTTCTGTAAAGTTTAAATATGTTTTATATATATATATATGCCAAGGTATATTTAAAAATGAGTGGGTGTATAAGTGTCTAGATGGATGATTTAGTAGGTGTGTGACAGACTGTATAAGTGAGTGATTAAATGTGTCTTACTGAATGCATGGGTTAGTGACTGATACAGACATTCACACAGTTTAGTTTGTCAGTTGGTGTGTAAGCGGTTGCATGGGTTGGTGAGTAGCTAAATGAGGATCTATCTGGGTTATTGATTGGTTGTCTGAGTATCTGTATGGGTGCCTGAGTGTCTGTGTGGGTGAGTGGGGGTGTGTGACTCTGTGCATAGATGTGTGAGTGGATGATTCACTGGGTGTACGGGTTCAAGAGTTCATCTGTGAAGAGCTGTATGGGTGGGTGAGTGTGTGTATGGGTGTGTTGGTGAGTGAATGGATGCCTCAGTGGTACATGTGTGAGTAACTGCATATGTGAAAGGCAGTATATCTGAGTGTTGGAGTGTATAAATGACTATATGTGAGTGTGAGTGATTGTGAGAGTGGCTGTATGGATCAGTGTGTGCTTGTATTAGTTATCGTATAAGAGTGTAAGTATGTGTTAGTATATATTTGAATAAGTGAGGTGGTGTGTGTATAACTGTATAGGTGAGTAAATGGTAGTGTGATTGATTCTTTGCATGACTGACTAGGTGTGTGAGTAACTCTATGGATGAGTGGCGGTGTGTGAGTGTCTGTATCGATATGTGAGTGTATATGATAATACCGTATTGATGGTTGACTGCATGTATGAGTGACTGTATGGGTGAATGAGTGGATGTGTGTGTAGACCTAGGAATTAGTGAGTGGGTATGTACTAACTGGTATTGGTGTGTCTATGGTTTCAAAAATGGTAGTCTGTATTTCAGAGTGGGTGTATCAAAGGTTATATTAGGGTATGAGGAGGTGCATCAGATTATCATGTGGATGATGTCATCAGTGATGTCATCAGTGATGTCATTTGAGATGTCATCAGTGATGTCACTGACCATGTCATGAATGATGTAATATGTGACGTCATCAGCAGTGCATTGCGGGGCGCGAGTTATAGTTAGCTGAACTAACTATAACGGTGGAATTTCTCTGGTTTTGTACGAGTGAAATCTCCAACTAACTATAACGTCCCTGAAACCTATGGTTTTTTCAGTGAATTTCTAAGGATTTTTAAATGCTAATTTCTATCTATAACGTGCCTGAAACCTATGGTTTTTTCAGTGAATATATATATATATATATTACCTACTGGCGGTCGCCAGTAGGTAGTTATAGTTAGGACCTTGTTTCTATTCAAAAAGCGTTTTTTCTTTTGCCAATATCTTTGGCTCCGTTTGATGAATCTTCGCGAAATTTTCAAAATTAATGGCCCGCTCCGGTCAGCTCCTGCCTTGAAAGTTTTGGGGTGATTCGTCAAGCGGGGGCGATTAAAAAGGGGGGTCCCAAAATGTGTTTTATCCATGTTAATTTCTATTGGAAACGTTTGTTGCAGCTACAGCCCGAACTGCTGAACGGAATTACACCAAATTTGGCAGAAAGGTAGCTCTTGGTCCAGAGTGCACTCTTTGCTTTAAATGGTATAAATCCATTCAGTAGTTTTTGAAATATTAAAGAAAAAAGAAATATCGATATCTGGGCGGAGCCTAACCACACATCTCATCGTGAGATCTGATTGGCTGTCAGCACTTCATCCAGGAAGTGCTGGCAGCCATCTTGAGACCAATATACATTATAGCACCCTATTAAACTGCATTGCAGTGAATAGAAGGTTTTGAGGGTCACCAAAAGGAGAACGTATAAAGGGTGATAACAGACTTTAGTTACATTATAATTCATTTGTTGATGGTACCATAATAATTCTAGGAATTGTGGTGTGTTCTAAGGTAATTTTACACTGTGAAAAAGCCTTCTGCTGGGATATCATGAATCATGTTTGACAGAAAACTATGTTTTCATGCTTTTCCCATAGAGGTTTGGAAGGTGCTCCAGAAGCTAAAATGAGAGCATATTTTCAGTAAATTCACATTATCTTTCTCAGTCATTTCAGAATGAAGTCTGACATTCTCAGTAAAACATGTACATCCAACAAGGGCAGAGACTGTCAGTTGATTCCTTTGTGTTCTACTGCAGCTTCCCAGAGTGTTCTAAAGAACAACTAGAGCGCTAACAGTCTTACTTATGACAAAGTATGGCACACCTGAAGCCATCTTAATTGGAATAAACTGATAACACTTAAAACATTTAATTTAAAAAGGAACAAAATGAGTGGGTTCATTTTGCCATAGAAATTATGATTAGTGTTGCAGAAAGAAAAATTAGGGCGCATTTTGAGTGACTTCTCAAATCCTCTTCTATTTCATTAAAAAATTCTGACATGCAGACTGAAACATGCACTTTCAATAAGAGCAGCAGACTTCCAGTTAACTCCCTGGTGAGCAGTAGCTTTACTACAGTGATCTAATGAGCAACTAGAGTGCTAACATTCTGAATTGATGGTAAATGTGTGACACATCTGAATGCCTTCTTGATGGAATCAAAGTAAAAAACTGAAAGCATTTCCTACTGACGAGACTGCAGTAAATAAGTCTCCCAAGATGACCACCAGAGAAAAAAGAGCCCAAATGTAGCACAAATATCACCCAGATGTAGCCCACATATAGCCCAATGACAGAAGTATGCAAAATACTTTTTTTTTTTAGTTGTTGCAGTTTTATATAGTGCAGACTGGTCATGTATTGGAGCATTGCATCTTACTTGGACCCCTTATTGCGTATTTTGCACAAAGTACTTGAGATTGATCTTGTGAAACATTGAACTTTACTATTCTGTTAACCTGAAGTTGCACTGAGCTGGGCTTTGTAACACCCGTTTTTACCTACTGGTTTTAATTAATTCTCATTGTATTGTATTAAGAAATTGGAATTACTGTTTTTATGTACACTTTTATGATCTATGTTTGTAAATCAGATAGAATAAAGTTTATTGAATTGAATTGAAGTCTCCCAAGATGGCCACCAGAGAAAAAGGAGCCCAAATGTAGCACAAATATCACCCAGATGTAGCCCACGTATAGCCCAACGACAGAAGTGTGGAAAACACTTTTTATTCTTTGTTTTTTTGCAGGTTTATATAGTGCAGACTGGTCAGGTATTGGAGTGCTTTACATGAGCATTGGTTACATCATACAAGGACAAATTAATTTTGGTTGTAGGCATGGAGAGATTAAGTGATTTGACCAGAATCACAGAATGTCGAGCTGAAGCAGAAACTCCAACCTGGTTCCCCAGTTGCAAAGTCTGCAGCTCTGGAAGTAACACCACATCCTCTCCCCTAAGTGTAACATTTAATCAAGTGGTCAATTGGATAAAAAAAATAAAGATAACAAATAATTTAAAAGTGGTTTGTCGCTATTTGAGAACTCAGAAAATATGTCCTCATTTTAGTTTTTTAGAGCACTAACCATAATTTCTATGCAAATAAGACCCTTTTATTTCTATAATTTCTAAAGGAAATGCTTTAGGTATTACAGTTTTGATTACATCAAGATGACATCAGGCGTGCCACACTTTTGTAATAAATATAGAATGTGAGCAATCTAGTTGTTCATTAGGATACTGTTGGGAGGCAGAGGTCAGGGGCACGGACTCAGAAAATTGAAGGCAGGTAGGAGGGTGCAGAAGCAACAATTTGACCACACTGGGCAGGCAGGAAGGGCAGTGGCAGCACAACATGGAGGGCAGTGGAACAGGCGACAAACCAACAATGAAGGACAGGCAAGAGAGGCTGTGGCAATATAATAGACCATTGAGGGCAGAAGGAAGAGGCAGTGGTAGTACAACCATACATGCCAACAGAGCCGATTCAGGCAGGAAACGCCCTATGTTTTTAAGCCCAAAAGGGCTTTATTTGATCTGTCTCTTGTCTACAATCTCCTCTTTTTCAATGTAAGTCAATAGGGAAAATCAATTCCTCAGTTTTGTTTCAAAATCTCCCTCTTACCAAGTTCAAAATGTTAGCAAGTATGGTACATTGGATCATGGAAGGCAGGAGGAATTGGGGTAGGGACATGGACTCGGATAACAGAGGACAGGAGGGACATGGACAGGTGCACCAAACTGACCTTACAGGGCAGGCATCAGGGTTTGCAGCAGCACAAAACACTACACAGGGCATGTGGGACGGCATTGCAGCACAACAAACCATGGACAGCAATAGGGAGGGGACAGGACCATGCACAGAGAACAGAGGGGAAAGAGGCAATTGCAGCAAGCTGACCATACTGGACAGACAGGAGAGAAAGCTGCAGCGTAAGGGACCATAAAGGGCAGGAGGGAGGGATCAGGGGCATGACAATGGAACAGACAAACCAAGAGGGAGGGAATAGGGGTCTGCATATGGAAAACGGAGGGCAGGGGGCAAGGGGGCAGGGTAGGAGCAGCAAGCTGACCATGGAGGTCAGGCAGAATGGGCACTAGAAGCACAACACACCATGGAGGGCAACAGTGAGACTATAATGGCATACACATAGACCATGGAGGGAAGGTGAGAGGGGGTCAGTGGCAGCTATCTAACCACACAGGGAAGGTGGGAGGGGCCGAGGCAGCACAGAAGATCATGCTTGGCAAGCGAGAGGTTGAGTGGCAGCACAATGGCCATGATGGCCAAGAAGGAGGGGGCAGGGGCATGCACAAAGGACCATGGAGGATAGAAGGGAGGGGTAGGAGCTGGGCACAGACAAGAGAGTTCAGGGGAAGGGGCCTCATAACAGACCACGTGGGGAAGGCTGGAGGAGCGGTTGCAGCACAGGGAGGGCAGAAGGGTGTGGCAGTAAAATGGACCATGGAGGACAGGAGGAAGGGGATAGGGGCATGGAATGTAGACAGGCAGGGTGAAGGTGGCAGGGAGTGGTTACAGTCATCTGACAATGCTAGGCAGGTGGGAGGGGAGTGGCAGCTCAACAGAACACTCAGAGTAGATAGGAGGGGCAGGTCCATGAAACATGGCGGGCAAAAAGGATGGATCAGGGGCATGCACACAGACATCGGACAACAGGGGGAAGGAGAGTAGGGGCAGCAAGCTAAGCACATAGGCTAAGCAGGAGTGCAATGATGGGGCATAGAATTGGGCAATGGAGGGCAGGTGGAGTGGACTGTGACATAATGCTAAATGGAGGGCAGTGGCATCACATCAGACCACGCATGACAGGAGGGAGGAGGCTAGTGCATGGACTCAGGCAACAGAGGATAGGGAGGAAGTTGATGGGGCAGCAAGCTAACTGTTCAGAGAAGGCGGGAAGGCCAGTGGCAGAACAACGGCCACACAGGGCTGTAATAAGGTAGCAGGGGCACGGACTTGGACAATGGATGGCAAGGAGGAGGGGAGGCAGGAGCAGCAAGCTTGGGTGGGGGCAGCACAATGCCAGGCTAGGCCCTGCTTCCAACCCCCCACCATCCATTGTGATAGGCATCTTACTTAACGTTAAAAATACTTAGAAATTCGCTGAAAAAAAACAAAGATTACAGGGACGTTATAGTTTGACTCAGATTTCACTCGTACAAAACCAGTGAAATTCAGCAGTTATAGTTACCTGAGATAACTATAGCTTACGCCCCCGCAATGCACTGCTTATGACCTCAGACATTACATCATTCATGACATGGTCAGTGACATCACTCATAACATCACTCATGACATCTCAAATGAGCTGTGAATGGAATGGAACTATAATAGCTAGAACTTTATTTAGGGATAGCGTGTGTATATTAACACCTCTTTTTTTTCGTGTAAGAACCACTATAATACGTGGCCAGATAAATATGGCCGATAGCCTTTCACTTTAAAGTAATGTGTAGTCCATTGTTTATGTTTGCAATAGTAAGTATGTTTATTATGAACAAGTCACGTTGACGAACATACAGGTCACGGGGCAAGATATGCTGCAATGACATTGTGTGCATATTAACACTTGTTTTCTTTTCTTTATTGTATGAATTCCTGAATTTTCGCATCGTGACAAGGCCAATACGGCTGACAGCTTTTTGGTTTAATGTAATAAATAGTCCTTTGTTAATGTTGGCAACTGGAGGCATTTGTACATTTAAATAAGGAAGCTACAATGACGTCTTGTATTGTGATCAAGGTTCGGACAAGCCGAAATGCTTGGATCGCGTCCTTTGCAGATTAAATACTTCCAAACTACAACCTGAGTGCTGATTCCTTCCTTGTAAGAGTGAGAGGAGATTGAATATATACATATATGTACCTCTCTTGCCTCTTTCTGCAGCTCACTCTCTTCTTTCTACACCTCTCTTGCCTCTTTCTGCACCTTTCTTGTCTCTTTATGCACCTCTTGCCTCTTTCTGCACCTCTCTTGCCTCTTTCTGCACCTCTCTTGTCTATTTGTGCACCTCTTTGCCTCTTTTTACACCTATCTTGCCTCTTTCTGCACCTCTCTTGCCACTTTGTGCACCTCTCTTGACTCTTTCTACACCTCTCTTGACTCTTTCTACACCTCTCATGCCTCTTTCGGCACCTCTCATGCCTCTTTCTACACCTCTCTTCGCTCTTTCTGTACCTCTCTTGCCTCTTTTTGCGCCTCTCTTGCCTCTTTCTGCACCTCCTTTTACTCTGTCTGCAACTCTCTTGCCTCTTTGTGCACCTCTCTTGCCTCTTTCTGCACCTCTCTTGACTCGTTCTGCTCCTCTCTTGCCTCTTTCTGCACCTCTCCTGCCTCTTTCTGTACTTCTCTTTCCTCTTTCATCACTTCTCTTGCCTCTTTCTGCACCTCTCTTGACTCTTTCTGCACCTCTCCTGCCTCTTTCTGCACCTCTCTTGCTGCCTCTTTCTGTACCTCTCTTGCCTCTTTCTGCACCTCTCTTGCCGCTTTCTGCACCTCTCTTGCCTCTTTCTGCACTTCTCTTGCCTCTTCCTGCACCTCTCTTGCCTCTTTCTGTACCTTTCTTCCTCTCTCTGCACCTCTCTTGCCTCTTTCTGTACTTCTCTTGCCTCTTTCTGTACCTTTCTTCCTCTCTCTGCACCTCTCTTGCCTCTTTCTGCACTTCTGTTGCCTCTTTCTGCACCTCTCTTGACTCTTTCTGCACCTCTCCTGCCTCTTTCTGCACCTCTCTTGCCGCCTCTTTCTACACCTCTCTTGCTTCTTTCTGCACCTCTGTTGCCTCTTTCTGCACTTCTCTTGCCTCTTCCTGCACCTCTCTTGCCTCTTTCTGTACCTTTCTTCCTCTCTCTGCACCTCTCTTGCCTCTTTCTGTACTTCTCTTGCCTCTTTCTGTACCTTTCTTCCTCTCTCTGCACCTCTCTTGCCTCTTTCTGTACCTCTCTTGCCTCTTTCTGTACCTTTCTTCCTCTTTCTGCACCTCTCTTGCCTCTTTGTGCACCTCTTTTGCCTCTTTCTGCACCTCTCTTGCTTCTTTCTGCACCTCTCTTACCTCTTTCTTCACCTCTCTTGCCGCTTTCTGCACCTCTCTTGCCTCTTTCTGCACTTCTCTTGCCTCTTTCTGCACCTCTCTTGCCTCTTTCTGTACCTTTCTTCCTCTCTCTGCAACTCTCTTGAATCTTTCTGCACTTCTCTTGCCTCTTTCTGCACCTCTCTTGCCTCTTTCTGCACCTTTCTTGTCTCTTTATGCACCTCTTGCCTCTTTCTGCACCTCTCTTGCCTCTTTCTGCACCTCCCTTGTCTATTTCTGCACTCCTCTTGCCTCTTTTTGCACCTCACTTGCCTCTTTCTGTACCTTTCTTCTTCTTTCTTCACCTCTCTTCCTCTTTCTATACCTCTCTTACCTCTCTTTGCACCTCTTGCCTCTTTCTGCACCCCTCTTGCCTCTTTCTGCACCTCTCTTGCCTCTTTGTGCACCTCTCTTGCCTCTTTGTGCACCTCTTTTGCCTCTTTCTGCACCTCTATTGCTTCTTTGTGCACCTCTTGTGCCTCTTTCTACACCTATCTTGCCTCTTTGTGCACCTCTCTTGCCACTTTGTGCACCTCTCTTGACTCTTTCTACACCTCTCTTGACTCTTTCTACACCTCTCTTGCCTCTTTCTACACCTCTCATGCCACTTTTGGCACCTCTCATACCTCTTTCTACACCTCTCTTAGCTCTTTCTGTACCTCTCTTGCCTCTTTCTGCACCTCTCTTGCCTCTTTCTGCACCTCCTTTTACTCTTTCTGCAACTCTCTTGCCTCTTTGTGCACCTCTCGTGCCTCTTTCTGCACCTCTCTTGCCGCTTTCTGCACCTCTCTTGCCTCTTTCTGCACTTCTCTTGCCTCTTCCTGCACCTCTCTTGCCTCTTTCTATACCTGTCTTCCTCTCTCTGCACCTCTCTTGCCTCTTTCTGTACTTCTCTTGCCTCTTTCTGTACTTCTCTTGCCTCTTTCTGCACCTCTCCTGCCTCTTTCTGCACCTCTCTTTCTGCCTCTTTCTGCACCTCTCTTGCCTCTTTCTGCACCTCTCTTGCCGCTTTCCGCACCTCTCTTGCCTCTTTCTGCACTTCTCTTGCCTCTTCCTGCACTTCTCTTGCTACTTTCTGCATCGTGACCACGCCAATATGGCCAACAGCTTTTTGGTTTAATGAAATATGTAATCCTTTGTTAATGTTGGCAACTGGAGGCATTTGCAGATTTAAATAAGGAAGCTACAATGACGTCTTGTATCGTGATCAAGGTTCGGATGAGGCAAAACGCGTGGCTCGCTTCCTTTGCAGATTAAGTACTTCCAAACTACAACCCGAGTGCTGATTGCTTCCTTGTAAGAGTGAGAGGAGATTGAATATATACATATATATACCTCTCTTGCCTCTTTCTGCACCTCTCTTGCCTCTTTCTACACCTCTCTTGCCTCTTTCTGTACTTCTCTTGCCTCTTTCTGCACCTCACTTGCCTCTTTCTGTGCCTTTCTTCCTCTTTTTGCACCTCTCTTGCCTCTTTCTATACCTCTCTTACCTCTTTCTGCACCTCTCTTGCCTCTTTCTGCACCCCTCTTTTGCCTCTTTCTGCACCTCTCTTGCCTCTTTCTGCACCACTCTTGCCTCTTTCTAAACCTCTCTTGTCTCTTTCTGCACCTCTCTTGCCTCTTTCTGCACCTCTCTTGCCTCTTTCTGTACCTTTCTTCCTCTCTCTGCACCTCTCTTGAATCTTTCTGCACTTCTCTTTCCTCTTTCTGCACCTCTCTTGCCTCTTTCTGTACCTTTCTTCCTCTTTATGCACCTCTCTTGCCTCTTTCTGCACCTCTCTTGCCGATTTCTGCACTTCCCTTGCCTCTTTCTGTACCTCACTTGCCTCTTTCTGTGCCTTTCGTCCTCTTTCTCCACCTCTCTTGCCTCTTTCTGCACCTCGCTTGCCTCTTTCTGCACCTCAGTCTCTTCTCTCTGCACCTTTCTTGCTTCTTTCTGCACTTCTATGGCCTCTTTCTGCAACTCTCTTGCTTCGTTCTACACCTTTCTTACCTCTTACTGCACCTCTCTTGCCTCTTTCTGCACCTCTCTTACTTCTTTCTGCAGCTCACTCTCTTCTTTCTGCACATCTCTTGCCTCTTTCTGCACCTCTCTTGCCTCTTTCTACACCACTCTTGCCTCTTTCTGTACCTTTCTTCCTCTTTCTGCACCTCTCTTGCCTCTTTCTGAACCTTTCTTCCTCTTTCTGTACCTCTCTTGCATCCTTCTGCACCTCTCTTGCCTCTTTCTGCACCTCTCTTGTCTCTTTCAGCACCTCTCTTGCCTCTTTCTGCACCTCACTTGCCTCTTTCTGCACCTTTCTTCCTCTTTCTGCACCTCACTCTCTTCTTTTTTCAACTCTCTTGCTTCTTTCTGCGCCTCTCTTGCTTCTTTCTGCAGTTCTCTTGCTTCTATTTGCACCTCTCTTGCCTCTTTCATCACTTCTCCTGCTTCTTTCTGCACATTTCTTCCTCTTTTTGTACCTCTCTTGCTTCTTTCTGCACTTTTCTTGCCTCTTCCTGCACTTCTCTTGCTACTTTCTGCATCGTGACCACGCCTATATGGCCAACAGCTTTTTGGTTTAATGAAATATGTAATCCTTTGTTAATGTTGGCAACTGGAGGCATTTGCAGATTTAAATAAGGAAGCTACAATGACGTCTTGTATCGTGATCAAGGTTCGGATGAGGCAAAACGCGTGGCTCGCTTCCTTTGCAGATTAAGTACTTCCAAACTACAACCCGAGTGCTGATTGCTTCCTTATAAGAGTGAGAGGAGATTGAATATATACATATATATACCTCTCTTGCCTCTTTCTGCACCTCTCTTGCCTCTTTCTACACCTCTCTTGCCTCTTTCTGTACTTCTCTTGCCTCTTTCTGCACCTCACTTGCCTCTTTCTGGGCCTTTCTTCCTCTTTTTGCACCTCTCTTGCCTCTTTCTATACCTCTCTTACCTCTTTCTGCACCTCTCTTGCCTCTTTCTGCACCCCTCTTTTGCCTCTTTCTGCACCTCTCTTGCCTCTTTCTGCACCACTCTTGCCTCTTTCTAAACCTCTCTTGTCTCTTTCTGCACCTCTCTTGCCTCTTTCTACACCTCTCTTGCCTCTTTCTGCACTTCTCTTGCCTCTTTCTACACCTCTCTTGCCTCTTTCTGCACCTCTCTTGCCTCTTTCTGCACCTCTCTTGCCTCTATCTGCACCTCTCTTGCCTTTCTGCTCCACTCTTCCCTCTTTCTGTACCTCTCTTGCCTGTTTCTGCACCTCACTCTCTTCTTTCTGCACCTCTCTTGCTTCTTTCTGCACCTCTCTTGCCTCTTTCTGCACCTCTCTTGCCTCTTTCTGCACCTCTCTTGCCTCTTTCTGCACCTCTCTTGTCTCTTTTTGCACCTCTCTGGCCTCTTTCTGCACCTCACTTGCCTCTTTCTGCGCCTTTCCTCCTCTTTCTGCACGTCACTCTCTTCTTTTTGCAACTCTTTTGCTTCTTTCTGCGCCTCTCACTTCTTTCCGCACTTCTCTTGCTTCTTGCTGCACCTCTCTTGCCTCTTTCATCACTTCTCCTGCTTCTTTCTGCACCTTTCTTCTCTTTTTGCACCTCTCTTGCTTCTTTCTGCACTTTTCTTGCCTCTTTCTGCACTTCTCTTGATTCTTTCTGCACTTCTCTTGTTTCTTTCTGCGCCTTTCTTTATCTTTCTGCACATGTCTTACCTATCTAGCTGTAGTTAGAAATTAGCATTTAGAAAACCTTAGAAATTCACTGAAAAAACAAAGGTTTCAGGGACGTTATAGTTAGAAATTAGCATTTAAAAACCCTTAGAAATTCACTGAAAAAACCACAGGTTTAAGGGAGGTTATAGATAGAAATTAGCATTTAAAAAACTTTAGAAATTCACTGAAAAAAACACAGGTTTCAGGGACGTTATAGTTAGAAATTAGCATTTAAAAAACCTCAGATATTCACTGAAAACACCACAGGTTTCAGGGATGTTATAGGTAGTCTTACATTTCACTCGTACAAAACCAGAGAAATTCAGCCGTCATAGTTAGCTGAGCTAACTATAACTCACGCCCCCGCAATGCACTGCTGATGACGTCACATATTACATCACTCATTACATGGTCAGTGACATCACTGATGACATCACTGATGACATCTCAAATGACATCACTGATGACATCATCCACTTAATCTCTGATGCACCTACTCACACCCTTATATAACCTTTCATACACCCATTCTAAAATAAGGTCTACCATTCTGGAGGT
Organism: Calotriton arnoldi; assembly: GCA_963921515.1. Lineage (NCBI taxonomy): Eukaryota > Metazoa > Chordata > Amphibia > Caudata > Salamandridae > Calotriton > Calotriton arnoldi. The sequence continues at coordinate 520,841 of CAWUFW010003690.1, forward strand.
GACAAGATGGCCGACCGGACGGGAGTGCTCCGCTGAGCTCCTGAGGGCTGGGATTACCATCGGTGCTAATCCCTGTATGCCCTTCGCATCTGACTTCTGAGGCACACTTGCCTAGCAGGGGAGTTGTTTCCGCCCGTGCCTTTCTTCCTTCCCCGAGGTTTGGACCCGTTGTTGGGGCTTAGACTGATATCGGCCCGGGCTGCTTACCCCGGTGTTCGGCTCGGAGCGCTCTGGAGATCGGCTACCCTTGGAGCGAAGGGCCGCTAGCTCTAGTCACGACTGCCAGCCTTGGGGCGTCCTTATGGTGGCTGTGTTCGCTCATGGAGGAGTGATGATTGCGCCAGAACCAGTGGTCTTGACCGCGCCGGCTGAACCTGGGCGAAAAGACAAGATGGAGTCGCCTGCGGTGTGAGGAAGCCTAGCAGTAAAATAATCTGGCTGGGATCATCACCGGAGCGGCGGTGCTGGTATATGCGGAGATCCACCACTCCTACCTTCTAGTGAGTCAGGCCAAAATACTTGAATGACGCTCCCCCATGACGGCGCTGGTAGATGGAAGGGGCCGAGCACAGCCGCGAGATGCCCCAAAATGTCGGCATCAGTGGGAGAGGGGCTGATGCGGTAAGGAGTAGCGGGCGGACAACACTGCGCAAGCCACGGTGGCTTGGCCAGTGGGAGGCCCCTCCTTCACCCGCTAGGGTGTCCTGCCAAAATCCAAGAAAAGAGAGCCCCCCCGCAACGACACCGGTGATGAGAAGGAACTGGACGCGAGCTCAGTTCTCCAGTGCCCGGCCAGCCCCCGCCTGTGCCGCCTTGTTTAGGGTTTCGAGCTTGCTTTCCTTTTTTGCGGAGTTGCTCGTCCTCCTGGCCCTGCAGCTGCCTCCTCCTGAATATGCCTCCTGAGTGACCGCGCTATCTCCCCTGCCTTGGATTTCCTGGGAGAGATCGGCGACCTTCAACCTTACCTACTTTCAGACCCATCTGCTACTTTCCCCATGCAGCTTTACCTTTGGGGTTGGTTGATTCTATATCGGATTTTCTTGATCGGATTTTTTGTTTACCCTTAATGCCCGCCATCTTGTTTGCCTAGCTCTCTGGGTCCGTGTCACTGGTTCCTCCATCTTGCGGTTTCGACTGTCCCCACGATGCCCATTGCCACCAGATCGACCTGCACCCTTCATCGACCCATCGGAGCCTGCTACACTTCTCTCTTCTGATTGAACTTGGTTAGGCACCCCTTTCCACCCCTACCTTTACCCGTCCCAGCTCTGTAGACCGGATTAGATTGTTACCGATAACTGGACTCTCTCCTGTTTTTGTCCGACTTGCTTACTCTTAGTTTTGGCATCCACTTAAGAATCTCTTCTCCGTGCCCGATCTTCCTGGCTTGATACGTATCTTTGCCCTTTTCTTTCCCCCTTCTCCAGCTTTGCTCCTTGGTCTTGTTTTCCATCTTTTCTGTTGCTCTAGAAACGGAAGTATTTTATCTTGTGCTCTATTTCAACAGATGTATTTTTGCAACATGCGGTTGTTTTTTTTTTTTGCTCCAGAAACTAATTGTAATCTTTGTAATCACTGTTCTGCTGTAATAATTTCCTTATTTTAATGCACTCTGATACCTCCGGGTCTAGCAAGCGCTAGCGTTCAGCGGAGCCCGAGAACCATTGGCCGTTGCCCGGTGGAGCTATAGAGGAGTCTGGCTATGGCTCATCCCCTCGGCCGTCACCTACCCAGCGGGACTTCGGACATTGTTTCAAACGGTTCCTCACGGCTTTGTCTATCTTTCACATTGACTGCTTTAAATGCTTTATTCCTCCTAAAGTACTTTCCCCCTTCTGGTCTGCCTTACTCTATCTACCCTTTCCCCCCATTTTTCCTCTCCACCTCTTCCTTCCATTTCCCTTAAGACCTTAGTCTTGGCTATGCAATGCGCTAATAACATTTTTATTATGTATTCTCATGTCTTTCTCCTATGCCTATACTTGTAATTGTAACTGATGTAATTTATGTAACCTGTAACACACTGATCCTCATGTAAAGCGTTCTGATACCTCTGGGTCTAGCCAGCGCTATATAAAACTCTTCAAATAAATTCTTGAAATCATAGACACACCAATACCAGTTAGTATATACCCACTCACTGATTCATAGGTCTATACACACATCCACTCACTAACCCAACAGTCTCTCATACATGCAGTCACTCATCAATACAGCCACTATTATATGCACTCATACACCCATACAGACACTCACACACTGCCACTCACCCATAGAGTTACTCACACCTAGTCAGTCACCCAAAGAGTCAATCATACTGCCATTTACTCACCTATACAGTTATACACACACCACCTCACTTATTCATACAGATACTAACACATACTTACTCTCTTATACAATCACTGACCGAAGCACACACTCATCCATACATCCACTCTCACAATCACTCACTCTCACATACAGCCACTTATATACTCCAACACTCACATATACTGCCATTCACATATGCAGTTACTCACACATATACCACTGAGACATCCATTCACTCACCAGCACAGCCATATGCACACTCACTCACCCATACAGCCCCTCGCAGATGCACTCATGAACCCATACACCCAGGGAATCACCCACTCACACATCCATGCAGGTAGTCACACAACACACAGATACTCAGGCACCCATACAGGTACTCAGACAACCAATCAATAACCCATATAGACACTCATGCACCTATTCACCAACCCATGCAGCCACTTACACACCAACTGACAGACTGATACAGACATTCACACAGATAAGTCACTCACCCATACTTTCACTGAGACACGTATAATCACTCACTTATACAGTCAGTCACACACTGACTTAATCATCATATATATCACATTCTTAAACTTTTTAGAAACACTCACAGTCACTGTATGATGTCACCAGTGATGTCATCAGTGATATCATTTAAGATGTCATCAGTGATGTCATCAGAGATGTCACTGACCATGTCATGAGTGATGTAATATGTGACGTCATCAGCAGTGCATTGCGGGGGCGTGTGTTATAGTTAGCTCAACTAACTATAACGGCTGAATTTCTCTGGTTGTTTTGTACGAGTGAAGTGTCAGACTAACTATAACGTCCCTGAAACCTGTGTTTTTTTCAGAGAATATATATATGTATATATATATATATATATATATATATATATATATATATATATATATATAAATATATATATACTGAAAAAAACAAAGATCATGGAAACGTTATAGTTTTTTAGAGGCTTGGGGATGGGGGCGCATGGCCCGCCTCCTCATATAAAGACATTTCTGCCCCAGGGATGGGCTCCCCGGGGCCTCTGGATGCTCGGGGAGGGAGGCCAAGCAGACCCCTCCCCATATAAACCATTTTCGGCCCTGGGGTGGTCTCCCCGGCCCTCTGCAAGCTGTAGGAGGGAGGCCATGTAGCCCCCCTCCCCTGTATGAACACAGGGTGGGCTCTCCAGGGCTTATAGATATTAAATGCAGCCTGGCAGCCATTTTGTTTGCTCTGATCGCATAAGAGTCTCACTGGATTGCAGCATTTTCTGCAGGTTTTTTTGGGCCCCAGGGGGGAGTCCCTCTGGGTCCCCTCCATGGGGCCTAGGGGTATAGGGTATCCCGACCCTGCCCCCTTATATATATATTTTTTTAAATTTCAGGACGGGGACTAAGGGCCTGATTTGGATCTTGGCGGATGGGTTGCTCTGTCACAACGGTGACGGATATCCCATATGCCGAAATTTAAATCCCACAGGCAATAATGGGATTTATATTTCGGCGGGTGGGATATCCATCACCGTTGTGACGGAGTAAGCCATGTGCCAAGGTCTAAATCAGGCCCTAAGCCATTTGAGTCCTGCAATGGCGGCCAGCAAAATGTTCCTACTGTTGCTGGTAGCCAATCAGAGCGTGTGAGTATGACTCCCATAGGAGTGAGTTGAACCAAGGGAAATAAACTCCCTGGGCCAATCAGAATGCTCCATTTTTAAATTGGCACATCTGCCTACATTTACAAATATTTCTTACCCTAAATTTCTCAAAAACTACTGAACAGATTTACAAAAAATCACAAGAAGCACAACCTGTGGACCAAGATCTAGCTTCCTGCCGAATTTGGTGTAATTCCGTTCAGCAGTTTCTGCTGTAGCCTGTCTTAAATAAATCTATGGAAAATTCATGGGGATTGTGTCTTGTGGCACCCCCTTGTTTCTCGCCCCCACTTGACAGATCACCCAAACACTTTCCAAGAAGGAGCAGAGGTTGCTGAACTTTTTTTTGGGAAAGTTTTGTGAAGATTCGTCAAACGGGGCCAAAGGTATTAGCAAACCAAAAACGCTCTTTCTATTGAAAAGCAGACCTAACTATAACTACCTTGTGGCGACTGCCACTGGGTTATATATATATATATATATATATATATATACGCAGCATTCCTTTTGGGGAAATGTTGCGTATCAGGCGGATCTGTAGTACACCTGATGAATGTAGGATGGCCCAGCATGCTAGCGGCGACAGATTTTTGGCTAGGGGTTACACTGTCTAGATGGTCAACAAGGCCATCAATAAAGCTAATTGTATCTCCATATTAGATGCTTTATCTGAAAAGTCTCTAAAAATCGACACTTCTTTAAGCCTGGGAGATGCTCCGACTAGATTAATATTGACTTATAATCGACAACATCTAGCGCTCCGCAGGATTTTCAAGAGCAATTGGAATCTGATTCGCAATGACCCAGTTATTGGGGATTGCATGACACCGACGCCTAATATCACATTCAGGAAAGCTAGATCTATGAGCGATACCTTGGTTAAAAGCAGTCCAGAACTGGTTGTGTCGAAATCTTGGCTTAATACAAGAAAGGGATTCGTTAAATGTGCCTCCTGTAAGGCCTGCAGACATGGCATAAGTAAAACATCTTATAGAGTTCCCTTCCATGATACACCGGTTGCCATCAACAAATTCCTAACATGCAGGACCGAGTTTGCAGTCTATGTGCTGGAGTGTCCCTGTGGCCTGCAATATGTTGGGAGTACCAAGTTGCAGGTTCACAAGCGGATACTCCAGCACATAAGAGCGATTCGCATTAGCGATGCTACCTACCCAGTGGCACGCCATTTCAAAGAGTCTCACAGTAATGACCCCGAGCTAATGAAATTTTTGTGATTGACTCAATATTGCCCCTCAGAAGAGGAGGTAATCGTGAAGCTTTTCTTCGAGCATTAGAAACCAAATATATCTTGGAGCTCGATACTAAGATGCCCAATGGGCTGAATGCCAGTGAAGACTTTTATACATGCCTGTAAATCAGCCATTTTATCGCATTCCAGTACTGAATTAGACATTTGCAGCCTTTCTGACCAAGTTTTTAACTTCAAAATATTATTAATTTTTTCCACGTTTTTAGCTTGCTAGTTTGCACAGGCACATTGTATTGCACTTTACAGCATTTTGCACTTTAACATATTTACATAGAGGTTTGAATAGTGGCCCACTTGGGCGGAATTGCCTTGCATTAATTCTTTTTATACCATGATTTTTTAACTTGCATTTAAGCCTGAATATCTGTCTGTGTCAGCAATTTTTACCAATGAGGGACTTAATTTATGCTTTTAAGACTACCATTGGTATTTTTATTGCTTTTGACATGTATTGAGCTGTCAGGTAATTGTGATAATTTTGAATATTCATGAAATGGAGTATGATAGGACCTAGTGTTCTGCCGTCAAATTTTATGTATGTTTTACAAGGAGTCGCTACCCACTGGGGTTTTGATATTCTTCCAATGATTGACATCTGAGGGAATCATGTTTAGAATCTCTGGTATTAAGAACAATACTGTTGATATCATTGTGTATTTTAAAACACTGTTCTTTACAATTAAGTTTGGTGTTTTTAGCGCTCCTTTGTAATTATGGTATTAATTGTCAAATGTTAAAAAAGGCACTTGCTTTTTTATCTTTGCAAATGTTTCCTCTATGTCCATTGTTAGGTTGTTGCCTATTGTTTTTTTTTTTGCATGTGTCATTTTAAATATCCCACACTCCTCTCCTAGCGTCATGTGATCAAGGCCTTCTGAAGGCCGAAACGCGTCATGGCGGACTCTATGGGCGTCTGAAAATAAAATCTGTCGTACATACAACTGGGTCTGTTTTCGTCTGTTGGTGAACTGCAGGATTGCGGTGGCGAAGTTCTTTGCATATATATATATATATATACAAATCACCAACTGCCAATAGGCAGTTATAGTTAGGACCAGCTTTTCCCATAGGCAAAGCATTTATTGTTTTGCTAATAACTTTGGCGCTGTTTAACGAATCTTTCACAAAATTTTCCCCAAAAAGTAACATACATATCGTAGTTCTGCGTGAAAAATTTGGGGTTCATTCGTCAAGCGGGAGCCGAGAAATAGGGGGAGTCCAAAACTATTTTTCCCCATGTAATGTCTATAGGGATTTTGCAATGTTTAGACATGGCTACAGGCCGAACTACTGAACGGACTTACAGCAACTTTGGCAGAAAGCTAGCTCTTGGTCCAGAAAGAGCCCTTTTTGTAATTTGATGTAAATCTGTTCAGTAGTTTTGGAGTTATTAAAGAAATAAAACTTTGTATATCTAGGGACACGGATCCCCTGCAGATCCACAGGTACCCGTGGGTAGACGCAGATTCCATTATATATCTTACTTTATGTTAAAAAAACATACAAATTCACTGAAAAAACTAAAGATTACGGTGACGTTATAGTTAGGTTCACGTTTCACCCACAAAAAAACATTAAAATTCAGAAGTTATATTTATACTTATAGTTATACTTATCTGAAGAAACTACAACTTGTGCCATTAAGTAGCTTTAGTCCACGAGTTTCAGTTTCTTAACAAAAGTATAACTATAAGTGTAACTATAACTGCTGAATTTCAAGGATTTTCTGTGCGTAAAATGTGAACCTAACTATAACATCTCTGTAACCTTTGTTTTTTTGTTGATTGTATATATATGTGATCAAGGCCCGTGGAGGGGCTGAAACGCGTCATGGCGACTTACACGAGCAATAAATAACTTTCACCTACTTGTGGTCCGTATCCGTTCCTGTCAGAAGACGTTATAGGTAACGGTAACTCTGGATATATATATATCTATATATACATATATATAGATATATATATATATATATTCATTGAAAAAACCATAGGTTTCAGGGACGTTATAGTTAGCTGGACATTTCACTCGTACAAAACCATAGAAATTCCACCGTTATAGTTAGTTCAGTTAACTATAACTCGCGCCCCCACAATGCACTGCTCATGACGTCACATATTACATCATTCATGGCATGGTCAGTGACATCACTGATGACATCACTGATGACATCGCAAATGACATCACTGATGACATCACTGATGACATCATCCAGTGACTGTGTGTTTCTTTAAAGTTTAAATATGTTTTATATATATGGCAAGGTGTATTGAAGAATGAGTGGGTGTATAAGTGTCTGGATGGAGGATTTAGGAGGTATGTAACTGATTGTATACGTGACTCATTAAACGTGTCTTACTGAATGCATGGGTTAGTGACTAAACTGTGTAAATGTCTGTATCAGTCTGTCTGTTGTTGTGTAAGCTGCTACATGGGTTGGTCAGTAGCTACATGAGTGTCTATATGGGTTATTGATTGTTTGCTTGAGTATTTGTATGGGGGACTGAGTATGTGTGTGGGTGGGTTGGAGGTGTGTGACTCTCTGCATAGATGTGTGAGTGGTTGATTCACTGGGTGTATGGGTTCAAGAGTGCATGTGGAAACAGCTGTATGGGTGGGTGAGTGTGTGTATGGGTGTGTTGGTGAGTGAATGGATGTCTCAGTGGTACATATGTAAGTAACTACATATGTAAAAGACAGTATATGTGAGTGATGGTGTATATAAATAACTATATGTGAGACTGAGTGATTGTGAGAGTGGCATGTATGGATGAGTCTGTACTTGTTTCAGTGATTACATAAGAGAGTAACTATGCATTACTGTCTGTATGAATTAGAGAGGTGGTGTGTGTATAACTGTTTAGGTGAGTAAATGGGAGTGTGATTGATTCTTTGCATGACTGACTAGGTGTGTGAGTAACTCCATGGATGAGTGGCGGTGTGTGAGTGTCTGAATAGGTGTATGAGTGCATATGATAGTGTTGTATTGATAAGTGACTGCATGTATAAGTGATTGTATAGGTGAATGAGTGGATGTGTGTACAGACATAGGAATCAGTGAGTGAGTATATAGTAACTGGTATTGGTGTGTGGATGCTTTCGAAAATGGTAGTGTGTATTTTACAGTGGGTGTATTAAAGGTTATATTAGGGTGTGATGAGGTGCATCATATTATCTCGTGGATGATGTCATCAGTGATGTCATCAGTGATGTCATTTGAGATGTCATCAGTGATGTCATCAGTGATGTCACTGACCATGCCATGAATGATGTAATATGTGACGTCATGAGCAGTGCATTGCAGGGGCGCGAGTTATAGTTAACTGAACTAACTATAACGGTGGAATTTCTATGGTTTTGTACGAGTGAAATGTCCAGCTAACTATAGCGTCCCTGAAACCTATGGTTTTTTCAGTGAATTTCAAAGGTTTTTTAAATGCTAATTTATAACTATAACGTCTGTAAAACCTATGGTTTTTTCAGTGAATTTGATTTTTTTTTAAATATTAAACTACTATTCTGCTATTTGTCATTAGTACTGTTTTTTCTGACTTTTCCACTACAGAAAAGAAAATAAACTGTAAAACTGTTGTGTAATGTAATATATTTCACAAATTACACTGTTACTTATCAAATAATACAACATAATATAACATTTTCAAAACATATTTTTCTCCTTTTTCTGCTGTTATCAGATTCTACTTAACTTCACTATTCACAGTGATGTCAGTGTAGTATCATCATAAACAGCTGGGAAAAAAAACAATCAACTAGATTGTTAAAAATACCAAATGACTAACTCTTACAACCACAATAACAAATCAACACAAATAACACATACAATACTATTTCCAATTTTTAAATCTTACCTTTACTGTGTAGTTTCTGTTGACATTTTTCCTCAAGGCCAAATAATGTGTGGACATTTTTTTTTTTTAAATCATCCAGTATCAATTCCTTAAAGCATCTTCCCATTTTCCCTCTAGGCCGAATAATGTATCTAAAAATTTTGTTTCAGAAATATCAAGTATGAGTTGGATAATTCATAAGGCAATCTCGGTTTACTTTCCAAGTGTGTATCGTTGCAGTGACTCCAACCATTTTTGCATTTCAAATATACAGTATAATGTCCACATGTGGTAGTAGCTCCAGCATGGAAAACAATAGCCAGTGTTGTGAAAGTTCTTCCAGAAACAGATACTTGACTAGCAACAAACTTTTTAATTTTCGTTTCCACTTTTCTTCCATTTGGTCTACAGCGTTGTAGCATTAAAATTACATATTTTCCATATCTTTCTAGGCATAATGTAGATAACATTTCTGATTGACAACGAGAACATTTCATATCATGATTTGCTTCTTTTACTAATTTCGGAAAAAGTACAGATTTGCAGTCAGGTATTATAGAAATCGTTCTCTGTCAACTATAGTACTAGAAGTTAATGAACACTGTTCACATTTGTGATCCCATTTGTAACTGAGTCCAAATAAACTCTCAATCTGGATTCCTTCATCTTCTAATACTCCAAGCAAAACCATCAGAAACTCTTGTGCATCTTGTTGTATATTAGGACTGAACGTTAAAGATCCAGTACATGTATCCAAGAGTTGTCGAATATCAGAAGCAGTATGGATCTTACTTCTGTCAGTTCTCAATTGTTCAAATAAAGTATAAAGTGCAGAACATAATCTTTTTCCTGACTTTCCATAATTTCACCATAAAGATCTTCTAGATAAAATATAACGTTTAGAATAACATTACCATAGCAGTTGACACCAGAAGCATTTTCTAATTGGTATCCCACAACATCATCACTTGTTTGTATTTTCTGTTTCTTTGCATCTTTTATTTTCTCTTGAATTTTTTCAGCTTTTCAAAGACACTTGATTCATCAACATGTTTGCGTTTTGAACACACAGCACGTTTTTCATAAATAGGATATTCACCTAAAGTTGGTGCATAAAGTCTTCTTAAACGATTATATTCTCTTACACAATTTACATCAGCACTAACCTTGTTTTCATCTAAATCAATTAAATACAAACCAGACAATGTTGTAACTCAAGATAATGCAACGTATGCCATTCCCTCTTTAAACACAGTTCTTCCAACATTTACTAAAGCATTATCTACACTTAAACCTTGAGATTTATGAATGGTTATTGTATATGCTAAACAGAAAGGAAACTGTTTTCTACGAACATACAAGTCTTTTACCAGCAAAAAACGTACAGCACAACGCCCAATTTGTTTCACCTCTGCAATCTGATCAAATTTAATTTTCAAGAATTCAATTGCATTTCTGTTTTGATATTTTACAAATTCAACAACTTTCCCTATTGCTCCATTCACTAAACCTTGTTCTATATTCAAATTACGCCTCAAAATTACCCGACAGTTTATACATACATCTACATTTTTTTCTAAGCCAGCAGTTTTTGATACAGACTTTTCCAAAGAATCCAATTTAGTCTGAAGTTTATTTGAAAGAAGAATTGTTATTCCTTGATGCTCGATTTTATCAATAGCTTCAATGTGAACTATTTCTTGATTTTCCAATTTCAGAAGCTCTTGATTAAATGTATAACACTCTTCCAGTGTAGGCATTAAGCAAAGTATAGACTTTTTTTCTGCAATGTTCTTGTACAGTACTGCTGCTGGTGTGTTTTCAGTTGTAAACAAGTTCTTTAGTAGACGACTTTGTAAAGCTTGTTTACCATGTTTGCTTAGAACACCAATTCTTACATCTTTCAGAATATTTCCATAATCTTCAACACTTGCTTGTCGCATATTCTGAGTTCTTTATATTCAAAATTTAACCAGAGATTCACATTTCCAATACTTCCCAAAGATTTCCTAGTGTCTTCATGTAGAAGAGTTTTAAAGACTGGTTCTCCTTTTACAGGAGTTAGTTGTAGCAGATCTCCAAATACAATTAAATGTTTTCCTCCAAAGAGAACGTCGTAATCTGTTTTTAATACCTGTTGCATTCTTAAATGCACGAAAGCAAGCATTAAGTTTGAGACCATGCTCACCTCATCAATAATTAAAAGTTTCATCTTCTTCAGCACTCTTGACACTTCATAAGAAGCTTCTCCAGACAACTTCTGATATTCTAATTTATTATCATGCTCAACTGGTAACATTAGTAATCTATGCAAAGTAATTCCTTTAACATTGTGCGCAGCTAATCCAGTTGGAGCTGTTACTACACAAGATAAATGTGAACCAGTAGTTTTTTTAAGATAACTGGTCAAAACTTTAATTAAAAAACTTTTACCCGTTCCAGCTTGACCACTGATGTACATCAGAATAGGTTTAAATGATGAACATACACATTCTTTTTTTTCATGCAACAAACCATGTTCTATTGTTCTCTCACTTGTACATATATTTCTTTCTGTTCAATATTTACTTGTTCTTCTAACTTTTCCAATGTAATATTCTCCTCTTGTGCTTGTTGCATTGCAATTTCCACTTCATGCATAGCAATCGCTGCTTCATTTTCCACTATTGGTTGTCCAAGTGGATCTTGACTACATGGACCAGAACTTTGACTATCTTGAGAACTTTCATTTGCAACTTCAGCTGTAATAGTATTTTCCTGTTCAACTTCATCATTCAACATTTTTAAATATGTAGGGAAAATTAAACATGCAATGCTATCTTTACATGCATTAAAAGAATCTTCGTAGCAGTCGAAATCTCCAAGTAATTCACTTTCGCTACGCCATGGTTTGAACAGTTGGAGAAGTGCTAAATAGTAAAATTCTCGCTTGTCTGGAGTTTCACAACTGAGTTTCTTGTGGTTGATAAGGTTACCTTTTGTGTGTTTTACTAAACATCCATGACACCCAAGTACTGCATATTTTCCTTGTTTTAAATTCTGTTTAACATTATTTTTGAAGCTGTAATGTTGAAGTACTTCATACAGACATAGCTGTTCCAGATGTCGACTCCTTTTCGGATAGTATGTATCCAAGATATTAGTTTTAAGAATTTCTGTACTGTCTGGTTCATTTGCTGCTAAGTATTCAATTTCTTCTAATGATTTCAACACTCTATTTCGTGAGCAGGCAAGACCTAAACTTACCCAAATGATCCCTCGTGATTTTGAATATAAACTTCAAAAGGACAAGCGGTCTGAACATTCATACGATCCAATTTCTCTGTGGGAAAGCATTTTCAAAGTAAAGCTATACAATTTTTTGCTAAGGCTTTTCTCTTGTGCAATTTCTTCCCACATTTGTTTCATCTCGTTTTTTTCTGATTTTGTTATATATGATGTAACGTAGCGTGCAACAGCAATTGAGTTGTCTGCAACATACTGGATGTCCATATTTGCATTCAACATTTTTAAAATAACCCGGATTGTAGTCATTAATATACTTTGACAGTTCTGTTCTTTTCAAGTTGTAGGTATTCTTTGGAGATTTGCGAGGTATTGTGTGCCTTACAGAAGAAAAAAAAGAATTTACTCTTCCTTTAGAAATTACTGGATGTGGAAATCCAAGCCGACACTTGGTATAAAATTTTCCTTTAGACTTGTATTTTCGTCGGCAGTACTTTCCACAACGGTGACTTTGGAAACGTAAAACTTGCTGTCTCAAGCTTCTATCTCCTCCTTCTCTTGGAATCTCACGTGTCACATACTGTTCAATGAAAGACAATACTATTTCATCTGAATCAGTTCCAAATTTAGATGCATCCTTGATCCACAATAGCATATGTATATGAGGAGCACCTCTCGCTTGGTACTCCTTTCTCCAAAAGAAATCGGTAACTTCTCCAAGAGGAGGATTCTTTTTATTGCAGATGAAAGACATCATAGCTTGAAACCTATGATTAAAATATCTGCACACATTTACAGGATCCAAAGAACACAGTTCTCCAGGTGTCTTCATTTCAACATTCTTTATATTGGAATTTGCTTCTCGTAGAAATTCAAGCAAATCTTCCCATGCATACTCTGCACAGCTAAGTGTCACAAACCATGTTGGTGTACCTAAGTTCCGTAACATACACTTCAGTTCTCCATGACGACGATACCAATACTCATTTGTTCCTCGTTGACATGCCATCAAATTAATTAACTGTGCTTCAAAATTTTCATCTGTTTGTTGAACTTTCTCCACAAATTCTTTCGCTGAAAGAAGTGATTGATGAACTCCAGTTTTCAGTATGTGGTTCACTGCATAGGACAGAGAAGACAGATCACTTTCAAACAAAAGGTGAAATGTATATGGTATACACTGCCGGAATCTAGGATCTTCAGAGTATAATCTTGTTGAGCGATATTCTGAAGCTGGAATACGTACAGGTCGGTCATCATATCGTCCACCTTCTCCAGTAGGAAACAGCTGTGGAAAACAACGAGCTTCTAAGCTTTTCTCCCATACACTCATTGGAGTTCCCTTTGCTTTTTTCATTTGAAATAACTCAATACTGTTTCCTATTACTTCTTTTGAATGTACAGGACATATTGTGTAATGTTCATAAATCTCTTCACTCCTTGACTTGTCCACTTTCTCTATTTGACCACTTGAAATTTCAGATTCATCTTCCAAACTCATTACCTGTTGTTCCACATTTACACTTTTATAATAAATATTATTCTCCACAAGATATAACGTAGCCTTTTGAAGTTTTTTAACATCCACAAATTCTTGCCATATTTTCTGACTCTTTGTTGGTACTCCATTTACTAGAATGACTACTGCTTCATTTTCATCTTTGTCTCCACCAACAATTTCAATATTTTTCTTAAAATCCAAAGGTAAGTATTCTTCCTTTCAGCCATCTTTGTAAGTCTGTTGGTGGCAGTTTACCTGTTTTAGGCTCCATGCGAATTATAGTTTGAAATGGATGAACAGATTGAATTAGAACTGACTCATATGTATTCAAATCTGCCAGTTCCTCCGGAATAGCTACTAATTCTAACTTATTATGTACTGCTCTAGCGGGCATTTGTTCTCTTCTAATTTGTTATAACAATATTTACAAATACGTTGATCACTGCCTAACTCAAATTGACCTTCCACTAACAAGTAAGTTGCAAATTCTTTCCATTTATCATTATTCTTCTTTTCAGATTTCAAATTCAAATCAACATTCTTAGTTTGAATTTTATAATTAGTACGTCGACAACAAACACAAACATAGTTTGGAATTTCAGAGCACACTATGTTAAACTTTCCAATTTCTTCTTCAAACTGATCAATCATAATCACTTTCCCATCTTCTTCAACATCTGTAATTGTCAAACTTTCACTTTCTATACACTGCTCTTCTGAACCAAAATATCGGAACTGAATATCATCACACTTTTTTGTACATCTGATAAAGAACCGTGTAAAAGAGCTGTATTTAGTTCACCTAAACATAATGCAGGACTTTTTACATAGTACAGTTTCCTTGCAAACTTCCGCATTTCTGAATGGTGTACTGCTAACATCCTTAAGTGATGAAAAACACTTTTACACACTTTTCTTGAAAGACAAGCCAGAGAATGCCCATGTTTCTCAGTATATTTTCTTACATTACAAGGATCTAGTGTTTGTAACAACATAATCTTCTGTTTTACACTTTTCTGTGTATATTCTCGTAACAAATTTCGCATTATATCAATAGATTCCTGTCGAATACTACAAATACTGCTACAACCCCACTTATACACAGGAGCTTGTGTGCGTTTCCCATGCACTTCTTCAGCTATTAACTGTTCTGCACTAATAGTAACCATTTCCTCTTTTGCAACAGGACAACCATTCTGAACTTCGTAGCAACGACCTCCAGTATCAACTGCAAATGGCAAACTATTTTCTTGGAAGTAACTCTCTTCATTAAAAAAGGTTCACTATTAGATGTATGTTTCCATTTGCCACTGAAGATTTTACAAAAGTTGCTTCTGTTCACACGTCTTTTTTTTTACTTTTGTCTTTCAGAATCTTCATTGTTTTATCCAACACTTTCATCCTCTTCAAAATGAAAATGAATATTTTTTGTTTTAACTTAAAAGCAGTATCCACTATGGTTTCAACACGCTGTTTCTGTTTCAATTTCAGCACTTTCTTTTTATATTTGCAGCATCCTTTTATTAAATTCTGAATTACTCTATTTCAAAAAACTCTTTGACGAATTTCTTGAAATTGTTTTTGTCTACGGGTAACAAATACTCTTTCCTTATCATGTTTTTTTTTCTTGCAATTTGAAGTCGAAGTCTGCTTCTCCTTACTTGAAATTTTTTTATTTTTCCTTTGTGTGATGTTATTTTCATTAAATGTTCGTAGTACTTTTTTTAGAAATTGTCTAGTGTTTTTACCAGAAGAAACTATTTCTGTAGTACTCTGATTTTCTTCTAATCCACATTTTTGACTTTTCCTTTAAGTAGATTGCCTTTTTGTTTTTCCTTTTTTTTCAGTTCTTCTAGGCATTTTTAATTTTTAATCCAAACAAAATAATTTTCTGCGAATGAAAAAAAAGTTTCAATTATTTGTTATATCTGTTCAATATGTCAAAATAATCACATACAATTATATAAGTTCCAGTGGCAGCTTGCAGAGGAAATGCTGCATGGTACTGGAGCGGAATAAGGGAACAGTAGGGTGGCAGGTAGTGTCATCCGACATACAGCACGTATTCATTGAATTATTTAGATTCACCTTCCCATTTTATATGTGACTCTACTACCTCCTACTTTTCCCCTCGCCCCCCCGCCCCACCCCCCATCCCATGCACCCCACGGTCCCACGCCACTTCCTCTGCAACCCACTACAGATAACTTTGTAGATACTATTTTGTAAAATTGTTATCTGTATACTTACAGTGATATTCTCAACTAAATGGCACATGAAAACGTTACCCTTATTAGTTTAACACTTCTATTGGCAACTTAGCAAGCATAACACTGCACCATATTAGCAAAAATATGGTACAGGCTTACATTTCATTGTGGATGTACATAAACAAGTACAGATCAACTGTTAGACAGCAACAAAAACCACTGACATGGAGATGGAGAGGGGGGAAAGATTAAGGGACATATTCACAAGGAGCCATCGCCGAATTAACGGTACTTTATCCCAGCCAAACTCGTGATAAATTTACCCCCCCATTCACAAGCCGGTGTTAACAGCCCACACCACCAGTATACACGCGATAGCAGCCTCAAAAAACATCACCACAGAGGACCCTCGCAAATATCGCTAATGAGATGCAGAGTAGGCGTACCCGTGACAAAAGCCGAGACAACAGCACACCTCAACATTCACAACGACCAGCCACATCCGCGATAAAAACACAAAACCGGCGATAAGGCGCGTTAGCACCAGGAAATTTACACCTGCTCTGACCTGGTGTAAAGTTGGACGGCAGCCAGCACCACAAAAGGGAGCACAGCCCAGGGCCACATCCGAAGGGCAACAGATGCCATGGAGCAACTCATCATGCGGCCCGGACACCCAACAGGGCCACAACACCCCACAACCCCATCCCACACCCAGAACAACCCCCCCGGCACCACCCCCAACACCGGACTAAGAAATTGCACACCAACACCACCAACCCCAAAACAAACATCTTGCCTGATGTCGCACAAGCAGCAAAATAAACATACATGCGTGACCAGAAAATGGAGAATTAGTCATACAGCAATGCAACTACCAACACAAAACACCACACAAACAAAAGCAGAAACAACCCCTAGGATGAGTCCTAGCTGCTCCCACTGGACAATCCGTAGCACACAGCCCGGTAGACAAAATCCAAGACAAGATGGTGTGCCATGCGCGCAACAAACGAAACAGAGGGAGAGAGCGAGGGAGAGAGACGGAGTGAGATAGCACAAGCAGCGCCAGGATGCACGGGCACCTGGCTCCACATGCCCACATATGTGTGTGCATCGCCATCCGTACACCATGAGCCCAAGGCCGTGTCCCAATCTTAGCGCCAAAGCCACATCACATTCCCAAAACGAAAGTAGTAGTGAGACAAACATCAGCGATGAAAGCACCATTGTCCCAATGCAGAAGCCAGGAGGACACCTGCACCTCTGACCTTGGTCCCAAATGCGCCTGGAACACCCTGATAGAGATACAATGGCAGATGTGGACGACTCCCACACCACGCATTCCGCAAATAAACCATCCGACTTATCCACAGCCCACACATAGAAGCCCCTGCCTGTGGTACGCCCGCATGGGAAGGCCTTGACACCCACGGAAACAGCAACCCATGTCCCACAATGTTGCACACACATTCAAATTATTGCTCAGAGCTGTGGCATATCCTCCACACAACAGCCGCAGTCCAGAAGAGTGCCTGTTCACGAGACGCACCAACGCAATGGCAGGCCATACCGGGCACATGCACAACACCCGTCACGTGGAACAGTACCGTGCACGTATGCTGCATTTACTGGGCGCACTGCCACTGGCAGTGCTGCGGATCAGTTACAGGCTCAACTTCCGCATCGCCCACGTCACCTGCGTCCAGGCCTGTTTCCACTGCCGAACATGCACATTCGAGTGTCCCATGGATCTCTGCCTATCCAACACAACTGTTGATGAATTGGACTATGACTTGTGTTTGCACCCCCTGTTGGATCACGAACAGGAGTGTAACCGAGACAGCCGTGCATGGGATGCCTTGACATACTGCGTATGTATTGGTAGTTGTGCATGGAGATGGCACAATTTCTCGTCTGCAGTGACCACATCGAGGCGCTCCCCTATTGGGCTGTGTTACGGATCGGTGACACAGCATGGGCTGAGCACACCTGCCCGGACCACCTAATGGATTGGCTCACCCTGGTGTTCCTTGAACACGACAACGACGTACTATTGGAACACATTGCACATGAAGCTGCACGGGCATTCATGGACGAGTAAATACGTACCTGAAGCCACATCCTATTGCCACCCACAGCACATGGCCCAACAACTTGTTGCACAGTGGGGGATTGCTCACATATCCCACCAAAACAGAGGACACGTCTCCCTTTGGTCGGGCTCTGGATGCATGTGCGTGGAATAACGCGTGTGCACACACACCTGTCCAAGGCGACGCAGGTCCATGGTCCGAGCAACACAGCGTCGTTTGGCAACGTTGCCAATTGGGACACACTGCTGGGGGAGAGCACACACATGGTGATGTAGCACGACATGCGAACCTGTCGGACCCTCACACCTGATCACTGTCGGCAGAGCAGACAATTGTCGCACCCCGGAGGCAGAGCACCATGCAGACGCCACGTTCAGTCAGTCGTGCCCCCTCACACAGGGCACTGTGCAGACGCCAAACAACACATGACTCGTACAGCAAGGCAAGATGGGCTGTGAGCGTTGCCATATGTGATCAATCTTGTCCATTTGACCCCTAACATCATCTGCCCCTCGACATGTACCCATGCTGCGTGTAAGTGTCTTAACCATGTCCGTGCCTGTTGTGGCCGTTGCCTCGTCCGTACTGACACGCACATGCCAATAAAGCCTATGCCACTCCACTGGTGTCTAACTGTGAGGTGTGTTGTAAAGATTGTCCACTCGTGTGCCACAATGACCCTCGTCCCAACACAGGGAAGAACTGACTGTCGCATGTGCAATGGGGGTGTATCCCTTTGGCAAGCTCCGCCTCTGTGAGCCAGACATTGTTTTTGCATAGGTGCTGGACAACATCTGATGCAGCCCCATCACCTACACAGTCTGATGTGTCAGGGGCACACAGCCATGCAGCCATCACCCCGCCATACACACCGGACACAGAACCCGTATGAGGGGAGTTTTGTACCACATTGCCTTCATTGCTGATGTTCTGTGATTGCTATGTGTGTGGGCTGCATTGTGGGTGAATTGCCCCTGCAGCTCTGATTTCGTGTAGCCTTCTCCCCTTGAGACGGGGTGCCTTTGGATTGTGTGCTTTTCGGGGCCTGTTTTGCTTTTGACTTGGGTGATGTGTGCTCGCGGACTTATTTTGTGGCCTGGTGCATTGTTGGTCTGCTGCGTGTATTGTAAGGCATGGGTTGTGGTTGCACGCGGACACGTCGTAGTGTGACCTGCTCCTTTGAGGATGTGATCCACACTTGGCTCCGTCCATGTCGCTTCGTGGGCCATGTCATTTTCTTTGCACAGCTGCTATGCTATCCGAAATGCAGTGTTACTTGCATAGTCAGTGTGGGTCACGGATCCGCTGGTTTGCTGGATTCAGATTATGTGCAAGGGTAGGTTGTGATATTGGTGATAGGGGGCACTCTGTGCACATTGTGGATGGGGGCCTACTTGGTGTTTGGATGTGTGCTGCAGTGTGCCAAGGCATTCAGGGACATGTTCCAGGGTCATTGTGGGTGTACTGTGTGCTGCACAAATTAACGCCGTATCTGATTTACAAAACTACATACTCATTTAAACATAACAAACTATACTGCTTATTTGTTACCTCTATACCTTACTCCTAAAACCATGTAATCTTTCAAACATGTGTTACGTCACTTTTGTACCATTGAAACTGATTACGACCTTTTCTTTACACTACAGATCCCATGAACATGCTAATAAAGGTATAAGTGCTATTTTCATACTAAATAAAGCTCTCTTACTTAATTTTTATAAACACTACTGTTTGGTGCACAAAATGGGGATGACACATGAGGAGAGGAAACGGAGGTGTAATCCCTAAACTTTTATTGTACCGTTCCTTTAATATACGTATATTGAGGGTTTTAAGTGGGATGAAAAAAATGCGGGTGTCTAAAAGGGGTAGCAGTGTTCAGCACCGGTAACACCCAGTCCACTTAAAGTCCTGCGTATATTCAGCACAGAGACACACCCTAACAATTTTCATCACTTATAATCACAGTTAGTTTACTAGTGTGAAAAAATCGTATAGAAAATTTATGAAGAACATTTTAAATTGTTTTTTATCTCTCACACATTTGTAAAATATCTCTTGTAAAGAAACGCCCCTCTCCACCTTTAATTCGTACGAACGAGCAATAAATAATACCTTTACCAGCATCTAGTCACTAACTACTAACACTGTGCACTGTACCCAATTGTAAAGCAGAAATAGTGTTTAGATTATGTCTTAAAGTATCATCAAATGATTCAAACCATGCATACATACACAAAGCAACATGCACGTTTACTTTGTCCATTTACTCTCTATGTAATCTGTGCACATTCTGAACGGGTTCGCAGTATATCACCTGTTTTCACTTATACTCAAATGTACCTTACAGTAAAAAAATGACATCACAACCTATGCATATGTAATATTTCCTACATAATACAGTGCATTTCTATAAGATTGAAACTGATTGCAACATTCTTTATATAGTACAAATTCTACCAATATGCCAATAAACCTATAAGTGCTATTTTTATAATACAAAAAGCTGTATTAGATTATTTTTATAAACAGTACTGCTGGGGGCACAAAATGGTGCTGCAAGGTAGACAGAGTAAATGAAGGTGTAATTCCAAACTTTTTATGTATCGTCCATTTACTATACGTATATTAACAGCTTTAACTGGGATGAAAAAATTGGCGGCTCTCTTAAAGGGGTGGCGGAGCCTACTACTGATAACACCCGGACCACTTAAACGCCTGCGTATATTCAGCAGAGGAACACACCGTGAGAATTACTATCACTAATAATCACATTTACTTTACCACTGTGAACAAAATCGTACAGAAAATATACAAAGAACATTTTCATTTATTTTTTATCTCTCACAAATGTAAAAAAATGACTTCTGAAGAAACACTCCCTAACATCTTAGATTTCCTAAGAACACCCAAATGCAAAGCCTCGCAGTACCACACCAGCCTTGACTGACATTGAAATCTACCTCTCAGTGTAAAAAATGAGACCACAAACTGTGCACATAACATTTCTTCTTTTTTTCCCATCTCTGTTAACTTAATAACACATGAATTTTCTACTGTCACCCCTTCTCCACTATTTCCAGACTGAGCATAATTTCCAAACGTGCGACATTCTGTTTATCTCGCCGGAATAGATATACAAATCAAAATTAACGCTACATCAAATTTCCAAACCCATACAGGGCTATATTCACAAGAATGGTGATAACATTATTGCCGCTTTAGCGGCAGGAAATTGCCGCTAAAGCGGCGATAATGTTATCGCTCGTCTTGAGAATATGGCCCACAGTCTTTTACAGATAACAACTTACACTTTTTCTTTGTGAAAACTCCTAAACATATATAAAGTACTTGTTTAACAACTAGTTACACATTATGCATATTTTAGAACCAATAAAACAACAGACTTTACTAACACTATGTTATTTAGAAATAAAAAATACTTTCAAAGTTAAAAATATCGTCTCAAATACTTAACCACTACTACAAAACACATAACACACCTTCTTAATTTCTAATTTACCTTTGTAGTTGGTATGCAGACTTCAAATGTCACAAACACATGCAATTCTTTTCTTGTCACACAGTACATGTAATGCACCGCTTTCATCAAGAATGGAACCAGTAATGGCACAATTTCCCTGTTGCTCCACACATAAATACATGTAAAGAACAAATCAGAATAGTTCCTTTTTTTTTTCGATTGCAAAACCTCTCTTTATTGGTTATTTTTGAACTTTCCATATAAACAGTTTTTTTAAGGACACATACAGGTGAAAAGTTCAACGTATTGCATCAACACTTTCTAGAACATTCTACGACACGTGGAGGTCAAAAGTTCACCATTCTTTCAAGTTTGAACCTGCACCTTCCAAATACAATTAGCAGCTGTGGTTGAGCTGAGCAAATTTCATCCTATAATATGTACTCCACGTATAAACTGTTTTTTTATTAACCAATCACAAAGATGCTTTTCATCAAAACTAATATACACCCTACTTTTTAGGACACAATACATTTCATCTCCCAATCCGTTAACGTTTTGTATGTAAAAAAAAAAGTAGTTCCCCATGTTTAAACATATCTCTTATTCTACGAACGGACTGCATGAGCTACAGACATTTATCCATATCTTCTAGCCATACCTTCAAAATGCTAGTGTGGATTGTAGGACATAGCTATGTTTTCTGGTGCAAGAGGTATGCAGAACAGAGACGTATTGACTTAGACCTAGGTTTACAAAATGTGCACATTAAATGGTTTGCACAGAGAGGATTGAAGTGGCACCAATTGCTCCCTTTGGTTAAAACCTGTTTGCATCTCCAACACCCTGATCTCATGATTGTGCACTGTGGTGGTAACCACCTAGGCACATTGACTGGGCTAGGTTTGTAAATGCTTATGAAGGACACCTTTGGACAATTGATGTTACTTTTGCCTCAAACTGTCTTTGTATATTCCAATATATGCCAAAGACAGAAGTGGAAATGGTCAAACCAATTTTGTCATAAGATTGAAAAATCTAGGAAGAATGTCAACAAAGCTGTGTCTGCATACCTCAGAGACCATAGAATGGGGTCGATTTACAACAACAACATACGTTTTGATATGGCTGATATCTACAGAAGTGATGGAGTACACTTTACAGATGAGGGAAACTGAGTTTTCCTGATTAACCTGAAGCTGTGCATTCGCACTTACATGTAGCTCCAACTAATAAACACAAGGGCTCCTTTTAGAGCCGCCTTATATTCCCAATTTCGGCTCGCAGAGTGCCAGCTGCGGTTCGGCTAGCAGAGGGACACCTGCGGGCCGTCGGGCAGGCTCGCAGAGGAAGAGCTGCGGCCCGTGGGCTCAGCTCGCAGAGGGAGACCTACGAGCCGTTGGCTCACAAAAGCACAGCACCGTACTGGCTCGCAGAGGGAGAGCTGTGGCCTGACTCGCAGTGGGAGACCAACGGGCCAACAGGCCTGCTAGCAGACACACAGCTATCAGTTAACGGGCTGGCTCGCAGAGATACAACTGCGAGCCCTCCGAGCTGCAACCCGACGGGCTAACTCGCAGAGGGAGAGTAACGGGCCGACGGGCCTGCTAGCACAGACAAGACACAGCTATGAGCGAACGAGATGGCCCACAGAGGTAGAGCTGCAGGCCCGACGGCTCGCAGACACAGAGCTTCGAGCCGACGGACTGGCTTCTAAAGGCATAGCCGCGAGCTGATGATGTGGGGAGAGGGAGCGTAAAAGGAGTATCTCGCACAGACAGACCTGCGGGATATTTTCAGTATTGCCTCGCAGAGGTAGAATTACGGATCCGATGCGTTTTAGAGGGAGAGATGCGAGCTGACGGACTGAGTCACAAAATGGCTCACAGCTCGCAGTCGCAGAGCTGCGAGCCGACGGACTGGCTTCTAAAGGCATAGCCGCGAGCTGGTGATGTGGGGAGAGGGACCGTGAAAGGGGTATCTCGCACAGACAGAGCTGTGGTATATTTTTAGTGTTGCCTCGCAGAGGTAGAACTACGGACCTGATGCCTTGTAGAGGGAGAGTTGTGAGCTGACGGACTGAATCACAAAATGGCTGCCAACACTGCCTAGTTTCAACAGTTCGCAGCCAATGAACCGCAAGCTCGTGCTCGTAACGCTACAGCCAATCAGATGTCAGAATTCTCAAATATTGATATCTGGAAAATGTGATATTTCTCTAAAACTACTTAACGGATTTACCCGATTTAAACAAAAGCGTGCTTTCTGGACCAAGAACTTTCTCTGTGCCAAATTTGGCATAATTCCGTTCAGCAGTTTGACCTGTAGCCTTGTCTAAAGTTTCCTATGGAAATTGCATGGAGAAAACACGTTTTGGGACCCCCTTTTTCTTAGCCCCCCTTGACAAATCCCCCCAAACTTTTAAGATAGGAGCTGACCTGAAAAGAGGAACTTTTTGGAAAATTTCGTAAAGATTCGTCAAACGACGCCAAAGTTATAAGCACATCAAAAAATGCTTTTCCTATGGAAACGTGGTCCTAACTATAACTACCTACTGGCGACCGCCAGTAGGTAATATATATTCACTGAAAAAACCATAGGTTTCAGGGACTTTATAGTTAGAAATTAGTATTTAAAAAACCATAGAAATTCACTGGAAAAACCACAGGTTTCAGGGCTGTCATAGTTAGGTGGACATTTCACTTGTACAAAACCAGAGAAATTTGGCCGTTATAGGGAGTTGAGCTTACTATAACTCACGCCCCCGCAATGCACTGCTGATGACGTCACATATTACATCACTCATGACATGGTCAGTGACATCACTGATGACATCTCAAATGACATCACTGATGACATCACTGATGACATCATCCAGTGACTGTGTGTTTCTGAAAAGTTTAAATATGTTTTATATATATATATATATACGCCAAGGTGTATTGAAGAATGAGTGGTTGTATGAGTGTCTGAATGGATGATTTTGTGGGTGTATGACTGACTGTATAAGTGAGTGATTAAATGTTTCTTAGTGAATGCATGGGTGAATGACTAATCTGTGTGAATATCTGTATCAGTCTGTCAGTTGACATGTAAGTGGCTGCATGAGTTGGTGAGTAGCTACATGAGTGTCTCTATGGGTTAATGATTGGTTGTCTGAGTACCTGTATGATTGCCTGAGTCTCTGTGTGAGTGGGTGGGGGTGTGAGACTCCCTGCATTGATGTGTGAGTGGGTGATTCACTGGGTGTATAGGTTCATGAGTGCATGTGCGAAGGGCTGTATGGGTGAGTGAGTGTGCATATGGCTGTGTTCGTGAGTGAGTGGATATCTCAGTGGTATATGTGTGAGTGACTACATTTGTGAAAGGCAGTATATGTAAGTATTGGAGTATATAAGTGACTATATGTGAGAATAAGGATTGTGAGAGTGACTGTATGGATGAGTGTATACTTGTGTCAGTGATTGTATAAGAGAGTAAGTATGTGTTAGTATCTGTATGAATAAGTGAGGTGGTGTGTGTATAACTCTATAGGTGAGTAAATTGCAATGGTATTAATTCTTTGCTTGCCTGATTAGGTGTGTGAGCAACTCTATGGGTGAGTGGCAGTGTGTGAGTGTCTGTATGGGTATATGAGTGCATATATCAGTGGCTGTATAGATGAGTGACTGCGTGAATGAGTGACTGTATAGGTGAAAGAGTGGTTGTGTGTACACCTATGAATCAGTGAATGGGTATGTACTAACTGGTATTGGTCTGTCTATGGTTTCAAGAATGCTACTCTATATTTTATAGTGAATGTATCAAAGGTTATGTTATGGTGTGAAGAGGTGCATCAGATATTAAGTGGATGATGTCATCAGTGATGTCATTTGAGATGTCATGAGTGATATCATCAGTGATATCACTGACCATGTCATGAGTGATGTAATATGTGACGTCATCAGCAGTTCATTGCGGGGGCGCGAGTTATAGTTAGCTCAACTAACTATAACGGCTGCATTTCTCTGGTTTTGTACGAGTGAAATGTCCAACTAACTATAACATCCCTGAAACATGTAGTTTTTTCAGTGAATTTTTAAGGTTTTTTAAATGCTAATTTCTAACTATAACGTCCCTGAAACCTATGTTTTTTTTCAGTGAATTTCGCTAATTCCTAACTATAACGTCCCTGAAACCTCAGTTTTTTTCAGTGAACTTCTAAGGTTTTCTAAATGCTAATTTTTAAATATGCCTACATAGGTAGGACATGTGCAGAAAGAGGAAAGAAGGTGCAGAAAGAAGCAAGAGAAGTGCAGAAAGAGGCCTACTTCGACTGTACCTTTCCACAGACTCATACAAAGTAGCCTAATCACTAATCCTTCTCCCAAGATGTCTTAAACCTCACTTTTCTCTTGAAGGTTCACTATTCATCGACTGTTCAGAATGTTAGGCATATGAAATGCAAAACAGCAATCCTAACCATATCACTGTTGTAAGTCTGACCAAGTTTGTGAAGGTATGCATGCATGTGTCTCTGCTTTTACCTAGTGACGTGTTACATAAAAATAAACATACAAAAACTTGAATATTCGTGTTTCAAACAGCATACTCTGTAAATTTGTGTACAAGAAGGTGCAGGTATTTCTTTCTGCTCCTACTACAGGGCACATGCATATTCAATAGTACATTTGAGGGGCTCTATAACACCTATATACATAACACATGTTTGCCTGTGCAACCGTATGACAGAGCAGAACTAACAAGATTTGACCACCTATAAGAGAAGTTACCCTCTTTTTAAGCTACCATCTTCAGATGGATAACACATGTGAGAATACATGTACAAGTAGACATATACCTCAGTCACGAGAGCAAACAGACCTTTAAAATTAACAGCTTGCACTTCCCATTTCAATATAGAAACAGGCAAGAGATGTACAAAAGAAGCAAGAGAATTGCAGAAAAAAACAAGAGAGGTGCAGAAAGATTAAGAAATGTGCAGGAAGAGGCAAGAGATGTGCAAAAAGAGGCAAGAGAAGTGCCGAAAGAGGCAAGAGAAGGGTAGAAAGAGACAAGAGTAGTGCAGAAAGAGGCAAGGGAGGAGCAGAAAGAGGCAAGAGAGGAGAAGAAAGAGGGAAGAGAAGTGCAGAAAGAGGGAAGAGACATGCAGAAAGAGGGAAGGGGGTACAGAAAGAGGCAAGAGGGGTGCAAAAAGAAGCAAGAGGTGCCGAAAGAGGCAAGAGAAGTGCAGAAAAAAACAACAGTGGTACAGAAAGAGGCAAGAGAAGTGCAGAAAGAGTCAAGAGAGGTGCAGAAAGAGGAAAGAGGGGTACAAAGAGAGGGAAGAGGGGTACAGAAAGAGGCAAGGGGTGTGCAGAAAGAAGCAAGAGAGGTACAGAAAGAAGCAAGAGAACTGCAGAAAGAAGCAAAATGGGTGCAGAAAGAGGCAAGAGGGGTGCACAAAGAGGCAAGAGAAGGGCACAAAAAGCATCAGATGTGCAGAAGGAGGCAAGAGAACTGCAGAAAGAGGCAAGAAAGTTGCACAAACAGGCAAACAAGGTGCAGAAAGATGGAACAGGGGTACAGACAGAGGCAAGAGAGGTGCAGAAATAGGGAAGAGGGGTGCAGAAAGAGGCAAGGGGGAGCAGAAATTTGCAAGAGAGGTGCCTAAAGAAGCAAGAGGAGTGCAGAAAGAACCAACAGAAGTGCAGAAAGAAGCAACAGAGGTGCAGAAAGTTGCAAGAGAACTGCAGAAAGAGGGAACATGGGTGCAGAAAGAGGCAAGAGAGGTGCAGAAAGAGGGAAGAAGGGTGCAGAAAGAGGCAAGAGGAGTACAGAAAAAAGCAAGAGAGGTGTAGAAAGAAGCAAGAGAAGTGCAGAAAGAACCACCAGAGGTGCAAAAAGAGGCAAGAGGGGTACAGAAAGAGGCAAGAGAAGTGAAAGAAAGAACCAAGAGAGGTGCAGAAAGAGGCAAGAGAGGTACAGAAACAGGCAAGAGAGGTGCAGAAAGAGGCAAGAGAGGTACAGAAAGAGGCAAGAGAGGTACAGAAAAAACAAGAAAGGTGCAGAAAAAAGGAAGAGAATTACAGAAAGAGGCAAGAGAGATGCAGAAAGAGGCAAAACAGGTGCAGAAAGAGGCAAGTGAGGCGCAGAAGAGACAAGAGCGGTGCAGAAAGAGGGAAGAGAAGTGCATAAATAGGGAAGAGACATGCAGAAGGAGGGCCCAGGGGTACAGAAAGAGGCAAGAGGGGTACAGAAAGAAGCAAGAGAGGTGCATAAAGAGGCAAGAGAAGTACAGAAAGAGGCACAAGAGGTGCAGAAACAGGCAGGAGAGTGTCAGAAAAGGGAACAGTGGTGCAGTAAGAAGCAACACAGGTGCAGAAAGAGGCAAGAGAAGTGCAGGAAGAGGCAAGAGAGGTACAGAAACAGGCAGGAGAGGTGCAGAAAGAGGGAACAGGGGTGCAGAAAGAGGCAAGAGAGGTACAGAAAGATGGAAGAGGGGTACAGAAAGAGGCAAAGGGGTGCAAAAAGAAGCAACAGAGGTGCAGAAAGAAGCAAGAGAAGTGATGAAAGAGACAAGAGAGTTGCAGAAACAGGCAAAAGATGTGCAGAAAGAGGCAAGAGAAGTGCTGAAAGAAGCAACAGAGGTGCAAAAAGAGGCAAGAGGGGTACAGAAAGAGGCAAGAGAAGTGAAAGAAAGAACCAAGAGAGGTGCAGAAAGAGGCAAGAGAGGTACAGAAACAGGCAAGAGAGGTGCAGAAAGAGGCAAGAGAGGTACAGAAACAGGCAAGAGAGGTGCAGAAATAGGGAACAGGGGTGCAGAAAGAAGCAAGAGAGGTGCAGAAAGAGGGAAGAGGGGTGCAAAAAGAGGCAAGAGGGGTGCATACAGAAGCAAGAGAGGTGCAGAAAGAAGCAAGAGAAGTGATGAAAGAGACAAGAGAGTTGCAGAAAAAACAAGAAAGGTGCAGAAAAAAGGAAGAGAATTACAGAAAGAGGCAAGAGAGATGCAGAAAGAGGCAAAACAGGTGCAGAAAGAGGCAAGTGAGGCGCAGAAGAGACAAGAGCGGTGCAGAAAGAGGGAAGAGAAGTGCATAAATAGGGAAGAGACATGCAGAAGGAGGGCCCAGGGGTACAGAAAGAGGCAAGAGGGGTACAGAAAGAAGCAAGAGAGGTGCATAAAGAGGCAAGAGAAGTACAGAAAGAGGCACAAGAGGTGCAGAAACAGGCAGGAGAGTGTCAGAAAAGGGAACAGTGGTGCAGTAAGAAGCAACACAGGTGCAGAAAGAGGCAAGAGAAGTGCAGGAAGAGGCAAGAGAGGTACAGAAACAGGCAGGAGAGGTGCAGAAAGAGGGAACAGGGGTGCAGAAAGAGGCAAGAGAGGTACAGAAAGATGGAAGAGGGGTACAGAAAGAGGCAAAAGGGGTGCAAAAAGAAGCAACAGAGGTGCAGAAAGAAGCAAGAGAAGTGATGAAAGAGACAAGAGAGTTGCAGAAACAGGCAAAAGATGTGCAGAAAGAGGCAAGAGAAGTGCTGAAAGAAGCAACAGAGGTGCAAAAAGAGGCAAGAGGGGTACAGAAAGAGGCAAGAGAAGTGAAAGAAAGAACCAAGAGAGGTGCAGAAAGAGGCAAGAGAGGTACAGAAACAGGCAAGAGAGGTGCAGAAAGAGGCAAGAGAGGTACAGAAACAGGCAAGAGAGGTGCAGAAATAGGGAACAGGGGTGCAGAAAGAAGCAAGAGAGGTGCAGAAAGAGGGAAGAGGGGTGCAAAAAGAGGCAAGAGGGGTGCATACAGAAGCAAGAGAGGTGCAGAAAGAAGCAAGAGAAGTGATGAAAGAGACAAGAGAGTTGCAGAAAAAACAAGAAAGGTGCAGAAAAAAGGAAGAGAATTACAGAAAGAGGCAAGAGAGATGCAGAAAGAGGCAAAACAGGTGCAGAAAGAGGCAAGTGAGGCGCAGAAGAGACAAGAGCGGTGCAGAAAGAGGGAAGAGAAGTGCATAAATAGGGAAGAGACATGCAGAAGGAGGGCCCAGGGGTACAGAAAGAGGCAAGAGGGGTACAGAAAGAAGCAAGAGAGGTGCATAAAGAGGCAAGAGAAGTACAGAAAGAGGCACAAGAGGTGCAGAAACAGGCAGGAGAGGGTCAGAAAAGGGAACAGTGGTGCAGTAAGAAGCAACACAGGTGCAGAAAGAGGCAAGAGAAGTGCAGGAAGAGGCAAGAGAGGTACAGAAACAGGCAGGAGAGGTGCAGAAAGAGGGAACAGGGGTGCAGAAAGAGGCAAGAGAGGTACAGAAAGACAGAAGAGGGGTGCAGAAAGAGGCAAAAGGGGTGCAGAAAGAAGCAACAGAGGTGCAGAAAGAAGCAAGAGAAGTGATGAAAGAGACAAGAGAGTGGCAGAAACAGGCAAAAGATGTGCAGAAAGAGGCAAGAGAATTGCTGAAAGAAGCAATAGAGGTGCAGAAAGAAGCAAGAGAAGTGATGAAACAGACAAGAGAGTTGCAGAAAGAAACAAGAAAGGTGCATAAAAAAGGAAGAGAAGTGCAGAAGGAGGCAAGTGAGATGCAGAAAGAGGCAAGACAGGTGCAGAAAGAGGCAAGAGAAGTGCAGAAAGAGGCAAGTGATGTGCAGAAAGAGGCAAGAGGGGTGCAGAAAGAGGGAAGAGAAGTGCAGAAAGAGGGAAGAGGCGTGCAGAAAGAGGGAACGGGGTACAGAAAGAGGCAGGAGGGGTGCAGAAAGAAGCAACAGAGGTGCAGAAAGAGGCAAGAGAAGTACAGAAAGAGGCAAGAGAGGTGCAGAAACAGGCAGGAGAGGTGCAGAAAGAGGGAACAGGGGTGCAGAAAGAAGCAACTCAGGTGTAGAAAGAGGCAAGAGGAGTGCAGAAAGAACCAACAGAGGTGCAGAAACAGGCAGGAGAGGTACAGAAAGAGAGAACAGGGGTGCAGAAAGAGGCATGAGAGGTACAGAAAGACAGAAGAGGGGTTCAGAAAGAGGCAAGAGGGGTGCAGAAAGAAGCAACAGAGGTGCAGAAAGAGGCAAGAGAGGTGCAGAAAGAGGCAAGAGAGGTACAGAAAGAGGCAAGAGCGGTGCAGAAAGAGGCAAGAGAGGTACGGAAACAGGCAAGAGAGAGGCAGAAAGAGGGAACAGGGGTGCAGAAAGAAGCAAGAGAGGTGCAGAAAGAGGGAAGAGGGGTGCAGAAAGAGGCAAGAGGGGTGCATACAGAAGCAAGAGAGGTGCAGAAAGAAGCAAGAGAAGTGATGAAAGAGACAAGAGAGTTGCAGAAACAGGCAAAAGAAGTGCAGAAAGAGGCAAGAGAAGTGCTAAAAGAAGCAAGAAAGGTGCAGAAAGAAGCAAGAGAAGTGATGAAACAGACAAGAGAGTTGCAGAAAGAAACAAGAAAGGTGCAGAAAAAAGGAAGAGAACTGCAGAAAGAGGCAAGACAGATGCAGAAAGAGGAAAAACAGGTGCAGAAAGAGGCAAGTGAGGGGCAGAAAGAGGGAAGAGAAGTGCATAAATAGGGAAGAGACATGCAGAAAGAGGGACCAGGGGTATAGAAAGAGGCAAGAGGGGTACAGGAAGAAGCAAGAGAGGTGCAGAAAGAGGCAAGAGAAGTACAGAAAGAGGCACAAGTGGTGCAGAAACAGGCAGGAGAGGTGCAGAAAAGGGAACAGGGGTGCAGAAAGAAGCAACACAGGTGCAGAAAGAGGCAAGAGAAGTGCAGGAAGAGGCAAGAGAGGTGTAGAAACAGGCAGGAGAGGTGCAGAAAGAGGGAACAGGGGTGCAGAAAGAAGCAACACAGGTGCAGAAAGAGGCAAGAGGAGTGCAGAAAGAACCAACAGTGGTGCAGATACAGGCAGGAGAGGTGCAGAGAGAGAGAACAGGGGTGCAGAAAGAGGCAAGAGAGGTACAGAAAGACAGAAGAGGGGTGCAGAAAGAGGTAAGAAGGGTGCAGAAAGAAGCAAGAGAGGTGCAGAAAGAGGCAAGAGGGGTACATAAAGAAGCAAGAGAGGTGCAGAAAGAAGCAAGAGAAGTGATGAAAGAGACAAGAGAGTTGCAGAAACCGGCAAAAGAAGTGCAGAAAGAGGCAAGAGAAGTGCTAAAAGAAGCAAGAGAGGTGCAGAAAGAAGCAAGAGAAGTGATGAAACAGACAAGAGAGTTGCAGAAAGAAACAAGAAAGGTGCATAAAAAAGGAAGAGAACTGCAGAAAGAGGCAAAACAGGTGCAGAAAGAGGCAAGTGAGGCGCAGAAAGAGACAAGAGCGGTGCAGAAAGAGGGAAGGAAAGTGCATAAATAGGGAAGAGACATTGAGAAAGAGGAACCAGGGATATAGAAAGAGGCAAGAGGGGTACAGAAAGAAGCAAGAGAGGTGCAGAAAGAGGCAAGAGAAGTACAGAAAGAGGCACAAGTGGTGCAGAAACAGGCAGGAGAGGTGCAGAAAAGGGAACAGGGGTGCAGAAAGAAGCAACACAGGTGCAGAAAGAGGCAAGACAGGTGCAGAAAGAGGCAAGAGAAGTGCAGAAAGAGGCAAGTGATGTGCAGAAAGAGGCAAGAGGGGTGCAGAAAGAGGGAAGAGAAGTGCAGAAAGAGGGAAGAGGCGTGCAGAAAGAGGGAACGGGGTACAGAAAGAGGCAGGAGGGGTGCAGAAAGAAGCAACAGAGGTGCAGAAAGAGGCAAGAGAAGTACAGAAAGAGGCAAGAGAGGTGCAGAAACAGGCAGGAGAGGTGCAGAAAGAGGGAACAGGGGTGCAGAAAGAAGCAACTCAGGTGCAGAAAGAGGCAAGAGGAGTGCAGAAAGAACCAACAGAGGTGCAGAAACAGGCAGGAGAGGTACAGAAAGAGAGAACAGGGGTGCAGAAAGAGGCATGAGAGGTACAGAAAGACAGAAGAGGGGTTCAGAAAGAGGCAAGAGGGGTGCAGAAAGAAGCAACAGAGGTGCAGAAAGAGGCAAGAGAGGTGCAGAAAGAGGCAAGAGAGGTACAGAAAGAGGCAAGAGCGGTACGGAAACAGGCAAGAGAGAGGCAGAAAGAGGGAACAGGGGTGCAGAAAGAAGCAAGAGAGGTGCAGAAAGAGGGAAGAGGGGTGCAGAAAGAGGCAAGAGGGGTGCATACAGAAGCAAGAGAGGTGCAGAAAGAAGCAAGAGAAGTGATGAAAGAGACAAGAGAGTTGCAGAAACAGGCAAAAGAAGTGCAGAAAGAGGCAAGAGAAGTGCTAAAAGAAGCAAGAAAGGTGCAGAAAGAAGCAAGAGAAGTGATGAAACAGACAAGAGAGTTGCAGAAAGAAACAAGAAAGGTGCAGAAAAAGGAAGAGAACTGCAGAAAGAGGCAAGACAGATGCAGAAAGAGGAAAAACAGGTGCAGAAAGAGGCAAGTGAGGGGCAGAAAGAGGGAAGAGAAGTGCATAAATAGGGAAGAGACATGCAGAAAGAGGGACCAGGGGTATAGAAAGAGGCAAGAGGGGTACAGGAAGAAGCAAGAGAGGTGCAGAAAGAGGCAAGAGAAGTACAGAAAGAGGCACAAGTGGTGCAGAAACAGGCAGGAGAGGTGCAGAAAAGGGAACAGGGGTGCAGAAAGAAGCAACACAGGTGCAGAAAGAGGCAATAGAAGTGCAGGAAGAGGCAAGAGAGGTGTAGAAACAGGCAGGAGAGGTGCAGAAAGAGGGAACAGGGGTGCAGAAAGAAGCAACACAGGTGCAGAAAGAGGCAAGAGGAGTGCAGAAAGAACCAACAGTGGTGCAGATACAGGCAGGAGAGGTGCAGAGAGAGAGAACAGGGGTGCAGAAAGAGGCAAGAGAGGTACAGAAAGACAGAAGAGGGGTGCAGAAAGAGGTAAGAGGGGTGCAGAAAGAAGCAAGAGAGGTGCAGAAAGAGGCAAGAGGGGTACATAAAGAAGCAAGAGAGGTGCAGAAAGAAGCAAGAGAAGTGATGAAAGAGACAAGAGAGTTGCAGAAACCGGCAAAAGAAGTGCAGAAAGAGGCAAGAGAAGTGTGTTAAAGAATCAACAGAGGTGCAGAAAGAAGCAAGAGAAGTGATGAAACAGACAAGAGAGTTGCAGAAAGAAACAAGAAAGGTGCATAAAAAAGGAAGAGAACTGCAGAAAGAGGCAAGAGAGATGCAGAAAGAGGCAAAACAGGTGCAGAAAGAGGCAAGTGAGGCGCAGAAAGAGACAAGAGCGGTGCAGAAAGAGGGAAGGAAAGTGCATAAATAGGGAAGAGACATTGAGAAAGAGGAACCAGGGATATAGAAAGAGGCAAGAGGGGTACAGAAAGAAGCAAGAGAGGTGCAGAAAGAGGCAAGAGAAGTACAGAAAGAGGCACAAGTGGTGCAGAAACAGGCAGGAGAGGTGCAGAAAAGGGAACAGGGGTGCAGAAAGAAGCAACACAGGTGCAGAAAGAGGCAAGAGAAGTGCAGGAAGAGGCAAGAGAGGTGTAGAAACAGGCAGGAGAGGTGCAGAAAGAGGGAACAGGGGTGCAGAAAGGGGCAAGAGAGGTACAGAAAGATAGAAGAGGGGTGCAGAAAGAGGCAAAAGGGGTGCAAAAAGAAGCAACAGAGGTGCAGAAAGAAGCAAGAGAAGTGATGAAAGAGATAAGAGAGTTGCAGAAACAGGCAAAAGATGTGCAGAAAGAGGCAAGAGAAGTCCTGAAAGAAGCAACAGAGGTGCAGAAAGAAGCAAGAGAAGTGATGAAACAGACTAGAGAGTTGCAGAAAGAAACAAGAAAGGTGCAGAAAAAAGGAAGAGAAGTGCAGAAAGAGGCAAGTGAGATGCAGAAAGAGGCAAGACATGTGCAGAAAGAGGCAAGAGAGGTGCAGAAAGAGGCAAGTGACGTGCAGAAAGAGGCAAGAGGGGTGCAGAAAGAGGGAAGAGAAGTGCAGAAAGAGGGAAGAGACGTGCAGAAAGAGGGAACGGGGGTACAGAAAGAGGCAGGAGGGGTGCAGTAAAAAGCAATACAGGTGCAGACAGAGGCAAGAGGAGTGCAGAAAGAACCAACAAAGGTGCAGAGGCAGGAGAGGTGCAGAAAGAGAGAACAGGGGTGCAGAAAGAGCCATGAGAGGTACAGAAAGACAGAAGAGGGGTGCAGAAAGAGGCAAGAGGGGTGCAGAAAGAAGCAACAGAGGTGGAGAAAGAGGCAAGAGAGGTGCAGGAAAAAGAAGGAAGAGAGGTCCAGAAAGAAGCAAGAGTGTTTTGCACAATGTTAGTACCAATTTAACACCCACATTTAGAAGTAAGTAACAGGTGACTATTCCAGGTTTGCAAAGGGCCTTCCACACTCTGTAACACTTGTCGCTGCATTTTTGGTAATGTGTGAGCCGTTTGAGCTAGAAAGAAGGTTTTTTTGTTCAAATCTGCAGATTATGCAGTAGATGATGGATTATGTGACAAATGTGGAAAATGTCTAATTATGCAAAAATCGGTGCAGCCGAACAGTCGCATAATTCCAGTGGCCCTGCTCATACCTCTGACTAGGTCCAGAAGTGCTCCTCGGTGATCCTTCTTTTTTTTGTCTCATTGAGTTTATAGTTTAGCTTCTATGGAAACGAGGAAGACTAAACCTGAGGTTATCACTCCACCACATAATTACTCTCCATAACACATAATCTCATTCTACATAATTCCTATACACTAAATACCACATACTTTCTATCCACATAATTTCACTGCACAACATACCGCATAATTCCACTACACACAACGTACATCCACTCCACTCCAAAAAACATTAGCAAAAAACTTTTACATTTACAACTCCAATAGCCATAACTTTTGCAAATGCGAGACCTATTACATTCCAAATGCTTCTTTAACTAGTAGTCACGTTTGCAGAGTGGTGGAGAAAGGGGGCTGGGCCCCCGACCAGCGCTCAGGAATTCTGCTGTGTAGGACTTACAGGAGGTACCAGGAAGGCTTCTTGACACCCAAAGTCCCTCATGAGTAAAGTGGACTCCATCCCTCAACCAGAAATGTGCCAGGAGGCATGTTTGCAGAGTGGTGGAGAAAGGGGGCGTGGCCTCCGAAGACTTCTTAGCAATCCAACTATATGGGACTTACTGGAGGCAACAGGAGGGGTAGTTGGCCCCAAGGACATCCTTGGGGGCCAACTACCTCTTCTATTACCTCCAGTAAGTCCCACACAGCAGGATTGCTAAGTTTTCATAGCAGGCCACGCCCCCTTTGCCCACCACTCTGCAAACGCAATCCATGGTGTGCTCTTGGATGAGGATTAAAGTCCCCTTCGATGCTGGGGGTCCTTAGGGGCCAACTAGCCTACCTGACACCTCCAGTAAGCCCCAGATAGTGGGATTGCTGAGAGGTGGACACAGGCCATGCCCCCTTTCTCCACCACTCTGCAAATGCACCTCCTGGTGCACCCTTGCCTCCTGAGGGCCCCTGGGGGCCAACTAGCCCTCCTGTTATCACTAGTAAGCCCCACACAGCTGGATTGCTGAGAGTAGTCTGAGGCCACGCCCCCTTTTTACACCACTATGCAAATGAGCCTCCTTGCACACTGCTTCTCGGGGGATGAAGTCCACTTTAGTCCTGAGGTCCTCAGGACATAAGAGTAACTCATCGACCCACCAGCAGTGCGCCAAGAGACGCGTTTGCAGAGTAGTGTAAAAAGGGCGTGGCCTCAGACCACCTCTCAGCAATCCCACTGTGTGGGGCTTACTGGAGGTACCTAGTGAGCTAGTTGGCCCCTAAGCACCCTTAAGATTCTAAGGGACTTAATCCTCCAACCCAGAATGCACCAGGAGGCGCGTTTGTACAGTGGTGCAAGGAGGGGGGCCTCCGGCGAGATGCTGGCTTTTTTTTAGTTTGGTTTTTGGAAAGGGGGCTGTGTGGCCCCCCCTTCCCTTAATTATTTTTGGGCCCTGGGGACCCCATCCCCCAGGGCCTCAACATTTTTTTGTTTTTGGGACAAAAAACCGGAAGGGGGCCACTCGGCCCCTCTCCCATGGCCGATTTCGGCCTCGGGGACCCCATCCCCAGGGCATGGCCACATATTTAATTTTTTTTAAACTTATTTTTAAGGAGGGGGCCCCCCTCCTGAGGCCATTATTGACCCTGGGGACCCCATCCCCCGGGGCATTGCCTCGTTTTATTTATTTTTTCACGGAAGGGAGGCCGCGTGGCCCCCCTTCCCTGGGTCACTTCTGGCCCCGGGGACACCATCCCCCGGGCCTGGCCTTATGTTGGGGACCACGGGGAGCCCCAATACCCCCGCAGTCCCAACCGGCTCCCTGCCTCCTGCGGGAGCCGGCATTGCTTTTGGACAAGGGGAGCTGCTGACATGCCAAGTCACAAGATGGCTGCCAACACT
Source organism: Calotriton arnoldi (assembly GCA_963921515.1). Taxonomy (NCBI): domain Eukaryota; kingdom Metazoa; phylum Chordata; class Amphibia; order Caudata; family Salamandridae; genus Calotriton; species Calotriton arnoldi. The sequence continues at coordinate 557,730 of CAWUFW010003690.1, forward strand.
TCTTGGTTTGGAGTGTTGACAGCCAATCATAATGAAGCTCGTTATCGCGAGGGTTCACAAATCCTCCTCGGTCACCAGACATCAATATTTTTTTATTTTTGAATTTCTCAGGAACTACTGAACGGATTTACACCATTTAAAAAAAAGAACGCTTTCTGAACCAAGACCTACCGTTTTGCCAAATTTGGTGTAATACCGTTCAGCAGTTCGGGCTGTAGCTTTGTCTAAAGTTTCCCATGGAAATTAAAATGGAGAAAATGTGTTTTGGGACCCCCTTTTTTCTCGGCCCCTGCTCAACGAATCAGCCCAAAACTTTCAAGACAGGAGCTGACCTGAGCGAACCATTAGTTTTGAAAATTCACGAAGATTCATCAAACGGCGCCAAAGATATTGGCAAAAGAAAAAATGCTTTTTGAATAGAAACGAGGTCCTAACTTTAACTACCTAATATATATATATATATGTATATCACTGAAAAAACCATAGGTTTCAGACACGTTATAGTTAGAAATTAGCATTTAAAAAACCTTTGAAATTCACTGAAAAAACCATAGGTTTTAGGGACAGTTATAGTTAGTTGGACATTTCACTCGTACAAAACCATAGAAATTCCCCCGTTATAGTTAGTTCAGCTAACTATAACTCGCGCCCCGCAATGCACTGCTGATGACGTCACATATTACATCACTCATGACATGGTCAGTGACATCACTGATGACATCACTGATGACATCTCAAATGAAATCACTGATGACATCATCCAGTGACTGTGTGTTTCTGTAAAGTTTAAATATGTTTAATATATATAGGGAAAGGCGTATTGAAGAATGAGTGGGTGTTTAAGTGTCTGAATGGATGATTTAGTACGTGCGTGACTGACTCTACAAGTGAGTGATTAAACGTATCTTACTGAATGCATGGGTTAGTGACTAAACTGTGTGAATGTCTGTATCCGTCTGTTTGTTGGTGTGTAAGTGGATGCATGGATTTGCGAATAGCTACATGAGTGTCTATATGGGTTATTGATTGGTTCTCTGAGTATCTGTATGGCTGCCTGAGTGTTTGTGTGGGTGGGGTGTGTGTGACTCTGTACATAGATGTGTGAGTGGGTGATTCACTGGGTGCATGATTTCAAGAGTGCATCTGTGATGGACTGCTTGGGTGGGTGAGTGTGTGTATGGGTGTGTTAGTGAGTGAATGTATATCTCAGTGGTACATGTGCGAGTAACTACATATGTAAAAGGCAGTATATATGTGTGTTAGAGTATTTAAATGGCTATAAGTGAGAGTGTGTGATTGTGAGAGTGGCTGTATGGATGCGTGTGTGCTTGTATCAGTTATTGTATAAGAGCGTAAGAATGTGCTAGTATTTGTATGAGTAAGTGAGCTGGTGTGTGTATAACTGTATAGGTGAGTAAATGGGTGTGTGATTAATTTTTTGCATGACTGACTAGGTGTGTGAGTATCTCTATGGATGAGTGGCGGTGTGTGAGTGTTTATATAGGTGTATGAGTGCATATGATAGTCCTGTACTGAGTGACTGTAAGTATGAGTGACTGTACGGGTGAGTGAGTAGATGTGTGTGTGTAGACCTAAGAATCAGTGAGTGGGTATGTAGTTATTGGTATTGGAGTGTGTATGGTTTTGAGAATGGCAGTCTGTAATTTAGAGTGGGTGTATCAAAAGCTATATTAGGGTGTGAGAAGATGCATGAAATTATCACATGGATGATGTCATCAGTGATGTCATTTGAGATGTCATCAGTGATGTCATCAGTGATGTCACTGACCATGTCATGAGTGATGTAATATGTGACGTCATCAGCAGTGCATTGTGGGGCGCGAGTTATAGTTAGCTGAACTAACTATAACGGGGGAATTTCTATGGTTTTGTATGAGTGAAATGTCCAACTAACTATAACTGTCCCTAAAACCTATGGTTTTTTCAGTGAATTTCAAAGGTTTTTTAAATGCTAATTTCTAACTATAACGTGTCTGAAACCTATGGTTATTTCAGTGAATGTCAAAGGTTTTTTAAATGCTAATTTCTAACTATAACAAGCCTGAAACCTATGATTTTTTAAGTGAATTTCAAAGGTTTTTTAAATGCTAGTTTCTAACTATGCCTACAGAGGTAGGACATGTGAAGAAAGAAGAAAAAACGCGCAGAAAGAAGCAAAAGAAATGCAGAAAGAAGCAACGGAAGTCCACAAAGACGAAGAAAAGTGCAGGAAGAAGCAAAAGATGTGCAGAAAGAACCAACAGAGGAGCAGAAAGAGGCCATGTTGCAAAATCATCCTGTGCCCACAACTTTTTCAGACGGGTACTGGTGGTAACTGACTCTGACTAACCAGAGTCAGTGCTATGCTAAAAGACACTTAGAATACAGTGAAAACACCTACATACACTAGGGAACACTATGCGTTGGGGTACCCCTGTGATTAGCATGACCTCCTCTGTAAGTCCCTAGAACATAATAGGGCAGGGGGATTAAAACTACCTCTTAAAATGCGTGTGCAAACGCGCCCCGTGGCGCGTTTTAAGTTGCGGGATTAAGTCCCCTTGAATCCTGAGGGTCCCTGGGGCCCAACTAGCCCCCCAGGTACCTACAGTTAGGACCACAGAGCTGAGTTGCAGAGAGGCGTTCCGAGGCCACGCACCTTTTTCACCTCTCTGCAACGCAACTCTGTTGTGCTTACTGAAGGTACCTGGTGGGTTAGTTGGCCCCCAGGGTCCCTCAGGATTCAAGGGGCGTGTTTGCGCACATGTCACCTGAGGCCCCAACCCCTCCCTTCACCACTGTGCAAACGCGCCCCGTGGTGCGTTTTAAGTTGGGGGATTAGGTCACCTTGAATCCTGAGGGTCCCTGGGGCCCAACTAGCCCACCAAGTACTTCCAGTAAGCACCACAGGCCTGCGTTGCAACGCCTGTAACAAATTGTGTAGTTGTGTTTAGGTAGTGAAGGGGTCGTGCTGGGGGTAGTGTTTTAGGGTTTAGGGTAGTGCAGTGGTGTTTGTGTAGTGTAGGGGGTCATGCTGGGGGTAGATTTAGGGTTTAGGGTAGTGCAGTGGTGTTTGGATAGTGTAGGGAGTCGTGCTGGGGGAGTGTTTTAGGGTTTAGGGTTTTACAGTGGTGTTTGGGTAGTGTAGGGGGTTGTGCTGGGGGTAGTGTTTTAGGGTTTAGGGTAGTGCAGTGGTGTTTGGGTAGTGTAGGGGGTCGTGCTGGGGGTAGTGGTTTAGGGTTTAGGGTAGTGCAGTGGTGTTTGGGTAGTGTAGGGGGTACTGCTGGGGGTAGTGTTTTAGGGTTTAGGGTAGTGCAATGGTGTTTGGGTAGTGTAGGGGGTACTGCTGGGGGTAGTGTTTTAGGGTTTAGGGTAGTGCAGTGGTGTTTGGGTAGTGTAGGGGTTCGTGCTGGGGGTATTGTTTTAGGGTTTAGGGTAGTGCAGTGGTGTTTGTGTAGTGTAGGGGGTAGTGTTTAAGGGTTTAGGGTAGTGCAGTGGTGTTTGTGTAGTGTAGGGGTCGTGCTGGGGGTAGTGTTTTAGGGTTTAGGGTAGTGCAGTGGTCTTTGTGTAGTGTAGGAGGTCGTGTTTTAGGGTTTAGGGTAGTGCAGTGGTGTTCGGGCAGAGTAGGGGGTCGTGCTGGGGGTGGTGTTTCAGGGTTTAGGGCAGTGCAGTGGTGTTCGGGCAGTGTAGGGGGTCTTGATGGGGGTGGTGTTTCAGGGTTTAGGGCAGTGCAGTGGTGTTTGGGTCGTGCAGGGGGTCATGCTGGGGGAGTGTTTTAGGGTTTAGGGCAGTGCAGTGGTGTTTGGGTAGTGTAGGGGGTCATGCTGGGGGGAGTGTTTTAGGGTTTAGGGCAGTGCAGTGGTGTTCGGGCAGTGTAGGGGGTTGTGCTGGGGGAGTGTTTTAGGGTTTAGGGCAGTGCAGTGGTGTTCGGGTAGTGTAGGGGGTCGTGCTGGGGGAGTGTTTGAGGGTTTAGGGCAGTGCAGTTGTGTTCGGGTAGTGTAGGGGGTCATGCTGGGGGAGTATTTTAGGGTTTAGGGTAGTGCAGTGGTGTTCGGGTAGTGTAGGGGGTCGTGCTGGGGGTTGTGTTTCAGGGTTTAGGGCAGTGCAGTGGTGTTTGGGCAGTGTAGGGGGTCGTGCTGGGGCTGGTGTTTCAGGGTTTAGGGCAGTGCAGTGGTGTTCGGGCAGTGTAGGGGGTCATGCACGGGGTGGTGTTTCAGGGTTTAGGGCAGTGCAGTGGTGTTCGGGCAGTGTAGGGGGTCGTGCTGGGGCTGGTGTTTCAGGGTTTAGGGCAGTGCAGTGGTGTTCGGGCAGTGTAGGGGGTCTTGCTGGGGGTGGTGTTTCAGGGTTTAGGGCAGTGGTGTTCGGGCAGTGTAGGGGGTCTTGCTGGGGGTGATGTTTCAGGGTTTAGGGCAGTGCAGTGGTGTTCGGGCAGTGTAGGGGGTCGTGCTGGGGATGGTGTTTCATGGTTTAGGGCAGTGCAGTAGTGTTCAGGCAGTGTAGGGGGTCGTGCTGGGGCTGGTGTTTCAGGGTTTAGGGCAGTGGTGTTCGGGCAGTGTAGGGGGTCTTGCTGGGGGTAGTTTTTCAGGGTTTTGGGCAGTGCAGTGGTGTTCGTGCAGTGTAGGGGGTCGTGCTGGGGATGGTGTTTCATGGTTTAGGGCAGTGCAGTAGTGTTCAGGCAGTATAGGGGGTCGTGCTGGGGCTGGTGTTTCAGGGTTTAGGGCAGTGCAGGCAGTGGTGCTCGGGCAGTGTAGGGGGTCGTGCTGGGGGTGGTGTTTCTGGGTTTAGGGTAGTGCAGTTGTGTTCGGGCAGTGTAGGGGTTCATGCTGGGGCTGGTGTTTCAGGGTTTAGGGCAGTGCAGTGGTGTTCGGGCAGTGTAGGGGGTCATGCTGGGGCTGGTGTTTCAGTGTTTTGGGCAGAACAGTGGTGTTCGGGCAGTGTAGGGGGTCGTGCTGGGGGTGGTGTTTCAGGGTTTAGGGCAGTGCAGTGGTGTTCGAGTAGTGTAGGGGGTCATGCTGGGGGTGGTGTTTCAGGGTTTAGGGCAGTGGTGTTCGGGCAGTGTAGGGGGTCTTGCTGGGGGTGATGTTTCAGGGTTTAGGGCAGTGCAGTGGTATTCGGGCAGTGTAGGGGGTCTTGCTGGGGGCAGTGTTTCAGGGTTTAGGGCAGAGCAATGGTGTTCAGGCAGTGTAGGGGGTTGTGTTGGAGGTGGTGTTTCAGGCTTTAGGGCAGTGCAGTGGTATTCGGGCAGTGTAGGGGTCTTGCTGGGGGTGGTGTTTCAGGGTTTAGGGCAGTGGTGTTCAGGCATTGTAGGGGGTCGTGCTGGGGGTGGTGTTTCAGGGTTTAGGGCAGTGCAATGGTGTTCGGGCAGTGTAGGGGGTCGTGCAGGGGCTGGTGTTTCAGGGTTTAGGGCAGTGCAGTGGTGTTCGGGCAGTGCAGGGGGTCGTGCTGGGGGGGTGTTTCAGGGTTTAGGGCAGTGCAGTGGTGTTTGGGCAGTGTAGGGGGTCGTGCTGGGGGTGGTGTTTCTGGGTTTAGGGCAGTGTAGTGGTGTTCGGGCAGTGTAGGGGGTCGTGCAGGGGGTGGTGAGTCAGGGTTTAGGGCAGTGCAGTGGTGTTCGGGCAGTGTAGGGGGTCATGCTGGGGGTAGAGTTTTAGGGTTTAGGGCAGTGCAGTGGTGTTCGGGCAGTATAGGGGGTCGTGCAGGGGGTGGTGTTTCAGGGTTTAGGGCAGTGCAGTGGTGCTCGGGCAGTGTAGGGGTCGTGCTGGGGGTGGTGTTTCAGGGTTTAGGGCAGTGCAGTGGTGTTCGGGCAGTGTAGGGTGTCGTGCTGGGGGTGGTGTTTCAGGGTTTTGGGCAGTGCAGTGGTGTTCGGGCAGTGTAGGTGGTCTTGCTGGGGCTGGTGTTTCCGGGTTTAGTGCAGTGGTGTTCGGGCAGTGTAGGGGATCTTGCTGGGGGTGGTGTTTCAGTGTTTAGGGCAGTGCAATGGTGTTCGCGCAGTGTAGGGGTTTTGCTGGGGCTGATGTTTCAGCGTTTAGGGCAGCGCAGTGGTGTTCGGGCAGTGTAGGGGGTCTTGCTGGGGGTGGTGTTTCAGGGTTTAGGGCAGTGCAGTGGTGTTCGGGCAGTGTAGGGGGTCTTGCTGGGGCTGGTGTTTCAGGGTTTAGGGTAGTGCAGTGGTGTTCGGGCAGTGTAGGGGGTCGTGCTGGGGCTGGTGTTTCAGGGTTTAGGGCAGTGCAGTGGTGTTCGGGCAGTGTAGGGGGTCGTGCTGGGGCTGGTGTTTCAGGGTTTAGGGCAGTGCAGTGGTTTTCAGGCAGTGTAGGCGGTCGTGCTGGGGGTGGTGTTTCAGGGTTTAGGGCAGTGCAGTGGTGTTCGGGCAGTGTAGGGGGTCGTGCTGGGGGTGGTGTTTCAGGGTTTAGGGCAGTGCAGTGGTGTTCGGGCAGTGTAGGGGGTCGTGCTGGGGCTGGTGTTTCAGGGTTTTGGGCAGAGCAGTGGTGTTCGGGCAGTGTAGGGGGTCGTGCTGGGGGTGGTGTTTTAGGGTTTAGGGCACTGCAGTGTTGTTCGGGCAGTGTAGGGGGTCTTGCTGGGGGTGGTGTTTCAGGGTTTAGGGCAGTGGTGTTCGGGCAGTGTAGGGGGTCTTGCTGGGGGTGATTGTAGGAGAGTAGGATCTGCTTCACATGGGTACCCCCACTTTTTGCTGATGCTTCACTGTTTTTCGACATTAGTCTGGCTGGGGCCCTGCTAATCAGAACCCCAGCCTAGCTGCTTCCTCTCTAAAATGGTTTCCATGTGCCTTAGGCACATCACTGATTGGAATCTGGAGTGCCCTTAGAAGTCCCTAGTATATGGTATACTATGTACCAAGGGCATAGGTACCTCAGAGGCCTGCCAGGGGCTGCAGCATGTATTATGCCACCCCTGGAAGGCCATCCAAACTGACACCACAGGTCTGCTACTGCAGCCTGGGTAAGGTGGTGCATGCACCCCTTACTGTGATATAGGTTACCTATATCACTAAATACATACACACATATAAACCTATAAGTCACTCCTAAGGCAGGCCTTATCAATACTAAAGGCAGAGTGCATGGTTCCTATGTGAGAGGGTGCCCCTGCATGAGCAGGGCCCCTCTGCAGCGTTCGGAGACCCTTCTCTGATGCTGTTTGTAGTGCAGCCTGACCATATACTCTTAAGCGCATTATAACCTCACGTTAAATGCTAACTTTGGAATGGCTGCACCTAAACATGTCGTGTTTGGTGTCAAACATCTTGGAATACTACCCCCCGCCAATTCTGGCGGCGGGGGTAGCATTCCACCCTTCTAGAGGGAAAGACATGTTAACTCTGGCTAGCCCGGTAACTTCTTTCCAAAGCCCTGGCATCACAAAATGGATGCTGCTGCCACAGACACGAGTCTGGCCTCCTGCTGCTGGACGAAACTCCGGCAGGGGAGGCCTGGACAATAGGTTTCCTGTCCCAGGGAGGTGTGACCACCTCCCCAGACAGGATAATGTGTATTGGGGCTGGGCGGGAGCACTTTCGGGTGCTTTGAAGTCCTGCACTGGGGGCACACTTAGTGTCCCTGTGCATACCCCAGTTCAAACCGGATCAGGGGCTTGCAGCCCCTGCTTTGGCGCGAACTGGACAAAGGGAAAGGGGTGTAGCCACCCCTCTGCCCTGACCCACCCATAGGTGGGGCCACAGAGTAGTCCAACCCCTATACTTAGTATAAGTATAGGAACCCAGTCCTTAGGACTTTAGATTATCCCTGGACGAAACTCTGAAACTGAATCCTGGACCTTCGACGCTCTACTCACGATTAGAGGACAGAAGAATCTCCCTTGGGGTCAAGGAGTGACTCCCCTGCTTGGCAGGCACCAAAGAAGCATCTGTCTGGTTCGCATTTCTGAAGCTCCCGTCGGACGCCGAAGTCATCGCATCACCAGAGGTGGATTCTCAGACTTCCCCGAGGCAACCCTGAGTCCCCAGCAAAGCTGAGGCCCGTGGCTATCGTGGGTGTCTTGAGACCGTGACCCCTGGACACCGAGCACATTTGCAAGTGCATCCTCTTCTGGGTCTCCCCCGAAGTCGTGCTTTGGGCTCAGAGAAGCCCTAGCCTCCAGCACCAACTGCACCGAAGATCACTGGCCTCCACTCCACGAGTGTCCTGTGAGCCAGATCCACGTGCGGTGTCTCGAGGCTCCTTCGCGGTCGCTAGCCCGTTGGCTAGTAGCCCTTAACGAAGGCCAATCTTTTTCTAGCTTGGCATTCTGGTTGCTCCAGGCCTGCCCTCACTTACCCTTGCTGGGTGAGTTCCCCAGACCTTGCTGGTCTGCACCATCGACGATCTTCCTCTGCATCGAGACTTGCCGTTGCCAAGGCTTGTTGGGTCCAATCCGGTCGCCGACACCTCAGCACTCGACAGACATCGTGTACCAGCCCGAATCCTGCTCCTGGTCACCGACAACACCTCCTGGACCTCGTGGCTGAAGAGTCAAGACGACCGTCAACGCACCTGAAGCACTCAACATCGGTGGGCATCTGTCCATCGCCTTCCTGGTCACTGGCTAGTGACCCAGACTCTGTCCCCTCTGCTTTCAGGTTCTTCAGAACTCCGATCCACTCTTGGATCCACCCGGACACTTTTCACTTGGTCGCCAGCAGCACTTTGCAGCAGATCGCCATTCAAATCGACGGCGAAACCCGACCCCGAAAGACACCTATGCACCCGGCTTCCCTGGGTGAGGTAACACGAGTACTCCGGTGCTCCCGTGGGTAGAGACTCTTCAAAGTCCTAGATCTCAAAGGGTTTGCTCCAAGTCCTCCTTTAAGTGTCCCTTTTCTCTAATTTCCCGATCACGACCTTCTCCATAGAAGTCAACGGCGTATCGCGGTTGTGTATTTACACTGCACGCGTCCCCCGTGGGTCCCCTGTGTCACTACCTTGGGTGGTTCCTTGTGGTCCAAGCACTTCTAGAGGCTCTAGGCCTAGTGTCTAGTTCAGTCGTGGTTCTTATACCACTTTATTGGTATATGGTTTGGTACGCCCCTAGGGCCCAAACGTGTATTTGTGCTATTACTGTGTTTAAATAACTTCTAACTTATGTACTTCGAACTCTAGCCTCATAAAGAGACTAGAGGGGTGTGTTTAGCAATAAATACATATATTTCGAATATATACCTGGTGTGGTGCTCTTTCATTTGATCACTCAAGAGATTATAGACTGGTAAAACAAGCTGCTTTACATTCCTTCAAGACTTAGCCTGAAGGCTGCTCTCCATAGCTACCACTAGGATAGCTTTCAATAAGGTTGTCTTTAACCTATCTCCAATAAGGGGTTGTTTGGACTGGTGCAAGGTGCCCACTATAATTAGTGGACAGCATATACCAGGCCAACTTCTCACAGTGATGTTTCAGGGTTTAGGGCAGTGCAGTGGTGTTCGGGCAGTGTAGGGGGTCTTGCTGGGGGTAGTGTTTCAGGGTTTAGGGCAGTGCAGTAGTGTTCGTGCAGTGTAGGGGGTCATGCTGGGGGCGGTGTTTCAGGGTTTAGGGCAGTGCAGTAGTGTTCGGGCAGTGTAGGGGGTCGTGCAGGGGGTGGTGTTTCAGGGTTTAGGGCAATGCAATGGTGTTCGGGCAGTGTAGGGGGTCGTGCTGGGGGTGGTGTTTCAGGGTTTAGGGCAGTGCAGTGGTGTTCGGGCAGTGTAGTGGGTCATGCAGGGGGTGGTGTTTCAGGGTTTAGGGCAGTGCAGTGGTGTTCGGGCAATGTAGGGGGTCGTGCTGGGGCTGGTGTTTCAGGGTTTAGGGCAGAGCAGTGGTGTTCGGGCAGTGTAGGGGGTCTTGCTGGGGGTGGTGTTTCAGGGTTTAGGGCAGTGGTGTTCGGGCAGTGTAGGGGGTCTTGCTGGGGGTGATGTTTCAGGGTTTAGGTCAGTGCAGTGGTGTTCGGGCAGTGTAGGGGGTCTTGCTGGGGGTAGTGTTTCAGGGTTTAGGGCAGTGCAGGGGTGTTCGTGCAGTGTAGGGGGTCGTGCTGGGGATGGTGTTTCAGGGTTTAGGCCAGTGCAGTAGTGTTCGGGCAGAGTAGGGGGTCGTGCAGGGGGAATGGTGTTTCAGGGTTTAGGGCAGTCCAGTGGTGTTCGGGCAGTGTAGTGGGTCATGCAGGGGGTGGTGTTTCAGGGTTTAGGGCAGTGCAGTGGTGTTCGGGCAATGTAGGGGGTCGTGCTGGGGCTGGTGTTTCAGGGTTTAGGGCAGTGCAGTGGTGTTCGGGCAGTGTAGGGGGTCTTGCTGGGGGTGGTGTTTCAGGGTTTAGGGCAGTGGTGTTCGGGCAGTGTAGGGGGTCTTGCTGGGGGTGATGTTTCAGGGTTTAAGGCAGTGCAGTGGTGTTCGGGCAGTGTAGGGTGTCGTGCTGGGGGTGGTGTTTCAGGGTTTAGGGCAGTGCAGTGGTGTTCGGGCAGTGTAGGGGGTCGTGCACGGGGTGGTGTTTCAGGGTTTAGGGCAGTGCAGTGGTGTTCGGGCAGTGTAGGGGGTTGTGCTGGGGCTGGTGTTTCAGGGTTTAGGGCAGTGCAATGGTGTTCTGGCAGTGTAGGGGGTCGTGCTGGGGCTAGTGTTTCACGGTTTAGGGCAGTGCAGTGGTGTTCGGGCAGTGTAGGGGGTCATGCTGGGGCTGGTGTTTCAGGGTTTAGGGCAGTGCAGTGGTGTTCGTGCAGTGTAGGTGGTCGTGCTGGGGCTGGTGTTTCAGCGTTTAGGGCAGTGCAGTGGTGTTCGGGCAGTGTAGGGGGTCCTGCTGGGGCTGGTGTTTCAGGGTTTAGGGCAGTGCAATGGTGCTCAGGCAGTGTAGGGGGTCATGCTGGGGGTGGTGTTTATGGGTTTAGGGTAGTGCAGTGGTGTTCGGGCAGTGTAGGGGGTCGTGCTGGGGCTGGTGTTTCAGGGTTTAGGGCAGTGCAGTGGTATTCGGGCAGTGTAGGGGGTCGTGCTGGGGCTGGTGTTTTAGGGTTTAGGGCAGTGCAGTGGTGTTCGGGCAGTGTAGGGGGTCTTGCTGGGGGTAGTTTTTCAGGGTTTAGGGCAGTGCAGTGGTGTTCGTGCAGTGTAGGGGGTCGTGCTGGGGATGGTGTTTCATGGTTTAGGGCAGTGCAGTAGTGTTCAGGCAGTGTAGGAGGTCGTGCTGGGGCTGGTGTTTCAGGGTTTAGGGCAGTGCAGGCAGTGGTGCTCGGGCAGTGTAGGGGGTCATGCTGGGGGTGGTGTTTCTGGGTTTAGGGTAGTGCAGTGGTGTTCGGGCAGTGTAGGGGGTCATGCTGGGGCTGGTGTTTCAGTGTTTTGGGCAGAGCAGTGGTGTTCGGGCAGTGTAGGGGGTCGTGCTGGGGGTGGTGTTTCAGGGTTTAGGGCAGTGCAGTGGTGTTCGAGCAGTGTAGGGGGTCGTGCTGGGGGTGGTGTTTCAGGGTTTAGGGCAGTGGTGTTCGGGCAGTGTAGGGGGTCTTGCTGGGGGTGATGTTTCAGGGTTTAGGGCAGTGCAGTGGTGTTCGGGCAGTGTAGGGGGTCTTGCTGGGGGCAGTGTTTCAGGGTTTAGGGCAGAGCAATGGTGTCCAGGCAGTGTAGGGGGTTGTGTTGGAGGTGGTGTTTCAGGCTTTAGGGCAGTGCAGTGGTATTCGGGCAGTGTAGGGGGTCTTGCTGAGGGTGGTGTTTCAGGGTTTAGGGCAGTGGTGTTCAGGCAGTGTAGGGGGTCGTGCTGGGGGTGGTGTTTCAGGGTTTAGGGCAGTGCAGTGGTGTTTGGGCAGTGTAGGGGGTCGTGCAGGGGCTGGTGTTTCAAGGTTTAGGGCAGTGCAGTGGTGTTCGGGCAGTGTAGGGGGTCGTGCTGGGGGTGGTGTTTCAGGGTTTAGGGCAGTGCAGTGGTGTTTGGGCAGTGTAGGGGGTCGTGCTGGGGGTGGTGTTTCTGGGTTTAGGGCAGTGTAGTGGTGTTCGGGCAGTGTAGGGGGTCGTGCAGGGGGTGGTGAGTCAGGGTTTAGGGCAGTGCAGTGGTCTTCGGGCAGTGTAGGGGGTCATGCTGGGGGTAGAGTTTTAGGGTTTAGGGCAGTGCAGTGGTGTTCGGGCAGTGTAGGGGGTCGTGCAGGGGTGGTGTTTCAGGGTTTAGGGCAGTGCAGTGGTGTTCGGGCAGTGTAGGGGTCGTGCTGGGGGTGGTGTTTCAGGGTTTAGGGCAGTGCAGTGGTGTTCGGGCAGTGTAGGGTGTCATGCTGGGGGTGGTGTTTCAGGGTTTTGGGCAGTGCAGTGGTGTTCGGGCAGTGTAGGTGGTCTTGCTGGGGCTGGTGTTTCCGGGTTTAGTGCAGTGGTGTTCGGGCAGTGTAGGGGGTCTTGCTGGGGGTGGTGTTTCAGGGTTTAGGGCAGTGCAATGGTGTTCGCGCAGTGTAGGGGGTCTTGCTGGGGCTGATGTTTCAGCGTTTACGGCAGCGCAGTGGTGTTCGGGCAGAGTAGGGGGTCTTGCTGGGGGTGGTGTTTCAGGGTTTAGGGCAGTGCAGTGGTGTTCGGGCAGTGTAGGGGGTCTTGCTGGGGCTGGTGTTTCAGGGTTTAGGGCAGTGCAGTGGTGTTCGGGCAGTGTAGGGGGTCTTGCTGGGGCTGGTGTTTCAGGGTTTAGGGTAGTGCAGTGGTGTTCGGGCAGTGTAGGGGGTCGTGCTGGGGCTGGTGTTTGAGGGTTTAGGGCAGTGCAGTGGTGTTCGGGCAGTGTAGGGGGTCGTGCTGGGGCTGGTGTTTCAGGGTTTAGGGCAGTGCAGTGGTTTTCAGGCAGTGTAGGCGGTCGTGCTGGGGGTGGTGTTTCAGGGTTTAGGGCAGTGCAGTGGTGTTCGGGCAGTGTAGGGGGTCGTGCTGGGGGTGGTGTTTCAGGGTTTAGGGCAGTGCAGTGGTGTTCGGGCAGTGTAGGGGGTCGTGCTGGGGCTGGTGTTTCAGGGTTTTGGGCAGAGCAGTGGTGTTCGGGCAGTGTAGGGGGTCGTGCTGGGGGTGGTGTTTTAGGGTTTAGGGCACTGCAGTGTTGTTTGGGCAGTGTAGGGGGTCTTGCTGGGGGTGGTGTTTCAGGGTTTAGGGCAGTGGTGTTCGGGCAGTGTAGGGGGTCTTGCTGGGGGTGATGTTTCAGGGTTTAGGGCAGTGCAGTGGTGTTCGGGCAGTGTAGGGGGTCTTGCTGGGGCTGGTGTTTCAGGGTTTAGGGCAGTGCAGTGGTGTTCGGGCAGTGTAGGGGGTCTTGCTGGGGCTGGTGTTTCAGGGTTTAGGGTAGTGCAGTGGTGTTCGGGCAGTGTAGGGGGTCGTGCTGGGGCTGGTGTTTGAGGGTTTAGGGCAGTGCAGTGGTGTTCGGGCAGTGTAGGGGGTCGTGCTGGGGCTGGTGTTTCAGGGTTTAGGGCAGTGCAGTGGTTTTCAGGCAATGTAGGCGGTCGTGCTGGGGGTGGTGTTTCAGGGTTTAGGGCAGTGCAGTGGTGTTCGGGCAGTGTAGGGGGTCGTGCTGGGGGTGGTGTTTCAGGGTTTAGGGCAGTGCAGTGGTGTTCGGGCAGTGTAGGGGGTCGTGCTGGGGCTGGTGTTTCAGGGTTTTGGGCAGAGCAGTGGTGTTCGGGCAGTGTAGGGGGTCGTGCTGGGGGTGGTGTTTTAGGGTTTAGGGCACTGCAGTGTTGTTCGGGCAGTGTAGGGGGTCTTGCTGGGGGTGGTGTTTCAGGGTTTAGGGCAGTGGTGTTCGGGCAGTGTAGGGGGTCTTGCTGGGGGTGATGTTTCAGGGTTTAGGGCAGTGCAGTGGTGTTCGGGCAGTGTAGGGGGTCTTGCTGGGGCTGGTGTTTCAGGGTTTAGGGCAGTGCAGTTGTGTTCGTGCTGTGTAGGGGTCATGCTGGGGGCGGTGTTTCAGGGTTTAGGGCAGTGCAGTAGTGTTCGGGCAGTGTAGGGGGTCGTGCAGGGGGTGGTGTTTCAGGGTTTAGGGCAGTGCAATGGTGTTCGGGCAGTGTAGGGGGTCGTGCTGGGGGTGGTGTTTCAGGGTTTAGGGCAGTGCAGTGGTGTTCGGGCAGTGTAGTGGGTCATGCAGGGGTGGTGTTTCAGGGTTTAGGGCAGTGCAGTGGTGTTCGGGCAATGTAGGGGGTCGTGCTGGGGCTGGTGTTTCAGGGTTTAGGGCAGTGCAGTGGTGTTCGGGCAGTGTAGGGGGTCTTGCTGGGGGTGGTGTTTCAGGGTTTAGGGCAGTGGTGTTCGGGCAGTGTAGGGGGTCTTGCTGGGGGTGATGTTTCAGGGTTTAGGGCAGTGCAGTGGTGTTCGGGCAGTGTAGGGGGTCTTGCTGGGGGTAGTGTTTCAGCGTTTAGGGCAGAGCAGGGGTGTTCGTGCAGTGTAGGGGGTCGTGCTGGGGATGGTGTTTCAGGGTTTAGGCCAGTGCAGTAGTGTTCGGGCACAGTAGGGGGTCGTGCAGGGGGAATGGTGTTTCAGGGTTTAGGGCAGTGCAGTGGTGTTCGGGCAGTGTAGTGGGTCATGCAGGGGGTGGTGTTTCAGGGTTTAGGGCAGTGCAGTGGTGTTCGGGCAATGTAGGGGGTCGTGCTGGGGCTGGTGTTTCAGGGTTTAGGGCAGTGCAGTGGTGTTCGGGCAGTGTAGGGGGTCTTGCTGGGGGTGGTGTTTCAGGGTTTAGGAGCAGTGGTGTTCGGGCAGTGTAGGGGGTCTTGCTGGGGGTGATGTTTCAGGGTTTAGGGCAGTGCAGTGGTGTTCGGGCAGTGTAGGGTGTCGTGCTGGGGGTGGTGTTTCAGGGTTTAGGGCAGTGCAGTGGTGTTCGGGCAGTGTAGGGGGTCGTGCACGGGGTGGTGTTTCAGGGTTTAGGGCAGTGCAGTGGTGTTCGGGCAGTGTAGGGGGTTGTGCTGGGGCTGGTGTTTCAGGGTTTACGGCAGTGCAATGGTGTTCTGGCAGTGTAGGGGGTCGTGCTGGGGCTAGTGTTTCACGGTTTAGGGCAGTGCAGTGGTGTTCGGGCAGTGTAGGGGGTCATGCTGGGGCTGGTGTTTCAGGGTTTAGGGCAGTGCAGTGGTGTTCGTGCAGTGTAGGTGGTCATGCTGGGGCTGGTGTTTCAGGGTTTAGGGCAGTGCAGTGGTGTTCGGGCAGTGTAGGGGGTCATGCTGGGGCTGGTGTTTCAGGGTTTAGGGCAGTGCAGTGGTGCTCAGGCAGTGTAGGGGGTCGTGCTGGGGGTGGTGTTTATGGGTTTAGGGTAGTGCAGTGGTGTTCGGGCAGTGTAGGGGGTCGTGCTGGGGCTGGTGTTTCAGGGTTTAGGGCAGTGCAGTGGTATTCGGGCAGTGTAGGGGTCGTGCAGGGGGAATGGTGTTTCAGGGTTTAGGGCAGTGCAGTGGTGTTCGGGCAGTGTAGTGGGTCATGCAGGGGGTGGTGTTTCAGGGTTTAGGGCAGTGCAGTGGTGTTCGGCAATGTAGGGGGTCGTGCTGGGGCTGGTGTTTCAGGGTTTAGGGCAGTGCAGTGGTGTTCGGGCAGTGTAGGGGGTCTTGCTGGGGGTGGTGTTTCAGGGTTTAGGGCAGTGGTGTTCGGGCAGTGTAGGGGGTCTTGCTGGGGGTGATGTTTCAGGGTTTAGGGCAGTGCAGTGGTGTTCGGGCAGTGTAGGGTGTCGTGCTGGGGGTGGTGTTTCAGGGTTTAGGGCAGTGCAGTGGTGTTCGGGCAGTGTAGGGGGTCGTGCACGGGGTGGTGTTTCAGGGTTTAGGGCAGTGCAGTGGTGTTCGGGCAGTGTAGGGGGTTGTGCTGGGGCTGGTGTTTCAGGGTTTAGGGCAGTGCAATGGTGTTCTGGCAGTGTAGGGGGTCGTGCTGGGGCTAGTGTTTCACGGTTTAGGGCAGTGCAGTGGTGTTCGGGCAGTGTAGGGGGTCATGCTGGGGCTGGTGTTTCAGGGTTTAGGGCAGTGCAGTGGTGTTCGTGCAGTGTAGGTGGTCATGCTGGGGCTGGTGTTTCAGGGTTTAGGGCAGTGCAGTGGTGTTCGGGCAGTGTAGGGGGTCATGCTGGGGCTGGTGTTTCAGGGTTTAGGGCAGTGCAGTGGTGCTCAGGCAGTGTAGGGGGTCGTGCTGGGGGTGGTGTTTATGGGTTTAGGGTAGTGCAGTGGTGTTCGGGCAGTGTAGGGGGTCGTGCTGGGGCTGGTGTTTCAGGGTTTAGGGCAGTGCAGTGGTATTCGGGCAGTGTAGGGGGTCGTGCTGGGGCTGGTGTTTTAGGGTTTAGGGCAGTGCAGTGGTGTTCGGGCAGTGTAGGGGGTCTTGCTGGGGGTAGTTTTTCAGGGTTTAGGGCAGTGCAGTGGTGTTCGGTGCAGTGTAGGGGGTCGTGCTGGGGATGGTGTTTCATGGTTTAGGGCAGTGCAGTAGTGTTCAGGCAGTGTAGGGGGTCGTGCTGGGGCTGGTGTTTCAGGGTTTAGGGCAGTGCAGGCAGTGGTGCTCGGGCAGTGTAGGGGGTCGTGCTGGGGGTGGTGTTTCTGGGTTTAGGGTAGTGCAGTGGTGTTCGGGCAGTGTAGGGGGTCATGCTGGGGCTTGTGTTTCAGTGTTTTGGGCAGAGCAGTGGTGTTCGGGCAGTGTAGGGGGTCGTGCTGGGGGTGGTGTTTCAGGGTTTAGGGCAGTGCAGTGGTGTTCGAGCAGTGTAGGGGGTCGTGCTGGGGGTGGTGTTTCAGGGTTTAGGGCAGTGGTGTTCGGGCAGTGTAGGGGTCTTGCTGGGGGTGATGTTTCAGGGTTTAGGGCAGTGCAGTGGTGTTCGGGCAGTGTAGGGGGTCTTGCTGGGGGCAGTGTTTCAGGGTTTAGGGCAGAGCAATGGTGTTCAGGCAGTGTAGGGGTTGTGTTGGAGGTGGTGTTTCAGGCTTTAGGGCAGTGCAGTGGTATTCGGGCAGTGTAGTGGGTCTTGCTGGGGGTGGTGTTTCAGGGTTTAGGGCAGTGGTGTTCAGGCAGTGTAGGGGGTCGTGCTGGGGGTGGTGTTTCAGGGTTTAGGGCAGTGCAGTGGTGTTCGGGCAGTGTAGGGGGTCGTGCAGGGGCTGGTGTTTCAAGGTTTAGGCCAGTGCAGTGGTGTTCGGGCAGTGTAGGGGGTCGTGCTGGGGGTGGTGTTTCAGGGTTTAGGGCAGTGCAGTGGTGTTTGGGCAGTGTAGGGGGTCGTGCTGGGGGTGGTGTTTCTGGGTTTAGGGCAGTGTAGTGGTGTTCGGGCAGTGTAGGGGGTCGTGCAGGGGGTGGTGAGTCAGGGTTTAGGGCAGTGCAGTGGTCTTCGGGCAGTGTAGGGGGTCATGCTGGGGGTAGAGTTTTAGGGTTTAGGGCAGTGCAGTGGTGTTCGGGCAGTGTACGGGGTCGTGCAGGGGGTGGTGTTTCAGGGTTTAGGGCAGTGCAGTGGTGTTCGGGCAGTGTAGGGGTCGTGCTGGGGGTGGTGTTTCAGGGTTTAGGGCAGTGCAGTGGTGTTCGGGCAGTGTAGGGTGTCGTGCTGGGGGTGGTGTTTCAGGGTTTTGGGCAGTGCAGTGGTGTTCGGGCAGTGTAGGTGGTCTTGCTGGGGCTGGTGTTTCCGCGTTTAGTGCAGTGGTGTTCGGGCAGTGTAGGGGGTCTTGCTGGGGGTGGTGTTTCAGGGTTTAGGGCAGTGCAATTGTGTTCTTGCAGTGTAGGGGGTCTTGCTGGGGCTGATGTTTCAGCGTTTAGGGCAGCGTAGTGGTGTTCGGGCAGAGTAGGGGTCTTGCTGGGGGTGGTGTTTCAGGGTTTAGGGCAGTGCAGTGGTGTTCGGGCAGTGTAGGGGGTCTTGCTGGGGCTGGTGTTTCAGGGTTTAGGGCAGTGCAGTGGTGTTCGGGCAGTGTAGGGGGTCTTGCTGGGGCTGGAGTTTCAGGGTTTAGGGTAGTGCAGTGGTGTTCGGGCAGTGTAGGGGGTCGTGCTGGGGCTGGTGTTTGAGGGTTTAGGGCAGTGCAGTGGTGTTCGGGCAGTGTAGGGGGTCGTGCTGGGGCTGGTGTTTCAGGGTTTAGGGCAGTGCAGTGATTTTCAGGCAGTGTAGACGGTCGTGCTGGGGGTGGTGTTTCAGGGTTTAGGGCAGTGCAGTGGTGTTCGGGCAGTGTAGGGGGTCGTGCTGGGGGTGGTGTTTCAGGGTTTAGGGCAGTGCAGTGGTGTTCGGGCAGTGTAGGGGGTCGTGCTGGGGCTGGTGTTTCAGGGTTTTGGGCAGAGCAGTGGTGTTCGGGCAGTGTAGGGGGTCGTGCTGGGGGTGGTGTTTTAGGGTTTAGGGCACTGCAGTGTTGTTCGGGCAGTGTAGGGGGTCTTGCTGGGGGTGGTGTTTCAGGGTTTAGGGCAGTGGTGTTCGGGCAGTGTAGGGGGTCTTGCTGGGGGTGATGTTTCAGGGTTTAGGGCAGTGCAGTGGTGTTCGGGCAGTGTAGGGGGTCTTGCTGGGGCTGGTGTTTCAAGATTTAGGGCAGTGCAGTAGTGTTCGTGCAGTGTAGGGGGTCATGCTGGGGGCGGTGTTTCAGGGTTTAGGGCAGTGCAGTAGTGTTCGGGCAGTGTAGGGGGTCGTGCAGGGGGTGGTGTTTCAGGGTTTAGGGCAGTGCAATGGTGTTCGGGCAGTGTAGGGGGTCGTGCTGGGGGTGGTGTTTCAGGGTTTAGGGCAGTGCAGTGGTGTTCGGGCAGTGTAGTGGGTCATGCAGGGGGTGGTGTTTCAGGGTTTAGGGCAGTGCAGTGGTGTTCGGGCAGTGTAGGGGGTCGTGCTGGGGCTGGTGTTTCAGGGTTTAGGGCAGTGCAGTGGTTTTCAGGCAGTGTAGGCGGTCATGCTGGGGGTGGTGTTTCAGGGTTTAGGGCAGTGCAGTGGTGTTCGGGCAGTGTAGGGGGTCTTGCTGGGGCTGGTGTTTCAGGGTTTAGGGGAGTGCAGTGGTGTTCGGGCAGTGTAGGGGGTCGTGCTGGGGCTGGTGTTTGAGGGTTTAGGGCAGTGCAGTGGTGTTCGGGCAGTGTAGGGGGTCGTGCTGGGGCTGGTGTTTCAGGGTTTAGGGCAGTGCAGTGGTTTTCAGGCAGTGTAGGCGGTCATGCTGGGGGTGGTGTTTCAGGGTTTAGGGCAGTGCAGTGGTGTTTGGGCAGTGTAGGGGGTCGTGCTGGGGGTGGTGTTTCAGGGTTTAGGGCAGTGCAGTGGTGTTCGGGCAGTGTAGGGGGTCGTGCTGGGGCTGGTGTTTCAGGGTTTTGGGCAGAGCAGTGGTGTTCGGGCAGTGTAGGGGGTCGTGCTGGGGGTGGTGTTTTAGGGTTTAGGGCACTGCAGTGTTGTTCGGGCAGTGTAGGGGGTCTTGCTGGGGGTGGTGTTTCAGGGTTTAGGGCAGTGGTGTTCGGGCAGTGTAGGGGGTCTTGCTGGGGGTGATGTTTCAGGGTTTAGTGCAGTGCAGTGGTGTTCGGGCAGTGTAGGGGGTCTTGCTGGGGCTGGTGTTTCAGGGTTTAGGGCAGTGCAGTAGTGTTCGTGCAGTGTAGGGGGTCATGCTGGGGGCGGTGTTTCAGGGTTTAGGGCAGTGCAGTAGTGTTCGGGCAGTGTAGGGGGTCGTGCAGGGGGTGGTGTTTCAGGGTTTAGGGCAGTGCAATGGTGTTCGGGCAGTGTAGGGGGTCGTGCTGGGGGTGGTGTTTCAGGGTTTAGGGCAGTGCAGTGGTGTTCGGGCAGTGTAGTGGGTCATGCAGGGGGTGGTGTTTCAGGGTTTAGGGCAGTGCAGTGGTGTTCGGGCAATGTAGGGGGTCATGCTGGGGCTGGTGTTTCAGGGTTTAGGGCAGTGCAGTGGTGTTCGGGCAGTATAGGGGGTCTTGCTGGGGGTGGTGTTTCAGGGTTTAGGGCAGTGGTGTTCGGGCAGTGTAGGGGTCTTGCTGGGGGTGATGTTTCAGGGTTTAGGGCAGTGCAGTGGTGTTCAGGCAGTGTAGGGGGTCTTGCTGGGGGTAGTGTTTCAGGGTTTAGGGCAGTGCAGGGGTGTTCGTGCAGTGTAGGGGGTCGTGCTGGGGATGGTGTTTCAGGGTTTAGGCCAGTGCAGTAGTGTTCGGGCAGAGTAGGGGGTCGTGCAGGGGGAATGGTGTTTCAGGGTTTAGGGCAGTGCAGTGGTGTTCGGGCAGTGTAGTGGGTCATGCAGGGGGTGGTGTTTCAGGGTTTAGGGCAGTGCAGTGGTGTTCGGGCAATGTAGGGGGTCGTGCTGGGGCTGGTGTTTCAGGGTTTAGGGCAGTGCAGTGGTGTTCGGGCAGTGTAGGGGGTCTTGCTGGGGGTGGTGTTTCAGGGTTTAGGGCAGTGGTGTTCGGGCAGTGTAGGGGGTCTTGCTGGGGGTGATGTTTCAGGGTTTAGGGCAGTGCAGTGGTATTCGGGCAGTGTAGGGTGTCGTGCTGGGGGTGGTGTTTCAGGGTTTAGGGCAGTGCAGTGGTGTTCGGGCAGTGTAGGGGGTCGTGCACGGGGGTGGTGTTTCAGGGTTTAGGGCAGTGCAGTGGTGTTCGGGCAGTGTAGGGGGTTGTGCTGGGGCTGGTGTTTCAGGGTTTAGGGCAGTGCAATGGTGTTCTGGCAGTGTAGGGGGTCGTGCTGGGGCTAGTGTTTCACGGTTTAGGGCAGTGCAGTGGTGTTCGGGCAGTGTAGGGGGTCATGCTGGGGCTGGTGTTTCAGGGTTTAGGGCAGTGCAGTGGTGTTCGTGCAGTGTAGGTGGTCGTGCTGGGGCTGGTGTTTCAGGGTTTAGGGCAGTGCAGTGGTGTTCGGGCAGTGTAGGGGGTCATGCTGGGGCTGGTGTTTCAGGGTTTAGGGCAGTGCAGTGGTGCTCAGGCAGTGTAGGGGGTCGTGCACGGGGTGGTGTTTCAGGGTTTAGGGCAGTGCAGTGGTGTTCGGGCAGTGTAGGGGGTTGTGCTGGGGCTGGTGTTTCAGGGTTTACGGCAGTGCAATGGTGTTCTGGCAGTGTAGGGGGTCGTGCTGGGGCTAGTGTTTCACGGTTTAGGGCAGTGCAGTGGTGTTCGGGCAGTGTAGGGGGTCATGCTGGGGCTGGTGTTTCAGGGTTTAGGGCAGTGCAGTGGTGTTCGTGCAGTGTAGGTGGTCATGCTGGGGCTGGTGTTTCAGGGTTTAGGGCAGTGCAGTGGTGTTCGGGCAGTGTAGGGGTCATGCTGGGGCTGGTGTTTCAGGGTTTAGGGCAGTGCAGTGGTGCTCAGGCAGTGTAGGGGGTCGTGCTGGGGGTGGTGTTTATGGGTTTAGGGTAGTGCAGTGGTGTTCGGGCAGTGTAGGGGGTCGTGCTGGGGCTGGTGTTTCAGGGTTTAGGGCAGTGCAGTGGTATTCGGGCAGTATAGGGGGTCGTGCAGGGGGAATGGTGTTTCAGGGTTTAGGGCAGTGCAGTGGTGTTCGGGCAGTGTAGTGGGTCATGCAGGGGGTGGTGTTTCAGGGTTTAGGGCAGTGCAGTGGTGTTCGGGCAATGTAGGGGGTCGTGCTGGGGCTGGTGTTTCAGGGTTTAGGGCAGTGCAGTGGTGTTCGGGCAGTGTAGGGGGTCTTGCTGGGGGTGGTGTTTCAGGGTTTAGGGCAGTGGTGTTCGGGCAGTGTAGGGGGTCTTGCTGGGGGTGATGTTTCAGGGTTTAGGGCAGTGCAGTGGTGTTCGGGCAGTGTAGGGTGTCGTGCTGGGGATGGTGTTTCAGGGTTTAGGGCAGTGCAGTGGTGTTCGGGCAGTGTAGGGGGTCGTGCACGGGGTGGTGTTTCAGGGTTTAGGGCAGTGCAGTGGTGTTCGGGCAGTGTAGGGGGTTGTGCTGGGGCTGGTGTTTCAGGGTTTAGGGCAGTGCACTGGTGTTCTGGCAGTGTAGGGGGTCGTGCTGGGGCTAGTGTTTCACGGTTTAGGGCAGTGCAGTGGTGTTCGGGCAGTGTAGGGGGTCATGCTGGGGCTGGTGTTTCAGGGTTTAGGGCAGTGCAGTGGTGTTCGTGCAGTGTAGGTGGTCATGCTGGGGCTGGTGTTTCAGGGTTTAGGGCAGTGCAGTGGTGTTCGGGCAGTGTAGGGGTCATGCTGGGGCTGGTGTTTCAGGGTTTAGGGCAGTGCAGTGGTGCTCAGGCAGTGTAGGGGGTCGTGCTGGGGGTGGTGTTTATGGGTTTAGGGTAGTGCAGTGGTGTTCGGGCAGTGTAGGGGGTCGTGCTGGGGCTGGTGTTTCAGGGTTTAGGGCAGTGCAGTGGTGTTCGGGCAGTGTAGGGGGTCGTGCTGGGGCTGGTGTTTTAGGGTTTAGGGCAGTGCAGTGGTGTTCGGGCAGTGTAGGGGGTCTTGCTGGGGGTAGTTTTTCAGGGTTTAGGGCAGTGCAGTGGTGTTCGTGCAGTGTAGGGGTCGTGCTGGGGATGGTGTTTCATGGTTTAGGGCAGTGCAGTAGTGTTCAGGCAGTGTAGGGGGTCGTGCTGGGGCTGGTGTTTCAGGGGTTAGGGCAGTGCAGGCAGTGGTGCTCGGGCAGTGTAGGGGTCGTGCTGGGGGTGGTGTTTCTGGGTTTAGGGTAGTGCAGTGGTGTTCGGGCAGTGTAGGGGGTCATGCTGGGGCTTGTGTTTCAGTGTTTTGGGCAGAGCAGTGGTGTTCGGGCAGTGTAGGGGGTCGTGCTGGGGGTGGTGTTTCAGGGTTTAGGGCAGTGCAGTGGTGTTCGAGCAGTGTAGGGGGTCGTGCTGGGGGTGGTGTTTCAGGGTTTAGGGCAGTGGTGTTCGGGCAGTGTAGGGGGTCTTGCTGGGGGTGATGTTTCAGGGTTTAGGGCAGTGCAGTGGTGTTCGGGCAGTGTAGGGGGTCTTGCTGGGGGCAGTGTTTCAGGGTTTAGGGCAGAGCAATGGTGTTCAGGCAGTGTAGGGGGTTGTGTTGGAGGTGGTGTTTCAGGCTTTAGGGCAGTGCAGTGGTATTCGGGCAGTGTAGTGGGTCTTGCTGGGGGTGGTGTTTCAGGGTTTAGGGCAGTGGGTGTTCGGGCAGTGTAGGGGGTCGTGCTGGGGGTGGTGTTTCAGGGTTTAGGGCAGTGCAGTGGTGTTCGGGCAGTGTAGGGGGTCGTGCAGGGGCTGGTGTTTCAAGGTTTAGGCCAGTGCAGTGGTGTTCGGGCAGTGTAGGGGGTCGTGCTGGGGTGGTGTTTCAGGGTTTAGGGCAGTGCAGTGGTGTTTGGGCAGTCTAGGGGGTCGTGCTGGGGGTGGTGTTTCTGGGTTTAGGGCAGTGTAGTGGTGTTCGGGCAGTGTAGGGGGTCGTGCAGGGCGGTGGTGAGTCAGGGTTTAGGGCAGTGCAGTGGTCTTCGGGCAGTGTAGGGGGTCATGCTGGAGGTAGAGTTTTAGGGTTTAGGGCAGTGCAGTGGTGTTCGGGCAGTGTAGGGGGGCGTGCGGGGGTGGTGTTTCAGGGTTTAGGGCAGTGCAGTGGTGTTCGGGCAGTGTAGGGGTCGTGCTGGGGGTGGTGTTTTAGGGTTTAGGGCAGTGCAGTGGTGTTCGGGCAGTGTAGGGTGTCGTGCTGGGGGAGGTGTTTCAGGGTTTTGGGCAGTGCAGTGGTGTTCGGGCAGTGTAGGTGGTCTTGCTGGGGCTGGTGTTTCCGCGTTTAGTGCAGTGGTGTTCGGGCAGTGTAGGGGGTCTTGCTGGGGGTGGTGTTTCAGGGTTTAGGGCAGTGCAATTGTTTTCTTGCAGTGTAGGGGGTCTTGCTGGGGCTGATGTTTCAGCGTTTAGGGCAGCGTAGTGGTGTTCGGGCAGAGTAGGGGGTCTTGCTGGGGGTGGTGTTTCAGGGTTTAGGGCTGTGCAGTGGTGTTCGGGCAGTGTAGGGGGTCTTGCTGGGGCTGGTGTTTCAGGGTTTAGGGCAGTGCAGTGGTGTTCGGGCAGTGTAGGGGGTCTTGCTGGGGCTGGAGTTTCAGGGTTTAGGGTAGTGCAGTGGTGTTCGGGCAGTGTAGGGGGTCGTGCTGGGGCTGGTGTTTGAGGGTTTAGGGCAGTGCAGTGGTGTTCGGGCAGTGTAGGGGGTCGTGCTGGGGCTGGTGTTTCAGGGTTTAGGGCAGTGCAGTGATTTTCAGGCAGTGTAGACGGTCGTGCTGGGGGTGGTGTTTCAGGGTTTAGGGCAGTGCAGTGGTGTTCGGGCAGTGTAGGGGTCGTGCTGGGGGTGGTGTTTCAGGGTTTAGGGCAGTGCAGTGGTGTTCGGGCAGTGTAGGGGGTCGTGCTGGGGCTGGTGTTTCAGGGTTTTGGGCAGAGCAGTGGTGTTCGGGCAGTGTAGGGGGTCGTGCTGGGGGTGGTGTTTTAGGGTTTAGGGCACTGCAGTGTTGTTCGGGCAGTGTAGGGGGTCTTGCTGGGGGTGGTGTTTCAGGGTTTAGGGCAGTGGTGTTCGGGCAGTGTAGGGGGTCTTGCTGGGGGTGATGTTTCAGGGTTTAGGGCAGTGCAGTGGTGTTCGGGCAGTGTAGGGGGTCTTGCTGGGGCTGGTGTTTCAAGATTTAGGGCAGTGCAGTAGTGTTCGTGCAGTGTAGGGGGTCATGCTGGGGGCGGTGTTTCAGGGTTTAGGGCAGTGCAGTAGTGTTCGGGCAGTGTAGGGGGTCGTGCAGGGGGTGGTGTTTTAGGGTTTAGGGCAGTGCAATGGTGTTCGGGCAGTGTAGGGGGTCGTGCTGGGGGTGGTGTTTCAGGGTTTAGGGCAGTGCAGTGGTGTTCGGGCAGTGTAGTGGGTCATGCAGGGGGTGGTGTTTCAGGGTTTAGGGCAGTGCAGTGGTGTTCGGGCAGTGTAGGGGGTCGTGCTGGGGCTGGTGTTTCAGGGTTTAGGGCAGTGCAGTGGTTTTCAGGCAGTGTAGGCGGTGATGCTGGGGGTGGTGTTTCAGGGTTTAGGGCAGTGCAGTGGTGTTCGGGCAGTGTAGGGGGTCTTGCTGGGGCTGGTGTTTCAGGGTTTAGGGTAGTGCAGTGGTGTTCGGGCAGTGTAGGGGGTCGTGCTGGGGCTGGTGTTTGAGGGTTTAGGGCAGTGCAGTGGTGTTCGGGCAGTGTAGGGGGTCGTGCTGGGGCTGGTGTTACAGGGTTTAGGGCAGTGCAGTGGTTTTCAGGCAGTGTAGGCGGTCATGCTGGGGGTGGTGTTTCAGGGTTTAGGGCAGTGCAGTGGTGTTTGGGCAGTGTAGGGGGTCGTGCTGGGGGTGGTGTTTCAGGGTTTAGGGCAGTGCAGTGGTGTTCGGGCAGTGTAGGGGTCGTGCTGGGGCTGGTGTTTCAGGGTTTTGGGCAGAGCAGTGGTGTTCGGGCAGTGTAGGGGTCGTGCTGGGGGTGGTGTTTTAGGGTTTAGGGCACTGCAGTGTTGTTCGGGCAGTGTAGGGGGTCTTGCTGGGGGTGGTGTTTCAGGGTTTAGGGCAGTGGTGTTCGGGCAGTGTAGGGGGTCTTGCTGGGGGTGATGTTTCAGGGTTTAGTGCAGTGCAGTGGTGTTCGGGCAGTGTAGGGGGTCTTGCTGGGGCTGGTGTTTCAAGGTTTAGGGCAGTGCAGTAGTGTTCGTGCAGTGTAGGGGGTCATGCTGGGGGCGGTGTTTCAGGGTTTAGGGCAGTGCAGTAGTGTTCGGGCAGTGTAGGGGGTCGTGCAGGGGTGGTGTTTCAGGGTTTAGGGCAGTGCAATGGTGTTCGGGCAGTGTAGGGGGTCGTGCTGGGGGTGGTGTTTCAGGGTTTAGGGCAGTGCAGTGGTGTTCGGGCAGTGTAGTGGGTCATGCAGGGGGTGGTGTTTCAGGGTTTAGGGCAGTGCAGTGGTGTTCGGGCAATGTAGGGGGTCGTGCTGGGGCTGGTGTTTCAGGGTTTAGGGCAGTGCAGTGGTGTTCGGGCAGTGTAGGGGGTCTTGCTGGGGGTGGTGTTTCAGGGTTTAGGGCAGTGGTGTTCGGGCAGTGTAGGGGGTCTTGCTGGGGCTGGTGTTTCAAGGTTTAGGGCAGTGCAGTAGTGTTCGTGCAGTGTAGGGGTCATGCTGGGGGCGGTGTTTCAGGGTTTAGGGCAGTGCAGTAGTGTTCGGGCAGTGTAGGGGGTCGTGCAGGGGTGGTGTTTCAGGGTTTAGGGCAGTGCAATGGTGTTCGGGCAGTGTAGGGGGTCGTGCTGGGGGTGGTGTTTCAGGGTTTAGGGCAGTGCAGTGGTGTTCGGGCAGTGTAGTGGGTCATGCAGGGGTGGTGTTTCAGGGTTTAGGGCAGTGCAGTGGTGTTCGGGCAATGTAGGGGGTCGTGCTGGGGCTGGTGTTTCAGGGTTTAGGGCAGTGCAGTGGTGTTCGGGCAGTGTAGGGGGTCTTGCTGGGGGTGGTGTTTCAGGGTTTAGGGCAGTGGTGTTCGGGCAGTGTAGGGGGTCTTGCTGGGGGTGATGTTTCAGGGTTTAGGGCAGTGCAGTGGTGTTCGGGCAGTGTAGGGGGTCTTGCTGGGGGTAGTGTTTCAGGGTTTAGGGCAGTGCAGGGGTGTTCGTGCAGTGTAGGGGGTCGTGCAGGGGGAATGGTGTTTCAGGGTTTAGGGCAGTGCAGTGGTGTTCGGGCAGTGTAGTGGGTCATACAGGGGGTGGTGTTTCAGGGTTTAGGGCAGTGCAGTGGTGTTCGGGCAATGTAGGGGGTCGTGCTGGGGCTGGTGTTTCAGGGTTTAGGGCAGTGCAGTGGTGTTCGGGCAGTGTAGGGGGTCTTGCTGGGGGTGGTGTTTCAGGGTTTAGGGCAGTGGTGTTCGGGCAGTGTAGGGGGTCTTGCTGGGGGTGATGTTTCAGGGTTTAGGGCAGTGCAGTGGTATTCGGGCAGTGTAGGGTGTCGTGCTGGGGGTGGTGTTTCAGGGTTTAGGGCAGTGCAGTGGTGTTCGGGCAGTGTAGGGGTCGTGCACGGGGTGGTGTTTCAGGGTTTAGGGCAGTGCAGTGGTGTTCGGGCAGTGTAGGGGGTTGTGCTGGGGCTGGTGTTTTAGGGTTTAGGGCAGTGCAATGGTGTTCTGGCAGTGTAGGGGGTCGTGCTGGGGCTAGTGTTTCACGGTTTAGGGCAGTGCAGTGGTGTTCGGGCAATGTAGGGGGTCATGCTGGGGCTGGTGTTTCAGGGTTTAGGGCAGTGCAGTGGTGTTCGTGCAGTGTAGGTGGTTGTGCTGGGGCTGGTGTTTCAGGGTTTAGGGCAGTGCAGTGGTGTTCGGGCAGTGTAGGGGGTCATGCTGGGGCTGGTGTTTCAGGGTTTAGGGCAGTGCAGTGGTGCTCAGGCAGTGTAGGGGGTCGTGCTGGGGGTGGTGTTTATGGGTTTAGGGTAGTGCAGTGGTGTTCGGGCAGTGTAGGGGGTCGTGCTGGGGCTGGTGTTTCAGGGTTTAGGGCAGTGCAGTGGTGTTCGGGCAGTGTAGGGGTCGTGCTGGGGCTTGTGTTTCAGGGTTTTGGGCAGAGCAGTGGTGTTCGGGCAGTGTAGGGGGTCGTGCTGGGGGTGATGTTTCAGGGTTTAGGGCAGTGCAGTGGTGTTCGGGCAGTGTAGGGGGTCGTGTTGGGGGTGGTGTTTCAGGGTTTAGGGCAGTGGTGTTCGGGCAGTGTAGGGGGTCTTGCTGGGGGTGATGTTTCAGGGTTTAGGGCAGTGGAGTGGTGTTTGGGCAGTGTAGGGGGTCTTGCTGGGGATAGTGTTTCAGGGTTTAGGGCAGTGCAGTGGTGTTTGGGCAGTGTAGGGGTCCATGCTGGGGGTGGTGTTTCAGGGTTTAGGGCAGTGCAATGGTGTTCGGGCAGTGTAGGGGGTCGTGAAGGGGGTGGTGTTTCAGGGTTTAGGAGTGCAGTGGTGTTCGGCAGTGTAGGGGGTCGTTGCTGGGGTGGTGTTTCAGGGTTTAGGGCAGTGCAGTGGTGTTCGGCAGTGTAGGGGGTCGTGCAGGGGCTGGTGTTTCAAGGTTTAGGGCAGTGCAGTGGTGTTCGGGCAGTGTAGGGGGTCGTTCTCTGGGTAGTGTTTTAGGGTTTAGGGTAGTGCAGTGGTGCTTGTGTAGTGTAGGGGGTCGTGCTGGGGGTAGTGTTGTAGGGTTTAGGGTAGTGCAGTGGTGTTCGGGCAGTGTAGGGGGTCTTGCTGGGGGTGGTGTTTCAGGGTTTAGGGCAGTGGTGTTTGGGCAGTGTAGGGGGTCTTGCTGGGGGTGATGTTTCAGGGTTTAGGGCAGTGCAGTGGTGTTCGGGCAGTGTAGGGGGTCTTGCTGGGGGTAGTGTTTCAGGGTTTAGGGCAGTGCAGCGGTGTTCATGCAGTGTAGGGGGTCGTGCTGGGGATGGTGTTTCAGGGTTTAGGGCAGTGCAGTAGTGTTCGGGCAGTGTAGGGGGTCATGCAGTGGGAATGGTGTTTCAGGGTTTAATGCAGTGCAGTGGTGTTCGGGCAGTGTAGGGTGTCGTGCTGGGGGTGGTGTTTCAGGGTTTAGGGCAGTGCAGTGGTGTTCGGGCAGTGTAGGGGGTCGTGCACGGGGTGGTGTTTCAGGGTTTAGGGCAGTGCAGTGGTGTTCGGGCAGTGTAGGGGTTGTGCTGGGGCTGGTGTTTCAGGGTTTAGGGCAGTGCAATGGTGTTCTGGCAGTGTAGGGGGTCGTGCTGGGGCTAGTGTTTCACGGTTTAGGGCAGTGCAGTGGTGTTCGGGCAGTGTAGGGGGTCATGCTGGGGCTGGTGTTTCAGGGTTTAGGGCAGTGCAGTGGTGTTCGTGCAGTGTAGGTGGTTGTGCTGGGGCTGGTGTTTCAGGGTTTAGGGCAGTGCAGTGGTGTTCGGGCAGTGTAGGGGGTCATGCTGGGGCTGGTGTTTCAGGGTTTAGGGCAGTGCAGTGGTGCTCAGGCAGTGTAGGGGGTCGTGCTGGGGGTGGTGTTTATGGGTTTAGGGTAGTGCAGTGGTGTTCGGGCAGTGTAGGGGGTCGTGCTGGGGCTGGTGTTTCAGGGTTTAGGGCAGTGCAGTGGTGTTCGGGCAGTGTAGGGGGTCGTGCTGGGGCTTGTGTTTCAGGGTTTTGGGCAGAGCAGTGGTGTTCGGGCAGTGTAGGGGGTCGTGCTGGGGGTGATGTTTCAGGGTTTAGGGTAGTGCAGTGGTGTTCGGGCAGTGTAGGGGGTCGTGTTGGGGGTGGTGTTTCAGGGTTTAGGGCAGTGGTGTTCGGGAAGTGTAGGGGGTCTTGCTGGGGGTGATGTTTCAGGGTTTAGGGCAGTGGAGTGGTGTTTGGGCAGTGTAGGGGGTCTTGCTGGGGATAGTGTTTCAGGGTTTAGGGCAGTGCAGTGGTGTTTGGGCAGTGTAGGGGTCCATGCTGGGGGTGGTGTTTCAGGGTTTAGGGCAGTGCAGTGGTGTTCGGGCAGTGTAGGGGGTCGTGAAGGGGGTGGTGTTTCAGGGTTTAGGAGTGCAGTGGTGTTCGGCAGTGTAGGGGGTCGTTGCTGGGGGTGGTGTTTCAGGGTTTAGGGCAGTGCAGTGGTGTTCGGCAGTGTAGGGGGTCGTGCAGGGGCTGGTGTTTCAAGGTTTAGGGCAGTGCAGTGGTGTTCGGGCAGTGTAGGGGGTCGTTCTCTGGGTAGTGTTTTAGGGTTTAGGGTAGTGCAGTGGTGCTTGTGTAGTGTAGGGGGTCGTGCTGGGGGTAGTGTTGTAGGGTTTAGGGTAGTGCAGTGGTGTTCGGGCAGTGTAGGGGGTCTTGCTGGGGGTGGTGTTTCAGGGTTTAGGGCAGTGGTGTTCGGGCAGTGTAGGGGGTCTTGCTGGGGGTGATGTTTCAGGGTTTAGGGCAGTGCAGTGGTGTTCGGGCAGTGTAGGGGGTCTTGCTGGGGGTAGTGTTTCAGGGTTTAGGGCAGTGCAGCGGTGTTCATGCAGTGTAGGGGGTCGTGCTGGGGATGGTGTTTCAGGGTTTAGGGCAGTGCAGTAGTGTTCGGGCAGTGTAGGGGTCATGCAGTGGGAATGGTGTTTCAGGGTTTAATGCAGTGCAGTGGTGTTCGGGCAGTGTAGGGTGTCGTGCTGGGGGTGGTGTTTCAGGGTTTAGGGCAGTGCAGTGGTGTTCGGGCAGTGTAGGGGGTCGTGCAGGGGCTGGTGTTTCAGGGTTTAGGGCAGTGCAGTGGTGTTCGGGCAGTGTAGGGGGTCGTGCTGGGGGTGGTGTTTCAGGGTTTAGGGCAGTGCAGTGGTGTTCGAACAGTGTAGGGGGTCGTGCAGGGGCTGGTGTTTCAAGGTTTAGGGCAGTGCAGTGGTGTTCGGGCAGTGTAGGGGGTCATTCTGGGGGTAGTGTTTTAGGGTTTAGGGTAGTGCAGTGGTGCTTGTGTAGTGTAGGGGTCGTGCTGGGGGTAGTGTTTTAGGGTTTAGGGTAGTGCAGTGGTGTTTGTGTAGTGTAGGGGGTCATGTTTTAGGGTAGTGCAGTGGTGTTTGGGTAGTGTAGGGGGTCGTGCTGGGGGTATTGTTTTAGGATTTAGGTTAGTGCAGTGGTGTTTGGGTAGTGTAGGGGATCGTGCTGGGGTAGTGTTTTAGGGTTTAGGGTAGTGCAGTGGTGTTTGTGTAGTGTAGGGGTCATGCTGGGGGTAGTGTTTTAGGGTTTAGGATAGTGCAGTGGTGCTTGTGTAGTGTAGGGAGTCGTGCTGGGGTAGTGTTTTAGGGTTTAGAGTAGTGCAGTAGTGTTTTTGTAGTGTAGGGGGTCATGTTTTAAGATGCAACGCTCCAATACCTGACCAGTCTGCACTACATAAAACTGCAAAAAACTAAAAATAAAAAGTGTTTTGCACACTTTTGTCATTGGGCTATATGTGGGCTACATCTGGGTAATATTTGTGCTACATTTGGGCTCTTTTTTCTCTGGTGGCCATCTTGGAAGACTTCTTTGTTATGAAGTTTCCTAATTTCCTCATTTACTGCAGTCTCCTCAGTAGGAAATGCGTTCAGTTTTTTACTTTGATTCCATCAAGAAGGCATTCAGATGTGTCTCACATTTGCCATAAATTCAGAATGTTAGCACTCTAGTTGCTCATTAGATCACTGTACTAAAGCTACTGCTCACCAGGGAGTTAACTGGAAGTCTGCTGCTGGTATTGAAAGTGATTGTTTCAGTCTGCATGTCAGAATTTTCTAATGAAATAGAAGAGGATTTGAGATCTCACTTAAAACATGCCCTCATTTTTCTTTCTGCAGCACTAACCATAATTTCTATTTATAAAAGAACCCCCTCATTTTGTTCCTTTTTAAATTAAATGTTTTAAGTATTAACGGTTTATTCCAATCAAGATGGCTTCCGGTGTGCCATACTTTTGTCATAAGTAAGGCTGTTAGCGCTCTAGTTGTTCTTTAGAACACTCTGGGAAGCTGCAGTAGAACACAAAGGCATCAACTGGCAGGCTGCTCCTGTTGAAATATAACAGGAAGATATTTGAGATCACACTTGAAACATGTCCTAATTTTTCTTTCCAGAGCACTAACCATAATTTCTATGACAAGATGAACCCCATCATTTTGTTCCTTTTTAAATTAAATGTTTTAAGTGTTACCAGTTTATTCCAATCAAGATGGCTTCAGGTGTGCCATACTTTTGTCATAAGTAAGGTTGTTAGCACTCTAGTTGTTCTTTAGAACACTCTGGGAAGCTGCAGTAGAACACAAAGGAATCAACTGACAGTCTCTGCCCTTGTTGGATGTACATGTTTTACTGAGAATGTCAGACTTCATTCTCACATGACTGAGAAAGATAATGTGAATTTACAGAAAATATGCTCTCATTTTAGCTTCTGGGGCACCTTCCAATACTGTATGGGACAATCATGTGAAAATAGTTTTCTCTCAAACATGATTCATGATATCCCAGCAGAAGGTTTTTCACAGGGTAAAATCACCTTAGAACACACCACAATTCCTGAAATTAGTATGTTACCATCAACAAATGAATTCTAATGTAACTAAAGTCTGTTATCACCCTTAATAGTTCTCCTTTTGGTAACCCTCAAAATCTTTGATTCACTACAAGGCATTTCAATGGGGTACTATCATGTATATTGGTCTCAAGATGGCTGCCAGCAATTCCAGGATGAAGTGCTGACAGCCAATCAGATCTCACGATGACATGTGTGGTTAGGCTCCGCCCAGATATATATGTGTTTTTACTTTTGATTTTCTCAGCAACTACTGAACGGATTTACACCATTTAACAAAAGGGTTCTTTCTGAACCAAGAACTACCTCTTTGCCAAATTTGGTGTAATTCCGTTCAGCAGTTCGGGCTGTAGCCTTGCATAAAGTTTCCTATGGGAAATTGATTTTTTGACTCTTATTTTTTTAATTTCTCCGCAACTACTGAACGGATTTACACCATTTAACAAAAAGGGTTCTTTCTGAACCAAGAACTACCTCTTTGCCAAATTTGGTGTAATTCCGTTCAGCAGTTCGGGCTGTAGCCGTGTCTAAAGTTTCCTATGGGAAAATGAATGGGGAAAACACGTTTTGGGACCCCCCTTTTTTCTCGGCCCCCGCTTGATGAATCACCCCAAGACTTTCAAGGTAGGAGCGGACCGGAGCGGGCCATAAAGTTTGAAAATTTCGCGAAGATTCGTCAACCGGCAAGAGAGTTATTTCAAATAGAATGTCGCGGATTTCCTATGGAAAATAGGTCCTAACTATAACTATCTACTGGCGACCGCCAGTAGAATTATATATATATATATATATATATATATATATATATATATATATATATATATATATATATATATATATATATATATTTAGACCTGGCATCCTTGGCATGGTATCCCTTGTCTTTTTGCCTCTACTTCCTGTATTTTTGACTGGATGCTGAACTTCGTTTTTGCTGGTTTGTGTACTCGGGGCACTTTACCACTGCTGATCAGTGCTAAAGTGCAATTGCTTCCTGTGTAAATTGTGATTAGGATTGGTTATCCATGATTGGCATATTTGATTAACTGATAAGTAACCAGTAAGTGCCTTGTGTGTGTCAGGGCCTGTAAATCAAAAGCTACTAGTGGGCCTGTAGCACTGTTTGTGCTACCCATATGATTAGCCCTGTAAGCTTGTCTCTGCCATTGAAGTGTCTCTAAGTGCAGTTTTAATCTGCCATGTTGACCTGGCAAATGCACCCACATGCCGTGCTCAAACCTTCCCTTTTCTTACATGTAAGACACCCCTAAGGTAGGCCCAAGGTATCCCCATGGGCAGGGTGCAGTGCATGTGAAAGGTAGGACATGTACTGGTGTATTTTACATGTCCTGATAGTAAAATGCTGCTAATTTCGTTTTTCACTTTTGTAAAGCCTATCTCTCCTATAGGTTATCAGTGGAGCTGCTTTGTAAAACTTTACAAGTGTAACTTTCATTTGAGAACAGAGAGAGAGATTTGGAGTTTGGGCTCCCTGTACTCAGAATTTAAAAGTACATCTTTTAGTGAAGGCGGTTTTCAAATTGTATGTTTGAAAATGTCACTTTTAGAAAGTGCTAAACACACAAAAACTTCTAGCTGGCTTTTTAGTAGGCTGCCACTAATTTAAGCAGACTAAGACCAAGCTACCTGATAAGATGGTCAACATCATTTAATGATTCATCTTTGTTCATTATTTTTCATAATTTCATCTGAATTTAAACAAGACAGAAAGACAAAACACTTCACAATTTACATGACATTAAGGTGAATTACAAATAACAATCAATTTGCAAACAATTATGCTGATATTCCAGTCATTAGCAACAAACACATAACATTGTGAAAGGTAATCCGTGCCAACAATATTCAAAATAGCAAATACGGATTACAGACCAAAGAGGGATACACTTTCAAACAACAAAGGGTGTGTATTTTTAGTTCATTATTTTCTTTGTTGTTATCAATTTTAAACTAAACTTGACAAGTTTAATGTACTAAAAATACACACCCTTTGTTGTTTGAAAGTTTATCCTCTTTTGATCTGTAATCCATATTTGCTATTTTGAATATTGTTGGCACGGATTACCTTTCACAATGTTATGTGTTTGTTGCTAATGACTGGAATATCAGCATAATTGTTTGCAAATTGATCGTTATTTGTAATTCACGTTAATGTCATGTAAATTGTGAAGTGTTTTGTCTTTCTGTCTTGTTTAAATTCAGATGAAATTATGAAAAATAATGAACAAAGATGAATCATTAAATGATGTTGACCATCTTATCAGGTAGCTTGGTCTTAGTCTGCTTAAATTAGTGGCAGCCTACTAAAAAGCCAGCTGGAAGTTTTTGTGTGTTTAGCATTTATTGGCCCATTCCAGCTGTGTTAAGGGCCTACCCCTTACATATCTAAAAACTTTTAGAAAGTGAGCATTTTCTTGATTTACGATCCTGTGCCTCTGCCTGCCTGTGGAATAAATGTCTGGTTTAGACTGACAGCTAAGTTGTTTGTGCATTCACTGTAGACAGTCACACAAAGGGAGCTGAGGTGTGCCCTGCATACCCTGATGGCCCATCACCAGGCTGATGGGCCTTCCTGAGCTAGAGTGTGGGAGGAGTTGTCACTGCCACCTAAACAGGGCTGTGACTGGCAGCTCACAATGCTGTTGCCACCCCCCTGTAGTGTGTCTGGAGCCAGGGCAAGGCAGGATCTTGTAGACAATAAATACTTTCCTTTGAAGTATGCCTACTTCAAAGGCCAAAAGGGGTTCATGTATTGGACCGGTAATCCCACATTTTTAGAATGCTTCTAGATCAAGAGAAGATTCTGCCAAGAAGAATCAATCAATCAATCAATCAATCAATCATGTCACTTATAAAGCGCACTACATACCCGCGAGGGTCTGAAGGCGCTGGGGGAAGAGGGGGGTGGTGCTGCTACTGATCGAAGAGCCAGGTCTTGAGGAGTCTTCTGAAGGCCAGTAGGACTTGGGTCTGTCGGAGGTTGGTGGGGAGGGTGTTCCAGGTCTTGGCGGCGAGGTGTGAGAAGGATCTGCCGCCGGCGGTCGTTTTCCGGATGCGGGGGACTGTGGCGAGGGCGAGGCTGGTCGAGCGGAGCTGGCGGGTGGGGGTGTAGAAGCTGAGTCGTCTGTTGAGGTAGGCTGGTCCGGAGTTGTGGAGTGCTTTGTGTGCGTGGGTGAGGAGCTTGAAGGTTATCCTCTTGTTGACAGGGAGCCAGTGCAGGTCTCTCAGGTGGGGTGTGATGTGGCTGCGTCGGGGGATGTCGAGGATAAGACGTTCTGGATGCGTTGCAGCCGTCTCAGGAGCTTAGCCGTCGTTCCTGCGTAGAGGGCGTTTCCGTAGTCCAGCCTGCTGGTGACGAGGGCCTGGGTGACTGTTTTTCTTGTTTCGGTGGGGATCCACTTGAAGATCCTGCGGAGCATTCGGAGGATGTTGAAGCAGGATGAGGAAACGGCGTTGACCTGCTTAGTCATGGAGAGGGTGGGGTCGAGGATGACCCCTAGGTTGCGTACGTGGTCGGTGGGTGGCGGAGCTGTTCCCAGTGATGTTGGCCACCAGGAGTCGTCCCAGGCTGAAGGGTTGGAACCAAGGATGAGGACCTCCGTCTTGTCCGAGTTCAGCTTCAGGCGGCTGGTCCTCATCCATTCGGCGACGGCCTTCATTCCTTCGTGGAGGTGGGCTTTGGCGGTGTGAGGGTCTTTGGTGAGGGAGAGGATCAGCTGGGTGTCGTCGGCGTAGGAGATGATGTTGAGGTTGTGCTGTCGGGCGACGTGGGCGAGGGGTGCCATGTAGATGTTGAACAGCGTTGGGCTGAGGGAGGAGCCTTGGGGTACGCCGCAGGTGATCTTGGTGGCCTTGGATCGGAAGGGGGTGAGGCGGACGCTTTGTGTTCTGCCGGAAAGGAAGGATGTGGTCCAGTCCAGGGCCTTCTCTTGGATCCCGGCGCCGTGAAGGCGTGTTCGTAGTGTGTGGTGGCAGACCGTGTCGAAGGCGGCTGATAGGTCCAGGAGGATGAGGGCTGCTGTTTCTCCGTTGTCTAGCAGGGTCCTGATGTCATCGGTGGCGGCGATGAGGGCGGTTTCGGTGCTGTGGTTGCTGCGGAAGCCGGACTGGGAAGGGTCCAGGATGTTGTTCTCCTCGAGGTAGCGGGTCAGTTGTTTGTTGACGATTTTCTCGGTGACCTTCGCGGGGAACGGGAGCAGAGAGATGGGTCGGAAGTTCTTGAGGTCCTTGGGTTCTGCCTTGGGTTTCTTGAGTAAGGCGGTGATCTCGGCGTGCTTCCAGCTTTCCGGGAAGGTTGCTGTCTCGAAGGAGATGTTGATTATTTTCCGGAGATGGGGCGCGATGGATGTACTGGCTTTGTTGAAGATGTGGTGAGGGCACGGGTCTAGCGGTGAACCGGAGTGGATGGTGTTCATGATCTCGCTGGTGTCCTCGTCGTTGATGTTGGTCCAGGAGAGCAGGCGGTTGGTGGTTGTGGGGGCAGTGGTCTCGGTGGTTGCCGGGGCGGTCGTGGTGTTGAAGCTGTCGTGGATGTCGGCGATTTTGCGGTGGAAGAAGGTGGCCAGTGAGTCGCACAGGTCTCGCGACGGCTGGGTGTCGTTGGTGTTGGAGCTGGGGTTGGAGAGTTCCTTCACGATGTTGAAGAGCTCTTTGCTGTTGTGTGCGTTGTTGTCTAGGCGGTCTTTGAGTGAGGCCCTTTTGGCGGATCTGATGAGGTGAAGAGTAAGGGTGGGCAGTGAACTCTACTCTGCCGGTGGAGTTTGCAGAGTTTTTGTCACTCCGCGCTCCACTTGAAGTGCGTAGTTTGTAAAAAAAAACTCCACCGACCACCGGCGGAGCGTAGATTCCCGCTGGCGCGCGCTCAGCCACTCACTCCTACTATGGGCATGTTTTTCGCATTCTTCAGCAAACTGATTTGGTATCTGTATATAAATAATTGTTCAAACATGGCTTTAGTTGTTTGTGAAAAGGGTCGCATGGAGGGGCCGAAACGGGTTATGGTGGACAAGCAATAAACAATTACATTTTCACTCTCTGAGTGTCAAAGCTGTTATATATACAACTCAACGTATTAACATGATTGTATTTAGGAACAGAAACAACATTGTCGAGATCATCCCATACCAAACATCTTATTCGAGCGAGACTGACCAAGTATCCCACTGCTTAGAAAAAAATGAAGCTGTTCTGTACATTTCTATGTTCAAAGGAGAATGAGATCATATTAATTTGTGTAAAAGAAACTAGTTACAAATCTAAGTAGAGAAGTAAACACGATCATGTACTGTAACACGAAACAGAAATCCTCATCTCCACGGAAGATACAACTTCTTTCAAGTTTTGTTATTTAAAAAAGCTGAAGTCCTTTATTGGTAGGCAACTTTTTTTCTTAAAACTCAGAATTAAGTCTTAACAAAGCAGGATTATGACAATTACAATGAAGCATCCCCTGGAACCTCACAGCTGAGCACCTCCATAGCTGGGGGCCTACAGCACCTCCAAAGCCAAGGGGCCCAGCTGCCCCTTCATTACCCGGAGCCTCTCTGCACCTCCATCGCCGGGTGCCTGGCTACCCCTCTGTTGGACTTGGCCCTTTTTGCAGGGTCCTCCCTAAACTTTTTGCCTTCCTCCTACAATTTTTCTGACCTGTTGTTGGCTGTTTTATGACTCTGGGCACTTTTTCACTGCTGATCAGTGCTAAAGTGCATATGCTCTCCCTATGATAAATTATGTTATGTATTAGTGACTCCATGATTGGATGATTGGTTTACTTGTCAGTCCCTAGTACAGTGCACTGAGTGTGCCCAGGGCTTGTAAATCCAATGCTGCTGGTGGGCTTGCAGCACTGGTTGTGCCACCCACAGAAGCAGCCTGTAAAAATGTGTCTAAGGCCTGCCATTGCAGAGCCTGTGTGCAGTCTGGTACTGCCATGCTGACTGGGCAAGTGCACCCACTTGCCAGTCCCTAAACCTTCCCTTTTCTTCATGTCAGACACCCCTATGGTAGGCCCAAGGGCAGGGTGCATTGTAAGTATAAGGTAGGACATGCCCTGGTGTGTGTGGCATGTCCTAATAGTGAATTACAGCCATTTTCGTTTTCACTATTGCAAGGCTACCTATTCTCCATAGGCCAGAATGGGCAGTTCTGATTATTACACCTTATAATCCTAACTGACCCAGGGAACATAGTAGAAAAACGAATTTAGTATGCCTGAACTCAGAATGATAAAATACATCTTTTAGTGAAGTTGGTTTTAACATTCTGTGTTTGAAAATACCACTTTTAGAAAGTGGGTATTTTCTTGCCTAAACTTCCAAGCCTGCCTCTGCTAGGTTGTGTATTCATTGTCTGGGTTTGTGAGTGACAGGGGCTGGGGAAATTCCAGGAGACAGGGTGAGGCAGCCAGGGCTGAATAGAGAGATCTGCATCCAGAGTGGAGGGAGGAGTTGCACCTGGGTCTGAATAGGGCTGTGCCTGCCTTCCACAGTGCGGGCTCCACCTCCTGCCGGGCGGCTGAGCACTCTGCCCCACATTCTGAAAGGAAGGAAGGAGTCCTGTAAACAAAGTGCTCCAGGACTGACCAGAACTGGTTTTGGACTAGGCAAAGGCCTCTCTGCCTTCAGAGAACAAAGAAAAACTGTGTATAAAAAGGGGACCCAGACCCCTAGGAAATTAGATCACTTTGGGAAACAAGAAGAAACCTTTGCTGAGGAGAGGAACCAGAAGGAACTGAGGAGAGACTATCCCTAAGCTGAAGTGCTGCTTGGGGCATTGGCCTGCAGTGGTTGCCTGACTGCCAAAGAAAGGAGAAAAGGACTTTGTGTGCACTTTTATTCAACTTGTGAAGGATCTCCAAGGGCTTGAGAAAAGAGCTTGCCTCCTGCTGAAGTCTCAGGGACAACAGACTTCAACCACCAGCTCCCCAAGAATCCTTTGGAAGTGCCTGCTGCTGTTTTAGGCCTTCTGAAGGGACTGCGTGTCGCAAGGAGCTGGAAGCGCGACTCAAGAGGGAGAAGCGTGTCGCCGTCACAGCCGCTGCCGTCGCATCACGGAGATGTCGCCGCTGTAGCTGTCGCATTGCACCGCATCTCAAGAAACGTCCCGCAACCCCGAAGAAGCGTGTCGCCGTCGCAGCCGCTGCCGTCGCATCGTGGATGTCGCCTCTGTAGCTGTCGCATTGCACCGCATCAAGAGAAGCGTCTCACCACGAGGAAGAAGTGTGTCGCCATCGCAGCCGCTGCCGTCGCATCGTAGATGTCGCCACTGTAGCTGTCGCATTGCACCGCATCAAGAGAAGCGCCTCGCATCCACAGAGAAGCGTGCCGCCGTCGGAGCTGCTGCCGTCGCATCACGGAACAAGGGTGTCGCCGCTGCAGTTGTCGCATCGAGCGGAAGCGTCTCGCAACGTCGGAGAAGAGTGTCGCCGCCAAAGCCGCTGCCGTCGCATCACGGAACAAGGGTGTCGCCGCTGCAGCTGACGCATCGAGCCGAGACTTCTCGCAACATCGGAGAAGCGTGCCGCATCAGGAAGAACTTGACGTCTTTATTTCTTTGCACCGGATCTTTGCCGCATCTCCATCTCTGCAACACTTTCGT
The DNA here is from genome assembly GCA_963921515.1 of Calotriton arnoldi. NCBI lineage: Eukaryota > Metazoa > Chordata > Amphibia > Caudata > Salamandridae > Calotriton > Calotriton arnoldi. Next base: position 596,941 of record CAWUFW010003690.1, read on the forward strand.
TGTAGAAACGTGACGCATCGTAAGGTACATTGACTCAAAGTGTCGCATTTTAAGAACTGAAGAGAACTAAGCTAAACCTACCATTTTTAAGTACAGTATTGTGGATTTTTGTCGTTTATGGTCTTGTGTTAAAACTATATAAAGAATACTTATTTTTGATATAAACCTTGTGTGGTGTCCATCTGTAGTGTTGTCCCTAGATTAATGTATGTGTTCACAAATGCTTTACACACTGCCTCTGAGATAAGCCTGTCTGCTCGTGCCAAGCTACCAAGGGGGTGAGCAGGGGTTATTTTAGGCGTGTACCCCACTACCCTGACTAGAGGCAAGGGCCCCTATTTGTCACAAGTACCTACCTGTGCCAACTAGAGACCCCCAAATCTAACACCCTCCATAGCCCAGGTGCCTGCCTGGCTGCCCCTCCATAGCCCAGGGGCCTGGCTGCGCGGCCATCATCTGGGGCCTGACTGCCCCTCCATCGCCGGGGGACTGGCTGCCCCTCCATCGCCCCTCTGTATAAAACCCTTCAGCCGTCACATGACATGATGGCCGCACTGCCTCGCATTTCAGACGGAATGCAATGAATGTGTGCGATCAAGAATGCATTGCCAACTACTTTATTTATTCCCCAGTCACTCCCAGACGGCCACCATATCTCGCGCTCAAATTTAAACAATAAAACTTACCTCAATTTTGTCTACTTTTAACACCACCAAAGTTTTTGGGCGCAATCCCGTATGTCTCGCCAGTGATGAGGCGCCCTGAGCGCAACAGAGTCCTACTTCCTCCACTCACACAGCGAGTTGACCAGACGGACGTGCAATGCATTCAGGGCATGCAAAGTGTTTCGAAAGAGGGCTGAATGTTCCCCCTCTTTCACAAAATGACAGGGATGGTGGGTGAATAGAGGGAACTCTGCCCACCTGCAGAACTCTGTGGAATTCCACTGAGTTTTTCAATGACTCCGCGGAATAGTGAAACTCTGCGCGCTCCTCCTAGGCCTACTGAAGAGCTGTCAGGAGGAGCACTGCCCCTTTGCTGTGTGTTGCTTTGCTGGGTTGGCCTGTAGTTGCTGCTTCTGTCTGTGGGCAGTGAGAGGACTGGACTGTCTTTCTATCCAGCTTGCCAAAGGTTCTCCAAGGGCTTGTTTGTGCTTGCCTCCGGTTTTCATAGAAGTTTCCGGGACATCAAGGACCTCTTACTGCAAACTAACTGACTTGAGCACTCTAAGTGACAGGAGTGTGCCAGTCGGAGCAGAGGGCTTAAATGTCGTGTTTCATGTGGGCCCTACACACACATTCGCTGCACTGAGCTGCCGAGCTGCCCTGTGGTTTTTCCCAGAGCTCCCATTTCTACAACCGGTGCTCCAGTTTCTACAACCAGCAAGGACGAGCACCGGGGAGTGTTGGTGCTGGTTGCGATCATCGCGGGAGATCACTGTGGTTCTGCTGAGTCTGAGCCAGCGCCTGCCGGTGAGAGGATCACTGCGCCGGAGTCCCCGACAGAGACCCTCGTCTGCGACCACCTGTGCAGTCCTCTTCAACTGCAGGGCACTGTGACACACAAACCCACGTGGTCCCAGCCACTCGAGGGCACTCTGTTTGCGACTACCTTATTATCCGAGACTCACTTGTGATTTAGGATCCCCAGGCGGAGCCTCTCCGAATCCCCCTTTCCTTAGAAACAGAGACAGCCGCAAGGTGGGAGGGGAAGCCTGGAGTAGTACAGTAAACTCACATAATTCGAGTGCCTGCACTTTGTGTTCTGACCTTTAAATCTGTGGTGGCACATCGGCTTCTGTTGAAATGCGCTAATGCTGCTAGCAGAGCTTACTGTAAATCTTGGAGCCAATCTGCTTTTCTTTACTTCGAACCGAGTGGTTCCAACCTGTTCTTTTGCGCTCCTCACATTGACTTCCCAGATACCGTAATTGCTTTGTTAGAAGCACACTAGCTTCAGGAGTCGTTGTTATCCATGCCATGGGGAGTGTTTATGTAACCCTAAGTATACCGAAAGCATCCTGCTTGAAACGTTACATCTATACTTATGTATGTTGGATTTTTGTCATTTTTGTCTTGTCTTGTTTAGATAAAGGGTGGCTATTTTTCTAAACTGGAGTGGTGTCCATTTGTAGTGTTTTCATTGTGTTACTGTGTGTGTTATGTACAAATACTTTACACATTTCCTCTGAGATAAGCCTGACTGCTCGTGTCAAGCTAACAAGGAGGTGAGCAGGGATTATCTGCGTGTGTAACTCCCTTATCCTTACTAGAAGGAACGGTCCCTGCTTGGACAGGGTAAATGCCACTGCCAACTAGAGATTCCCTTTCCTAATATATATATATATATATAATATATATAATATATATATTTCAGGTCTCACTCTTTGGAATTCCACAGGTTTGCACCTTGGTATTAAAATTGTGAACTTGTAATATTACTTGTTTGTTCTATAATATTACCTGCATAGTAGTATAACTACTACTGTATGTACTGTTCTAAATGTGGTATTGTGAATTTTACTTTATTATACTATGTCCCAGATTCAGAAAGAGAGTCATAAATCTGCACTTGCCGAGTAACACCTTCATATGAGTGTAGTCTTACTGCTTTCTAGAAGGTACACTCATGCCCTGGAATACACATAGAAAGCTGCACCAGGCACAGGTTACTATGCACATTTCTGGGAAGACTGTATGACATTCAAGGAGTGATATTTTTCCTGATGATTAGAGTTCTCCATATTAGTGAACTCCATAAAGTGGGAATTGAATCCTGTGTGTAGAAACCTATTTTTTCCACCAAGGAGAAAGCGTTCAAGGCTAGCTGAGCCTTGGAATGTCCAATCCCAAACCCTTGAGTGGAACTTACAGGTGCAGTGAATTTCGCACTCGTGGCGGAGATACCGCACCGGTAAATGAGTTTACACTAGCTAGGAATCCCTTTGTGAACTGCAAGGCGTATATATGGCGTAAATTTGCTCTTACACATATATTTTGAGACAGATTTACATTTTTAAATATCCCCTCACATGCACATGATGGAATTAGACTAGGCTCAATATTACAAATTTGATTTTTTACGTTTTTTGAATCGGGCCTTATGTATTTATCAAAAGACACACAGATGGTGGACGGAATGCAGAGCAAATCAAACATTCACCCCCAGTCAAGAGATCGGGGTTAAATCCATTGTTCTTTTGCTCACCATGCCACCCCAGTTTAGAGCCAGCCATATGCAAATCAGTCTTGACCCTGGTCCTCATGGGAACAGTCCAGCCTGAACTGCCAAGCCAGGTCCTCCCTGGACTGGAAACAAGCATCCTGGATCGGTTTCGGGGCATTACCCCTCATCAGCCAGGCTAGCTTGAATCCAGTGGCACAGTGAGCCCGAGACCGACGTCTGGGCATATCCAGTGCACTTAGGGCGAGAAAGCAAAAAGACACACATATGTTGGACGGAATGCAGAGCAAATCAAACATTCACCCCCAGTCAAGAGATCTGGGTTAAATCCATCGTTCTTTTGCTCACCATGCCACCCCAGTTTAGACCCAGCCATATGCAAATCAGTCTTGACCCTGTGGCTCATGGGAACAGTCCAGCCCGAACTGCCAAGCCAGGTCCTCCCTGGACCGGAAACAAGCATCCTGGGACCAGTTTTGGGGCACTACCCCTCATCAGCCAGACTAGCTTGAATCCAGTAGTGAGCCCGGGACCCACGTCAGGACATACCCGGCGCACTTAGGGTGAGAAAGCAAACGTCACACAGATGCTGGATGAAATGCAGAGCAAATCAAACATTCACCCCCAGTCAAGAGATCTGGGTTAAATCCATCGTTCTTTTGTTCACCATGCCACCCCAGTTTAGACCCAGCCATATGCAAATCAATCTTGACCCTGTGCCTCATGGGAACAGTCCAGCCCGAACTGCCAAGCCCGGTCCTCCCTGGACCGGAAACAAGGATCCTGGTACCGGTTTAGGGCCATCACCCCTCATCAGCCAGGCTAGCTTGAATTCAGTGGCACAGTGAGCCCGGGACTCTTTTTGCTTATGTATTTATCAGCACGTTAACTTGTACTCACTTCAATCTTCTATGCCCTTTTCTGTACACTTTGCCAGGTATAGATTTCTAATGCCACTTTGCGCCGCTACAAAAACTGCAGAAATGGCTGAAATAATGTTGCTGTGCTGCTGACTTTCAGAGTCATCGAGACAGAGTGTGGAGGGAAGCTAAGGGCCATTAGGGGATAGCAGTACCATGCACACAAAACCTACCTTACAAAATGGAGGCTCTCTTGGGCTGTATGGAAACTACCTACAAAGCCTTGTTCCGTATAAGGCATCCATGTAAAAGATTTATGACTTGTGATTTTACATGGTTAGCAGCCTCCTGTGAGCCAAATTGTAAAAAGCCCCAATACTGATCAATGTTTGCATACAAATCTTAATGCCAATGCCTACAACTGCACTAATCCCCGTTCATTAAGATGACATATCTTTTAAACACAAATGGTATGTATTAACACATCTTTAAAAATACAACATTATTTTTGAAAATATGTGATTAAACGGAGCATTAGTAATGTGTCAGGGGGTGGTTTGTTGGAGAAGCCGCTTCACTACGTTTTGATAACATACTCTGATATTTTTGTATAACCACAAACTTGGAACTTAGTCGAACCACTATTTGTGGTCGTATTTATTATATTTATATTCTGAGTCACCGGTGCAAAAATATATCATCTAAGGAATTAGATCTGCCTTGTATATTATTTGTATTAAAAGCAGTAACTACGTTTCTGAACATTAAGTACTTCCAGACATCGAAATTATTTTATTCACTCTGAAATAATTGTAACGTTTTAATTTGACTAAATGAACAGATGTAATTATGATCGAATTTACTTTCACCCATCAAACCAAATATATTCACCAGGAGAAAATTGTGTGATTCACAAAAATATGTAATTTGACAAATTGTACTTAGACCTATGATTTGATTAGATTTATTGATTTTGGAACTTCACTCAGTCCTATTACCCCTGGGATTTGCAGATTTCTAGTTGTGCTTCCTGTCCACTATGCAAACGTTAGCAAACTGTTGACATGGAAGTAAGTCAGAAATTTGCCAAAGTAAATCATTTGTTTTTTTAGCCCATGAAGAAAGACCTTCCCCTATAAACCCATAGAATATGGAGGTATGGCCTTTCTTTCCCGCCTAAAAAAATGGGGTAATGGCACTGTTATATGCAAGCAGTGCGTTCCTACCCACTTTCACTGATAAAATGCTCTCATGAGCTGTCCCTAAGCTGACGAGCTTTGGAACGTCTCCACGCTATGAGTGGGATTATACCTGAGAAAATTGGCAGCATGTCCAGCAACCCGTAAATATTCTCTGCTGATGAGGGAGGAATCCCGAAACACTGGTGTCTAGAGATATGATTTCGAAAGACGGCATTAGCTGAAAAAGAATATGAACTTTGTGTGAAAACAAGAACTACAACTACCAAGACGCTATGGGGTAATGGCGCTGTTACATGCAAGCAGTGTGTTCCTACCCACTTTCACTGGCTATAGACCTGCATATATTTTGTGAATACCCACAAGTTTATAACTTTGTATGTCATGCATGCCCTACTCATAAGCAAGCTTGACTTGGGACACCCCCTTTATGTCGGTATCTACAAAAAACTCACCAGAATGCTCCAGACCATTCAGAACTCGATGGCCTGTATCATTCTCAACCTCTCATGCCGCAGTCACTTCACACCATACCTGACGGGTCTCCACTGGCTGCCCATACGCAAACAAGCACAATTGAAACTCCTCATCCACACTTTTAAAACACTGCATAACACTGGTCTAGCTTACCTCAATAATCGCATATGCTTTCACAAATCTTCCAGAAATCTCCGCTCGTACAGACACTTGCACACAGCTCGCACATATGGAAAATCAGATCCGGCGGTGGAGCCTTCTCCTACATTTCTCCTAAAGCACTGAACGACCTGCCACTACATTTAAGAGCCTCCTTCTCAGTTCTTGAATTCCACAAGAAGCTGAAGACCTGGTATTGAGGGAGAGAGCAGCAATGTGCCATATATACTAAGAAATGACTTATTCCTGCTCGCTACCGACAACACAGCCACTCTTGCACCATGGTGCAAGGGTGCCACCGTTACAGGCAGGATTGTTTTTGTGCAGAAAGGGACAACTTCCTGAATGAAAACAATCCTTAGAGGCATTTTCCTCTTTCTATGTGTGCTGCAGAATGCAGTACATCTTGAAAGAGCAAATAATGAGGAGGAAATGAAGATATTTCTCCTTGATGCGCCTCTGTTGGGAAGGATGCCATTTTAGCGCAATCACACATTTACTACCTTTTGTTAATCTTGGATTGCGTCAAAATCCATGGGTGGATGCATGGGGAATGCCCATGCTCCACCCATGGAATGCCTTGATGCAGTGCAATGCAAGTCATCGATCTGCCCTACCTTGCTTTATTCAGTATTTACTAAGCCAGGCAGAGCCACGCAAGGTGGTTTTTCGTGGCTTAATAAATTTCACTTAAGCCCTTGTGTTGCCTTTTATTGACTTGCATGACTCAAAGGCAACGGACAGACTTAGTAAATCTGGCCCTATGTTCTGCAGTGTCAAAGAAACACACCTGGTCCCTCACTCAATTACAAAATGAATACAATGGGCTATCCTCCATGGAGGTAGATTGGACAATGTAATAAGTCTGCCCCCAAATTTCCTTCTAAACATACATTTTATTTTTTTCTCAGATTTGTCACCCTTGAAATGGAAACTGGCCATGAGATTATGTATGATCGTAAGGGGATTTTAACTCACAGTTCAGTGGCATGAGTAATTTATGTCTGTAAACACTAAACCTTTATAAATCATATCAATGGCAATCTTTACTTAACAAAATAAAATGCTATTTAATTGTTAACCATTTGGCGAACAATCGTGACATGTTGATCATAACCTAATTAAAATCAAAGTAACTGAATTAGAACTAGACGAATATAAACTGATCAGCTATCAGGCAGTGGCGGCTCCTCCGCTATGGCTGAAAAGCATCGCCCCCCCTGCCAGCCTCAAAACTTGAAAACCAAAACGATAATAAAACAGGTTTATTATTGTTTTATTTTCAAGTTCTAGTCTTGGGGGTGAGGCCTTTGCAGGGGCAGTCAGGAGAGGGAGAGGTAGGCACTGCCATCAGTGAGCATGTAGTTTCTGCCGGCCGGCCGTCTCAGGCTGGCCAAACCGACATGTGCACTGAGCTGTCTCCAACCCAGCTGCATTGTTGGGTTGGAGACAGAAAAGCACAGCCTCCAAGTCTCTCTGGGAGTGCAAATTTTGAGTGCTCAGGCCAATCCTGGCGCTGCTTGCAAACATGAGAGCAGCGTCAGGATTGGCCGCGGGGGAGCCACTCCACCCGCAGAGCAGTCGCTACTGCTATCTTGAGACTAATTTCTCACTTCACATACACCCAGATAGTCATCTATTGCAGATTTAGACATTTTGGCGTTAAAATTCCACAATTAGTAATCAATTGTAATTATCTAGTGCTAACCTTTTTTTATGTTACGTTTTCCTTTTGTCCTCCGCACACTTCATGTAGATCATGCAATAAATATCTCCTGAAACAGCCACAAGGGGTAAATACACCTGAAATATCATTGTCCTACTAACCCGCACAAATACATCTTGCTTTATAAACGGATTGGTTTTCTGACACTGTACAATTAGGAAGAAGTCCCAATAGGAATTTCAGGAGAGATCTTAAAATATGTTCATCTACCCGTGATCTATTACATAAGTACCTGGTATGTTGTCAGGGTAACTAACTTTTTGTGATATTTCCAAATGATAGCAACCGATATCCGCATAGTTCAAAAGTCAGAGCAAGGCTATTTCAATGAATTATAATGCAATGTGCTGCATGGGCAGTATTATGAACAGTGATGCTGGCACAGCACAGAACTCAGTGCCTTTTTTCATACGTTTGCAGTGCCTAAAGTGCATAGGTATAACTCAAATTTTCTGCAAGTTAATGCATGAGTTGCAGACCACGGAAGTCAGAAACAGTGAGCAGAGACTGCCTATGTCTGTTTTGATCTGCGCTGTATCCAGTTCATGCATTAACTTGGAGAAATTCTAAGTTATATGTATGCACTTTAGGCTGTGCAAACACATGACAACCGCCATTAAGCTTTGCTTTGAGCTTGTGTAGCTGTTTATCATACTGCCTGTTAGACCCAGTGGCGGCCACCACAAGCAAACAGTGGTGGTGGAGGGAGGGTGGGAGGTGGAGCGCGGGAGGGGGAGCATGGGAGGGGAGTGCGGGGGAGGTTTAATAATAATAATTTTTAAAAAGACACTTACCTGAGGCTGCCGGTCACCTCCTGCATCGCGCCTTGGTCTCCCTCATCCCAGCAGCCCATTAGACAGCATCACAGACTCCCTGTGAAATCCCTGTGCTGTTCTCATTCTATGAGAGCATGGGATTGGCCTGAGTGGGCTCGTTTGACGCTCCGCTCAGGACAGAGAGTCTGTGCTGTTTCTCCAACCCAGCTGTGCAATGCAGCCAGGTCGGAGAAACCTAAGTGCGCATGTGTGTTTGGCCGGCCTTAGACGGCCAGCCAAACACACATGCGCATTTATACGTGCACCAACAGGCGCTACCGGTGCAGGTAAGAGCGGTGGGGCTGTTGGGCGGAGGCAAAGTGGGGAGGGGAGAAAGTCGACAGATGACGGAATATAGAAAATAAAATTTAAAAAAATAAAACCATTTACTTTGTGCTCACCGCATCACTGACAACTGGACTCTGTCAAAAGAACTGCTGTACTGCAACAAGGACTGACACTCTGCTGGACTGCTGACCTGGAAGTTTGCTTTTCTGCTGTGCTCCCCTGCTGCCTGCTGCTCTCTGACCCTGCTGAGAGAGAGCTCGACCCTGCCTTGTAACTCAAGTGATCTTCAGGGGCTTGTTGGCTCTCCTCCTGTTGTTTGAGACTCAGGGCTATCAAAGTCTCCACAGCTGCTCCTGTGCCTAGTTCATTAGATGTTGACCCAGATACTTGCACCAGAAAAATCGACGCATCTCCAGTCTGTGTGTAACAGACCCAGTCCATCCACCCTATTGAAGGAGTAGAATCGGCGCATCACACCCGGAACAGCTGCATTGCATACAGAACCACAGCTTTGGAACCAATGCATCACCACCACTGCATGGAGAAGATGGACACATCACCCCTCCAGCGCGGATTAACCCAGCACATCGCCTTCGGAACTGCCACACGTGGAACCTGCGCTTCTCTCAACGGACCCGATGCATCGCCGCCACTGTGTGAAGAAAATGGATGCATCACCTCAACCACGGACTCGACATCGATGCATCGCTCATCTGCACTCTACATCTCGCTGTTGCAACCAGGATCAAGGTACTCTGTTCACCGGGCCTGCATGGCTCTTGTCCCCAGCCTGTGCTCCATGGTGGTCGGTTTGAGCTGTTGACTTTACCCCGGTCCAGCAGAGCCCCATAAGTGCTTATTCTTCTAAGTGCTAGAACTCTCTTTATTGTTAAAAAAATAATAACTCAACTTCCACATATTGGATCTTTATCGTTTTGGTCTTGATTTATTAAAAAAAAATTGTCTAGTTTTCTAAACCTGTGTGGAGTCTTTTTGTGGTGTTTTCATTGTGTTACTATGTGTGTTTTGCACAAATAATTTACACATTGACTCTTTGGATAAGCCTGACTGCTCTGTGCCAAGCTACAAGAGGGTGAGTACAGGTTATATTTTTGTGTGTATCTAGCTTACCCCGTCTAGAGTTGTGATCCCTGCTTGGACAGGGTGCATACCTCTGCCAACTAGAGACCCCATTTCTAACATTGCCCTATATGTGTTCAGAACAATCCCAACCTTTTGCCTGTCTGACACTGGTTGTAAACACAAAAAGGGGTGACTCATATTGCTATTCCAGCTTCTTCTTTCAACAGTTTGGCATTACTAGGGCTTCTGTGGTGGCAGAGAAAGCCAAGGGTCATCCCATGAGAAGAATGCTAAAGCCATTTAGCCAGCACCCAGATACACAGTGATGACAATAGATGCCAGTTTCTCTCCAAGGAATGAACAGAAGTGAGGGGATAGAGACAAGAAGCCTAGAAGATGTCAGTACAGGGATGTCAAACAATAGACACAAGCTCTACCAGGAGAAGAGAGGGACTTTTCTAAAAACACATATATCTCTCTTTCCGTTGTCTGGACCTGAGGAACCTAAAAGAGACAAAACAAGGAGAGGAAAAGAGGTATGTTCCAGGCAAATGAGTCACAATATGATTTCTTTTTAGTCAGATCCACTAATGTATGCATGTGTTTGTAAGTAACAGCATAATGCCAGACAAAATGCAGCGACAACTAAACAGGGTCAAAAGTGTAGCCCTTGACCTCTGGTCACTGCACGCTACCCCTGTCTAGCTCCACAAGTTTGTGACCCTGTTCCCAGCCCCAAAAGCCCCCTGTGCGGTCCTGCTATCGGAGGACCACTTCGCTCTGCCAGACTGCTGTGACAGCCGCCCACAGACCCTGATAAACATAATTGTTTGCACTGTGTATACAATTTAGTTATAGTGTGATTTTGCTTGTTTTTCCTTGGGGACATTATTTTAGTCTAACGGTACTTTCTTTGGGGCACTTTAGTTACCTTGGTCATTTGGGTGTTGTTTTTGCCGCACTGCTTGCTGCTGTTTTTTCCCGCTCCCATTGTTTTCTCGCCCCCACCCTCCCTGACAGCCTCTCCCGCTTCCCAGGACTGCTTATGAATCTGCTGCATGGACGCTGTGTGGCCGTGTGCAGTGGGCGTGCCTCTGGCATGCCGAAGGTGCTCCAAAAGGAAGTCCATCTGCACCTGTCTAGGCCTGCACTGCGTCTAGCGCCAGACTCCTGGTTCTTCCACCATCTACTGCTACACCTCCAAAGAGCTCCTGGCCCTGGACACTGGACACTGGGCACCGAAACAACCACTGCTTCGCATCCTCCCCGCATTCAACCAAAGGACCCTTTACCTGCTGCTTCACCTGCCACACTGGACCCCCTGCCTACTCTGGACCTTGCGCTGCTCCCAATCCAAAGACTACGAACAATTCGGAACCTCTTCAGTGCATCCTGCTAAACGCACACTCTCTCTGCAAACACGCCATAGAAATCTGGACACCATCACCTCCCTCTCCTCTGACATGGCATTCCTCACCGAAATGTGGCTCAAGCCCACCTCGAACCCCGACATCACCACCGCCACACCCGACGGCTACAAGATGATACACAAAGACTGCCAAACAAACAAGGTGAAGGCATCACCATCATTTTTACGGAAATATCCGATGCACCATCACCAATGAACACCCTACACCCCTCATGGAACACCTCAAATTCCGACTACAAATAGACGCCAAGACCATGATAACCGGCACCCTCACTTACAGACCATCGGGTCCCCGACCAACCTTCTGTGACACCGTTTCCAACCACATTGTCCCCCTTGCCATCGACTTCCACCACTGTGTCCTGCTCGGTGACCTCAATTTCCACATCGACAACCCTGACAGCACCAACACAACCTCCTTCCCAAAGAAGCTCAACAACATTGGCCTCAACCAACTAGTCATTGAACTCACACACAAAGCCCGAAAGACACTCTATGCCATTTTGACCTCCAGCAACAAATTCAAATTCACTCATGTCATTAAGGGCGCAGATGAGGGTGGTATGGTGGAAGTTGTCAAAGAAGACTAAAAGATTCAGCAGTTTTACAGAGGCAGGGGTCATCTTCATATGAGGTCACAATGTCATTGTCTACTATGTGTAAGGTTATGTCGCAATGCTGCAGAGTGATCGGATTGATAAGCGTGCAGGAGAAGGTGAGCGTTTAATTGATCTAAGAGTTCAATGTAGACTGCTTTTTCAATAATTTTGTCAATGAGCATTAGGTCAGTGATGGGCCAGTAACGGGTGAGGTTATCCAGGTCTCCTGTATGTTTCTTTAGTGTGCGGATTATGCATGTCTTGAGACCTTCTGGGAAGATGCAATGAGTGGGGAAGGCATCAACAATGGTGAGTAAAGTAAGGTGAGGGAGCCTCTCCGGAGAGAGCTTTGATAACTGACGAGGAGAAGGCATCATCTTCATAGGAGGTGGCTTTGATTGCATTAAATTTGAACAACATATGCTTCTTGGCGAGTATGACTGGTAATGCAGGACAATCTCCATCTATCTGTGCCATATAAGTCACAGTGTTTCCTCAGAGGCCAGTGAAATCACAAAGGATTGCTGGGATGACCCTCTGAGGTGTCATAGAGTTTTGTAAGTAGATTAACGCGCTCTATCACCACACTGTTAGAAGACAATTGTTTAAAATATAGTGTACAATAAAAGCCTCATTCCGAGGTTGGTGGATGTGAGGCATCAAGTAGAAAACAGCAGATACCTCATCCGCCTGTCCCTTAGCTCGCACAACCCTATCAGAAGTAGGGGAATCACAGGGTGTCCGCCGGTGGAGTCTTACCTGGCTTCCCAGTAGAAACCCGTAACTTGGTGGTGTATCTGCCACTGGGCCAAGAGGTCACAGTGAAATTCCTGGTCAGTGAAAGCAAATACCGGCCTTGAAGAAAGGGGAAAAGTCTCCTTACACATCCAGTCAACTGCTTTTTGTTTTGTTGAAACGAGGTAGGCGGAGGCCAAGGTCTCCTCATTCCTAGTCGACTGGCAGCCCCCCCACAACGGTCTACATGACTCAGAATCTTCTCGAAGTGCAACTCAATGTTTTCTTTTCCCAATCTATAGTTATTAATCATTTAGACTGATAAAAGAACAAATTAATTCACATGATTTTCTAAAATGTAACTTTCAGGATGCACACAGAATCGTGTGCAGTGCACATCCGTCAGTTCAAGCAGACACATTTAGCTGTCTTATTTACTAAAGTATAGCAGAGCATGGTGTTTTGCTGTTTGCTCAAAAAGCTGTACAAAGTTTAAAGCTTTGAACATCGCCCATTCTTTAGAGTTTATCAAGTTTATCAATTGCAGAAGACGTTTCCGACAAGACAATTTTCTCGTTCAATTGTTTTGCAAGACACATCTCTATTAGTTTTTCATTACAGAGTTTTAATTTTGCAAAGTTACTTTTAGTGAATATTTGTTACTCCTTTGAATGCAACAAATGTTTCAAAAGTAAAAATCGAATGAAGTCGTGGAGGAAAATTTTTGCAACTTTGTTCATACTTACATTAGGGATGATACCACAATGGCAAAAGCGGCACAATTATATTCCTATAATTTTAGAGATGCAATTTTGTACTAGTGATGGTGCTGTTCTACATTTGTAGTTTGGTGTCATAACTGTAGTGCTGTAGTGATATCTCTGTAATGTTGGTGGTGTTCTGTTTTTGGTGTTAAAGTTTTTTTTACTTACAGTAGGATCAAGGGGTCTTGAAAAAGTAACTTGTGCAAGTGAAGCCTTACCCAGTAAGTCATACAGGGAGGCTGGGCACATTGAAGGAGGTAGAGCTCGTCACTTGAATTCCCTTGGAGTCAAACGAAACCAATAGCAAGGCTGCAGGCAAATACATAAACACACCAACTGTCCCCACTCTCCAGCAAAGATGCATAGAGATTCGTCATCATGCCGCAGACACCCCCTTATGTGAGTGAAAAGTGGGCAGAAAAGAATGACAGATGAAGACAGAGCAGAGTCCTTTCTGTGTGGGCTGCAGAGAGTGATCATTAGTATTGGCTGATGATTAGGGAGTGGATCCTTTAAAAAACTCCTTGTCCTGGCACGTAGATCTTATTTTGGTACAGTTCCCCTATACCTCGCTAATAGATTAACCCACTATCGTCCTGATAGGTCTTGTGATCTTCTGATGCAGGGTGTAGTATCCAGATACCACATCAAACCACGCGTATTGTACAGGTATGTTCTTTATTCCTCCATATCATTTCATTTTCACTGAACAACGACCCAAGGGGCATATGTACAAGGAAGTGATGGAGCGCGGCATTAACCTTCTTGGCTTAACACCGCGTTCCACCACTTCTGAAATGCAGGGCTGCACCGTATTTACAACAATACGGTGCAGCCCTGCGTTTCCCCCTGCGCTGGTGCTAAATTTAGCTGACTAACGCCAATGCAGGCACCCTTTCACCATAGTGCAAGGGTGCCTGCATTGTGGGGAATGATTGTTTATGTGCAGGAAGGTGTCCGTTCCTGCACATAAACAATCTTAAATGGCGATTTGTAACTTCTATGTGTGCTGCTTTGTGCAGCACACAAAGACGCTGCAACTCGTCATTTTTAAAATGATTGTTTATGTGCAGGAAGGGACACCTTCCTGCACATAAACAATTATGCATGGTGTTTTTGCTGTTTTTATGTGTGCTGAACAATGCAGCACACATAGAAACAGCAAAAACGAGGAGAAATAATGCATTTCTCTTCGTTGCACTCTGTTAAGACCAGGTTTTCCCTGGTCTTAATTTTGGCACTGCCCCATATTTACGGCACCCTTGTAAATATGGGGTGGCGTCAACATCAATGGGTTTTGTGGTGGACACCAACCGCAACACCCATTGCCCACCCCTTTCACGCTAAGTATAGCATGAAATGGGGCCCTATTTACGAGGCAGCGTTAAGCCACGTTAGGTGGCTTAACGCTGCCTTGTAAATAAGGCGAAGCACGTATCGCCACCACAACTTTAAAAAAAAAATACGTTATGGTGGTGATAGGGGCTTGTGAATATGCCCCTAAGTTCAAAAAGACTGCATACATAAATAAACATTTTATTCCCAGTGCTCATGCTCTAACCATTAAACGGGACATATAATTCTAGTTGAGTATTGTAGTGTCACACAGGGCTGCTCTGTGTCCCAAAGATTAAAGGTAAAAGTGGGGAGGTTCCTCCTTTTCTTTCCTAGCAGCACATGCCTGGAACTGCCTCCCTAAGATTGGCATTAAAATACAATTTGCAAACTCCTTAAAAACCTGCCTGTTCGAGATAGCCAAGTTGCCACTGGTTGCTTTGGCAGTTGGTGGGGCAATGTGCAATCCACTCTCGTAGTGCTGGGACACTATTTGAAGTAGCAATGCGCTTTCAAAATCACTGATTGATTGATTGATTGATTACCAGCAATCCTACATGGGATGCTGTCAACTGGAAACTTATTGGAAATGAACACTGTTTCAACAGTGATAATATCCACCAGTAGTTCAAGATGATCTACATTGATAAAAAGTAACTACGGGGCATATTAGCAACAACAGGCGAAAATTATCGCAAACCGCGCTTAGCGCGTGTTTTTAACGCCGCTTATCGCTGGATATTATCGCGGAGATAACATGCTATTAGCAACGTTTATCTCCAATGCGATAAAATATCCAGCAATAGCGGTGAATGCGTGAATATCGCTGGAAATCCAGCGATATTCACGCATTAACGCCATGGTGGACTTAGCCTGACAATCCACCTCCCATTCAACAAACAGGTAAGTCATGTTTTTAGCAGGTGTTAAATTTAGCGATAATCGCGCTTAGCGCGATTTTTTTATCGCTTCGCCTGCGTTGCTAATAGGGGGAAGTTGTGTTAGCGACTGTTTTCAGTCGCTTTTAGTTGGGAACGCCTACTTTGCATGTCATTAGCGATAATTATCGCTGGCATGCAAGGCAATGGGAAAACCGGCCGCTATCGCCAGAAAGCTGTCGCTAACGCCTGTTAGCGACAGCTTGCTGATAGGGCGATAAAAAAATCGCCGCTTTAGCAGCAAAAAGTGCCGCTAAAGCGGCGATAAAGCCCTTGCTAATATGCCCCTACATTTATAAAAGAGTATGGAACGTGATCCTTTTGAAGTTATCACTTTGCTTTTCTATATTGAAGGTGTTGTGTTTTAGTGTTGCATTGACAATATTGTAATGCTTTAGTTGTAATGCTATGCTGTTGAACTTTTCTACTTATAGTATTGTAATGCTATAGTTGTAATGTTGCATTTTTGGAACTGTAACGGTATTGTAATTCAGTTATGTTGCTTTATTGCTGTAGATGTAGTCTTGGTAATTTAATTGTAGAATTTATCGCATAGTTCAAGATCTGCAATGTTGTAGCTTTAGCGTTGTGCTGTTGTAGTGAAACAGATGTGGTGTTTCAGCCAGAATTTTGTACATGTAACGTTTTAGTTGTAGTATTGCTGTCAAATTAAATTTGTGTTATAGTGCTGATTCTGTAGTCTTGGTGGTGTTATATTTGCAGGTGCTGCATTGCAGTGTTGAAGTTGTATTGTATGATTGTCATTCTAAAAAAGTGCGCATTTAAGTTGAAGCAGAACCAACAACTGTAAAGTCACGAAAACAACACAATAAAATTCCCAAACCAATTTAGAAAAATATAGAAAAATACAATGAATAAAAAGACACAAACATCATTAACTTAAATTGGATAAATGGAATAAATGAAATGAATTTGTAAAGTTTTAAGTGAAAAAGAGCAAAGGAAGTTTAAAGCCCCAATCAGAAGTAACATTTCACTGTAGACTGGGATCTGAGCTTGATTTCCAGCCAATTGTGATGAAGCAGAGGTTGGATACGTAAGGAACATACCCCTGTCAAAGTTTTTATCTTCAAATTAAATAATTTTTCATGAAGACAAAGTCCTCGAATGGGGCAAGGTCCCAGACTGCAGCCAGCGATTGTCTCCCAAAGTCAGACACGATTGAGAAACCACAAAGCTTTAGCTGAAGCTGTTGGTTTATGTGCCAAAAGCTCTGAGAGGGACTAAGCTGGATTTAAGAGCAGCTGAGATCCCACTGTTACTGGAATGGATTTTCCCCCAAACCCCCGTCAAAGGTTTTCACAAACATTAAGTGGGTCAAGGCTGAAAACTGTAGCCAAGAAGGGCTTCATTAGGTTAGGAACCTTTTTCATGAGGTACCCCAGAACCCACTTTCATGTGGCAACAAACTCTGAGCAGGATGAACCCAGTTTTCTTGCCTGCCGTAGGTGTGACATCCATGGAAAAGCCTCAACACATTCTCTGGTGGTGGAAAAATTACTAATTCCCACTTTTGTTCAACTGGTGGGGAAGCTCTGTGCTGCCACTGCTGCAGCCCTTAGGCCCCCAGGGGAGACGTCTTGGCAGTAGCGGTCGGTGGTGGGAGTGCCACCGGGTGCTGACGTGGGGCGGGGGAGGGGCAGGATGGGGGGTAGTAAACTACGGATAACGGGCGATTACAAGTAAGTACACGTATAAATAAATAAAACGAATTTCGTTTCTCGCGCTGCATCACATTTGGCGATGCAGCGCGAGAAACGAAATTCATTTTATTTATTTATATGTGTACTTACCTGTAATCGCCGGTAATCCGTAGTTTACTACCCCCCCACACTGCCCCTCCCCCGCCCCACGTCAGTGCCCAGCGGCACTCCCACCACCGACCGCTACTGCTTCTTGGCACAAAGTATCTCACTATCTAGGATTTCTACAGACTCTAGTTTTCCGTGGTAAGCAGGACCTTGTTGGTGTAGGAGTCCTTCTACTTTTTCTTTCTGTGTCCCTGGATCAGGAACACCAACACCTTAGAAAGCATTTCTAGTAGCTGTGTGTTAGCCAGAAATCAGGGAGATTCTCTCTTCCAGCAGAGCCTTCTTCTTCAGGTGCAGACTTCCCAGTTCCAGAATGTTGTGAGGAGGTAGCGGTGAGGTGCCAGTCTTATCACGTGCACTAGTCAGTGACTGGGGAATTTTTCATACCAAATCTTGTCTGCTTTCTCAGCTCCTTCTGCAGAACTTCATCTTTCCCCTACAGTAAAGATTCCCAGAAGTTCCCAAGCTAAGTCGCTGACCCTTTCCTACACCAGGAGTGTCTTTGTCTCTCTCCAAACTCACTCCCCTGTTTTGATGAGGTCTCCTCCCCTCTGGAAGGACCCAAACAGTTTCTCTTCTTTGCTGGGTTTGGTGCCACCGGATCCAGGAGGACTCTGAAATGAATATGATCAGACCCATTTGGCATCTCCAAGACAAAATACGTAGTGTCAAGGCTGTCCTTAGTTCTGCCATCAGTTCCTGCCCCCTCGCAGATTTCTGATCACTGCTATGTGGACAGGGATCACTGACAGAATATCGACAGACAGAATATCGAGCTACAAAAATATCGACACAAAAATATCGATGTCAAGAATATCGAAGTCCTATCTACAGAATGGTAAGTACAAAAATATCGAGAAAAAAATATTGTTGTCAAAAATATCGTTGTTAAAAATATCAGTTTTTTTTAGGTTTAAAAATAATGTAAAATAAAGTAAATAATACATGTAATTAAAAGAAACATAGTTAAAATTATTTTAAAATGTTTAAAATTATAACTAATAAAAAATGACTATTCCCACTCCAGAGAGTGTAACTGTAGGAAAAATGTTGGATAGCAGAGGGTTAAAATTAACATGCTTATCAAATAAATAATTATTTAAATTAAATAACCAATTAATAATTAACAATAAATTAATTATGAATACCAATAAATAAAAATTAATAATTACTTTAATAAAATTCTAATTACTTCCCACCCTATTCCCTATAAACCCAAAACCTGCTCATAAAATAAATTAACACAATTAATATAATTATCAACTAATCAATTAATAAAAATTAATTACCAATGAATAATAAATTAACAATAAATTAATTATCAATACGAATAAATAAAAATAATAATTACTATATTATAATTAAATTACTTCCCACCCTATTCCCCCATAAACCCACAACCCACTCCTAAAATAAATTAACACAATTAATATAATAATCAATTTATCAATTAATAACATTTAGGGGCCCATTACGATGGCGGGCGGAAGCACAACCGCCGTGCTGGCGGATGCAAAAACCACCAGTTACCGCCGGCACGCAGCAGTCCACACGCCCGCCCAATTACGATGCGAAAAGCAGGCCAAACACCGCCGGCAAGCCAGCAACACCGTCCGCCATCAAAGTGCGCCCGCACACGTAGCGGCGCAGCCCAACTGACACACACCGTCCGGACGAAACACGCTCCCGCCCGGCGCATAAATTACGATGCCGCAAACAAACGGCTCCCACGGCAAAGAGACACCGCACGTGAAAGAGAGGCGGAAACACGGACGCCGAGCACGGACAACGAAGAAGCGGCACCCCGGGCATGAATCCAGCACTGCAGGCCCTTCCCATGCTTCTGCTGATGCACCACCAAGGATGCAACGTACCGCGGAGACGCAGGTAGGCACACACACAACAAGTGCACGCAAACAGCGCACACAGTGCAAGGGCGGAAAAGCGGACAACCCCCCACCAGCGCGTGCACACTACACATCCACCATTGCATCCACATATGACACACAGGCCAAATCCTAACATCGCAGAACACATGTGTACACACCACCTGGGACTAGGAACCAACCACCCCGTCACGGCCCCAAAGCGGCGATGACGCCGCCACACATGCGCACAACGCAGAGGCCAACCGCAGCGCCATGCATGCGTCGCACACAGACACAGGGACACAACCAAGCAGCACACACACCAGCCCCACCTCGAACGCACATGACACGTGACAGGCCGGCCACAGACATGTCCCCAACGCCCAATTCACGGACAACACCCAACGCCACACAACCGACGCACACATGTCAGTGAAGTCACGCAACAGCAGGACACACCCCAGTGTAACAAACATGGCGAAGCACACAGCGGCGGCAACACCAACTAGAGAAGCAGGGCTCCCTTCGGGAAGAGGAACGCCAGTACCACACTGAAAAACCCATACCACCCTGCACATATGAACAAGACACATGAAACGGAACACCAAAGAGCCCGGGGACCGACAACAGGTGGCCCAAGAATTACATCCACACACAAGGCCCAACGCAGAGCGGAAAGGCAGCCTGCCGCCCACCAAGGGAGAGCAGACAGCACTGAATGACCTTCCATTCCAACACCGAAACCACAGCCCTACGACAGAAGCCGGTGAATACAGCCATTGTCCAAGAATAGACCAACACAGGCATGCCGAGGAGACCGACCACAGGGCAGATAGCGCATATCACAGAAGCACACAACGGACGGGGAAGAAAGAAGAAAACACTCCCCCATGTCGGCCACATGCAAGTTAATTGGAAGGAGTCACACAGCACTGACCTTGAACTGTCTGAGAAGCATGTGGGAAGAGGGCCCGTGTCCTCCAAACAAGCCAACAGAACACAAGTCCTGTCTCCCCACGACTACACAGAGCTCACAGCAACCCCGGAGCGTGCACATTGCAGACTGCACACACAGCCGGAGCACGCCACCTCTACGAACCGCTGCGAAATGGCAACCGCAACACACCTACCCAACTACGCCGAACAGCTCAAGCTGTACCAAACCAACACGATACATACATTGGGATGCGATCTCCTGTCCCTGCTGAACGTAAGTTACCGACTGACTTACCGCATCACATTGTTCAGCTGCGTCATGCCCGTCTTCTACTGTCGGAGGTGTCCCTACCAGCATCCCGTCGAGATATGCCTCTCCAACCCGGCATGTCTGAAGGCGGACCTGCTACCACTACTCCTCCCTCTGGACGCACACGACAGGGCCTGCTCTGCCTATGGGGGCATGGCGTATGTGGCCAACATCGCACGCGCACTGAAATGGAACCACTGTGCCTCCACACGACGGATCATCGAGAACAGCTACATCGAATGTCACCCAGCATGCCCCATCATGGTCCTCCAAGGGACAACCTACGAACAACACCTTGACAGCCACCATCCGCTTCATTGGCTGGCAAACATGTACACCACCAATGACATGGAAGCCCTGCTGGACGGCATCGCATACCTGACAACCTGTAAATACGTCGGACCACAACGCAGGTTCCCCGAGTGACCTATGAAGTCCAACCCCGCACCCATGCTCAGCTTCCGCACGGACTGGCCAGTCACCACCACAACAGCCATACCAAACGACCGGCAACTGTAACCACACCATCAACGACATCGCCATGACATCGGATATGACCGGGACATGCACACTGTTCCCCATCACATCCAGGAACACCGCATGCATCGTGGGAGGCAGTGGCATGGGATCTGTGCATCGCACCCACATGGACGGAACTGCACGAACAACCAGGACACGACATGGATCCAGCGCACATGGACACACACACCGCTCAGTGGACATGAATAGGTCGCCTGGAGTCTGTGGGTGCTGCACCCCTCCCACCCCCGCCCCGGGAATCCCATACCAGGACCTTTGCATGGACGACAAGTGCATACAACAACAACACGACCCCAGTGACTGTGACATGTCCAGTAACCACCACAGTGCAACAACAAGTGGCACGCCGCTGCATGCACGCAAGCACATGCCCTGATGTCATCTCACATGCACGCGTGCATGAGGAACAACCGCAGCAAACCTGTCACATGGAACTGAGATGGACTGTGCCCATGATGCCGAGCGGTCTGGTAGGCTACATGTATACCGTCTGTGTCAAAGTCCGCAGCTCCGCAGCTATACGTAAATGTACATTAGCACAGCCTTGGCCAAGCAGATGTAACCCCACACCCTATCCCATTTGTAATCATGCTCAGTATATCCTCAACATGTATTCCGCTGCCAGTAGTGTCCACTATACTGCATCACAGAGGACAGAAGACTCAATATAATGTTTGAAACCAAAACTGTCTCCGCTGACTCATTTCACAAGTACGAATGAGAGAGGATGAGAGTATGTGAAGTACACGGCAGTCGTGACATGACCATGTAGTCCACTGGTATTGGATGTCAACGCAAATGAGTAGCACTACTGTGGAAGACACACATGTGTCGTGTGAAGTCGTATGGACGCAGTGCTCAGGTGGGTGGGTGCGACGGGTAGATGCGCACATGCCAAGTTGGAGCACGCCGTGTTGGGAGGGCTCATGAACAGTACACCACCGCTTCCCTGGGCATTGTGAGAGGACACCTGTCGGGGGAGTGAACACGTGTGTGCACAGCAGCCGGGCACACGTACAAGGCGGTACCAGGCGCACCTCAGCCCACCCTCTGTGGACAAGCTGGATCCTGTTGTGCGCCCGCCATGCCCCTTGACAAGGCACACACAGCCCCAGTCGACCAGGTGTAACCCCAACATAGTCAATCCGCACAGGCGATACAGGGCACGGGATGGCAGTGGAGCATGGTGTGTGAGAGGTCTCCTCGCGCTCCTCCTGGTCATATCACGCAGGCAATAGAACCTCAACGTCTAGCATGGCACAAGTCACATGGAAGTGTAGGGGGACACACCACAGCACGAGCAGCACTGACGTCACGGGAGGTGGCTCGCACCATCCCATCCATTGCCCATCATACCAACCACGACACATGCCATTGCGACTAAGTGCAAGCGCGTGCGCCACCACCCCCGAGCCCTCCCCAGAGAGGCCAAAGAGTGAATGTGTGGGCCATCAGCCACAGACGGACGCGGCATGGCCGCAAGGGCAGCCACAGCCACTGGGTGTCGCAGGTGGCGGATCCGGAAGGCGAAGACTGTGATGCATAGTCCATGCAGGCCGGGTCTCCATTTGGGGCACCACGCAGGTGGACGGCGTCCCGCCACACATCATACCCTGAGACAGCCCACTCGTGCAACTGGACCCACACATACACTCCTTGCCCTCTCTGGTGCGAGCTTGGGGCTGCCTGTGCAAGCGCTAGCCTCGCAGGTGAGCATGCATATTGGGGGGCGAGGGAGGACATGAGGGCTGGGGCGAAGATGACTGTATCACTGTCAGTTAGTACAAGGGATGACCCAGATGTGGAAAGGAAGAGACGTGTCCCGTGTGTACTGCAACTAGTCGCCAATCCAACTACCCCCATGTCCGGAATGTAAGCCCGCACCTAGGCCCGCCCATCCGCCACATCGAACATACCACCAGCACGACAACCTTCCCATTCGAAACACTGACTGGGGGTGGCGACCAGTGAACAATCATGTGTAGCCTACCCACGCGTACATGTGGGCCCTCCATGATCCATGTCACCTGCGGCAAAGACATGACATGCGCAATGAGGGAAGTGAGGAGAGCTGTCCGCCCCACGCGCAGAAGGTGCATCAGCTCCACAGACCCAGCAGCGAGTCCAGCAGGGGTCACATGTGCAGGGGCAGCTGTGCCTGGTGTGAAGGCACATGCATATAGACAGCACATCGACCAATGTGTAGTCTGCCCACATCCACAGTCCATCATCATGCGGACATAGGAATTGAACACAGGGCAACACATCTTAGTTGGTGCACCCACCGTGACCAACAATGCGCAATCATCGACGTACCCGCCCTGTGCATGGCCCCCCACCCAACGGAGGCACATCCAGTGCCACCATCCCACACACACAAGCCTTCCACGGAACATGCTGTGTCCAATGGTCAGTACAGAGTCAGCGCCCATCTGGTGGATCCTGAACAGGAGACACATGCACACACATGCCAGCTCCCACTATGTACGTCTGCCACCTGGCACGTGCAATGTAACCTCTCACCTGTCACTGCAAGCACACAGCCGTCTTGGCATGGGGCTGTCAATGTGGACACCAGTCAATGTTTCGGGAGCTGTGATCCGTACAGTGCTGTACATAGGGTGCAGTGCTGACACCTACTACTGTCTCATATCCCCTCGTGCCACAGGTCCCACTTGTATTGGCCGCTCAGCCCGTGCCCACATCGTCGTCGTCGTGTGCCATACTCATCCAGCCTCGGAAGCAGTTCCATGCTCAGCAGACACTCATGTTGCCGTGGCGTTGCCGCTTGACGAATATGCAGTCAGTCCCCATCAGCACGCCCCGCAAGTCATTGGGGCCTAGATCACCATGTGCATGCACATGGCAGTGGTATGTCTCACTTGCCATTGCCATTGTTGGGAGACCTGTGTAAGTGTATTGTGGCCGTGCCGTCCCAGCTTGACAGCTGGGCTGTGGCTCATGTGCTTGCTCAGTCATGTCAGTGATGTGTATGCGAAATTGCTATGTGCCGTGTTGCTTTGACATGTGTCCTCTGCCATTTAACCCAGGCGGAGACCGAACATTGACCGCCCATACCAATTGCTGGCGGACATGGACGATACAGAGGTAATCAGGAAGTTTCGGCTGGACAGGCCAACTCTGCATCGACTGTGTGCCATGTTAGAGCCCCATCTCCGTCCCCGCAGGGTGTATCCGACTGCTGTCACCCCCATGGCTAAGGTGATGGCCGCCATGCATTTCTTCGCCACTGGGTCATTCCAGCACACAGTGGGCAGTGGAGGAGGGATGTCCCAGCCCATGTTCAGCAAGGTGCTGAGGGATGTACTGGCAGCCATGATGCTGTACCGGAACAGGTACATCCGCTGCCCCAGGGCTCGTGAATTGGCGGCAGTGAAGGGTGCATTCTATGCCCTTGGCAGAATACCACACGTCGTGGGAGCCATTGACTGCACTCATGTTGGCCTTGTTCCACCACAGGCCACTGAGCACCTGTACCGCAACAGGAAGCACACGCACTCCCTGAATGTGCAAGTGGTGTGCCTTGCGGACATGGTGATCACCCACGTGTGTGCCAAGTTTCCAGGCTCGGCCCATGACGCACACATAATGCGCAACAGCATCTTGCCACGACTGATGGCCAATCTGCAACAGGATCGTGCCTGTATTGTCGGTGAGTATGTGGAGTGGTGTAGCGTGCTGGTTGTGCGATGCTGTCCCCTGTCCAGTTGGAATAGCTACGGTTCTCTGTGTCCCTCACACCCAGGTGACTCTGCGTACCCGAATGGGGCATGGCTGCTCAGTCCATTGAGGAATCCTCGCACCCCAGCAGACGATCGATACAATGAGGCACATGGGAGGACCAGACGTGTGGTCGAGCGTACCTTTGGCCTCCTCAAGTCCAGGTTCAGGTGCCTGGACCGCACCGGGGGTGCACTGGCGTACTCCCCACAGAAGGTGTGCCAGATAGTGGTGGCGTGCTGCATGCTGCACAATCTGGCCATTCGGAAGCAGATCCCCCTCATTGTGGATGACGGAGATCAACCAGGGCCCCAGCCCGCAGACCAGGACAGCTCGAGTGAGGTGGACAGCGGAGAGGAGGAAGCTGGGAATGTGCGCCAGCAGCTCATCGCCCGCTACTTCACTTGACGGTGAGTGTCCATGTACGACGGATGATGTGTCTGTATCTATGCAGGTGTGTGTGTGCTGTGTCAGGGTGGCCGTATGTTCACTGCGTGCAGTGTGTCAACGCTCCATGGCCAGGGTAGTATGCCACTGTTGGTGACTGTGGCATTGTGCCCTATTGCTCTGTGCGATGTGTGTACATTGCTTGTAGTTGTTGACATGTACTGTGTGATGGGTGTGTGACACACTCATTGAATGTGCTCCTGTTCTGTCTCCCACCCCTAGGTCCCTACAGGCCCTCCGGATTCCATTGCCATGCCACGCATCAGGTGCCCTTCCGCCCAAGGTGGCCGTTGTATTCCGTACAAATAAAACACAGGGCACAAACAGCAGTTAGTGAAAAAGGTGCATTTATTACAAACTGTGACATGTGATTGTGTGTAAGGTGATGACAAAAGTGGTGCGTGCAGTGACAATGAGCTGTCGGTCATGGCTGCGTGATGATCAGGGTGTACCCACTGGTTCTATGTCCATAGTCCAACACACACATGCCATCCAGATGGCTGTGTGGAGTGGGATCGTAGAGCAAGTCAATGCAGTGGCTGGTCAAGGAAGGCTGGCGGAAGGCTGGCTGGCTGCCTCACTTGCGACTGGAGCGTGCGAAGTCCTCCCGGGAGATCTGTTTCCTCTTCGGACGGCCCCTTCCACGTTTGGGAGGGGGTGTGTGGTGGCGACCTGCTGGTGGTGGGTGAGGTGTGCTCACTGGCTGTGGACGCAGGGGAAGTGGACACTGCTGGCCGACCCTGCGCCCTAGCAGGTGGTGGCGGAGGTGGTGTTGCTGGCCTTGCCTGTGACCCCACCGCCACCACCAGCTGGCCCATGAGGTCCACGAGTTGGTCCATACGGGACACGACTTGGCCCATATGGGCGTCCATGGACCTCAGCACCCCCAGCACCTCCCGCGTGTCAGTAGCAGACCTGGCCCATTGTCCTTGGGCCTCTTCATAGGCCCCAAGGACTCTGGCCATTTGAGGCAGGGCATGGCTCCCAGGGGAGGCTGGCGTTTCCCTGACCCTGCTCCTCCTACCAGTCCTGCTGCCACCGGCCTGCCCACTAGCCACATTGCTCACCACGGTCCTCGCTGTGGCTCCCAGGGTGGATCCAGTCGGCCGGGCCACCACCTGCGCTGGGGCTGGTGCCAGCGAAGACGTGGTGGTGGTGGAGGCGGTGGTGGTCGGTGCGGCGATGGTGGCGGTTGCGGCAGTGGTAGTGGCCGCAATGACCGTGGGTGTGGCCGCAACGACAGTGGCAGCAGGGGACTGGGACTGTTCAGCATCCCTGGATGATGGGTTGGTGGGTAGGAGGGGTCCTGGG
The DNA here is from genome assembly GCA_963921515.1 of Calotriton arnoldi. NCBI lineage: Eukaryota > Metazoa > Chordata > Amphibia > Caudata > Salamandridae > Calotriton > Calotriton arnoldi. Next base: position 623,516 of record CAWUFW010003690.1, read on the forward strand.
GAGCGGCTGGGCCCTGCCACGCCAGATGGGCCAGCTTGGTGGTCCGTGTCCGAAGAGGTGGACAGATCCTCCAGATCCGTGTGTCCTCGTTGGGGGCTTGTAGGCTGGCTGTGCTGGCTGCTGTCTCCATCCCCAGCGTCCAGCAGTTCGTCACCTGTGGAGAGAATGAGATTTGTTATTGTGTTGCACCTGGCGAAGTATGTATTAGTCGTCTGACATTGGCAGTTCGTGCAATCTCGTACATGGGTTTCCCGGAGGCGAGTGTGTGGCTGTGGCATCTGTAGTTGTGTGTGCTAGGCAATGGGACTGTGTGCTGTGCACATGTGGCATGGGACGGATTGGCCATGCCGATGGGTGTGTTGCTTTGCCCCTACTCATTGTGACTCTGGTGTATGCGGGCTCCTGGCCCATCCTGGGTCTGGTTTGTACTTTGCTTTTGGAGTTCAAATGGAACGCTTAGGAACGCATATGGCAACATGGGGGCCATGCCCCAGATTCGCATTTGGGAGGGGATATGCTTTTGGGGTTCAAATGGAACGCTTAGGAACGCATATGGCAACATGGGGGCCATGCCCCAGATTCGCATTTGGGATGGAATATGCTTTTGGGGTTCAAATGGAACGCTTAGGAACGCATATGGCAACATGGGGGCCATGCCCCAGATTCGCATTTGGGAGGGGATATGCTTTTGGGGTTCAAATGGAACGCTTAGGAACGCATATGGCAACATGGGGGCCATGCCCCAGATTCGCATTTGGGATGGAATATGCTTTTGGGGTTCAAATGGAACGCTTAGGAACGCATATGGCAACATGGGGGCCATGCCCCAGATTCGCATTTGGGAGGGGATATGCTTTTGGGGTTCAAATGGAACGCTTAGGAACGCATATGGCAACATGGGGGCCATGCCCCAGATTCGCATTTGGGAGGGGATATGCTTTTGGGGTTCAAATGGAACGCTTAGGAACGCATATGGCAACATGGGGGCCATGCCCCAGATTCGCATTTGGGATGGAATATGCTTTTGGGGTTCAAATGGAACGCTTAGGAACGCATATGGCAACATGGGGGCCATGCCCCAGATTCGCATTTGGGAGGGGATATGCTTTTGGGGTACATGCTGTGAGCCATGGGTGCCGAACGTGACATGTGTTGTGGCAGCATGACAGTGCATGGTCTGAGTGTGTGCATGCCTGACATGCCCTGCATATTTGCTGTCTGTTGTGGTTACTGGACATGGCATTGGACGCATCGTTATGAGTGAGTGATAGTTGTGTGCCAGCCAACGTATTGCAGTTGTCCCATCTCCTTGGTGTGCGTGCTGCCCTGTGCCATGTGCATCACTGCAGTGCTCGGGGGGTGTGGCCCATGTTGTGTGTTGTTGCTCACAGTGTGTCGTGCGCTTAATTGACTTCTGGCACATGGTTGGTCATGGGCATGTGTCTTAGCGTGACTGCTGTATGTGTGGCAGCTGTGCGGATGACATGCCTTTCATGTGACTGGGGCTGACGGATGGGATGGATGGTATGTTGTATGTGCATGGTGTGTCTGTGAGTTTGATGGGTTCAGTGGTGTTCGTGTGCATTTCTGTTGTTCCGCTCTGTTGCGTCTAGTGTTGTTTGTCTTACATAGGTGTAGTTGTGGGGTGTGGGGTTGACAGGCAGTGGGGGCTACATGGACAGGACTTCAATGGTGTTTCGGTTGTGTGTGATGAGTTGCACAGTGGCTGCCGTGTGGGACTATATTCAGTGTGGCTTGTGCATGCAGACGTGGCTCCTTGGGTGTTGCTATGTCTGTGATGGGTCATGTGGGGTGTGAGTCTGCTGTTCATGTCCGTGTGCACATTGTTCACTTGTTCGTGACGGTGGGCGGTGCTGCGTGTCCGTGTGCTACGTGACATGTCCCATGTGTTGGTGGTGTTATGGTCCTCATGCCTCCAGTAATCCAGCCCTGTCCAGTTTCCCACCTGCAAGTTGTTCGTGCGTGCACTGTACTGGATGCCACATGGCTCTAAGCGGGGGTGCTCCATGTTGCAGGTCTGTGGGGGTGGGGGGGTGTAGTGGGTCGTGGGGTGGCTGTACACCCACTGACACCGATTGCTGTGGACCGTGATGTCTGCCTTTCGGCTGTCGTTGTGCACTGCGGTGGCTGACACGTGGCTGTGGGGTGTGGGGGATGCTCCTCCTTGCTGTGCTGTGGGACTGGGGCCTGGTGTGTGTTGTACTTGGGCTGTCCACCCTCCCACCCACTGCACTTTGTGTTCCTGCCACTTACCTGTTACTTGTCGGTTAGTGCAGCTGTGGCGGACACATGGGTGTGGTGGGTGCTCGTTGTGGCGCTTCTGGCATATTTGGGGACCTGTTGGTGGTTACGTGGCTGGCTTAGTGTACACATGTCCCCACGCATCTTACAGTTGTTCGGTTTGGGCTGTGTGTGGTAGTGTCTGTTGCATGTGTGTGTGATGTGTTGTGTATTGTGTGCTGGACATGGGGGTGTTTGTCCCTGGGAGCTGTGGCATGGTAGTTGCGCATGTGAGTACATAGCGGTGTGCTGGTATACATTAGTTTGTACTTACCAGCCTCCACTCCCTGCTAATCCGGCGAGGATCTCCGGATGGATTACGACTCGCACCTTCTCCTCCCACGCTTTGAAGGTCTTAAAGAGCGCGGGATTCCCTCCGCCAGTGACGGCAGCCAGCTCTCTGTTTTTGCCCTCCTTCTTCTTGACCAGGCTCTTTACGTCATTCCAACGTTTGTTTATCTCGACTCTGTTCCTGGGCAGGGTCCCGACTGCATTGACCTGGTCTACGATCCGGGTCCACATTCTGTTTCTGGTGGCTAGTGGTGTGTGCTGGACCATGTTCCCATAGATTTGTGGGTACACCTTGATGATCTCGTCGACCATGACCGTCAGCTCCATGGGCGTGAACTTGGGCATCCTTTGTGGTGCCATGGTGTTTGTGGTGCTGGTGCGGTGTGTGTTGTGTAATGTGCAGGGGGTTTGTGGTGCCGGTGTTTGGTGGTGGTGGTGGTGGTTGTGATGTGTGCGTTTCTGTGGTGTGCTGCTGTCCTTGCTGTGTCACTGTGTCCTCTCCTCTCCTCTCTGGTTTGCAATGTAGCAAGGGGTTGTGGTCTGTGGGAGTGCTGCTTTTGTACTCACCTATGTGGGTGTGTCCTCATGGTCTGTTGTTTTCAGGTGTGTTGTGTCTGGGGTTCTGGCCTTTGTATTTTTTGTTTGTCCGGGGGTGTTTTCGGGATGTGTACTGTGCTTGTGTATTTGTGTGTGCCTTGCTGTGTGGACTTGTTGGCCATGTTGTGTGCTATTGGTTTTGTGTGCGGATGGTTTCTGTGCAGGTACGTGGGCGCCATGGCTTCTGCCGTGTCGATTCTCATCGGCGTTGTTTGCGCTGGCGGGCGGTATATTTGTTGTTTTTCCGCGCTCATGGCGGTGCGATCGTAATTTCACGTGCGGTGTGTCGGCCGTGTGGGCGGGCGGTTTTGTGTTGTCGTGCGTGTTTCCGTCCGTGGCGGGCGGTTTGACTCCGACTCGGACGATGGCGGGCGGTATTTTTGTGTGATTTTTCCGCCGATGGCGGTTTCGGTTTGTGTACTCATAATGGCGTGGTCGGTGTTCAGGCGGTGTGTGCGGGCGGATTTTTGCCGCTTCCATGCCTGGCGGATTTTTTTACGCCGGGTATCGTAATGAGCCCCTTAATTACCAATTATTAATTAATTAACAATAAATTAATTATCAATACCAATAAATAAAAATTAATAATTACTTTCTTTTAATTAAATTACTTCCCACCCTATTCCCCTATAAACCCACAACCCGCTCCTAAAATAAATTAACGCAATTAATATAATTATCAATTAATAATTTGTTTTTACCAATTAATAATTAATTAACAATAAATTAATTATCAATACCAATAAATAAAAATTAATATTTACTTTATTTTAATTAAATTACTTCCCACCCTACTCCCTATAAACCCAAAACCTGCTCATAAAATAAATTAACACAATTAATATAATTATCAACTAATCAATTAATAAAAATTAATTACCAATGAATAATAAATTAACAATAAATTAATTATCAATACGAATAAATAAAAAATAATAATTACTATATTATAATTAAATTACTTCCCACCCTATTCCCCTATAAACCCACAACCCACTCCTAAAATAAATTAACACAATTAATATAATAATCAATTTATCAATTAATAAAAATTAATTACCAATTATTAATTAATTAACAATAAATTAATTATCAATACCAATAAATAAAAATTAATAATTACTTTCTTTTAATTAAATTACTTCCCACCCTATTCCTTATAAACCCACAACCCGCTCCTAAAATAAATTAACGCAATTAATATAATTATCAATTAATAATTTGTTTTTACCAATTAATAATTAATTAACAATAAATTAATTATCAATACCAATAAATAAAAATTAATATTTACTTTATTTTAATTAAATTACTTCCCACCCTACTCCCTATAAACCCACAACCCGCTCCTAAAATAAATTAACACAATTAATATAATTATCAATTAATAAAAATTATTTACCAATTAATAATTAATTAACAATGAATTAATTATCAATACCAATAAATAAAAATTAATAATTACTTTATTATAATTAAATTACTTCCCACCCTATTCCCCTATAAACTCACAACCCGCTACGGAACTAAAATGCAAAAATTAATTTAAAATAATTAATAATTCCTAAAAATTATTATTTAATTTACTATAATTAAATTACTTCCCACCCTATTCCCCTATAAACCCGCAACCCGCTACGGTACTAAAATGCTAAATTTACTTTAAAAACAATTACTAACTTCTAAAAATTTAATACATATATTTAAACAAAAATACAATACTTAACAAAAAATATAGAACACATACATATAAAATACATACTGAAATACATAACACTAATATAAACATCGATATTATTGACAACAATATTTTTGCAAACGATATTACTGAAATCGGTATTAACAAAAACGATATTTCTTACCTTCAGGTCGATATTCTGGTCACCGATATTCTTGATGTCGATATTCTGTCCCTTCGATATTTCCAACTCGATATTTCTGTAGGTCGAAATAAGAAACTCGATATTATGTCTGTGCACCGTGGACAGGCCTGGTGCTAAGGAATCTAGGAGGGCTCTGAAATTAATAAGACCAGTCCCATTTGGCATCTCCAGGCCAAAAGTAGTGGTAACAAGGCTGCCCTTAGTTCCAGTATCTGTTACTGCGTCCTCCCAGATACCTAATGCCTGCTATGTGGGCATTTGTTGACAACAACACTGTCTTCCTGGGTCCAAATGCCAGGCCAATGTCCTCTCTCTTGAGAGGTTGTTAACAAAAGCAAGGAATGTGTATTGGCCTCAGGAGGTGTAATGATTTTCAGAACTTGTTTTAAGATAGTTTTGAATGAGTCAGCCCAAAGTGCAGTTTTATAAAGTTACTTTCCCACTAAAGGTTTCAAACTTTTGCCATTAAATCAAATTTTGAAAGCTAAGTGCAAAATAAGGGCCCCATTAGGATGGCGGGCGGACTTCAGTCCGCCCGCCACCCTAGCGGTGCTGGGACCGGCCGCCAGCGGTGCGGCGGTACCGCACCACCAATTAGGATGCGGCCGCCACCCTGGCGGTCGCATCCCGCATCTTAACATTGCGGCGGGTGCTGCTGTAAGCAGCACCCGCCGCAATGCCAAAGAGGCATGTTGTGCATTGCCATGCACAACGTGACAGGCACCACGTGGTGCCTGTCACCTTGAGCATGGCAATGTAGGGGTACCATAGGTACCCCCCAAGTGCAGCCCCCCACACCCCCACCCCCGGGGGCCCACAACGGGCCCCCAAAGCAACTCCGCAGCCCTTCCATGGCGCCATTGCCGCCATGGAAAGGCCAGAACCGCTAGGCATCATAATATGGATGGCAGCCTTCCAGGCACCGCCACCATATTATGCTCGAGCTCCGCCCGGCCGGCAATCGTGACGATTGCCGACCGGCCGAAAAGCGGCGGACGGACTTTCCGTCCGCCGCAGTACCCCCCGCCATGGTAATATGGTGGGGGGTAAATGTGGTTGTGATGGCGGGCGGATCCGCGCGCCATCATAATCAACCCCTAAGTTTGAATTCTTTTTCTAGCATTTTCCCAAGCAGAGTAGTGAAAACATATTCTTATCACACCTGGGTCTACCTAGAAAAAATCTTGTCTTAACCTTTAGAGTGAAAGTAGCTTTTAGGCTGGTCGCAATTGTGACAGCACCTATTTCAAATATGTAGTGATCCACATATTTTAATATTAGGCACCCTGCCTTGTAGACGTAGAAGGCACATTTTCTGAGTGATGTATTGATATGCATTTAATGGGTTTTCTTTTATAGCAAAGGCACATTTACCTTCCATGTTTTGATGCATTGCTTTCAAATTGCAGTCCAGCAAGACCAGAGTGGTGCTCCTGGTATCAATTTTTTTTATATATGTGGATGGTGTAAATACATACTGAAGTCCACATACAACATTCAACTTTGACTCCACTGGTGGGCTCAATATCTGCACCATCTACTAAATAGGCATATTGGGTGAAACCAGTTTTACCCATCCCATTTTAGGGCCATAGTTCACACACTATGGCACTGAATAATAGTGGCACAGTGCACAGAGATCTAATACCAGTAAAAAATAGGGTCCAAAAATAAGTGTAATCTCGGGAGTGACTATGGAAGAAAGACACATTTTCGCCAATTTGCTACAGTAACACTTAATAAAAGTACAGGGAGAGAGAGATAACGTGTCTTGTAATCAGTAGCGGCCGCCACAAACAACGGATGGTGAGGCAGGTGGAGGGAATGTTGGAGGGGTCAACGGGGGGGGTCGCGCGCGGTGGGGGGATTAGTAATAATATATTTAGAAAAATAAAAGAACTTACCTGAAGCTGCTGGCTGCCTCCTGCCTCCCATGTTGCATCACTCCTGCTGTTCTCTTCCTGGTCCCAGCAGCCCCTGGGACAGACTCCCATCCAATCCCCATGCTGCAGAGCAGCACGGGGATTGGCCTGAGTGGGCTGGAAAGACGCTCCGCTCAGATCATGGAGTCTGTGGGATTTCTCCAGCCAGGCTGCTGAATGCAGCCGGGCTGGAGAAAACTAAGGGCATCATTACGATGCAGGGCGGACAAAGTCCGCCCGCCACCAAAACGGCAAACGGGACCGTCCGCAAGAGGTGCGGCGGTCCCGCCATGTCAATTAGGATGCCACTGCCACGGTGGCGGTGGCATCCCGCATCATTTACATTGCGGCGGGCGGTGCTGTGAGCAGCACCCGCCACAATGTAAAAAAAGCATGTTGCGCATTGGCATGCACAACATGACAGGCACCGCACGGTGCCTGCCACCCTGTGCATGCCAATGTAGGGGGGTACCATAGGTACCCCCCAAGTGCACCCCCCACCCCCCCGGGGCCCCGCAACAGGCCCCCATTACCAAAGACTGTATGCCTTTACATGGCACATCTCTGCCTGCATCACAATATGGATGGCAGTGTCTTGCAGACACCGCCACCATATTGTGCACGTTTTCCGCCCGGTCGACGAGTCGACCGGCGGAAAAGCGGCAGACGGTCTTCCCGTGCGCCACGGACCCCCCAGCAGTCCTAATATGGCGGGGGGTCACTGAGGCATGGATGGCAGGCGGATCGCCCCCGCTGGGCCGGCGGTGGCTACCAACGGCCCGGCGGGGGCGATCCGCCCGCCATCCTAATAGGCCCCTTAGTGCGCACGTGTGTTTTGGTCGGCCTGAGATGGCTGGCCAAACACATATGCGCACTTAGGGAGTGCACATAGCACTCCTCCTCCTCATTCCTTGCCCCTCCCTGCACAAGCTGTCTCAGAGCCGTCAAATGAAAAATAAAACAATGCTAGAACATTTACTGGCTCTGAGCCAGGCAGTGGGGCGACTGTTCAGATAATGTCTGTACACCTGCCTTAGTCCTATAGCAGTGTACACTATCTTGGTGTTTAAAAAAAGGGCAAGGTCTTGAGAGTCATGAACAGAAGTAAGAACATGAATGACTTGATTAAGAATTCTCTGAACAAAACAGTTCCAGAAGATATGGTCCAATATCTACACAAAACCACACCCATCATAGGTTGAGATATGGCAGAAAGGAGACCTTCTGGAAATCACTGGACTCTTTCAAAACCCGATTAATCTAAATAACTCAAAGTAACAAACAATAGGAGTGAGTAATGATTCTTCATTTTGCATAATAGAATTTTGTGTGTTCCTGGAAGAGATTTCTAAACATGCTGAAACAGCTTTCTATACATTATTTTCACACAGGGTAGAGGGACAAGAGGAGTAATCTAGACTGAAGAAATAACATAAACATATTCTGCATAGAAATGTTTGCAAATGCTTACGACGTGGGAAATCTCGTGACTGGCACAACGAAGGCCATTTTGTGAAATTATCTACGGCGACTGTTATGGAAATGAAAGAATGTCCTTTGGTCTACAGCAGATCAACCATCAGCTTTCAAACAGAGGGATGCTGCTTTCCACAGCTTCTGGGGTAAAAGAATAGGTTGCTGCATCCCTTGAAGAAGGAGAGGGTGGTTTAACTGTGGGCAAACATAGGGCCTCATTCATGAGGTCACTTGCGCCGCCAGATTGTCACTTTCTGTGATGTTCCGTGGCGCAGGAGCCTGCTCCATATTTACGAGGCAGCACTAACCACTTTCTTTTGGCTTAATGCCGCCTCGTAAATATGGTTCCCTTTAATGCAGTTTTCTGCGTTAAAGGGATGTGCAATGGGTGTTGCTGGGGGTGTTCCCAGCAACATCCATGACATTTTGACACTGCCCCAGATTTATGAGAAATCGTAAATCTGAGGCAGCGCCAAAAACATACGCCTCCCAAGGGGAGGCGTGAGGGAGGCACAATGAGGAGAAATATCTTTATTTCTCCTCGTTTTTCCTTTTGCTATGTGTGCTGCATTCTGTAGCACACATAGAAAGAGGAAAATCCTCTTGCGATTGTTTTTGTGCAGGAAGGTTTCCCTCCCTGCACAAAAATAATCATCCGGGCAACCCAGGCACCCTTGTACCATGGTGAAAAGGTGCCTGCGTTGGCGCACAGTAGCCCATTGTGCACCTGCACAGGGGAAAAGGACAAGAATGCGCCGTATCTGATTGATATAGTGCATTCCTGCCCTTTTCTTTTACCTTAGGGCAGTGCAGCAGGAAGGCCTGCGGCGCTGCCCTGCAGTAAAAAACCTTATAAATGAGGCCCTAACTAGCTAGTGTCCTGAGACCTTGATGGTGACCTGAAACTCAGTTGTATCAACTGCTAGATTTCCTCGAAATGGCTTGATAAAATGGTATTATGACACAAATATGGGTGTCTTTTTTGGGAAAATATCAGACGTATAATTAAACAAGGAACTGTAAAACAATAACTAATCTGACTAAGAATTGTCATTGGCTGATGTGTGTAAATCCTGTGTATATCCTTGTGGATGTATATGATAAACTGTGCTCATGCAACGACACACTCAAATGTAATGGTAGTGAACACCCAGGGATGTTGTGAACAGTGATTCTGTGTACATAAAGGAAACATGTTTGTACCACAAACACAGAATTAGATGGAAGAAATATTGACACCCACGCCCTAGAAGGAAACAATGACTTTCAAGGATACATAGCAGTTGTTCTTGACTTTAATAAAAACAAGCAGTCTGCAAAGAGGTTTCAGCCCACAAGACACCAAAGGTAGCACAGTTTTTGAAGACGCTCAGAAAGAAAAAGAATGTGAACACCCCACTATATGATGAAGAGTTGCTTTTAAATATGATATAAATCATGAAGTGGCAAACACTGGGGGGCCTATTTACAAGAAAGTAATGCAGCACGGCACCACAAGCCATTTGGCTGCTCTGCATCACTTTCAAAGCAAAGGGATGTCTCATATTTACAACAATATGCCTCATCCCTGTGCTTTCCCCTGCGCTGGAGCACAATTGGCTGCATGCGCCAATGCGGGCACCCTTGCGCCTTGGTGCAAGAGTGTTTGAGTTTTAGGGGAGATTGTTTTTATGCAGGAAGGAGCACCTTCTTGCACAAAAATAATCACATGAGGTGTTTTCCTCTTTCCATGTGTGCTGCAGAATGCAGCACACATAGAAAGAGGAAAAAACGAGGAAAAACATCAATATTTCTCCTCATTGCGCCTACTTACGCTTCCCCTGGGGAGGCGTAGGACTCTGACGCATTCCCAGGTTTACGAAATGTTGCAAATCTGGGAATATGGCAGAATCCATGGACGTTGCGTGGGAATACCCACGGCAACACCCATGGCACGCCCCTCTTTTCATGCAAAGTGCTGCGTGAAAAGGTGCCGTATTTACATGGCCATGAAAAGCCACTCAGGGTGACTTTACGTGGCCTTGTAAATATGGAGCACCACCTACTCTGCCGGCGCATCAAAAAAAGTGATGCACACGCAGTGCAAGGGGCTCGTAAATATGCCCCTGGATGTTTGAAAATTGGGGGCCATATTTACTAAGGGCTAGTGTTGCCCCTGAGTCATGCATGGTGATGCAAGGCAACGCAAGCCCTTAATTGGGATTTACAAAGCCACCATGTGTAGCTCTGCATGGTTTAGTTAATCCAGAGTAATGCAAGGCAGAGCAAATTGCTGCCTTGTGTTACTCTGCGTTGAGAAAGAGTTCCATGGGTGGAGCACAGAGGTTCCCAGGCATCCACCCATGTATTTTGATGAAATCCCAGATATACTAAGGTCAATGAACTTCGAATTGCATCAAAATGGTACACCATCCCAAGTGAGGCATAACAAGGAGCAATATTTGTATTTTTCCTCATTATTTCCTCTTTCCATGTGTCCTGCATTCAGCGATACAAAAGGGGATGATGGACGGAACGTTTGAGCCAATCAAACACTCACCCCCAGTCAACTGATCTGGGTTTAATCCATCATCATTCTTTAGCTCACTCCACCACCCCAGTTCAGACATGGCCATATGCAAATCAGTCTGACCCTGTGCCTCATGGGAACAGTACAGCCCGAACTGCCAAGCCATGTCTTCCCTGGACCGGAAACAAGCATCCTAGGACCTGTTTCTGGCATTCCAGCCGTCATCAGCCAGGCTTGCTTGAATCCAGTGGCAAAGTGAGCAAGGGACCCACGTCTGGGCATACCCCCGCCAACTTAGGGCGAACAAAGCGATACAAAAGGGGATGATGGACGGAACGTTTGAGCCAATCAAACACTCACCCCCAGTCAACTGATCTGGGTTTAATCCATCATCATTCTTTAGCTCACTCCACCACCCCAGTTCAGACATGGCCATATGCAAATCAGTCTGACCCTGTGCCTCATGGGAACAGTACAGCCCGAACTGCCAAGCCATGTCTTCCCTGGACCGGAAACAAGCATCCTAGGACCGGTTTCTGGCATTCCAGCCGTCATCAGCCAGGCTTGCTTGAATCCAGTGGCAAAGTGAGCAAGGGACCCACGTCTGGGCATACCCCCGCCAACTTAGGGCGAACAAAGCGATACAAAAGGGGATGATGGACGGAACGTTTGAGCCAATCAAACACTCACCCCCAGTCAACTGATCTGGGTTTAATCCATCATCATTCTTTAGCTCACTCCACCACCCCAGTTCAGACATGGCCATATGCAAATCAGTCTGACCCTGTGCCTCATGGGAACAGTACAGCCCGAACTGCCAAGCCATGTCTTCCCTGGACCGGAAACAAGCATCCTAGGACCGGTTTCTGGCATTCCAGCCGTCATCAGCCAGGCTTGCTTGAATCCAGTGGCAAAGTGAGCAAGGGACCCACGTCTGGGCATACCCCCGCCAACTTAGGGCGAACAAAGCGATACAAAAGGGGATGATGGACGGAACGTTTGAGCCAATCAAACACTCACCCCCAGTCAACTGATCTGGGTTTAATCCATCATCATTCTTTAGCTCACTCCACCACCCCAGTTCAGACATGGCCATATGCAAATCAGTCTGACCCTGTGCCTCATGGGAACAGTACAGCCCGAACTGCCAAGCCATGTCTTCCCTGGACCGGAAACAAGCATCCTAGGACCGGTTTCTGGCATTCCAGCCGTCATCAGCCAGGCTTGCTTGAATCCAGTGGCAAAGTGAGCAAGGGACCCACGTCTGGGCATACCCCCGCCAACTTAGGGCGAACAAAGCGATACAAAAGGGGATGATGGACGGAACGTTTGAGCCAATCAAACACTCACCCCCAGTCAACTGATCTGGGTTTAATCCATCATCATTCTTTAGCTCACTCCACCACCCCAGTTCAGACATGGCCATATGCAAATCAGTCTGACCCTGTGCCTCATGGGAACAGTACAGCCCGAACTGCCAAGCCATGTCTTCCTGGACCGGAAACAAGCATCCTAGGACCGGTTTCTGGCATTCCAGCCGTCATCAGCCAGGCTTGCTTGAATCCAGTGGCAAAGTGAGCAAGGGACCCACGTCTGGGCATACCCCGCCAACTTAGGGCGAACAAAGCGATACAAAAGGGGGTGATGGACGGAACGTTTGAGCCAATCAAACACTCACCCCCAGTCAACTGATCTGGGTTTAATCCATCATCATTCTTTAGCTCACTCCACCACCCCAGTTCAGACATGGCCATATGCAAATCAGTCTGACCCTGTGCCTCATGGGAACAGTACAGCCCGAACTGCCAAGCCATGTCTTCCCTGGACCGGAAACAAGCATCCTAGGACCGGTTTCTGGCATTCCAGCCGTCATCAGCCAGGCTTGCTTGAATCCAGTGGCAAAGTGAGCAAGGGACCCACGTCTGGGCATACCCCCGCCAACTTAGGGCGAACAAAGCGATACAAAAGGGGATGATGGACGGAACGCTTGAGCCAATCAAACACTCACCCCCAGTCAACTGATCTGGGTTTAATCCATCATCATTCTTTAGCTCACTCCACCACCCCAGTTCAGACATGGCCATATGCAAATCAGTCTGACCCTGTGCCTCATGGGAACAGTACAGCCCGAACTGCCAAGCCATGTCTTCCCTGGACCGGAAACAAGCATCCTAGGACCGGTTTCTGGCATTCCAGCCGTCATCAGCCAGGCTTGCTTGAATCCAGTGGCAAAGTGAGCAAGGGACCCACGTCTGGGCATACCCCCGCCAACTTAGGGCGAACAAAGCGATACAAAAGGGGATGATGGACGGAACGTTTGAGCCAATCAAACACTCACCCCCAGTCAACTGATCTGGGTTTAATCCATCATCATTCTTTAGCTCACTCCACCACCCCAGTTCAGACATGGCCATATGCAAATCAGTCTGACCCTGTGCCTCATGGGAACAGTACAGCCCGAACTGCCAAGCCATGTCTTCCCTGGACCGGAAACAAGCATCCTAGGACCGGTTTCTGGCATTCCAGCCGTCATCAGCCAGGCTTGCTTGAATCCAGTGGCAAAGTGAGCAAGGGACCCACGTCTGGGCATACCCCCGCCAACTTAGGGCGAACAAAGCGATACAAAAGGGGATGATGGACGGAACGTTTGAGCCAATCAAACACTCACCCCCAGTCAACTGATCTGGGTTTAATCCATCATCATTCTTTAGCTCACTTCCACCACCCCAGTTCAGACATGGCCATATGCAAATCAGTCTGACCCTGTGCCTCATGGGAACAGTACAGCCCGAACTGCCAAGCCATGTCTTCCCTGGACCGGAAACAAGCATCCTAGGACCGGTTTCTGGCATTCCAGCCGTCATCAGCCAGGCTTGCTTGAATCCAGTGGCAAAGTGAGCAAGGGACCCACGTCTGGGCATACCCCCGCCAACTTAGGGCGAACAAAGCGATACAAAAGGGGATGATGGACGGAACGTTTGAGCCAATCAAACACTCACCCCCAGTCAACTGATCTGGGTTTAATCCATCATCATTCTTTAGCTCACTCCACCATCCCAGTTCAGACATGGCCATATGCAAATCAGTCTGACCCTGTGCCTCATGGGAACAGTACAGCCCGAACTGCCAAGCCATGTCTTCCCTGGACCGGAAACAAGCATCCTAGGACCGGTTTCTGGCATTCCAGCCGTCATCAGCCAGGCTTGCTTGAATCCAGTGGCAAAGTGAGCAAGGGACCCACGTCTGGGCATACCCCCGCCAACTTAGGGCGAACAAAGCGATACAAAAGGGGATGATGGACGGAACGTTTGAGCCAATCAAACACTCACCCCCAGTCAACTGATCTGGGTTTAATCCATCATCATTCTTTAGCTCACTCCACCACCCCAGTTCAGACATGGCCATATGCAAATCAGTCTGACCCTGTGCCTCATGGGAACAGTACAGCCCGAACTGCCAAGCCATGTCTTCCCTGGACCGGAAACAAGCATCCTAGGACCGGTTTCTGGCATTCCAGCCGTCATCAGCCAGGCTTGCTTGAATCCAGTGGCAAAGTGAGCAAGGGGCCCACGTCTGGGCATACCCCCGCCAACTTAGGGCGAACAAAGCGATACAAAAGGGGATGATGGACGGAACGTTTGAGCCAATCAAACACTCACCCCCAGTCAACTGATCTGGGTTTAATCCATCATCATTCTTTAGCTCACTCCACCACCCCAGTTCAGACATGGCCATATGCAAATCAGTCTGACCCTGTGCCTCATGGGAACAGTACAGCCCGAACTGCCAAGCCATGTCTTCCCTGGACCGGAAACAAGCATCCTAGGACCGGTTTCTGGCATTCCAGCCGTCATCAGCCAGGCTTGCTTGAATCCAGTGGCAAAGTGAGCAAGGGACCCACGTCTGGGCATACCCCCGCCAACTTAGGGCGAACAAAGCGATACAAAAGGGGATGATGGACGGAACGCTTGAGCCAATCAAACACTCACCCCCAGTCAACTGATCTGGGTTTAATCCATCATCATTCTTTAGCTCACTCCACCACCCCAGTTCAGACATGGCCATATGCAAACTCAGTCTGACCCTGTGCCTCATGGGAACAGTACAGCCCGAACTGCCAAGCCATGTCTTCCCTGGACCGGAAACAAGCATCCTAGGACCGGTTTCTGGCATTCCAGCCATCATCAGCCAGGCTTGCTTGAATCCAGTGGCAAAGTGAGCAAGGGACCCACGTCTGGGCATACCCCCGCCAACTTAGGGCGAACAAAGCGATACAAAAGGGGATGATGGACGGAACGTTTGAGCCAATCAAACACTCACCCCCAGTCAACTGATCTGGGTTTAATCCATCATCATTCTTTAGCTCACTCCACCACCCCAGTTCAGACATGGCCATATGCAAATCAGTCTGACCCTGTGCCTCATGGGAACAGTACAGCCCGAACTGCCAAGCCATGTCTTCCCTGGACCGGAAACAAGCATCCTAGGACCGGTTTCTGGCATTCCAGCCGTCATCAGCCAGGCTTGCTTGAATCCAGTGGCAAAGTGAGCAAGGGACCCACGTCTGGGCATACCCCGCCAACTTAGGGCGAACAAAGCGATACAAAAGGGGATGATGGACGGAACGTTTGAGCCAATCAAACACTCACCCCCAGTCAACTGATCTGGGTTTAATCCATCATCATTCTTTAGCTCACTCCACCACCCCAGTTCAGACATGGCCATATGCAAATCAGTCTGACCCTGTGCCTCATGGGAACAGTACAGCCCGAACTGCCAAGCCATGTCTTCCCTGGACCGGAAACAAGCATCCTAGGACCGGTTTCTGGCATTCCAGCCGTCATCAGCCAGGCTTGCTTGAATCCAGTGGCAAAGTGAGCAAGGGACCCACGTCTGGGCATACCCCCGCCAACTTAGGGCGAACAAAGCGATACAAAAGGGGATGATGGACGGAACGTTTGAGCCAATCAAACACTCACCCCCAGTCAACTGATCTGGGTTTAATCCATCATCATTCTTTAGCTCACTCCACCACCCCAGTTCAGACATGGCCATATGCAAATCAGTCTGACCCTGTGCCTCATGGGAACAGTACAGCCCGAACTGCCAAGCCATGTCTTCCCTGGACCGGAAACAAGCATCCTAGGACCGGTTTCTGGCATTCCAGCCGTCATCAGCCAGGCTTGCTTGAATCCAGTGGCAAAGTGAGCAAGGGACCCACGTCTGGGCATACCCCCGCCAACTTAGGGCGAACAAAGCGATACAAAAGGGGATGATGGACGGAACGTTTGAGCCAATCAAACACTCACCCCCAGTCAACTGATCTGGGTTTAATCCATCATCATTCTTTAGCTCACTCCACCACCCCAGTTCAGACATGGCCATATGCAAATCAGTCTGACCCTGTGCCTCATGGGAACAGTACAGCCCGAACTGCCAAGCCATGTCTTCCCTGGACCGGAAACAAGCATCCTAGGACCGGTTTCTGGCATTCCAGCCGTCATCAGCCAGGCTTGCTTGAATCCAGTGGCAAAGTGAGCAAGGGACCCACGTCTGGGCATACCCCCGCCAACTTAGGGCGAACAAAGCGATACAAAAGGGGATGATGGACGGAACGTTTGAGCCAATCAAACACTCACCCCCAGTCAACTGATCTGGGTTTAATCCATCATCATTCTTTAGCTCACTCCACCACCCCAGTTCAGACATGGCCATATGCAAATCAGTCTGACCCTGTGCCTCATGGGAACAGTACAGCCCGAACTGCCAAGCCATGTCTTCCCCGGACCGGAAACAAGCATCCTAGGACCGGTTTCTGGCATTCCAGCCGTCATGAGCCATGCTTGCTTGAATCCAGTGGCAAAGTGAGCAAGGGACCCACGTCTGGGCATACCCCCGCCAACTTAGGGCGAACAAAGCGATACAAAAGGGGGTGATGGACGGAACGTTTGAGCCAATCAAACACTCACCCCCAGTCAACTGATCTGGGTTTAATCCATCATCATTCTTTAGCTCACTCCACCACCCCAGTTCAGACATGGCCATATGCAAATCAGTCTGACCCTGTGCCTCATGGGAACAGTACAGCCCGAACTGCCATGCCATGTCTTCCCTGGACCGGAAACAAGCATCCTAGGACCGGTTTCTGGCATTCCAGCCGTCATCAGCCAGGCTTGCTTGAATCCAGTGGCAAAGTGAGCAAGGGACCCACGTCTGGGCATACCCCCGCCAACTTAGGGCGAACAAAGCGATACAAAAGGGGATGATGGACGGAACGTTTGAGCCAATCAAACACTCACCCCCAGTCAACTGATCTGGGTTTAATCCATCATCATTCTTTAGCTCACTCCACCACCCCAGTTCAGACATGGCCATATGCAAATCAGTCTGACCCTGTGCCTCATGGGAACAGTACAGCCCGAACTGCCAAGCCATGTCTTCCCTGGACCGGAAACAAGCATCCTAGGACCGGTTTCTGGCATTCCAGCCGTCATCAGCCAGGCTTGCTTGAATCCAGTGGCAAAGTGAGCAAGGGACCCACGTCTGGGCATACCCCCGCCAACTTAGGGCGAACAAAGCGATACAAAAGGGGATGATGGACGGAACGTTTGAGCCAATCAAACACTCACCCCCAGTCAACTGATCTGGGTTTAATCCATCATCATTCTTTAGCTCACTCCACCACCCCAGTTCAGACATGGCCATATGCAAATCAGTCTGACCCTGTGCCTCATGGGAACAGTACAGCCCGAACTGCCAAGCCATGTCTTCCCTGGACCGGAAACAAGCATCCTAGGACCGGTTTCTGGCATTCCAGCCGTCATCAGCCAGGCTTGCTTGAATCCAGTGGCAAAGTGAGCAAGGGACCCACGTCTGGGCATACCCCCGCCAACTTAGGGGCGAAGAAAGCGATACAAAAGGGGATGATGGACGGAACGCTTGAGCCAATCAAACACTCACCCCCAGTCAACTGATCTGGGTTTAATCCATCATCATTCTTTAGCTCACTCCACCACCCCAGTTCAGACATGGCCATATGCAAATCAGTCTGACCCTGTGCCTCATGGGAACAGTACAGCCCGAACTGCCAAGCCATGTCTTCCCTGGACCGGAAACAAGCATCCTAGGACCGGTTTCTGGCATTCCAGCCGTCATCAGCCAGGCTTGCTTGAATCCAGTGGCAAAGTGAGCAAGGGACCCACGTCTGGGCATACCCCCGCCAACTTAGGGCGAACAAAGCGATACAAAAGGGGATGATGGACGGAACGCTTGAGCCAATCAAACACTCACCCCCAGTCAACTGATCTGGGTTTAATCCATCATCATTCTTTAGCTCACTCCACCACCCCAGTTCAGACATGGCCATATGCAAATCAGTCTGACCCTGTGCCTCATGGGAACAGTACAGCCCGAACTGCCAAGCCATG
This sequence comes from Calotriton arnoldi, assembly GCA_963921515.1. Lineage (NCBI taxonomy): Eukaryota > Metazoa > Chordata > Amphibia > Caudata > Salamandridae > Calotriton > Calotriton arnoldi. The sequence continues at coordinate 641,922 of CAWUFW010003690.1, forward strand.
TCTTCCCTGGACCGGAAACAAGCATCCTAGGACCGGTTTCTGGCATTCCAGCCGTCATCAGCCAGGCTTGCTTGAATCCAGTGGCAAAGTGAGCAAGGGACCCACGTCTGGGCATACCCCCGCCAACTTAGGGCGAACAAAGCGATACAAAAGGGGATGATGGACGGAACGTTTGAGCCAATCAAACACTCACCCCCAGTCAACTGATCTGGGTTTAATCCATCATCATTCTTTAGCTCACTCCACCACCCCAGTTCAGACATGGCCATATGCAAATCAGTCTGACCCTGTGCCTCATGGGAACAGTACAGCCCGAACTGCCAAGCCATGTCTTCCCTGGACCGGAAACAAGCATCCTAGGACCGGTTTCTGGCATTCCAGCCGTCATCAGCCAGGCTTGCTTGAATCCAGTGGCAAAGTGAGCAAGGGACCCACGTCTGGGCATACCCCCGCCAACTTAGGGCGAACAAAGCGATACAAAAGGGGATGATGGACGGAACGTTTGAGCCAATCAAACACTCACCCCCAGTCAACTGATCTGGGTTTAATCCATCATCATTCTTTAGCTCACTCCACCACCCCAGTTCAGACATGGCCATATGCAAATCAGTCTGACCCTGTGCCTCATGGGAACAGTACAGCCCGAACTGCCAAGCCATGTCTTCCCTGGACCGGAAACAAGCATCCTAGGACCGGTTTCTGGCATTCCAGCCGTCATCAGCCAGGCTTGCTTGAATCCAGTGGCAAAGTGAGCAAGGGACCCACGTCTGGGCATACCCCCGCCAACTTAGGGCGAACAAAGCGATACAAAAGGGGATGATGGATGGAACGTTTGAGCCAATCAAACACTCACCCCCAGTCAACTGATCTGGGTTTAATCCATCATCATTCTTTAGCTCACTCCACCACCCCAGTTCAGACATGGCCATATGCAAATCAGTCTGACCCTGTGCCTCATGGGAACAGTACAGCCCGAACTGCCAAGCCATGTCTTCCCTGGACCGGAAACAAGCATCCTAGGACCGGTTTCTGGCATTCCAGCCGTCATCAGCCAGGCTTGCTTGAATCCAGTGGCAAAGTGAGCAAGGGACCCACGTCTGGGCATACCCCCGCCAACTTAGGGCGAACAAAGCGATACAAAAGGGGATGATGGACGGAACGCTTGAGCCAATCAAACACTCACCCCCAGTCAACTGATCTGGGTTTAATCCATCATCATTCTTTAGCTCACTCCACCACCCCAGTTCAGACATGGCCATATGCAAATCAGTCTGACCCTGTGCCTCATGGGAACAGTACAGCCCGAACTGCCAAGCCATGTCTTCCCTGGACCGGAAACAAGCATCCTAGGACCGGTTTCTGGCATTCCAGCCGTCATCAGCCAGGCTTGCTTGAATCCAGTGGCAAAGTGAGCAAGGGACCCACGTCTGGGCATACCCCCGCCAACTTAGGGCGAACAAAGCAATACAAAAGGGGATGATGGACGGAACGTTTGAGCCAATCAAACACTCACCCCCAGTCAACTGATCTGGGTTTAATCCATCATCATTCTTTAGCTCACTCCACCACCCCAGTTCAGACATGGCCATATGCAAATCAGTCTGACCCTGTGCCTCATGGGAACAGTACAGCCCGAACTGCCAAGCCATGTCTTCCCTGGACCGGAAACAAGCATCCTAGGACCGGTTTCTGGCATTCCAGCCGTCATCAGCCAGGCTTGCTTGAATCCAGTGGCAAAGTGAGCAAGGGACCCACGTCTGGGCATACCCCCGCCAACTTAGGGCGAACAAAGCTATACAAAAGGGGATGATGGACGGAACGTTTGAGCAAATCAAACACTCACCCACAGTCAACTGATCTGGGTTTAATCCATCATCATTCTTTAGCTCACTCCACCACCCCAGTTCAGACATGGCCATATGCAAAACAGTCTGACCCTGTGCCTCATGGGAACAGTACAGCCCGAACTGCCAAGCCATGTCTTCCCTGGACCGGAAATAAGCATCCTAGGACCGGTTTCTGGCTTTCCAGCCGTCATCAGCCAGGCTTGCTTGAATCCAGTGGCAAAGTGAGCAAGGGACCCACGTCTGGGCATACCCCCGCCAACTTAGGGCGAACAAAGCGATACAAAAGGGGATGATGGACGGAACGCTTGAGCCAATCAAACACTCACCCCCAGTCAACTGATCTGGGTTTAATCCATCATCATTCTTTAGCTCACTCCACCACCCCAGTTCAGACATGGCCATATGCAAATCAGTCTGACCCTGTGCCTCATGGGAACAGTACAGCCCGAACTGCCAAGCCATGTCTTCCCTGGACCGGAAACAAGCATCCTAGGACCGGTTTCTGGCATTCCAGCCGTCATCAGCCAGGCTTGCTTGAATCCAGTGGCAAAGTGAGCAAGGGACCCACGTCTGGGCATACCCCCGCCAACTTAGGGCGAACAAAGCGATACAAAAGGGGATGATGGACGGAACGTTTGAGCCAATCAAACACTCACCCCCAGTCAACTGATCTGGGTTTAATCCATCATCATTCTTTAGCTCACTCCACCACCCCAGTTCAGACATGGCCATATGCAAATCAGTCTGACCCTGTGCCTCAGGGGAACAGTACAGCCCGAACTGCCAAGCCATGTCTTCCCTGGACCGGAAACAAGCATCCTAGGACCGGTTTCTGGCATTCCAGCCGTCATCAGCCAGGCTTGCTTGAATCCAGTGGCAAAGTGAGCAAGGGACCCACGTCTGGGCATACCCCCGCCAACTTAGGGTAAACAAAGCGATACAAAAGGGGATGATGGACGGAACTTTTGAGCCAATCAAACACTCACCCCCAGTCAACTGATCTGGGTTTAATCCATCATCATTCTTTAGCTCACTCCACCACCCCAGTTCAGACATGGTCATATGCAAATCAGTCTGACCCTGTGCCTCATGGGAACAGTACAGCCCGAACTGCCAAGCCATGTCTTCCCTGGACCGGAAACAAGCATCCTAGGACCGGTTTCTGGCATTCCAGCCGTCATCAGCCAGGCTTGCTTGAATCCAGTGGCAAAGTGAGCAAGGGACCCACGTCTGGGCATACCCCCGCCAACTTAGGGCGAACAAAGCGATACAAAAGGGGATGATGGACGGAACGCTTGAGCCAATCAAACACTCACCCCCAGTCAACTGATCTGGGTTTAATCCATCATCATTCTTTAGCTCACTCCACCACCCCAGTTCAGACATGGCCATATGCAAATCAGTCTGACCCTGTGCCTCATGGGAACAGTACAGCCCGAACTGCCAGCAGCACACATACAGAGCGGAAGATGCCTCTAAGGATTGTTTTTGAGCAGGAAGATGTTCCTTCCTATAAAACAGGCACCCTTGTACCATGGCGCACGGTTGCCTGTGTTAGCGTTAGGACACACACAGTGCGCTTGCGCAGGGAAAGTGCAGAAATGCATCTTATCTTAGTAGATATGGTGCATTTGTGCTCTTTCTCTGTCACAAAATGGAGTGCAGCAAGTTGTCTTGCTGTGTAACGTGACTCCATTGTAAATCTGCCCCTTGATGTCTACATAGACCTAATTTATTTTACACCACCCATGCTAGATACATATTAAAACAATAGAATGTTGGGTTAGCCCCAAATTATAGGGCTAAACTGGATGAATTTTCTCAGCCCCGAAAGGGAACAATGACTTTTTTAGAGAAAAGAAAAACTCATAGGTGTCTCTCACTCCTTCTCTGCTGAGTTATGCTGTTGTATGGGAACGTTTTAGGAGTCAGGTGAAACCTGTGAGAGAACCTCGCATGTACAGGTCATATATAGAGGTCCACCCGTACCCCAAAAATATGTACACACACCTAGTTGTTGATATTTTACACTAAATGATTATTTATTATATACCATTCATCTGCTAATCGTGTTAGAATGATGGCAAGTACTGTAAACAACTCAGCAAATATTGTACAATTAGGGTTTAGGTAATATAAGTCTGAATCATATTTCATCACACAGTCCTAAACAATTAGTCTAAATTCCATGTTAAGTTGTGATTAGCTGTCCAACAGTGTAGCTGGTTAGTTTGTCATATTATGCTAAATCATGCAAAGTCTTGCTGCTCACCTTGTTGAGCTATTAGTCCTTTATTCAGAACTCTGTGTTTCACCATTCCTTCAACACCCTCTCAAAGTGTCTAATCATACCCAACACTGGTATCTTAAACACCTTTGCTAGAAACTGGGGGATATATTTACAAGGGGATACCACCACCAGAACATCACTTTTAGTGACGTTCTGGTGGCGATCCATTTTCCTTATTTACAAACTTTATTTTAAAGTGGCTTAACGCCACCTTGTAAATAAGGCCCCTTTTCACGCTTCACTTAGCATGAAAGGGGCATGCAATGGGTGTTGCAGTGGGCGTTCCACCACAATACCCATTGCTTTTTGATGCTGCCCCATATTTACAAGTCTGCCAAAAACTAAGACCAGGGAATGATTGGTCTTAGACAGGCGATACAAGGATAAATTATTAATTTCTCCTCGTATTTTGCTCTTTCCATGTGTGCTGCATTCTGCAGCAAACATATGAAGAGCAAATCAAGATTGTTTATGGGTTACTTGAGGTTGCGCTAGGCTGGGGGTAAATCCAAAGTTTCAGGCCGACCGTGATGGAGTGCAGGCTGGCTACAGGACCAACACTAGGGCAGCTGAAAAAGTACCTTGGATGGAGCAAGCGTCGGAGTGGAGGACTCAATGCATAGGTTCTGATTTACGCAGTCGAGTTGATGCATCAAGACTCACAGTTGGGTCTAGCATCGTCATCGAACCCCTTACTATATAGGCACTGCATCATCGTCGAGCCTCAGAGTGGTGTCTTTGGATCAACACTGCATCGTAGTTGAGCATCGCAGTTGGGACCTGTATTTTAATCAAATCTGCACTGCTTCGGTGTCAAAGGGTACTGTGGCGGTTCAGTTCGGTGCAAAGTCATCAGTGCCGATTCCTGCAGGAAAACAGCTGCAAACCCTCTTTCAAGGCCCAGGACTGGGTTGGCACCTCTTGGCAGGGCAGGGCTCACAGTTGGCTGAGTCCAGCAGCTGAAACAGAGTTGAAGGAAGTCTTTGATGACCCTGAGACTTCAAGAAGAGGAGGGAAATGGTGCCATATTTGTTGATGAATCTCCTGTAATATCCGGTGAGGTCTAAGAAGGCTCTCACTTCTGTCTGGGTCCTGGAGGGTTCCGAAGCCAGAATGGTGTCAGTTTTAGGCTCCAGGGGCTGCGCCTTGCCACACTTACTTGGCTTACCAAGTAGACCACAGAACCCTGCCCTAACTGGCACTTACTGCTTTGAAAGCCTGGCCTGCCCTCTGCAGAGCCCAAAGTACTTCCTGGAGGTGGATCAAGTGATCCTCCAACTAGAGCTCAAGACCGCAATGCCGTCTAGGTAGGTGGCACTGAAATTCTGCAACCCAGCCAGGACCTGAGTGACCAGCCGCTGGAAGGTGGCAGGGGCATTCTTCAAACGAAAAGGTATGACCTGGAACTGTAAGTACCCTTTTGGTGTTGACAACGCTGACCTGTCTTTAGCCCCCTTGGTCAAGGCAATCTGCCATTACCCAGATGTTAAGTCAAACGTGCTGAGAAATGTGGCAGCTCCAAGCCAATTGATGAGTTCATCAGCTCTGGGGATTGGGTGTATGTGAGTCCTGGTGACTGCATAGAACCCACGGTAGTCCGCACATAACCTAAGTTCAGGTGTGACACCTGGAGGGGCAGCCTTGGGAACCAACAACACTGGGCTGGACCCAGGACTGTTTCAAGGCTCAATAACCCCTAACACTAGCATCTTGGAGACCTCCTCCTTGATCCTAGACCTCACCTTATCAGACAGCCTGTAAATTTTGTTCTTTACAGGTGTGCTGTCCCCAATATCAATATCATGGGTACACCGGATAGTGAGCCCTGGGGTAAGGAAGAGCAAAGAGGCAAACTGCCCCAGCAACTGGCCGCAGTCTCTCTGTTGATCTAGGGTCAGTGTAGGGGATAGGATGACACCTTCCAGTGAACCATCCTGCTCCTTGGAAGACAGGAGGTCGGCAGGAGGTTCGCTGTCCTCTCCCACCCCATCATCAGTAACCAGGAGCATGGTGATCTCAGACCTCTCAAAGTGGGGCTTGAGATGGTTCACATCAACGGGTCATTAAATAGTTCCTAGGAGTCATGAGGTCCACCAAGTAGGTGACATCCCTTTTATGCTTCCTCATCTCATAAGGCCCAGACAAAGTTCTTGCAGAGCTCTAGGCTCTACAGGCTCCATTACCCACACTTTTGAGACCAGGCTGAAACTCAACCAGAGTAGTATTCTGGTTGTACCACCATTTCATGTCCTCCTGGCTAGCTTCCAGGTTAAGTTTTAAAATATAACTACTCTTGGGGAACTAATATCCAGATTTTCAACTCACTTATACGCTGGGAAACGGCCTTAATAACGAAATTATAACAACGAGTGGGTTTAACAACGAATCCTAAACAACTACCTGTACCTGAACCACGACCTCCTTAACCACTACTGGATCCAAACCACGACCTCCTAGACCACTACTGGACTTGAACCACGACCTCCTAAACCAATAATTAAGTAACTCAGTCTGTTTTCAATTTTGTAAAAAAGATAAAGATATTATTTTTTTTAAATTGATTTCTACATTTCCTTATTTTAATTATGCTGCCGTTATAATAGACTTTGTTTTAATTTACCTTGTGAGGCCAGTAGATGGCACTGTAAGTTTGTTTTTCACTGATGAGATGTTGACCTGTGCTCGAAGCGACTGTACTCTGTGAAATGCTCACTAAATGGTGGTAGGCCGTTTTTTATGTTTTATTCGAGTCAATTCTTATTGAAAATGAAAATATGTTCTGGAATCCGATTTTTAAAATTTTTTACTTTACTGTGAGAACTTTGGGGTCTATTACGATGGCGGGCGGACTTTGTCCGCCCGCCACCGTAACGGTACACGGGACCGACCGCCAGAGGTGCATATTTAACATTGTCGCGGGCGGTGCTGTAAGCAGCACCCGCCACAATGTTAAAAAGGCATGTTGTGCATTGGCATGCACAACGTGACAGGCACCGCGCGGTGCCTGCCACCTTGTGTATGCCAATGAAGGGGGGTACCATAGGTACCCCCCAAGTGCAGCCCCCCACCCCTCCGGGGGCCCGTAACGGGCCCCCAAAGCAATTCCCGCATGCCTTTCCATTGCGGCATCGCCGCAATGGAAAGGCCTTTGTAATTGCACATCCTAATATGGATGGCGGTGCCTGCAAGGCACCGCCACCATATTGAGGTCCTTTTCCGCCCGGCCGGGGATCCGACCGGCGGGCGGTGTCCCCACCATACTAATATGGCGGGGGGTGAAACGGGAGCATCTGGCGGGCGGATCGCCACCGCCGGGCCGGAGGCGGCGATCCGCCCGATATCATAATGGGCCCCTTTGTTTTTTTTATAAACGCTTTAAATAGTGCATTTTGTGTAATTTTTCCGTTTGTCATACAGCCATTTTAGTTAGCATTCTAGTGTGTCCATACTATAAAAACAGATGTTGGACTTATATTTCACAGTTTTCTACCGTCCATTACTGTCTCTTTGTAAGCTCGTCTGTATTTTTTATAAACGATTATTTGATTGCAAATTTCAAAATTTTTTACTAAAAATAGTTTTCAATAGAAGTGTTGTTTGATTTAATTACATTTTTTTTTCGTGTTTCAATCGTGCATTGTTTTGAACGTAGTGGTAGATTCCGGTTATATGGCAATAGATTCATTTTCGTGGTTCAGTAAGTCGTTGTTAAATACATAGTGGTGAGGCTTTTTTCATTGTTTAGCCTTCGTGGTTTAGGCACTCGTTATTTAAGTGGTAGTTGTTTAATCATACATTCACAGAAACATTCAAAGCATACCACTCCACCAGTCTTTGAAAGTGAAAACAAAAGCAAATACATATAAAATCCAAATTAAATTTTATAATATTGAAAAAAGTCCATAAATTTGTATACAAGATCACATTAAAACAATACAAACAATACCCTTAATAATTTCACACAGTGTTAAAAACATCAAAGGGAGACACAATATAAGACATATATATTTGATGCTTGTCACTGTTGGGTCAAATTCGAGGAACAAAGGGGTCGATTACGATGGCGGTCGGAAAAGCATTCCGACCGCCGTGGTAGCGGAAAATAACCGTACGCATGTACCGTGGAAAAAGCGGCGGTCAGATTGGGATGCCCCGCCAGAAAAATCCTACAGCGGTGGTCGGATTCCACAAAACTCCGCCGGGAAGCTCCGGAGAAGCTAAAAATCCTACTGCGGCGGACGGAATTGCTTCAGAAAGACCCAAAACCGCCGATCGACCAGCGGAATAACCGCAAGTGAAATTATGATACGAAGGCGGTGCCAGCGGAACGATCAGTTGTTCCCGACCACCGCGATCGCGCAAAATGAAGAATGGGAGGGACGGAGGAAGAACCATTGCATTCAGACCGTGCCGGTCGAGCGGAAAGAGGAATGGCAGTTGAAAGCAACCACACAACAAGGCTACCAAGTGTGGCTGTTGTCTGGTGCAGCCTCCAAAAACATCTGACACACCCCAATGACACATCCCCATGGCAAGAAAAAAATACAAATCCCAGGTCAACCCAGATAACACACCTGACATGTATCCTCCACATTGACCCACCCACATAGCTGAGTACAAAACCAACCCCTTCCCTGCCCAGAATCCTTTGCACAACTCCAGAACTGAAGGGCCCAACCCCACAGCACAAAGGAGAGGCAAATCAGCACACATCACACCATCACAACCACACACACACCACACACATCACCACCACCACCTTCACACCTGCACTTTTCACCCATTTGCACATCACACACCACACACCATGGCACAGAAGAAGATGCCCAAATTCACTGACAATGAGTTGTCAGTGATGGTAGATGAGATAATCAGAGTAGAACCACATTTGTTTGGAAGCATGGTCCAACAGACACCAGTAGCCAGAAAAAATCAAATGTGGGAAAGGATAGTAAACAAAGTCAATGCAGTAGGGACCACCCCGCACACCCTGCGTGATATCAAGAGGAGGTGGCATGACCTCAAGAGCAGGGTGAAAGAGCGTGCCAACAAGAACCATGAGCTGGCTCAGAGGACTGGCGGTGGCCCTCCCATTCCACCACTAACATTCACCGAATGGGAGGAGAAGGTGCTTGCCATACTGCATCCAGAGAGTCTCACAGGAATACTCGGGGGAGTGGAGGCTGGTAAGTACCAACAAATGTCTCCCATTACACTGCTATGTACTGTCTTGCACAACTAGAAAGCTACACTTCCTAGACACAAATGCACTTACATACAACACACTCTCCCCAACACATGTCTCACATATCTAACATTTCCTCCCTCTGAATCACCTCAAAGGTAGCTAGCAATATTCCCATGGGGGCATGTGAACAGGCAGCCAGCACTCCAACTCCCACCAGGCCACCTTGTCCCACAGCTGAGCAGGATGGAACACTCCCCACACCCAAAACCATGTGGCAGCCATTTCATTGCTTCCCTCAAACTTACAGGTAGGTAGCCATCTTAACAGGGAGGGGGGTTAGTGTACAGGCAGCCAACACCACAACTCCCACCAGGCCCCCTTGTCCCACAGCTGAGCAGGATGGAACACTCCCCCCACCCAGAACCATGTGGCAGCCATTGCATTGTTCACCTTCACCTTACAGGTAGGTAGCCATCTTAACAGGGAGGGGTGTTTGTGGGTGGGAAGCCAGCACTCCAATTCCCACCAGGCCCCCTTGTCCCACAGCTGAGCAGGATGGAGCACTCCCCCCACCCAGAACCATGTGGCAGCCATTTCATTGCTTCCCTCAAACTTACAGGTAGGTAGCCATCTTAACAGGGAGGGGGGTTAGTGTACAGGCAGCCAGCACTCCAACTCCCACCAGGCCCCTTTGTCCCACAGCTGAGCAGGATGGAACACTCCCCACACCCACAACCATGTGGCAGCCATTGTATTGCTCACCTTCACCTTACAGGTAGGTAGCCATCTTAATAGGGAGGGGTGTTTGTGGGTAGGAAGCCAGCACTCCAACTCCCACCAGGCCCCCTTGTCCCACAGCTGAGCTGGATGGTACACTCCTCCCACTCATAACCATGTGGCAGCTATTTTCCTCCACTGTGTCACCGAACAGGTAGGTAGTCAGTGCATGCACCCTGCCATCCTTCTCAAAATGCATGGAGCCATATGACCACACCAGCCCTCACATGTCAGCCAACTTGGCATAGACCCAAAAGCCACTTCCAGTGTGCACACAGCTAAGCGCATGTAACTGTCACAGAAATAAAACTTTGACTCACCAAGTCACATGTGAAAGAAATTCAGGGCCCAATCATGCACAGCACAGAATGCAATGTGTAAGTGCCATGGTGTCAGAGCATGAAGGCCCATATGAACACAAAACACGCATGGTCAATCTGACAAACAAAGTAAAGTACCTAATATGAAAAAGGTATGTATAACATTACAATGGCTAGTTCTTGCTTCGCTGAAATGGATTCCATGAAGAGTAAACCAAAAACACGCATCATCAAAAGTTGATGTGCCTCAAGTTGGTAGATGATGACATGTCTCTGTAATCACACAATCTGTACGTGGCACATGGCTTCAATTTACATGTCACACCATGGACAAGTAATGTATGTACCTCAACATCATGTCATGATGCTCATTATTTTTCAGCCATACCAAGTGATTGCAAAGTAAAGTGTTTGGTATATCAAATGTAACATCCAAAAGTCCAACACCAAGCTTGTGGAGTGCACTTCAATGACCATTTAACCTCTGTTCAACAGGAGATCCACAAGCAACTGCAGCAGAAAACTCCACCAACCTGCAGAGCCAGTCTCCACCCCCGGAACGTGAACTCTCGGATGCAGACTCCCTATGTTTCTCGGATGAGGAGCAACAACCTGGCCCCTCAGGACTGCCAGGGCGCACCACGTCTCAGGCCCTCATTGTCCCCACCACCACCACAGCAACAACAACAGTGCTGACCCCTGCTACAACGACCTGTGCGGCAGCCACCACCACCATCACCACTGCTGCCTGCAACACTCTCCCTGCCTCCGTGGTTACCAACACCACAACACAATCAGAGGATGCCAGGGAGAGTGTGCCGGTGCGTCGAGTCCCAACGCCACAGGTCCGTGTCAGCAGGGCAGGTGGGAGGGTAACAGGGGGACAGATACAGGAGGACACTGAGACCGAAGCCGTGGCCACCATCGCAAGAGTCCTTGGGGCATATGAACAGAACCAGGGACAGATGGGCCAGGTTGTGGAAGAAGTGTGTGAGCTCCGCCTGCTGCTGAGGTCCATGGACACACGTATGGGCCAACTTGTGGACCTCATGGGCCAGCTATTGGGTGTTCTGAGGGACAGACATGCGGCCCAAATGACGGCTCAACCCCCCTCCAGTGGCCTGCCTGCTGATATTCCCACCACCTCAGCTGCGGCCAGAGAGAGGGGTGAGCTGCAACAAAATGACTCCTCAGACACCGCTGAGCCTGCAGCAGAGGCCCCCCCTGCAAAACGCAGGAGGGACGTCCGAGAAACATCAGGGGAGGATCACGTGGCAATGCACCATCCAAACGCAAGTCGCTGAGCCAGCCATGATGGCACTTGTGTTCCCCTTGACATTGACTTTGTTGACTATCCTTACCCACATTGCCATGTTATTGGTAGGAGTCTGTTGGACTGTGTGACTACATCAATGTGGTGACTACTCTATTTGTCTCATTTACCATCACTGACAACTCATAAAATCACTTTGCACAATTTTGAAAATAATCACTTCTCTCTCACAAATACTTATTGTAAATAAACCCTCTTTACACACCTATGTCTTTGTGTCAGTTCCATGTTTTTCACATTATGTACAATGTCAACTCAGATTCCAATGCATCACAAGCTCTGATTGTGACGAGGCATTGATAGGGTGAAGGAACCTAGAAAGACACAAGAGAATGACATTTACTTGTCAGGTGATGCCATTACAGCTAAAACACACCACTAGTCATCAACGTACAAAAACCAGCACACATAACAATGAGCAACAACATCAACATAGACATGATGTACGGGGAAAACAATACCCTGTGCCACACACATCAGCCATTAGCACAGAGCCAACAACAGCCAGCAGTCAAAAAGATCATCTATGCCTTGCCACTACCATCAAAGCCAACAAACAATGTCACTGTTGTACAATGTCACTTACACTCAAGGGAAGTAGTTGTCGATGAGCTGTTGACGCAGGTCAACACCTTCCTCCTCTCCACTATCGTCGTCACTGGGCATGTGTGGATTTGCAGGGGGGGGGGCATCTGCTGCTCATCATCGTCCAGGAGCAGGGGGATCTCTTTGCGCAAGGCCAGGTTGTGGAGCATGCAACTATGACCAAACACACCTTTTGGGGAGAGTAGAGTAGTGCACCTCCACTCTTGTCCAGACACCGAAATCTAGACTTCAGAAGCCCAAAAGTACGCTCCACCACACAACGTGTCCTCCCATGTGCATCATTGTAGCGGACTTCACCCGGGGTCCTTGGATTCCTCAGTGGGCTCAGCAACCAAGGCCGGTTGGGATACGCAGAGTCACCTAGGTGTGAGATACACAGAGCAATTTTGTAATATAAACAGTAGCTGAGAACAGCATGTCACACATACAGCACACTACTTGACTCTGCGTACTCACCAACAAGCCACGCACGCTCCGGATGCAGATTTGCCATCAATTGTGGGATGATGCTGCTACGCAGTATGTAGGAGTCATGTGCAGAACAGGGGAATTTGGCACACACATGGGAGATAATCATATCCGCTTGGCATACCACTTGCACATTAATGGAATGGAAGCTCCTTCCTGTTCCGGTAGATGTGCTCACTTGCCTGTGGTGGAACTAGGCCAACACGTGTGCAGTCAATGGCTCCAACCACATTAGGTATGTGTCCAAGATCATAAAAATCACCCTTCACATCTGCCAATTCATGTCTCCTTGGAAAGTGGATGTAGCGGTCCTTGTAGGTCAACAATGCGGACAGGACATCACGTAGCACCATGCTGAACATAGCTTGAGACATTCCACCGGAAATTGCCACCGTGTACTGAAACGGACCAGTTGCAAAGAAATGCAGGGCCGCCATCACCTTAACTGTTGGTGTCAAAGCAGTTGGATAGGTTCTGTGAGGCCTCAGATGGGGCTCCAACTGATCACATAGGTCTTGAAGGGTAAGGCGATCCAGACGGAATTTCGTTATGATGTCCTCATCCTACATGTTCGCCAGCACTGGGAACGGACGATGCACATTTGGTCGTCTCCTACATAATATGAAAGAGGACACATGCCAATTTAATTCCCCTATGAGATGTGTCAGACATCTTACATCTTGACTGACACAGTGCAAACAATGACTTGACTGTAGCAACAGCTTAATGCACAAGTCACATGCAGAGACACCTTGATCTCATGTAGTCGTACATGTGGTCAGTATGTACATACTGACTACTTACAAAACAGAATCTGACTATGTGAATGGTGAATGGTACACTCCTACATCTTGTGTCACCAGCCCTGGGAGTAGGTGACACAGCACATGTTGGATACAGCAACACTGCTGACTTCTACATAGCTGCTGTACCTGCCACACCTTCTTGCTTAAGTCGCACAGAGCACAACTTTTCTACACAATGAGCACAGTGTGTGAAAGCTGATCAACTATCAAAATGAATACAGCAATGTACCCAGTGAAATAGGCACAATATGTTGTCAGTCCATCATTACTGTGGGTTGATTAGCCATCTCACACATTGACATGTTCACATATATGAGACTCCATTACACACCAAATCTGTGTACATGCACACAGATATCATATGTGACATGTGAGGAAGTACATGCCAATGCATGTAATCATGTGCACTGACATGGCATGTGTAGGCATCAGTGAGTTGAATGTCACACTGGCATTTAATTTTGCCAACAGGTGCCAGAATACATTGTAAAGGTATAGTGTTCAATTATGAAAATTGCCTTTTGCCATTGCTAGAGCACAATGTGTCCATAGGTGCGGTATGCCACCACGATCACGGTTATTGGCCACAATTGAAAAATGCCAAATAGCGGTAGAGACCGCCTGGGCCCTGCAGTGTGCCACCGCCAATGCCAATGCCAATGCCATTGCAGCCAATGGGAACCGCGATCGCGGTAGTGCAACACAATTTTTAAACCCGCAGTAGGCATGCTCCGCTACTGCGGGCCCGGTCATTGGGTACAATTGAAAGATGCAGGATTGCGGTAGTGACCGCCTGGACCCCGCAGTGTGCCACCGCCAATGCCATTGCAGCCAATGGGAACCGCGATCGTGGTAGTGCAATAGAATTTTGAAACCCGCGGTAGGCGTGCTCCGCTACCGCGGGCCCGGTCATTGGGTACAATTGAAAGATACAGGATTGCAGTAGTGGCCGCCTGGACCCCGTGGTGTGACATCGCCAATGCCAATGCCATTGCAGCCAATGGGAACCGCAATCGCGGTAGTGCAATACAATTTTGAAACCCGCGGTAGGCGTGCTCCGCTACCGCGGGCCTGGTCATTGGGTACAATTGAAAGATGCAGGATTGCGGTAGTGACCGCCTGGCCCCCGCGGTGTGACACCACCTATGCCAATGCCATTGCAGCCAATGGGAACCGTGATCGTGGTAGTGCAATACAATTTTGAAACTCGCGGTAGGCGTGCTCCGCTACCGCGGGACTGGTTATTGGGTACAATTGAAAGATGCAGGATTGCGGTAGTGACCGCCTGGCCCCCACGGTGTGACACCACCTATGCCAATGCCATTGCAGCCAATGGGAACCGCGATCGCGGTAGTGCAATACAATTTTGAAACTCGCGGTAGGCGTGCTCCGCTACCGCGGGACTGGTTATTGGATACAATTGAAAAAATGCAAACCAGGCAGACCAATTGCAGCAGCAGGGTACCAATAAAACAACCCAGGGGCCTATAAATGTCTGTGAGAGAGCCACACATTTCACTTGCATCCAGACACTGCTGCCTGCCATTCTTCACCAACAACTGCTGCTGTTCCTGTATTCTGGACCCAGTGATGGCGAGAACTGAGAACATCAGGGCCCGTCCCTCCACCACAGAGGAGCTGGAGGTCCTGGTGGACGAGGTCCTTGCACAGTATGGGAGGCTATATGGTGCGCCAGATGTACTGATAAATGTCGGAGTAAAGTTTTGAGAGTGCTCAGAATGCTCACATGATGTTGCTCTGCAGTAGTATGTGCCTGTGAGTGCAAGTCAATGTGCATGCATCCATATTTTGCATATAGCATGCTCCATCCATGGCCTTTTAAGAATTGCATTTGAGTATGTGGGGAGGATGGCAACATGGACACTTATACAGCTCTTCTTAAGCAAAAATAAACACACGTTGGTCTGAGACTGGGTAATGTAAATGTGTGATACACTGCCTAGCATGCTGACTTCATTTCAATCGTGTGGGTAGCCTTATTTCCACAGATCCATGACTGCATTGAAGGATGTGAGTGACATGCAGTGGTTTTGCAGCCATACAGTTACACTGCTGGTTTGAGACACTCGAATTCAGAACAAACATTGCCTGTGCTATGTGATGTCATAGTCCATTACGTCTTCACATGCTCATTTGTGACATTACAAATGTATTTTGTACAGAGGGTACTGAATGATGTGTGTACAGTTTTAAAATTGCCCCTCTGGTGATGTGTGCATTATGCACAAGAGTAGAGTGCCTTAGTGTAACACTCTTGGTGGTAAATCACCTATGACACATCAGATTAATGTGATTTGGAGATGTCATCCTTCTATTGATTCCATGATGTGTTCAGTCTCGCATGTGTAGGCACTGTTTGCCCTCTCATATTGTACATGCATGTGATTTCTCAGATGGCCCACGTTTAACCTCAGTGTGAGTCCCTCTGGCCTGCACAGAAACTGCCCAATGTGACCAGGACCCATCACTAAATGGACTGAGTGAAACATATGTGTTGTCCACCACCCTATTTCTCAATGAGCTATCTTAGGCCTGAGGATTGCACAAGACAGGACTACACCTTGTGAGAAGAGTGTGAGAAGGTAAGATCATGGCCCTAAATGTGACCACCATGACACATGCAGCCATGCACTGCTCAAGGACATTGAGTGGTGTGTAGTGTTGGACACAGTGAGTCTGCCACAACACATTGTTTCCAATGTATTGTATGTCATGCTCACTCACATACTGCATCACAGATGAGGGCCATTTTCACATTGGTTGCTGTGCTGTACTCTGCATGTGTATGAGATGGCCATGTACTGTGTCCATCATAATACATGTATAATTTTCTATGAGATTATTCAATCGAAGTGTACTACGTGCCATGCTGTATGGCCTCTGCTCAACCTTTATGTATTAGTGTGCTATATATTTTCATGCTCCTGTACTGACACACGTTGGTACACAACACAGTGTCACTGAAACCTCCTCTTCTTGTCTCCCATGCCTGCAGCTTAAGGTACATCAGCGTAAGGCGATATGGAGGGCCATTGCACGCAAGGTGCGGGTTCTGGGTGTCTCCAACCGACGGCATACACACTGTCACAAGAGGTGGGATGACATCTGCCGGCTGAGCAAAAACATGGCAGAGATGACACTAGGGGTGCTCCCTTGGAGTGGCAGGTTGGCGCGCAGGAGCATGATACCACTAATGGCCTGCATCTTGGCAGTGACACAGCCAGAGCTGGATGGACGCTTGAGGGCCCATCAGCAGCAAGTTGGGGGTGAGTATTGTGCGAAGTGTGACTTTGGGTGTGAGTGACTGCATGAATCCTAACCGTGAGCCAGTGCGAAGCTCTGTGATGTCTGTAGTGTGATGCAATGGCTTATAAGTGGCATCAGTGTTGAGTGCAGCTGTTCTGCATTTGTCCAACATGTGATTTCTCATGTGTTTAAAACCATGACCCTTGTCATTGACAGATGAGATGTGGCCTAGTGACATATGCTGCAGTATCAGTGTCATAGACATCACCTGGCAGTGAACAGCAGTGAGCATCATGTTAGTGTGCATTCATAGATGTGTGCTGTGCACAACAGGTAAATTGTGACATCTACACAGCTGACACCAATGTACAACTGTAGTTGTGCTTCGAAGCACAACATGGTGGATATCAGGAGCTTGTAGCCATTGCAAAAGGACATTTTGGAGTTTGTATCTGTGGTGTTCACTTAGAGAGACTCCATTTGTGACAGAGACAACATGGTTTGATGTATAGCTATCTCACCTCAGGCACGTAGGTATGATTACAGACAATAGTATGTGTTGTTACAGGGAGGCACAGGGCCAGCTCTTTGGCGGTGTCAATGCCACAAGGAGCATTACTATCAACTATGCATGTTTCCATGCATCATCTGATGATTGCATGAATGTAGCACATGCTGAATGTACATGGAGGAGTTCAACATGGGAGTATCATTTTAACGTTTTGTGCTTTGCTTGCATATGATGTTTGTGAGTATGCCACTATACTGAACTTATGTCTCTGTCTCTTGCAGCATCTACCGAGGGCAGGGAAGGATGGGGGACCGACACCAGTGTGGAAGATACTGGCACGACTGCTACACATGAGTTCACTGACACTGAGGGGACCAGCGCCTCGGAGGGGGACAGGAGTGCCCTGGATGAATCACGCCCAGAAACCCCAACCTCCACATCTTCAGACTCCAACGGTGACTCCTCGATGTTGGCGGGCACAGGAAGTTCCGGATCTGCCTCTTCTTCCGCCACACCTCGTCCACTGCCCACCCTCCCGGATGCTCCCACAAGTGCTGTCCGTGCACGCAGCCCTAGGAAGGGTAGAGTTTCCTTCCCCCCAGGCACCACTGCCCCTGCCCCTGTCTCACCTGCTGCCCTCAGTTTGGAGGCAGTAGACCTTTTGCGCCAGCTGTGTGTGGGTCAGACTGCTCTCCTGAATGCCTTCCAGGATCATGACAAGAAGTTGGCACAGGTAGTTGCATTCATGGAGGGCATTCATTCTGACGTGGGTGGCCTACACCGAACTGTCCAGTCTTTGTCCTCCACAGTGACGGCAGCCATTCAGCAGTCACAAGCTCCCAGTCCAGCTCCTGTCCCTTCACCAACCACCCTGCCAGTGGCACCACCTGACGAGAGTGCTCACACGCCAGAGCCTTCAGGCACCAAGTCCTCCACACGCAGCACACAACAGCAGCACTCTAAGCGTACCAGACCACAGACACCATCACCACAACACAAAACGGGCACACATGAGCGCAAAACCAAAAGCCCATCACGTGACACTCAGGGGCATCAGGCCAAAATGCAGGCATCAACATCACATTCATCAAAATCACCACCATCCAAGGGCACTCCCATCCCCACACCTGCTCCCAAAGACCCACAAACACTTGCCCTGTCTGCTGTGAACCTGGTGCCTGCAACGACTAAGCCCAAACACATTTCAAAGGCAGATTCACCCAAAACGTCAACTCCCACCCACACCCCTGTGAAGCAGGGAGAAGAGAGCAAAGTGGGGGGTTTACCTCGACAACAGGGGATGCAGGGGAAGAGGCAAGGCCATCCCAAGGGTACCACCAGGTCCAGCAAATCCCCACGGGGAGAGCCACCTGCACCTGATACACCTTTGGTGGAGAGTGAGGCTGTTGTGCCCACCTCACTTCCCACTCTGGCCAAGACACTTGTGGGCTATCGGATCCCCAAACAGTTGAGACCCAGCCCTCAACATTCACCCTCAAACACTGTGCCTCCACGCAGCATGTCTCCACCTCCCCGTGCCACCACTCCACCAGGTCCAAGCAGCCCTCAGGCTCCCACAGCCACAGATGCCTCTACCTCAGCCGGTTCTCTCTCTCCCCGGTCCAGTCCTCAAACTGGCCCCGACAATCAGCCCCCTCCCAGTTCAACTTGAAGCCAATTTTCAAGCCAAGTCCTCCTCCCCACACCATTTCTCCCACAGCGGTGCCTGGACTGCCCATATGTAGCCCCTGGGCTGTGGTGAGTCCCATGGCAGTGAACGGTGTTACCCATTTGATGTGCAAGTTCTAAAGCACACAGGTGCGGACTAGAAATATGGACTGGCCAATGGCCTTGCTGTTTGGTACTTTTGATGCCCATTTCCTGTGCAGTTTCTCATGCACACATGTGCGGACTAGAAATATGGACTGGCCAACGGCCTTGCTGTTTGGTACTTTTGATGCCCATTTCCTGTGCAGTTTCTCATGCACACATATGCTGACTAGAAATATGGACTGGCCAATGGCCTTGCTGTTTTGTACTTTTGATGCCCATTTCTTGTGCAGTTTATCATGCACACATGTGCATACTGGGAATTTTAACTGGCCAATGGCCTTGATGTTTCGCACTTTTGATGCCTATCCGGATATTATGTTATAAAGACTGTTACTCATGTTGTCTGCTTTGTCGCTGCCCTTGCTAAATTAAAGTGTAATGTATGGGTATATGTTCCTATGACACATGCTCTGTATGCCACTTTCACATTGGCAATTACTTGATTTACTTTTTCAGTGGTTGCCAGAGGTGACAGGCACTTTTGTTCTTCTTAACTCTGAGGCTTGAGGGTGCAATGATGGTTGTTTGTGATGATCTACTCTTATCCTAATCATTCTATAGTCAGGTTGGCTAAATTGAACACATGTCATATTAGGATGCACTACCACAACAGAGGTGAATTCTATCCACAGGATAACTTGCTGGGTGGACAGGGTCCATCATATCTGTGTGATCTTTCTTGATGTGTGAACATCAGTGTTGGTGTGTAGTCATCTTGTGTAGGCCTGTCTTCATAGTCACATGGGTACATTGGAATGTGTGCACTTGAGTAGTCATACGGTGTGATTGGCCTGTCATTGTCAGTAGTGTGGAGGTTTATGTGCCCCTGCACATGCCCCCTACAAACATGTATGATCCAGGTAATGAGTGCCTGTTTGTTTACATTATCAGACATGTGCTTCAGATTGTGGGAACATGTAGGAGTTGTAGGTTGAGCACTGTGCAGTGTGTCGGTGTGTCCTTGCACTCCTGGTTGACACCTACTTGTTGTTGCTGTCAGTTGTGAGTATGCAGTGTGTGTCACTGCAAAGTCTTTGTTGTGTTTTGTTGATCAGCCATGGGTCTTGTTTAAGTTTGTGCTCACTGTGCAGATCTGCTCAGCCACATTGACATCATATGTGGGTTATCTCATACATTGCTGTCACTTGACACATTTTTGGGACAAGTATAGTATGTGGTATGAAGAGTCATACCATCCCCTATAGGTGCTTCTGATGCCTACACATTGTGAGTTACTCCTCTATGTGTTTTTGCACTGTACACTCCTGACCAGTCCAATACTGATGTACACACCACTACAGTCTCATGTCTTCCACCCCATGCCTTGCCAGTGTGTGACCCTCCCCACCACTTCATGGTGTGACACTATACTGTGGGAGGCTGATCTGTGTACAGGACCAATGTGCCACTCAGGACTGTTTCACAATTAGTTTGTGGTATTTTCTTCTACTTGATTGCAGTCATGGTTGCTCATGTGCAGTGCATATGTTTGAGCAGCACAGTCCTCTAGTTATGTTGTATGCATCTAGGTTTTCCTGAGTTGTGCAGCTGTGGGTAATGGCTAAGCTGTATGCCTGTTTGCTGAGGTACTGCTACCCTTCCTGAGTGTGATGTGATCTGTGTGCTGTGATGAGTTTTGGTGTGGAAGTTCATGGTGGAGCACTCAGATATGTGTGATACTGGTTTTGTTGGTGTTCACACACTGCTTACTGTGCATGCACTGCTGTCAGTGTATGTTGCCTTGTACTTGCCTGGTGTGCATCCCCTGTTGTCCAGCTGAGTTGGCTATGTGATGAATTGGTATGTGCATATGTTGTGTTTTTGTTGTTGATGGATGCTGTGTTTGGCCTGTGTTGGCTCTTTCTACTGACAGGTGCATGTGTGTGTGATGTTCTATTTGCATGACATTGTGTGAGAGTGGTTTGTGCATTGTAATACATTCTGATGTGTGTTGAATAGTGTGCATTTGTTGTGTGAATGTCACATGCAGCAATGTGGATTGTTCTTCATGAGGTTCTTTTGAGTGCACATTTGTGCTATGTCCTCCTATATTTGACCTGTCACTTGTCAGGAGTGTGCATGTGCATGCTTGTGCTACACATTGACACCATGCTCACTTGATAACTGGTGTGGTGTCTATGTCTGTGTTAGCTGATTTATCATATTGATCACAGTTAGTGTTCATGATTGACATGATTGACATTTGATAATGCAATTTTTGATAGGGTTGGGGTATGGTGTCTGTGCATTTGTCCAGAGTGAAATGTTGTGTATTCCTGTTATGTCTAGGTCACATTGCCTATCCACTGTTTGCCTGCACATGGCTGAGCTTGTTGTACTTCTTTGGATGTTGTTTGTGAGATTTGTGTTTGGCTATTGGTTTTTGATCAGCATTGTTTCAGACATCCCTGAGTGTGATTCTGACATTTGTAGATACACACCAGGGTGTGTGATTGGTTGTCAGGAAACTCACAGGACCTTATTTGCACCTTTATGTGTGTTTCTCACAGGTGTTGAGTGTTGCAGATGTGAGATGGGTAGATGATGCGTATGTGTGAAGGTCCTACTTGGGTTGGGCAGTCAGGGAGTGTGACAATGAGCCATGTGTGCTGTGCTGGTGGCATACACATGTCAAGGTAGTTGACACAGATGTGGGGCTGGTCACTGTATGGCTTCTGACACTTCCTATCATTCCTGTGCCTATGCATAGCTTGCATTGCTGTATCCCAGAGATATTGCACAGATGTCACTTTATTTAAAAGTCCAATCACTGTGCCACCCATGTCTGATTTGATGGCCTAAGGGTAGTGTGATATGTTGCTCCTCTTGCATGTCATGTACAAATGCTATGTGTCTTGCTCCATGGTTTTCCAGCACTGCGCTCTCCACTTTGGGCTAGTCCATTTATTGTCATACATTGCTGCTGACCTATGGTATGTGTATGTGGCAGAGTTTCAGTGTGGGATCTGTGTGAGGGACTTGACATGCAGTGTGTACAGTTCAGTGGTTGTTCATATGCAGAGTGACTCTTCATTTCTGCCCACACTGCCCATGCCTGGCGCCGGCCCTGCCTACTACATTGTGCGCAGGTTTTACCGCGTCTTCACTGCTGCGGTGACATGACCGGGACATTGCAGTGTTTCTATGTTGATGGGTGACCCCGATGCGGAGGTGTCAATTTCTGACAAGCAGAACATGTGTGGGTACACTGGGGGATATGTTCCTGTCTCCACCAGAGTGTCTGATGTAGACAGGAACCGTATTTCAGCACAAGAGTTGTGTGTTGTGGTTGATTTGATTTGATTTGTACATTTATAAAGCGCACAACTGCCAGAGGGCATCTAGGCGCTAGTAACTGGCGGTTCGGCAAGGTTCCAAGAGATATAACTGCGAGGTTAGTTGATAAAAAACCAGGTTTTTAATGCCTTCCTGAAGGCTAGCAGAGTTGGGCTGTTCTTTATGCCAAATGGAAGCATGTTCCAAGTTTTAACAGTACCAACCAGAAAACTTCTTCCACACCAGCTCGATCTTTTAAACCTGGGAGTTTGTAAGAGTTTACAGTGAGCGGATCTTAAGTTTCTTGATGGTAAATACCACTTCAAATGATTCTTCAGGTAGTTAGGACCAAGACCATGCAGTGCCTTAAACGCTAGGCATTGGGATTTGAACTTGATCCTCTTGTCCACTGGTAGCCAGTGCAAGGTTCTCAATTTGTGAGAAACTGGCTGAAATTTTGGGATGTCCAGCAACAATCGGGCTGCTGCATTCTGAAGTTGCTGCAATTTTTGCAGGTGTTGTCCTTGGATGCCTACATACAATGCATTACCGTAGTCTAATCTGGACAAGGCCAATGCTGTCACCAGAAGTTTTAATGTGTCCTGTGGAATAAAGGGGCGAACTTTCCTTATCATCTTTAAAATGAAGAAGATTGATGAAGTGAGGGCACTGATCTGGTTTTTAAAAGTAAGCTTATCATCAAAGATAAAACCTAGATTTTTTGCCTTGTGCACAGGGACCGGAAGGTCTCCCAGACCAGATGGCCACCATCTTTGCGACCAGAAAGAGGTATCTGAACCCAACAAGAGAACCTCGGTCTTTTCGCCATTCAATTTCAGGCATTTGGAGCATATCCATTGGTTGACATGTGTCATGCAAAGATTAAAACGATCGGCTGTCTCTTCTATGTTACTAGAAACAGGTACTACTAACTGAGTATCATCAGCGTAGGATACAACTGAAAAGCCAAACTGCCTGATGAGTCTGGCCAGCGGGGAAACGTATAGATTAAACAAGGTGGGGCTCAAACTCGAGCCCTGCAGAACCCCGCAAGGGAGAGAAAACTGTTCGGAAGAAAAAGCCCCAACCTCTACATATTGTGCCCTATCAGAGAGGAAAGATGTCAACAGCTTAAGGGCATTGCCTCTGATTCCTAATTCTGACATGGCTCACCGTGTCGAAGGCCGCCGATAGATCTAATAAGATCAGTGCGGCCCTTCCCCCAGCGTCCAAGATGGATCTCAATTCTTCTGCTGCCATAACCAGCGCTGTCTCTGTGCTATGGCCCTCCCGAAACCCATATTGAGAAGAGTCCAAGCTATCCGTGGAGGAGATAAATGTTGTTAGTTGTTTGTTAAGTATTTTCTCCAGTACCTTGGCTGGGAAGGGTATTCTCGAGATGGGCCTATAGCTACTGGGGTTGGCTGGGTCGAGGTCAGGTTTCTTCAGAAGAGGAAGAATAGAGTCCATTTTCCAGGCCTCAGGAAAGATGCCTAAGCAGATAATTTCGTTAAAAACGGCCCCCAATTGTTCACTGACAATTTCAGGAACAAGATGTAGTATTTTCGGAGGACATAGGTCGAGTGGCGCCCCCGATTTGGAGGTCTTAACTACTTGGATGATCTGCTCAGTGTGAGGGGAAAGAAACGAAGTGAGCAAAATTGGAGGAGGGGGTAGGGTATCTGCTAGAGGCTCCACAGTTGTGGTACTGCCATAGTCACTCAGGGCCAGATGTATCAAGCTAAATTGCGATCGCAAACGCTGAAATTTGCAGCGTCTGGATTGCTTATGGAAGTTAGCTCTTTGACTCGGTTTCAGAGCCGCAGACTGCAGAAGAACATAGAGGATGCAGCCCGGGTAACATTTATTTCATTTAAAATGTTAGTGCAATGCATGCTAGTGATTTAGTGTGTGTTGATATTGCATGCACGTTTTATTTTTGTCTTTTGGGAAATAGTGGGGCACTTCTCTCGCTCCTCCACCTTCAAATGTTACCAGACACCCCTGGTAAAGCAGATAGCAAAGTGGCAGTCCCTCCTGCAGCACAGCAATCAGCAGGCAGCAGCCCAACACAGCAATGCAGGTAGCAAAGTGGCAGTCCCTCCTACAGCACAGCAGCTGTTCTTTCAGGCAGAATGTCCTTGGTTTCAGCAAAGTACCGATTTGGGGGTGTCAGTAGTCCAGTAAGTATACCCAGTTGTGACTTTGAAGTAGGGGAAACTTCAAAGAGGCCTTTGAAATCACAAGGTTCCTGTCTTTCTTGTCCTTGTTCTAGACTCACTGCTGGGAGAGATATGCAGCTCTTTGTGTGGGGACATGCACAGCCCTATTCAGGTGCAAGAATCAGCTCCTGCCTCCAAAACTACCTCAGGAAGGACCATCAGCCTGGTGATGGGCCATCAGGATGCAAATATTGTAGCCCAGCTCTCTTTGTGTGACTCTCTAGAGGGAATGCACAAAGCCCAGCTGTCACCCAACTCAGACATGTATTCAGAGACAGTCAGAGGCATAGAATGGTTAAAGTAAGAAAATGCCAACTTTTCAGGCTTACAATTTAGAATCTGACTTCACCATAAGTTGTGATTCTAAATTGTGAGACACCAAACTCCCAATCTCTTTCTTTTCACAATTGGAAATTTCACTTAAAAGATGTTTTACGGGAATCCCAATGTTAACCTTTGGGAGAGATAAGTCTACCAGGACATGTAAAACTCAAAAGTGCATGCCCTACCTTTTAAATACACTGCACCCTATCCATAGGGCTGCCTAGGGGTTACCTTAGGGATGACTTATTTGTAATTAAAGGGAAGGTTTGGGGCAAGTAGGCCAACTTGCCAGCTCGAAATGGCAGTTTAAATCTGCACAGGCAGGCTCTGAAATGGCAGGCCTGAGACATGTTTCAAAGGGCTACTTCAGTGGATGGCACAATCAGTGCTGCTGGCCCACTAGTAGCATTTACGTTACTGCCCTGGCCACATGTAGTGCACTTTACTAGGGACTTATGGGTAAATTAAATATGCCAATTGTAGATAAGCCAATATTACCATATTTTAAGTGGAGAGCACATGCACTTTACCACTGGTTAACAGTGGTAAAGTGCTCAGAGTCTTAAAGCCAGCAAAAATGAATTCGGCAAAAGGGGAAGGCAAAAGATTTGGGGGTGACCCTGCAGAAAGGGCAATTTCCAAAACACATCTTTTGAATACTGTAAATTACCTACAGTCATCTGCTTTCTCCTCCCCATATTCTTAATTTTTTTAGTCTGCCTGCCATCTCCCACTAAACATGATGCTTGCTTGTTCCACTGACCTGTGAGGATTTTGTTGGCCCCTGACAAGACATAGTTTGGGGGCCCCTGTACTGAGCAAATATGAATATTATTACCTATTTACTGCCAATTGAAGCCTGCATCATGATGAACAATATTAAATTATATGTAAATCTTTAACAGGGTCGCAAAACACAGTTGAAAAAAGTATTTTCAAGACCCCAAAATCCTCATGATGAACTGGGTGGAGACAGTCGAAGATAGATGTATGGAGAGGTATTTAGACAATATATCGAAATAAGAATATCGTTGTACATCAATATCATGTTTTAAATATCGTTAGTTGAAAATATCGTGGTATTTAATATCGATGTCAAGAATATCGAATTTAGGTGCAGTATTAAATGTCGATGTCAAAAATATCGATGTAGAAAATGTCGTTGTTAAAAATATCATTTTTTCCATGTAATATGCTTAAATTTGTTTAGTTTTTTAAAAGTAATTTATTTTTTAAATTATTCTAATATTTTAATATATTTTTTTGTTAATTATTTTTTTTTTAGGAAGGGGATGTTGGGTTTATAGGGGATAAGGGCTGAGAGTGTTTTAAAATATGTATATAAAATTTTGTAAATTTAAAAAGATTTAAAAGAATGTATAATAGTTATTTTTAGGAGCACGATGTTGGGTTTGTAGGGGATACGGGTGGGGAGTGTTTTAAAATATTTATATAAAATGTAAAAAAAAAAAAAAAAAATTACATTCAAATTTATTTTTTAGGAGCCGGATGTTGGGTTCATTCGGTATAAGGGTGGGTAGTGTTTTGAAATATTTATATTAATTTGTATTTTAAATTTTAAATATTTAAACAAAATAAAAAAAATAGGAGTTGGATGTTGGGTTTATAGGGGATAAGTGTGGGGAGTATTTTAAAATATTTACATAAAATTTTGATTTTTTTAAAAAATGAATAAAATTTATATAAAAGATTTTTAGGAGTGGGATGTTGTGTTTATAGGGGATAAGGGTGGGGAGTGTTTTAAAATTGATAATTTGAAATTGTAAAAAAATAAAAAATTACAATACTTTGGGGCTTATTAGGATGGCGGGCGGATATCCACCGCCTGTCTGGCGGTGGCGACTGCCGGACCGGCGGTGGACATCCGCCTGCGATCGCAAGTCAGAAAACCGCCGGTCAGATTAGGATGGCGGTGGTGACCGCGGCGGTGGGAAATTCTGACTGCCGCTCTTCCGCCGGTTGCCATCCGCACTCCTGCCTTGCGGACGGAGAAGGACCGGGATAATGGTGGCGGTGCCATCTGGCTCCGCCGGCACGATTATGATGCCAGCGGTAGCCAGTCTTTCCTCAGTGGTCAAACCGCCATGGAAAGGCAGGCAGAGAATGTCTTCCGGGGGCCCGTTGTGGGCCCCCAATGTGTTGGGGTGGAGGGGGTGCACTGGGGGGTACCCATGGTCCCCCCCTACATTTCCCTGTACCAGGTGGCAGGCACTGTGCAGTGCCTGCCACGCAGTCCAGGGAAATGCAGGACATGCTCCTTTGGACATCGCGGCGGTGCTGCGTGCAGCAGCAACCTCTGCAATATTAAAGCCTGCGATCCGACCGCCGCAGTCGGATTTCGAGCAAGGACCATCGTAATGCGACCGGCGGTTATGTCGCGGGCCTTGCGGGCGGTCTTTTCCCGCTACCATGGCGGTCGGGGAGGTTTTCCGACTGCCATCCTAATGAGCCCCTTTGTTTTAAAAAAATGTTATTATGGGATGCTGTGTTTATTGCAGATAAGGGTGGGAGTGTTGTATAAAATTTTAGGATAAAAATTCTAAGGGGCCGATTACGATGGCGGTCGGAAAAGCATACCGACCGCCATGGTAGCGGCAAAAATCCGCCCGCATGGCCAACGGGAAAAACGCCGGATACATTATGATGAACCGGCAGAATAATCCGTCTGCGGCGGCGGAGTCAACAAAAACCGCCCGCACTCGCCGGACCAGCTGAAAATCTGACCGCAACGGCCGGATTCTCAGCGGAAAAGCCAAGAACCGCCGCCATGCACACGGAGTAACCGCCCGTGACATTATGACATCCCCGTTACCACCATGGTACCTACCTATGAATCCGACCGCCTTGTGCGCGAACAGTGATGAATCCGATAGGCGGCGGAAGGGCTGCAGCATAGCCACCGCTGCCGAGGAACCGCTGCGGAGGATCCGCAAAAAAATGGCGGACGTAGAAAAACACGAAAACAAATACAAATAATGCACACAGTGAAGTAGACCTGTCCCAATACAAACCAAAAGTGCCCAATGACAACAGCCCCAGAAATTTCAAAATAACCAATCCCAGGACAACACACACAACACACCTGACAGCAACATACCAGCTTGCCACACACCCCATAGCCGAGCATAAAACCAGCCCCTCCCTGACCACAATCCTTTGCTACACTCCACAACTGAAGGTCCCAACCCCAGAGAACAAAGGAGAGGCAAACCTGCACACATCACCACCACAACACACACACCACCTACACCACCTACAACACCCACATCACCCACACAACTGCACCACAGAACATCTGCACAGCACACACCATGGCACCACACAAAATGCCAAAATTCACTGATTCAGAGCTTGCAGTCATCTTAGATGAGATAATAAGAGTTGAACCACAACTCTATGGTAACATGGTCCAACACACCCCATTAGCCACAAGAACCCAAATGTGGGTGAGGATAGTCAATAAGGTCAATGCAGTAGGGACCACTCCCCGCAACAAGCAGGAAATACAGAAGCGGTGGCATGACCTGAAAACCGTGGTGAAGA
The DNA here is from genome assembly GCA_963921515.1 of Calotriton arnoldi. Classification (NCBI taxonomy): domain Eukaryota; kingdom Metazoa; phylum Chordata; class Amphibia; order Caudata; family Salamandridae; genus Calotriton; species Calotriton arnoldi. The sequence goes on from CAWUFW010003690.1 coordinate 670,554, forward strand.
GGTAGAGGGCGAAGAACCGTCAGCTGGCTGACGTGACTGGTGGAGGCACTCCCATCCCACCCAAACCATACAGTCCGTGGGAGGAGAATCTACATCCAGAGAGTCTTGAAGGAATCCGCGGGGGACTGGAAGCTGGTAAGTACAAACCAATGTATATCATCACATTGCCATGTACCGTCTTGCACAACTTCAAACCTACAACCCCTAGGCCAAAGGACATTTGTCTGACCCACAATACCCAAAACAGGTCACACAGATGTAACCACCACTCAACCTGATAAAGCACAAAGCTAAACAAAATCAACTGGGTTGCATGTGTACAGACAAAAAGCACTACAACACACACCAGGCCCCCTCTCCCACCCCTCAGCAGGATGGAGCACCCCACCCAGAAGCATGTGTCAGCCATTGGACGCTCCCCCACCACCTAACAGGTAGGTAGCCATCTTCACAGGGATGGGGAATGTGTATCTGGAGGCAGCACAACCACTCCCAACAGGCCCCCTCTTCCACCCCTCAGCAGGATGGAGCACCCCACCCAGAAGCATGTGTCAGCCATTGAACGCTCCCCCACCACCTAACAGGTAGGTAGCCATCTTCACAGGGATGGGGAATGTGTATCTGGAGGCAGCACAACCACTCCCAACAGGCCCCCCTCTCCCACCCCTCAGCAGGATGGAGCACCCCACCCAGAAGCATACTGTGTTAACAACATTTATGTGTGCCTAGGTTTCTGTTTTGCTTGTTTAGTGAAGGTTTTTTACCTACACAAAATTGGGGGGTTACAGAGTTCATCCCCTCTCCTAGCTGCACCATACGGATTATACCTTAAGTTTAAATTTGTGCGTATATAGGGCAGAGCGCCTAGGATCTTTCCCTGATTACGAAAACCCTTCCTCTAGAGTTTCATTGTATGTCACAGGGTAGGCAGCCGCTACGCAGTTACAACACGGGTTACGAATTTTTCTAGTCACCATTTCGTTTGTCCATAAGATGGATAGAACTAAAGCTGCACAAGAGCTTTTTGACAATTTAGCAAGAGGCGTAAGTACCCAAATCTCCTCTACCAGTGGGAACCCCTTACGGAAAGAAGGATTGAGAGATAAATTTGTGAAATTAGAGAGGCTCAAAAAGTTAGAAAACTCTAAATGGTGGGACGGCACCACCTTGAAACAATATTTAAGATTGAAACGTATACCCAGGGGACTTAGAGCCCAAATATTCCCTACGTATGATGACTTGGACATTGACCTATTGGAAAAATTGGAGGAGGCGCTGACATGCAACTCCAATACTCTTATGGATATCTTAATTGAGAGTGCGGACCGGAAGGTCAATAAACTCCAAACTGAGATCACCTCTCTAGAACAGGAAATTAAAGATCTTAATTTACCAGAGGCGACAGTAAAGAACTACGCCATTCTAGAAGACATCCTAGTGAAACATCAGAATGAAATTAAGAATAGAAAAGCAAGACAGCTTAAAAGGGATGAAATAGATTATAAAGAGGGTAGGGTATTCACTTATGCCAAGAAATATGATTCACTAGTTCGCAATACACCACAAGTGGATCATACAGTCAGAACAGAGACAGGACAGACATCTATCTCCTCCAGCTCCACCTCACTAAGTGCAATAAGTGTTAATGAGAGTGAGGCTGAAAACTCCGATGGCGCTAGCCAGAACAAGTCCACTTTTTTACGGGAGGTTCCGAGAATCAGGAGAGGCAACAGACCACCTCTACAGCTAGGAAGATCAGATCCAAAACCCGTAGGGGCAGGAGAGCGAGACGGACTTATCCCTGACTGTTTTTTTTGCCCAGCCGGGTTGGAATTATCACCGGCTGAGCGCCCTGAAGAAGTCGCAGAAGTAATTTCCACACGCGACGAAACACGTGTCGGCTGGTTTTTCTACCTATCAAAGAAACCTAAGAAATAATTAAAAAGCTCAATTTTAATCGACAACTTTAAAGAGATTTTCTTTCCGTTTTATGTATTTTGTACTGTAATACTTACTTTTACATACTGTGTTAACTTAACATTTATGTGTGCCTAGGTTTCTGTTTTGCTTGTAGAGTGAACGTTTTTTACCTACACAAAATTGGGGGGTTACAGGGTTCATCCCCTCTCCTAGCTGCACCATACGGATTATACCTTAAGTTTAAATTTGTGCGTATATAGGGCAGAGCGCCTAGGATCTTTCCCTGATTACAAAAACCCTTCCTCTAGAGTTTCATTGTATGTCACAGGGTAGGCAGCCGCTACGTAGTTACAACACGGGTTACAAATTTTTCTAGTCATCATTTCGTTTGTCCATAAGATGGATAGAACTAAAGCTGCACAAGAGCTTTTTGACAATTTAGCAAGAGGCGTAAGTACCCAAATCGCCTCTACCAGTGGGAACCCCTTACGGAAAGAAGGATTGAGAGATAAATTTGTGAAATTAGAGAGGCTCAAAAAGTTAGAAAACTCTAAATGGTGGGACGGCACCACCTTGAAACAATATTTAAGATTGAAACGTATACCCAGGGGACTTAGAGCCCAAATATTCCCTACGTATGATGACTTGGACATTGACCTATTGGAAAAATGGGAGGAGGCGCTGACATGCAACTCCAATACTCTTATGGATATCTTAATTGAGAGTGCGGACCGGAAGGTCAATAAACTCCAAACTGAGATCACCTCTCTAGAACAGGAAATTAAAGCTCTTAATTTACCAGAGGCGACAGTAAAGAACTACGCCATTCTAGAAGACATCCTAGTGAAACATCAAAATGAAATTAAGAATAGAAAAGCAAGACAGCTTAAAAGGGATGAAATAGATTATAAAGAGGGTAGGGTATTCACTTATGCCAAGAAATATGATTCACTAGTTCGCAATACACCACAAGTGGATCATACAGTCAGAACAGAGACAGGACAGACATCTATCTCCTCCAGCTCCACCTCACTAAGTGCAATAAGTGTTAATGAGAGTGAGGCTGAAAACTCCGATGGCGCTAGCCAGAACAAGTCCACTTTTGTACGGGAGGTTCTGAGAATCAGGAGAGGCAACAGAACACCTCTATAGCTAGGAAGATCAGATCCAAAACCCGTAGGGGCAGGAGAGCGAGACGGACTTATCCCTGACTGGTTTTTTTGCCCAGCCGGGTTGGAATTATCACCGGCTGAGCGCCCTGAAGAAGTCGCGGAAGTAATTTCCACACGCGACGAAACATGTGTCGGCTGGTTTTTCTACCTATCAAAGAAACCTAAGAAATAATTAAAAAGATGAATTTTAATCGACAACTTTAAAGAGATTTTCTTTCCGTTTTATGTATTTTGTACTGTAATACTTACTTTTACATACTGTGTTAACTTAACATTTATGTGTGCCTAGGTTTCTGTTTTGCTTGTTTAGTGAAGGTTTTTTACCTACACAAAATTGGGGGGTTACAGGGTTCATCCCCTCTCCTAGCTACACCATACGGATTATACCTTAAGTTTAAATTTGTGCGTATATAGGGCAGAACGCCTAGGATCTTTCCCTGATTACGAAAACCCTTCCTCTAGAGTTTCATTGTATGTCACAGGGTAGGCAGCCGCTACGCAGTTACAACACGGGTTACTGAATTTTTCTAGTCACCATTTCGTTTGTCCATAAGATGGATAGAACTAAAGCTGCACAAGAGCTTTTTGACAATTTAGCAAGAGGCGTAAGTACCCAAATCGCCTCTACCAGTGGGAACCCCTTACGGAAAGAAGGATTGAGAGATAAATTTGTGAAATTAGAGAGGCTCAAAAAGTTAGAAAACTCTAAATGGTGGGACGGCACCACCTTGAAACAATATTTGAGATTGAAACGTATACCCAGGGGACTTAGAGCCCATATATTCCCTATGTATGATGACTTGGACATTGACCTATTGGAAAAATGGGAGGAGGCGCTGACATGCAACTCCAATACTCTTATGGATATCTTAATTGAGAGTGCGGACCGGAAGGTCAATAAACTCCAAACTGAGATCACCTCTCTAGAACAGGAAATTAAAGAACTTAATTTACCAGATGCGACAGTAAAGAACTACGCCATTCTAGAAGACATCCTAGTGAAACATCAGAATGAAATTAAGAATAGAAAAGCAAGACAGCTTAAAAGGGATGAAATAGATTATAAAGAGGGTAGGGTATTAACTTATGCCAAGAAATATGATTCACTAGTTCGCAATACACCACAAGTGGATCATACAGTCAGAACAGAGACAGGACAGGCATCTATCTCCTCCAGCTCCACCTCACTAAGTGCAATAAGTGTTAATGAGAGTGAGGCTGAAAACTCCGATGGCGCTAGCCAGAACAAGTCCACTTTTTTACGGGAGGTTCTGAGAATCAGGAGAGGCAACAGAACACCTCTACAGCTAGGAAGATCAGATCCAAAACCCGTAGGGGCAGGAGAGCGAGACGGAATTATCCCTGACTGGTTTTTTTGCCCAGCCGGGTTGGAATTATCACCGGCTGAGCGCCCTGAAGAAGTCGCGGAAGTAATTTCCACACGCGACGAAACACGTGTCGGCTGGTCTTTCTACCTATCAAAGAAACCTAAGAAATAATTAAAAAGCTGAATTTTAATCGACAACTTTAAAGAGATTTTCTTTCCGTTTAATGTATTTTGTACTGTAATACTTACTTTTACATACTGTGTTAACTTAACATTTATGTGTGCCTAGGTTTCTGTTTTGCTTGTTTAGTGAAGGTTTTTTACCTACACAAAATTGGGGGGTTACAGGGTTCATCCCCTCTCCTAGCTGCACCATACGGATTATACCTTAAGTTTAAATTTGTGCGTATATATAGGGCAGAGCGCCTAGGATCTTTCCCTGATTACGAAAACCCTTCCTCTAGAGTTTCACTCCCAACAGGCCCCCCTCTCCTACCCCTCAGCAGGATGGAGCACCCCACCCAGAAGCATGTGTCAGCCATTGAACGCTCCCCCACCACCTAACAGGTAGGTAGCCATCTTCACAGGGATGGGGAATGTGTATCTGGAGGCAGCACAACAACTCCCAACAGGCCCCCTCTCCCACCCCTCAGCAGGATGGAACACCCCACCCAGAAGCATGTGTCAGCCATTGAACGCTCCCCCACCACCTAACAGGTAGGTAGCCATCTTCACAGGGATGGGGAATGTGTATCTGGAGGCAGCACAACCACTCCCAACAGGCCCCCTCTCCCACCCCTCAGCAGGATGGAGCACCCCACCCAGAAGCATGTGTCAGCCATTGAACGCTCCCCACCACCTAACAGGTAGGTAGCCACCTTCACAGGGATGGGGAATGTGTATCTGGAGGCAGCACAACCACTCCCAACAGGCCCCCTCTCCCACCCCTCAGCAGGATGGAGCACCCCACCCAGAAGCATGTGTCAGTCATTGAACGCTCCCCCACCACCTAACAGGTAGGTAGCCATCTTCACAGGGATGGGGAATGTGTATCTGGAGGCAGCACAACCACTCCCAACAGGCCCCCTCTCCCACCCCTCAGCAGGATGGAGCACCCCATCCAGAAGCATGTGTCAGCCATTGAACGCTCCCCCACCACCTAACAGGTAGGTAGCCATCTTCACAGGGATGGGGAATGTGTATCTGGAGGCAGCACAACAACTCCCAACAGGCCCCCTCTCCCACCCCCTCAGCAGGATGGAGCACCCCACCCAGAAGCATGTGTCAGCCATTGAACGCTCCCCCACCACCTAACAGGTAGGTAGCCATCTTCACAGGGATGGGGAATGTGTATCTGGAGGCAGCACAACAACTCCCAACAGGCCCCCTCTCCCACCCCTCAGCAGGATGGAGCACCCCACCCAGAAGCATGTGTCAGCCATTGAACGCTCCCCCACCACCTAACAGGTAGGTAGCCATCTTCACAGGGATGGGGAATGTGTATCTGGAGGCAGCACAACAACTCCCAACAGGCCCCCTCTCCCACCCCTCAGCAGGATGGAACAACCCACCCAGAAGCATGTGTCAGCCATTGAACGCTCCCCCACCACCTAACAGGTAGGTAGCCATCTTCACAGGGATGGGGAATGTGTATCTGGATGCAGCACAACCACTCCCAACAGGCCCCCCTCTCCCACCCCTCAGCAGGATGGAGCACCCCACCCAGAAGCATGTGTCAGCCATTGAACGCTCCCCCACCACCTAACAGGTAGGTAGCCACCTTCACAGGGATGGGGAATGTGTATCTGGAGGCAGCACAACCACTCCCAACAGGCCCCCTCTCCCACCCCTCAGCAGGATGGAGCACCCCACCCAGAAGCATGTGTCAGCCATTGAACGCTCCCCCACCACCTAACAGGTAGGTAGCCATCTTCACAGGGATGGGGAATGTGTATCTGGAGGCAGCACAACCACTCCCAACAGGCCCCCTCTCCCACCCCTCAGCAGGATGGAGCACCCCACCCAGAAGCATGTGTCAACCATTGAACGCTCCCCCACCACCTAACAGGTAGGTAGCCATCTTCACAGGGATGGGGAATGTGTATCTGGAGGCAGCACAACAACTCCCAACAGGCCCCCTCTCCCACCCCTCAGCAGGATGGAGCACCCCACCCAGAAGCATGTGTCAGCCATTGAACGCTCCCCCACCACCTAACAGGTAGGTAGCCATCTTCACAGGGATGGGGAATGTGTATCTGGAGGCAGCACAACAACTCCCAACAGGCCCCCTCTCCCACCCCTCAGCAGGATGGAGCACCCCACCCAGAAGCATGTGTCAGCCATTGAACGCTCCCCCACCACCTAACAGGTAGGTAGCCATCTTCACAGGGATGGGGAATGTGTATCTGGAGGCAGCACAACAACTCCCAACAGGCCCCCCTCTCCCACCCCTCAGCAGGATGGAGCACCCAAACCAGAAGCATGTGTCTGAAAGTAAAAACCAAAGTAACACTGCACAGGTAATCAGACAGTGCATGCACCCCACCATCACTCAACAAAAGCATTGAGAGACATGACAACACAAGGCTCTACTTCACACAAAAATAGAAAAGAAAAGCACAGCCATTGACAGGATGCAGACAGCTCAGCGTACGTAACTGTGACAGAAACAGAACTGTGACTCTCAACAAATATGTCCAAGCAAACGGGCCTCTGACATGCATCACCCAGACTTCCCTCTGTAGCGTACATGGGTGCTGATCATGAAGGACCATGGGAAAAACAAACTAGCATGGTCTGCTGTATAAAGAAATACAAGCACAGGACATGTCAACTGTATGCATGTGATGACAATGGCTAGTCCATGCACACAGGTAATGTCTGCCAGGCAGAGTGATCAGCAAAGATGCTGAACATCAACTTGTAGTCATGCCAGTTGTCAGAAGACAACCTCACATTGAAATCACCAATACTAGACGTGTGGCATGGTAACCAATCACAGGTCACACCATTGTGAAATGATGAATGTAACTCCACTTCATGGCATGAGGCACATCACTGTGCAGACATACAATGTGTGAAAAAGGCAACTGTGTGTAGCATAACATGTAAATTAGAGACATCAAACACAGCAACCCTGAGGTGTGTAAGGCAATTACCATCTACTTCCTGTCCCACAGGTGACCAACAACTGACTGCAGAGGACGACAACCTCAACCAGCACAGCCAGTCACCAGCTCCCGAACATCTCCCCTCGGATGCAGACTCCCTGGATAATGATGAGGAGGAGGAGGACCAAGCCGGACCATCTGGTGTGGCAGGGCGTAATGTGTCCCAGGACCCCACAGCCCCACCACCCTCAGCAACAACATCAACGCAGAGCCCTGCTGGAACGACCTGTGCCACCACCACCTCCACCACCACTACCACTGCTGCCTGCAACACTCGCCCTGCTCCAGAGGCCAACCAGACCACAACAACTGCGGAGGTACGGGAGAGTAGGCCGGTGCCCACAGGAGGGAGGCAACAGGGCCGTGACAGCAGGCCAGGTGTGAGGACAAGGCTGACCCAAAGGGAACAAGACCCTGGCACTGAATCACTGGCACACATTGACAGAGTTGTGGGTGCCTATGAATACGCCCAGGGACAGTTGAGGCAGGCTCAGCAGGATGCCCGTGAGCAACAACAGATGCTGCGCTCAATTGACAACCACATGGGCCAACTCGTGGCCTGCATGGGCCAAATCAGGGACCTCCTGGGCCAGCTAGTGGGGGTCCTCAGGGACAGGCATGCGGCACCGCCAACACCTACAGCTCCCTCCGTTGTGCCGCAGGATGACAGACCCCCATCCTCCCCTGCGGTCAGCGAGCATGGGGACTCATCAGACACCACTGGCCATGCACCTGTGTCCCCCCCTGCCAAAAGAGCAAGGGGCTGCCCGAAAAAATCATTGGGAGCATCCCGTGGCAAAGCACCTGGCAAAAGCCAGTCAAGTAGCCAGCCATGATGGCACCCCTCTTCACCCTGCTGTGTACCCTACTGACTGTCCCACCCACAATGCCGTGGGAATGGCAAATGACTGTTGGACTGTGTTACCATACTGATCTTGTGTATACTCTATTGTCTCATCTACCATCACTGACAAATCTGTTATTCACCATTCACAAATCTGTAAATATCCACATCTACATCACATGTATCCACTGTAAATAAACACTAATAACGCACCAATGTAGTTGTCACTGTTCCATGTTCATCACAGTATGTTAACTCACACCCATGATTACAATGTCACAGGAGCAGGGATACTCCGCAGGCAAGTAGAGGCTGAAGGGACCTAGGAAAACACAACAGAACATCAGTTGCTACTCAGGTGGTGGACTAACAACCATCACACAACACAGCACATCAAGGTACGACAATCTGCACATGTCACAAGGAGCAACTGTACCAACATAGACATCAAGTAGCTGTGTCAAAAGATCCCTTTCCATACACATTTGCAGCCAGCACTGACTCTGCAACATGCTGTAGTCACAAAGCTCACATACACATATTCACCAAGCACAACATCATCAGACAACAGCCAGTTTTGACATTGCCACTGACATCAAGTGAAGTAGTTGTTGATGAGCTGCTGACGCTGTCCAACACCTTCCTCCTCTCCACTATCCTCGTCACTTGACATTTGGGTGTTCGCAGGTGGGGGCTGTGGCTGGTCATCATCATCCTGGATTAAGGGGATCCCCTTCCGCACGGCCAGGTTGTGTAGCATGCAGCATGCTACCACTATCTGACACACCTTGATGGGTGAGTACTGCAGAGCCCCTCCGGTCTTGTCGAGGCATCGAAAACGCGATTTCAGGAGTCCAAATGTTCGCTCAATGACCCGACGTGTCCTCCCATGGGCATTGTTGTAGCGCACTTCAGCTGGTGTCCTGGGATTGCAAAGTGGACTCAGCAACCAAGGTCCGTTGGGATATGCAGAGTCACCTAAGTGTGAAAGACACATACAGATTGAGTGTCTGACATGTGTCCGAGGACAGCATGGCACACAAACAGCACACGACTCGACCCTTTGTACTCACCCACAATCCATGCCCGCTCCGGCGCCAGATTGGCCATCAGCTGTGGTAAAATACTGTTGCGCATTATGTGTGAATCGTGGGCTGATCCTGGAAACTTTGCACAAACGTGTGAGATGACCATATCTGCCTGGCACACCACCTGCACATTGATGGAATGATAATCTTTCCTATTTCGGTAAATATGCTCCCGTGCTTGGGGTGGAATCAGGGAAACAAGTGTGCCATCTATTGCACCAACTACATTAGGAACGTGCCCAAGTGCATAAAATTCGCCCTTCACATCCGCCAACTCCTGCCGCCTGGGGAAATGTATGAATTGGTCCCTGTGTTGCATCATAGCCAACAGGACATCACGTAGCACCATGCTGAATGTTGGTTGGGACATCCCCCTGCAATGCCCACAGTTTGCTGGAAGGATCCCGTAGCCACGAAATGTAGGAATGCCATCACCTTTGCCGTTGCCGTGAGTGCTGTTGGGTATGTCCTGCGTGGAAGCAGGTGTGGCTCCAATATTGCACAAAGTTCCAGGAGGTTTGTCCGATCCAGACGGAATCGCCTGATGATGTCGGTATCCTCCATGTTAGCCAGCAGGGTGAAGGTACGAAACACATTAGGTCGCCTCCTAGGTGAGATGAAAGGGGACACGTCATAGCAACATAAATTAGGATGTGCACAAATTCATAAAGTCCGTCCTGTCACGGCGCTAACATTGACTGTCATCCCTGAAAGCACACAGTGCAATTCAGTGTTGTCCCAACATGAGACAGATTAATTGTACAACTGTCATGGATTTGCACAGTCAGTAGACACAATACGAACACTGTCTATGTGAATGCCAAGAGTCACATATCGAGCTGAGGTGGACTCAGCCTTGGGTGTACATGACACAGGACATGTGTGAAGCAGAGACACTGCTGGCTTCCACGTTGCTGCTGTACCTGCCACACCTCCTTGGCCAATAATTGCAGGGGACACATCAACAACACAATGTGGATAGATCATTGGGATTGTCTTTGTACTCAGTGCCACTTCGAACACACTCAAATTCAATGACATTCACATCCCAAACCCATACATGTGCCAATGTCATCAGTACACAGGCCATATCTGCTGCTGACTTGAATACAAAGTCGGACAGTGACAGATGATGTCACGCCTGTGCAGAGTATGTGTACCACTGTAACAGGCCACCATTACCCCACTGCCCAATACTCTCTACAAGCACACAGATAGCCAATGTGGCACACATTAACAATAGATGAGGTACGTGATCAGCAGGGCCTGTATGCACCCTTGATCTTCCCCCATTTTGGACATTTACATGCAGCATCAAGGAGGGACTGCCCAAGGACACATGTGCACCACAACACATACCATGGTGATACACATCCAGCTGTTTCAAGACACAACAGTGCCACAACACAAACATACAACACTACATGGACAATGCCAAGCCAGTATGCCAACAAGTCTACGCATGAACAGACTGTATGCATTACACATGGACAACTGGCTCAGACACCTGACACCAGTGGATGTAATTTTACACCACATGTCCCAAAGGACATGCATCCTGACCCTCATTCCACACAGGCTGTCAGGCCCAACACAGCATACAATCAATATCCCACATCTAACAAACATGCTGGCTGTGCATGAGTAGTGGGACACTGGTACCTCACATTGACCAAATGTCGTAGTTGGATGAGTGTCACAGGCACAACAATCAAGGTACATCTCACCTGTCTTGGGTGCCCACTCCATCCTGATACACCAGCAGATGTGATCCACCCACACAGTGCTGGAATAGATGGTGAGCAAGGATGGCTAGCACCCCATAGCATGCACATACACTAGTGTTGGTGGCAACACACTGCACACGTGTGCCACTTGTGCTGACCATCCAACATTGCAGACAATTCCCGCAAATCAGTGCACACACATTGCAACATTGCACAGGCAATACTGGACACCCATAGCCTGTGGACAAATGTCGCATACTATATTCCATACAGTTAGCACAATCCACAACCGTGCATGCAGTCCATCTGCCAACGCAACATTCCTGATGTGAACAATGGACATGCACTGGTGGCAGGTGAGTAGCACCGGAACACAGCACAACACTCAAAAACATAGTTTAGCTAAGCACCATTGTTGAAATGTACATGTCACTGATTCACATACAACAGTCCAAACAACATGAGCACAGACCTGACACTACCACATAGGTCCCTGTGGTTACAGGTGGCAGACATGTAGCAAAGACATCTGCTCTGGCCGTCTACCCAAGTGACAAACAATAATAATGCAACGGATGCCAGGTGTGGTGCTGAAGTACTCGTCATCCTTTAGCAGGTTGAGCACCCCCCTGTACATGTGGACATACACTGCAGGAGTTGCCAGTGTGTACAAAGACATTACATGCGGCATGTAATTGGTCTTAGCAATAACACAACAGGGTGACATCTGTTTCCAATGATGACAGTCATGCTGAATAAATGAGTTCATCTGGGTTTTCAGTGTAACACATGGGCTCAGGTGTGAGATAGTGGTCAGCATGGGTGGCAGATACGACATTGTGTGTAAATATTGCTCAACATAATGAAGTACAGTGTTCCATTTGGTGTGAGATGTTACACATTGGCTGACATTTGTGACAGGAGACCATATCAATGTCATCCAGTGCCATGTGCCACTGTACGTGTCCACTGTGCGTAGTACAGTAATGACCATTGATCCACACACAACAAGAACTGTCCATAGGTGCCTTAAACCTGCTCCATAAACACAATGACGCACAGAGTGTACGATGTGATGCTGCATATTCCCCATAGCGGACGCACATACTGTCCGTGAATTGGGTGGCGGAGCATGCCAACCACCATTTGAACCTTTGTCGATGCCCACCACTGACGCCAGTGTTTCATGTGCTGCACATGACACATTGGTGTTAGTGATGGCCCTCTACATAGCTGCAGATGGCGTTTGTCATGCTCCACCAGCCACATCCCGGTCACCCATGTCACTCTATGGCAATCAAAGAGCGGTAGCGCCGGCCAGGACCCCACGGTGTGTCACCGCCATGAACCATGCCCTTGCAGCCAATGGGGACCGCTATCGCGGTCGCATGATGCACATTCAAAAATCGCGGTAGGCGTGCTCCGCCCCCAGCAGATGCGGAGATTGGATGCAATTGTAAGATGCACCACCGCGGTAGCGCCGGCCAGGACCCCGCGGTGTGTCACCGCCATGAACCATGCCCTTGCAGCCAATGGGGACCGCTATCGCGGTGGCATGATGCACATTCAAAAATCGCGGTAGGCGTGCTCCGCCCCAGCGGATGCGGAGATTGGATGCAATTGTAAGATGCACCACTGCGGTAGCGCCGGCCAGGACCCCGCGGTGTGTCACCGCCATGAACCATGCCCTTGCAGCCAATGGGGACCGCTATCACGGTGGCATGATGCACATTCAAAAATCGCGGTAGGCATGCTCCGCCCCCGCGGAGGCGGTCATTGGATGCATTTGAAGAAGGCTGACCTGGAACACCAATGGCAGAAGACTATGACCACTGAAACGAGTCCAGGGCCCAATATATGTGTGGAAGGGAGCACCACATTTCCACTGATCACAGAGCCTGCTGCCTGGGACCCCTCACCTGCTGCTGCCTCCAGGGACTGCTGCCTGAGACCCCTCACCTGCTGCTGCCTCCAGGGACTGCTGCCTGAGACCCCTCACCTGCTGCTGCCTCCAGGGACTGCTGCCTGGGACCCCTCACCGCCCACTGCCGCCGCTGACGTCTCATGTCCACAGTGATGGCTAGGACAGAGAAGATCCGTGCCAGTCCATTTACAAGCGAGGAGCTGGATGTCCTGGTGGACGAGGTGCTGACACAGTACCCACGGCTATATGGTGGCCCAACTGTTGTGGTAAGTCTCCAACAGTGGGGGTGTGAGTGCAAGGGGGCACACATGTAGTCGATCAGATGGTGTATGTGCCTGAGAGTGTGGGGTTGTGTCATGCACTGGCTGACATGCTGTTTCCTAGTTGTTAAGGGGGTGTATGCAACCCACACGTTAAATGCATGGACATGAAGGGTGGATGGACATGTGTTGTGTACACATCCATATGGTGATGCATGTTTCGGGACAGTTATTGTTCATGTGACTGTTTGTGTGGGTCCTTGTTGTCCATCTCTGTGTGATTCTACCTGGCATGGACTGTCCACGCCCAATGTGACAAGGACACATCACTGACTGTACAGAGTGTGATACGTGTGTGGTTGGCAGGAGTGTACATCAATGACCCATGTCTGCCGTGTGGACTGCACATGACTGGCCCTCTGATCAGTCAGTGGTTATGTGAGATCATGTCCCTCAATGCTACAAACATGACACAGTGAGCTATTCACAGAGCAAGGTCGTTTAGGCATGCGAAGTGGTGGACACAGTGACTCTCACCCCATACACATGTTGCAATGTGACATATGTCTTGCTCTACCTGGTAATAGCCAGTAGATGTGGGCACATTACACATGGCTTTCTGTGCTAGCATCCAGCTTGTATGTGAGATGTGCGGATTACAGTGTCCCTCCTCAAACATGCATGCATTGACGTGGACTTCACACATGACGATGTACCCTGTGAGATGTTGTAGTGTATCTGCGGGACATATCTGCCGTGTTGGGATGAGTCTGTGCCATGCCACTGTTCAGAGAGAGAGGTTTTACCATGAGAGTGTGTCACTGATGTTTTCCCCCTCTTGTCTCCCACACCTGCAGCTCAAGGTACACCAGCGTAAGGCCGTGTGGAGGTCCATTTCAACCAAGGTGCGGGCTCTGGGAGTGTCAAACCGCCGGCGCACCCACTGCCACAAGAGGTGGGACGACATATCACGACTGGCAAAGAACGTTGCCGAGATGACACTGGGGATACTCCCTCGCAGTGGCAGGTTGTCACGACGCAGCTTGACACCACTGATGTGCCGCATCTTGGCTGTGACACAGCATGAGCTGGACGCACGTTTGAAGGAGCATCAACAGCAAGCTAGGGGTGAGTATTCTGTGAAGGTTGATTTTGTCTGTGAGTGGCTGCATGTGTACCAAGCCTGTACCTGCGCTGGTGTACGTGATGTGGTTACTGTGATGCAGTGGGTTGTAAGTGGCCCCTGTGCTGGGTGTGGCAGTCATGGATTTTACATACATGCACTTACTGATGTTTTTCCAATCCTGGGCATTTCAATGGCATTGTGGGTGGTGTGCTGCAGGCCTGGTCCATTGGTGTTAGTGTTTGTACGCCCCAACATGCATGATGTTGTGCTGTCTGCCCATCACATGGCTCAGCTATGCCGTGTTTAGATGTTTGTACGCACTGTTTGAGGTAGTGAAGTGTGTCTGCATGGTGAGAATGCACGGGGTGGCCTGCAACATGTAGACTTTGTCATCCTCAGTGTTGCTTTGCTTGAATATGTTTGTCCTGTTGCTGTCACTTTGCTGACCCTACATGTCTCTCTGTTATGCAGCATCTCCCGTGGGCACAGAGGGACAGGGGACGGACACCAGTGGTGGTGAAACAAGCACAACAGCTGCACAGGATCCCAGTGACACAGATGTGACCAGCGCCTCGGAGGGGGATAGGAGTATGCTGGAGGAATCACAGCCCGAGACGCAAAGTTCAACATCATCTGATGACGGCGGTGGTGCAGACATCTTGGAGGACACAGGGAACGGAGAGTCTGCTACATCTTCCAGCACACAGCGTGCAGTGCCCACCCTCCCAGCCACTTCCTCTGTTGCTGCCCGTGTTTGCACCACAAAGAGGGGAAGAGTGTCCTTCATTCCAGGCACCGCTGCCCCTGCCCCTGTGCCCCCTTCTGCCATCAGTGCAGAGTGTGTGGACCTTTTGCGCCAGCTGTGTGTGGGGCAGACAGGGCTCCTCAATGCATTGTCAGACCACGACCGCAAATTGGCACAGGTGTTTGCTTTCATGGAGGGCATACATTCAGACGTGGGTGGGCTGCACCGCACTGTCCAGACAATGTCCTCCACAGTGGCGGCTGCACTTCAACTGGCTCAATCTCGTAGTCCAATTCCAGTCCCTTTGTCCACCCCCATGCCAGTGGCGACGTCTGACGACGGTGACCACGCTTCACACACCTCAACGTCACGATACTGCACATGTAGCACACAGCAGCAGCAGCCCAAGCGGTCAAGGTCACAGACACCTTCCCCTACGAAGAAAAAAACAACCCCAGAGCACAAAGGGAAAAGCCCGTCAGGCGTTGCAAAGGCACATGATTCAAGGAGGAAGTACTCAGGGTCACAAGCCTCAGAGCAATCCCCGGCCACAGACTCTGTGGTCCCAAAAACGACTCGCAAAGGCATGCAGACACTCTCCATGCCCACTGTGAAGGTGGGGCCTGGCAAGGCTACACATAGTAAGGTATCCAAGGCTGTTTCACCAACTACCTCTACGAAGACCAGTGAAGCAGGGACAGGAGGGCACTGTAGGGGGCACACAGGGTAAAGAGGGGATGGAGGGGCAGAGGCAATGCCAGGCAAAGCGTCCTTCTGGATCCAGCACATCCCCAGAGGGAGGTCCAGCGTGTGCACCTGCGGCAGCCTTGGTGATGAGTGTGCCGTTTGTGTCCACACCACTTCCCATTGATACCAAGACAGGCAAGCCATTTAGAATCCCCAAGAAGTGGAAAGGCACCCATCCACTATCTCCCTCCCACACTGTGTCCCACGTCGGCCTGAGTCCACCTCCACGTGCCACTACACCACCTGGTCCAAGCAGCCCTCCAGCGTCCAAGGCCACTGATAGCTCTTCCTCAGCTGGGCGTCTCACTCCCCAGTCAAGTGGTCCAACTGTGCCCGACACACAGTCAGCTCCCAGTCAGACTGACAGCCAAGTCTGAATGTTGATCAACGTCACAGACCTGTCTCTCCCACACCGGTACCTGTACTGCCCATCGTGACACACCAGACTGTGTTGCTGACCATGGCGGAGTTTGGTGACACACATTCCCTGTGCAGCTTCTCATTGACTCTGTCAGCACCTTGGACTGGCCACTGGCCTTGCAGTTTGCCCCTGCCTGTGCAGCTTCTCATTGACTCTGTCAGCACCTTGGACTGGCCACTGGCCTTGCAGTTTGCCCCCTGCCTGTGCAGCTTCTCATGTTCAGGCTCTGCATCTTGTGCCTTGGTCTTGTCTAATATTGTTGCCTATCAGTGCTATTTGTGAATAAAAACAGTTGCTCATGTTGTCAGTTGTGTCATTGTCCTTACTGAATAAGGCTTTTCCTGTATGTCTAACATTTACTGGGCCACATGCTCTGTGTGCCACTTCAACTGTGCCACTGGCTTGTTTAACTTATTATTTTTTACAGGGGTGACGGGGACTTCAGTTCTTCATGACTTGGATACTTGTGGGGTCAGTGATGTTGTTTTCGGTGACATACCAGACTCATGTTCCTTCCTTGTTGCTGTTGGCTATGTTTTACTGAATCCTGGTATGTGGGCACTGCAAACACATAGAGGGGTCATATACACAGGATTGCAGGCAGGCTGACCAGGCTCAACATGTATGTGCGTTCTTGCTTTCATGTATGCCTAGCAGTGTAGATGTGTAGTCATGTTGTGATGGGCAGTCATCCTAGTCACAACGGTTACTTACAAGGTGTGCATTTGGGTGGTCAAGGGTTGTACGGTGTGTAGGTTGTGGCTTTGTCGTGTGTGTTGATGTGTGTGTGCGCATGCACTGTCAAATGTCCACATGTGTCACCCAGGAGTGGAGTGCCTGTTTGTGTTGTTGTTCTGGACTGTGGTTGTGTGGACATGTGTGAGTTGTATGTTGTGCAGTGTGTTTGTGTGTCCTTGCACTTGTGGCTGGCTTCTGCTTGTTTCTTTTCCCCATTGTGTGTATGCTGTGTGTGTGACTGGCAAGTCAGGGATTTGTTTTGTTGTACAGCCATGTGTCTTGTATCAGTTTGTACTCACTGTGCATGCATGCCCAGCCAGACTGACATTGTGGGTGTGCTGTTCTCATGCCTTGTTGTCACATGGTGTTTTTTTGACTCCAGTGTGGTATATGGGGTGCGGTGTGCTACCATCCCCTATCTGTGCTGCAGATGGTTTGTCATTGTGAGTCAGCATTCCCTCTATTCCTTTGTGGGACACTAACGCCATGTCCACTGATGGTGTGCACCCAACTTCAGTAGGATGTCAGCTGTCCCCTTGTGTTGCCTGTGTGTGTGCCTCTCCATCACTTATTTTGTGACAGTGTGCTTCTTGGTGCCTTTATTTGTGGTGGGGCACTATCCCACTAATGACTTTTCCCACATTGGTTACCTGTAGTGTTGTTGTACTTTTCAGCATGCATGGTTCCTCATGTGCAGTTGATCTGTGTGTGCTGCCCAGCCTCTGGTACGGTTGTTTAAACTTTTGTGTGGCAGACTTGTGCATCTGTGTGTGTTGTGTTTGGTGTATGTGTGTGCTGGGCTACTGCTTGACTTCCTTGGTGTGATGTTGTCAGTGTGCTGTTTTTATTATTGATGTGTGTGTTAATGGCGTGTGACTCATGGCTGTGTGGGACTGTTGTGTGTTTGTGTGCACACACTGCTTGTTGTGCATTCAGTGCTGTGGGTGTATGTTGCCTTGTGCTGTCCTAGTGTACATCCCCTGATGTACTGCTGTGTTTGCTATGTGCTTTGTGGTGTTGTGCATCTGTTGTGTGTTTGATGTGTCTGTGTTGTTCTGTGATGGTGCACTTCTTGTCTGTGTTGTGGTATGTAGCCTATGCATTTTTCCTGACTGATGAGGTGGTGCACTCCTGTTGTGTGTGTGCTCCCATTGCCTTCCCCTAGTTTGGCTGCACAGGTGATGTGTGTTATTTTTGTGGTTCTGTATGTGTTTCTGTTTTGAATTGTGTTTGCCATTTTTGGTTTGGTGCAGACGTTGGTAGTGGCATCGCTGTGTGTGTGTGATGTTTGTGGATGCCCCCAGGGGGTTTGATTGTTTGTCTGTCTCTTGACTGGACATTATGTAGGCCCTTCTGTGTGTCTGGCATTGGGGTTGTGTGCTGCAGATATGAGGGAGGTATGTTTGGGGACTCCAACTTGTGTTTGACAGTCATTGAGTGTGCCAATGTGCCCTGTGTGTTGTGGTGCTGGCATATTCATGTGTACTTGCTGTTCACTGTTTGACTTGAGGTCCTTCCTTTCATCCCTGCCCCTATACATGGGTTACCTTGCTGTCTCCCTGAGTTGTTGCACTGAGGTGACTGTTGTTTGACTTCACTCACTGTGCCAGCCATGTGCTTGGATGGGGTGTGGATGTTGTTCTAGGTTCCTTGTCCTGCATGTGCCTGTTCACCTGGTTGTTGGTTGTCTCCTTGCCCTCCCATTTGTGTGCACATCATTTTTGCTTTCCTCTATGTTGTGCTCCATTGCTGGTGGAATGTAGTCTGTGTATGTGGCTGTGTGTCGGTGTGGGGTATGTCTGTGTGAGTTGGCAGGGTGTGTGTCCAGTAGTCTGTATGTTCCTTGTGTGTGTGGATGTTAATTTTGTGCTTGTATTCAGCTTTCTTGCCATGTATGTGGTGTTGTGGTGTGTGTGTGTGTTGCCCTGGGCCTGTGCTTCTGTGCTGTGTGTTAATCTACACCCAATGCTGCTGTGTCTGTCTCCCTAGGTGTTAGTTGTGTGCTGCTGGGTGTGGATTTAGCTCGCTTGGTGTTGGACATGGGGGTGCACAGGGGGGGGTATTGGCATGTTTCTTGCTGTGTGCGGCGGAGGAGTGGGTGGTGGGTGGTGGTGTTGCCCTGTGGTCTTTCTGGCCTGACCATTGCTGTACATGCATTCTGCTTTGTGCGATGGATTTCCCACATACTCACCGCTGCGGTGTCGTCAGCAACACATTACATTATGATCGCGGTAAATTGGTGGGCTTGATGCAGGGTGTGAATTGGTGCCAGATGAGACATGTGTGGGTACACTGATGGATGTGTTCCTGTCCACACCAGTGTGTCTGGTGTGGCCAGGTGCCCTGTTTCAGCCCGTGGAATTTGTGTTCTGTTTTGTGTTGTATTGTATTTTTTTACGTACCTGCGGCGGCGCCCGCGGCGGGCGATGTTTACCTGGTGATGTATCATGTACAGCACCAGGAGGACGTGTAGTGCTGGATCCATGGCGTTTGGCTCCGGGTGGAGGGCTCCGGAAGTCTTGTTTCACGCTCCGCTGTCGAGATTCTGCCGTGTCTGGAAGGGCGGTTTCTCCCCTGCGGTTCGACTGGTTGTTTGGCGCATCCTAATTTGTTGAGCGGACGGGACGTCATTCCGCACGGCGGTGAGTCTCCATTGGCTACCACCGGCGCGGTGGCGGGCGCAATTTCATGGCGGTCGGCGTTGCACCGCGGAGGTCAGGAAATGGGGCATATTTGCCTATCATAATATGGCGGCCGTGAGGACCGCTGCTGGCGGGCGGTAAAAGGCATTTTTCCGCACCGCCAGCACCGCGGTACTGACACCGACCGCCATCGTAATCGACCCCTAAGTTATTATTTTTATAAAAATATGTATTTTTACTTAATTTGCCAGTTTTTAGGGTATATTGTTGGTGTTATTATTTTGTTATTGTTATGTGGGATGTTATTTATATTTAAATTTTTAATTTACATTTTAAATAATAAAAAAATATTATTTGTATTTTATTTAAGAAAAATTTTGATATATTTTAGAATTTTTCATAAATCTATTTTTTTTAATTTTTATTTGATAGGTTGTATTGTTGGTTTTAATTTTAAACAAGAACTTGGTATTATTTAAATGGATGTTTTGTAGAAAAAAGTCTCATTATTTTTAATGGTAATTTATTTATTTTTTTCTTTTCTTTTTATTTTTTTAATGGATTTTTAGTTAAATAAAAATGAAAACAAATGTTTTCTGTTTATATTTTGATAATACATTTATATGGGTAAAAACTGTTGATAGTTTATTTGTATGATGCTGTTAATGGAGTTTGAAATTAGAATTAAAAGTAAATTATATATGTTTAGGGGTCGATTCCGATCGCAGCCGGTAGGGCACCGAATCGGATTCGGCTTAACCGGATCCGATTCGGAGCCCTATTTCCCGACCGATTCGTACGTGCGTCCGGGCGAGCGAGTACGATGCGTGCGCTCGCGAAATCGCCGACCGACTCGTTCGCAGAACCCGACCGCTCCGACCGACTCGCACGGACTCGACTCGCACCGCGCAATGGAGACGTTCCCCGGCCGGGTAAGTACGATGCGCGCCTCGAGCAGTCCGACCGACTCGCGCAGTCCGGCGCCAAAGAGCAGTCGGAGCCGCACTTTGGGGGTCCGTGTCGGACCCCCCTGTACGCGTAGCCGCGCGAGTCGCACACAGGGGGGACCCATGGGTTCCCCCTACCTGTGCATGTACGGCGCGAGTTGCTTCGCCGCGTACCCGCTGTAGGGGGTGCCCTTGTTCGCCTCGCACCCATTGAGTCAATGGGAGCCCGCGTACGCGTTGTACGACCGGCTCCCATTGACTTCAATGGGAGTCCGACCGAATCGAGTCCGATAGCATACGTGCGCATCGTACTTGTTCGGTCGGGCTAGTAGGGTCCGATTCGGTCGGAAATCTCTCCGGGTCCGGCTCGGTCGGTGAGATTTCCGGCCCGAATCGGAATCGGCCCCTTAGTGTCCAGCACCTTCCCTGGGCTAATGTAGTTTGGAGTGGGAATAGTAAATTATATATGTTTAGTGTCCAGCACCTTCACTGAGTTAATGTGGTTTGGAGTGGGAATAGTAAATTATATCTGTTTAGTCTCCAGCACCTTCTCTAAGTTCCTCGCCGGCAAAACCCAGAGAGTCCGCCTCCCACCATTCCGATCCGAAGCCTCCGAGATCATCTGCGGCGTACCCCAGGGATCATCCCTCAGCTCAACACTGTTCAACATCTACATGGCCCGCTCGCACGCATCGCCAGACAGCACGACCTCAACATAATCTCCTACGCCGACGACACTCAAGTGATCCTCTCCCTCACCAAGGACCCTCGCCGCCAAATCCAACCTCCATGAAGGAATGAAGGCCGTCGCCGATTGGATGAAGATCAGCCGACTAAAACTGAACACGGACAAAACAGAGGTCCTCATCCTCGGCTCCAACCCCTCAGCCTGGGACGACTCCTGGTGGCCAACGACGCTGGGAGCAGCCCCGACACCCACCGACCACGCACGCAACCTGGGAGTCATCCTCGACTCAACGCTCTCCATGGCCAAGCAAGTCAACGCAGTCTCCTCCTCCTGCTTCAACACCCTCCGCATGCTTTGCAAGATCTACAGGTGGATCCCGACAGATACAAGAAGAACAGTCACCCAGGCCCTCGTCAGTAGCAGACTTGACTATGGGAACGCCTCACGCGGGAGCCCCGGCCAAGCTCATCAAGCGACTGCAACGCATACAAAACGCCTCTGCACGCCTGATCCTCGATGTACCACGCCACAGCCACATCACCCCCCACCTGAGGAACCTGCACTGGCTCCCCGTCGACAGGAGAATCTCCTTCAAACTCCTCATCCACGCACACAAGGCACTCCACAAGACTGGCCCAGCCTACCTCAACAGACGACTCCTCTTCTACGTCCCCAACCGCCAGCTCCGCTCCGCCGACCTCTCCCTCGCCACCGTCCCTCGCATTCGAAGAACTACCACCGGCAGCAGATCCTTCTCCCACCTCGCCGCCAAGACCTGGAACACCCTTCCACTAAGCCTACGACAGACCCAAGACCTGCTGACCTTCAGGAGGCTACTCAAGACCTGGTTGTTCGACCAGTAGCAGCACCCCCCTTTTTCTCCCCAGCGCCTTGAGACCCTCGCGGGTAAGTAGTGCGCTCTACAAATTCTGTGATTGATTGATTGAATGTGGTTTGGAGTGGGAATAGTAAATTATATATGTTTAGTGTCCATCACTTTCCCTGAGTTAATGTGGTTTGGAGTGGGAATAGTAAATTATATATGTTTAGTGTCCAGCACCTTCCCTGAGTTAATGTGGGTTGGAGTGGGAACATTAAATTATATATGTTTAGTGAAGGACTTTGCTGCTGTCCCTTGCCCTGATCCCTGGTAATTTTGCTATTTGCACACAGCCCCTGGAGGGGCTGCAACGCGATAAAGAGCCGCCCCGCGGTCCCGGTGAGCGGGAGACCGCGCTCGTGAAGGACTTTGCTGCTGTCCCTTGCCCTGATCCCTGGTAATTTTGCTATTTGCACACAGCCCCTGGAGGGGCTGCAACGCGATAAAGAGCCGCCCCGCGGTCCCGGTGAGCGGGAGACTGCGCTCGTGAAGGACTTTGCTGCTGTCCCTTGCCCTGATCCCTGGTAATTTTGCTATTTGCACACAGCCCCTGGAGGGGCTGCAATGCGATAAAGAGCCGCCCCGTGGTTCCGCGGCACGGGACGCGCCCGGGAGCGGCCCGGGCGAAGACCGGGCCAAGACGGGCCCGTCTTAGCCCGTCTGAGACCGACAGAGGCTGGGCTGGGCTATCCCCCTAAAGTGGACACAGTGACATATGGATATTTATATGCGCAAGTACTCATAGATTAACGTAGTATTTTCTATTATCTGAGGGGCTTTATAAAAAACAAAGGAAATGACTAAAAGAAAG
Organism: Calotriton arnoldi; assembly: GCA_963921515.1. Lineage (NCBI taxonomy): Eukaryota > Metazoa > Chordata > Amphibia > Caudata > Salamandridae > Calotriton > Calotriton arnoldi. Next base: position 693,731 of record CAWUFW010003690.1, read on the forward strand.
CTGGGCCATATAGCTCCGGGGGAGAACTCCGATTTAAAATTGGTGGGCCAAACATCATTGCTGACATATTTGACTGGTGCTATGGGGGCAATTGAAGAACAAATTAACACGGTAGAAGAAACACTGACAAAAGGGACGAAAGGAAGGCAGGGCAGGTTAACGGAAGAGAATAGTGCACTGATTACAGCTGTTATAAACCCAAGTGAGAGTGAGACTGCACAGGGTGCGCAAAATGGGTGTAGACTAGAGTTTTCTGAGCGCATAGATGTGAGTGATTTACGAGATGATTGTCAACCTCCCCTGAAGCGAAGTAAGAACCCAGATATGATGGAGGAGAATGCACGTGGGAAATTGGTGGGAGAGAGTCCGGCTAGTTTAGTTAGTCGGCCAAAAAATCAAACATTAAAGAAAAGAAAATCACAGGGGAAACAGCATTCATCAAAACAACTTGATTGCAAAAATATTGCCAGGAACGGTATACCTTCCCTGAACAGCCAAATTGATATCCAAACCATGTTATTGGAAAAAATATCTAAGAGAATAGAAGAAGTGTGCAGTCACATGGTTGGAGCCCTAGGAAATTTAACAGATAGAGTAGCAAATTTGGAAGGATTTTTAAGTGGAATGAATAAATCGATCATAGGGGGTGCCTTTACAAGGTAGTGATACACCTAATCTTATACTTACAGAGAGACACACGATTAGTCCCATTGAAATGAATGTTAGATCTACCGTTAATAGTGGTACTTCCCATGTTGTAACTAGATTATCACCCGAAAGTTCTATCCACCCAAGGAAAAATTTGCACTCAATAGAGGGTGTAGATAGAGTGGAATCAGAGAAGATTAGAACAAAATACCAATACTAACAGAGGGGCCTTTGTAACTAGGCCAAGGTCAAATCTAGAGAGCACAGAGGGTGATCGCCTTGATTTACCACCAGCTGCCACACCCTATGTAGTAATCTTGGCAAATGTACCAACGAGACATAGCTTAGATTCTGAACCTTGGGAGGAGATCCGAAATAAGTCTCTGCATTGGTTAGGAAGACAATTTGGTTTTAACGATGCTTTGTTCAAATATTTTAAAATGGTAAGAAGAGTTAGGTGGCTGGGAAAGGGTCGAAAAGCTCTACATGGAGATTGTATAGTTTTAACATTCAGTGACCCGATGCTAGTGCATGCGATTCTTGCTAGGATAGGAAATGTATCTTATAAAGACAATGAAATAATTGTTCTACCACTAGGGGCTTTTTATCCCCCCAAATCATTCTCCCCCAAGACCTCTGCGGGTAACCATGTAGGGAATTCTCGTATTGACTTAACAAAGCCAAGGTGTATTCCACTTTATAATCGCTATGACTTGTTAACCTCAATGGAAGATTTAGATTGACCAATAGTAAAGCAAGGGGAGAGGATGGTCAAATTAAGGCGAATTTGATACCTATATTGGGCGAGAACCCGCGTGTACATGATTACGTTATTGATACTGCGTTAGAGGTAGAAAGTGAATACACGCTCTGCCCAAATGAAGAGGAAGGGAAAGATATGGAAATTGTGACACAGTACAAGATAATAGTGGAAAGGGAGCTAGTGAAATAAGAACATTAATCACGCAAGGGGAAAACCAAATGTGAGATATGACCCACACTGAATTAGGAGGAGGGCAGATACAACTAAATACTATCATGTCTTATAAAATTTTAACATGGAACATCGCGGGACTAACCACCAAAGTAAAAGATCAAGAGTGGTTAACTTTTATTAATGATTTTTCTGTAATCTGCCTTCAAGAAACCTGGGTAACAGGAGAACACCATATAAATGGTTTTCAAACTTTTAATACACCAGCCATTAATAGTATCTAGGGGCGAAATAAAGGGGGTTTATGTACCTATATTTCTAACGTAGCAGGTTTCACCAATATGAAACTTGTAAATACATCTGATTACTATCAGATATTAATGATGGGCATAAGGGGAGAAGGGGTTGTAATGCTAATAAATTTTTATAATAATATTCCCAAAGCTCAGTTGAAAAATGTCCTTGTGGATTTTTGTCAAATCTTAAAAATATAGAGGGAAAACGCCTGGAGATACGCTTATTTTATGGGTGGGTGATTTTAATTGTTTTTTATGCCAACATAGCCAGCAGGGAATCTGTGGCCTAGGTAACTACAAGGAAGAACTTCCGACACATTTTTCACATACAGTTCTAGGGGATCTGCTAAACGACATAATTTTTCAATTCGACCTGGGATACGCAAACGAACTATGTCGACCGTCCATACCTTTTGAGCCCACTTTTAATGGGAGAGGTTGCAATTCTACAATTGATTTTGCCATAATGTCAAAAAGATATTCGAGTACTATTTCATCCTGTGAAACTCTTGACATTCTAATGAGTGACCACTACCCAATTCAATTGAATCTCAATATAAAAAGCTTATTAACAACTATGACTAATGTTACCACTTGTAACTATAATTACAATATTAACTTAGCGAGTATAAATGGATATACATTGAATTGGGAAAAAAGTGGATCCTGTGGCCTTTCTTAATCAATTAGTTAAAAGGTCATTAGATGACATTGAAACTTGCCTATCACAGACGAGTGACGATGCGGAAATTTTGAATGCTTTTATCAAGATAACTGAGGAGGCTCGAGATCTATTAAAAAAGGAACAGCGGCAAGGAACGAATAAACGACAGGGTTGGTTTGACAGAGATTGTAGCAAGGCCCACTCTCACTTGAAAAACGTCCTCCAAAGTAGGAATAGATGCAAAGAAGAAGTAAGACAGGCCCGAGCTGCATATCGATTAGCCCAAAAAAAACGTAAGACACAATTAAAAATGGAAGCTTGGCAGGCCCTGCATCAAGCATGCCTAAAGAAAGATACCATTGGTTTTTGGAAAGCGGTTAATGCACCCTTCTATGCAAACAGGGAGACTGATATTATAGATTTAGCTATTACTGAGCAGAAATGGGTGGAATTTTTTTCGTGTCTTTATAATGATGAGACTGTTGATTCTAATAAGATAGCCTCAGCCAAAATAGGGACTGAAGAAGATGCGCAGTCAAAAATATTTCCTATAGTTATTGATATTTCCCTTGAGGAGGTTAGTAGGGCTATAACTGATAGTGCTTCAGGGAAAGCTCCAGGGCCGGACGGCGTCCCAGTTGATGTCTATAAATCTAACCTAGCGTTATGGGCCCCGCTTTTAACGAATGTTTTAAATAGTTGGAATCGCTATAAGTTTATCTCTACCTGGACTGATGCAGTAGTGATCCCTATTTTTAAAAAAGGAGATAGAAATGACCCAAGTTGCTACCGCCCAATTTCTTTATTGGATGCCTTTATGAAAATTGCAGGGAGGGTCATCCTGAATAAATTACAGTTATGGGCAGAAGAAAAAGGTGTGCTATCGATTCATCAATATGGATTTCGTACAGGTCTCGGTACGATTGAACAGGGACTAAATTTATCACTAATTATTGCGAAATACACTTTAGCAAAGGAGGGTAACCTCTTCTTAACGTTTGTCGATTTAAGCTCCGCATTCGACTGCGTCAAACATGAAAAGTTGTGGACCATCCTTCAAGAAATGGACGTTGATCCACCCCTGCTACTATTTATTAAGGAATTGTATAGGGGGGCAGGGGCGAGGGTGCGATATGGGAGACAGGGGGAGTGCTCAGCTAAGTTTTGTATTAAAAAAGGGGTGAGACAAGGGTGCATACTTGCCCCTTTTCTTTTTTCGTTATACATCAATAGCTTAGGACAATTTTTGATTGACCATAGACAAGATTACCCCATTATTCAAAATACCCCTGTTCCCATTTTATTGTATGCGGACGACGCAGTTATTATGGCGCGGACACGGATAGGATTACAAAGAACTGTGACTAATTTTGTTTCATACATGAAAGAAAGGGGCTTAAAAGTTAACATCACAAAGACATATACAATGAGCTGTGGAACTAAGAAGAGTAAAAAATGTGACATTTTTATCGATAATAAAAAAATTGAAAATACAGACAGATTTTCTTACTTGGGAATCAATTTTGATAGGAAGGGGTCATGGAAACCGGCCATTAAGGCAAGAAAGCTCACCTTTTCAAGAGCAATAGGAGCGGTTATGAATTTCTCGAAAAAAATAGGCTGTAGACCAGTCCCTGAGCTATTGGATATTTATAAATCTAAATGCATTACGACCGCAGACATATGGGGCAGGGATATGGGGTATCGCAGAATCATAAGATATTCAATTCTGCGAAAACGCTTTTATCCGCTATTTATTGGCGGTCCCCCAGTTCTACTGCCACATATAATTGCCATCGGGAACTCGGTCTTACTTATATCACGGACATAATCAAAATTAATCCCCTCCTATTGTGGCATAAGGTATGGGCATCTGTGGAAACAGGTTTTAACAGAGACGTAATTTTAGACTGTATTAAATTAGATAAGGCGGCTAGTATACCATGGATTAGCTATATAAAAAAAATGTCGTATGAGATTGGTCATCCAGAATATTTTGATTCCCCAACCTGTATGGAAACGATATCTAGAAAAATTATAAAAATGTGTTATTTGAACCACCTAGCGGATAAACGATGGTGCATAGAAAGAGAGAAACAAACGGTAATGGAGAACCATCTGATGACAATCTGTCTAGGAATACAACCGTATTTGGTAAAGGTACAGAGTAGTTTTTGCCGTATGCTTTTAACCCGCTTCCGAGGTGGTTCTTTTTCAGGTTGATTACTTTCCCAGAAATTAACGATTGGTCGAAAAATGTGCCCCTATGCCCTTGTCATGATATTTCTGCACAATCGACTATGCATTGTACACTGTTTTGTAAATATTATGTTTTACTGAGGAAAAAGTTTTTAATACCAATTTTAAGAAAATGGGGCTTAAGACAATGCAGAATTGCTTTTTAAGATTACAATATTTGGAAAAATGAACAAACTATTTTAGCTATGTCTGCTTTTTTAAGAGCTGTGATTAGGTTTAGGAACACAATGTAAACTGCTTTTTTAGACTAATGTTATAGCAAGTGGTTATGAGGATAGATATGTATCGTTTTTTTAAATATTCTGTATCATGGTGTAATTTGTGCTTTACTCTTTTATATTTCTGTGCTTTTATGATTTTTATCGCATCAAAAATCGAATAAAGCGTATTTAGATTTTTTTATTTTTTATATATGTTTAGTGTCTAGCAGCTTCCCAGAGTTAATGTGGTTTGGAGTGGGAATAGTGAATTATATATGTTCAGTGTCCAGTAATTCTACTGACTTAGGGGGTCATTACGATGGCGGAAGGACCGCCACCGCCAGCCATGCGGTGGCGGTCCTTCCGCCATCGGACCGCGATTTTCCCCCGCCACATTACGATGGCGGGGGGATCCAGACTGCGACCGTTGCGGACGGAAAGGCCGTCCGCCACAGACCGCCACAGGCAATCGGACCGATTGTCTGGCGGAGCAGTCTGCATGCATAAAATTGTGGCGGTGCTTAGCAGGCACCGTCCACCATATTATGATGCAGGCTGTGAGCCTGCCTTTCAATGACGTCGACACCATCATGAAAAGGCTGGTGGAGATCCTGTTCGGGCCGGTTGCAGGCCCCCAATGGGGAGGTGTATGTGCACTGGGGGGTACCCATGGTACCCCCCAACATTTCAGTGCACTAAGTGGCAGGCACCGTGTGGTGCCTGCCACGTAGTGCACTGTAATGCACAACATGCATTTTCAACATTGCGGCGGGTGCTGCAGTCAGCAGCACCCAACGCAATGTTAGAGATGCAAGATGCGACCGCCATGGTGGCGGTCGCATCCTAATGTGGTGTGCGGAACCGCTGCATGTATTGCGGACGGTCCCAGTCACCACCACGATGGCGGACGGACTCCAGTCCGTCCGCCATCGTAATCGGCCCCTTAATGTAGGTTTTAATAGTAATAGTATAACATATATGTTTATTAATATAATAATTTTAAACATGTTTTGTAGTTAATAAATATTTTTATTGTAATTTTGATATAAGTAAGTTAAAATAGAAAGTAAGTAAATAAATAGATTTGTATTTAATTTTTCAATTTATATTTATTGAAAAAATCAAGAAAATAAATTTAGTACACTTTATTTTATGTACAATATTTTGTATGCATTTTTTCATAAAGCAAGACAATAATACATTTTGCAAAATATTTTGTAATTATTAAACAAAAACTATAACATTTTAAAACAGTTTATATTTCACATTTTTATTTTATATAATGGAAAAGTTTGGAAACATACATTTTTATCAAATGGCAAAATATTAATTGGGTGTTTTGCATGCATATACTCATTTAATTTTATTTTGTAACATTTATACAATTTTTCATATTTTTAAAAAATATATTAAATAATTATATAAAGTGTATATTATTATTTAATATATTTTTTTAAACATTTTTGGGCCTGATTCCGATGTCGTTCGGAAGGCCTCCGAATCGACTCGGCGATGCGGCCAGCGCAAAGTAAGTGGTTTTATTTATTTATTTATTTCCATTTCACTTTCCCGTTGTATGTCGTACTCCACTACCCCCCCACCCGGCCCCTCCCCCGCCCCGCCTCACGGCCACACCGCGTTACCTGTGCAAGCCACCACTGAATATTATATATGTTGTAATATTTATTACTATACATTTTACAATTTTTAACATATTATAAAAAAATATTTTTATACTTTGCTACATTGATATATATTTTATATACATTTTTTTGTTTTAGATTTTTATTTTACATTGAGTTTAATGGGGAATAGTCTTTTTTTTATTTCAATTCAATTTTTAGTAACTCCTATTTTTTAGTCTATCGGTGTTGTTTTTGGGTCATTTCGGAAGGAGGAAGCTTGCGGATGGAAGCTGCGTCGCATCGGTTAAGCGTTGGAAAAAGGCTTCGTTTGAATTTTTTTTTTTAAAGGAAATGTGTATTAGTTTTGAGTAAACTCATAATTATTTTACATTTCCTTTTTTTGGGGGTTTTCATGAAGCGTTTCTTTTTTTAAATCTATTTTTCGGGTTTTTATGGTTCTACTCTGCGGATTTTCTGTCGGAGGATTTTGTTTTGGACAGTTGTATTTTTCCATTTTTTTGGGGTTCTTTTAATTAAGTAATGGATTTTCGATAAGTTTGGATTTTTTCTTGTTTTGTGGATAACATTCTTCAGCTATGAAAATGTAAGTAGTTTTAAATTATTTATAGTTGGTGGGCAATGTTAGTTATACATTTGTTATTGTTCAGTATTTTAATGATGTGTTTATATTTGTTTTCTATGTAGGTAGGATTGTTATATATTTTGTTGTGCTTTCAGATTAGATCTTAAGATGTAAAATATTATTGTTATATGAAATATTTCTTTTTATGAATATATTATTTGACATTATATTTATATTTTATATCTTAAAAATAATTTGAAGGTTTTGTTAGAAATTTAATTTAGACTGTGCTTTTCTGTGTATGTGTGGAAGTTTTTTAGAGTATGGATTTTGCGATGAATTCTAAGTATTCTAGTCCTTTAGTGTTTGGGTTGAGCCTTACTTTGAATTGTAAATGTTTGTACATTGTTTTAGTTTATTTTGTTAGTTTGGGACATAGTAGTGCTAAAGATTGCTCTAGTCTTAGTTGTTGGTAGCTTTGTTCTTTTTGGATCGATTCTCGTAATTTATGTAGGGTAGGTTGAGTTCTTCCCATTGTGGCTTGGAAGGCATTATGCCATCCTTCCACTGCATTATTAGTTTTTGCTTCCTTGTTAAGGGTACTGTTGTACACATTCCACCATGGAATGTGAATTTTGGTTGTCTTCTATGTCCAGATCTATATAGTCTTCCCACCCAGGTATCCACGAAATAGTCTAGTAGGGGACTTAGGGCAAGATTACGATCTCGCTAGGAAAGCCCTCCGTACGACTCTGATCTGGAGGGCTTTCCAAGCGAATAGCGCTGTGCGAGTCCGACCGAACGAGTATGATGCAGCCATATGCTGATGGACTCGGTTCGCTCGGACTCCCATTGAACTCTATTGCAGCCCGTGTACCAAAGCGTACACAGGCTACCCTAGGCAAAAAGGGGTGGGTGGGGAAAAGCATACACCCTATGGTGGGCACCCCATGGTGTCCCCCACACTGTGCATGCATGGATCGGGGGGACCCATGGGCAACCCCTGTGACCGATTTGAAGGGCACCAGGTAAAGGGGGGCCTGCTACGGCCCCCCGAAGTCTGATTCCGACAGCCGTTTCGTTTCGTCTCGCTGAGACTGAGGCGATACAGCTGACCGAATCGTGCATCGTACTCTCTCAGTCGGAATCCGGCTACATTGCGCGGCACGATTCATCTGCGAACGTGTCGGTTGGACAGGATTGGGTTCCGGAAACAATTCGCTCGATCCGGACGAGATCTTCGCATCGTAGTTCGTCGTTCAGAGTGGGTGATGACTCGGTTGGAAACTTAGGCGCCGAATCGGATTTGCACGTTCCGGTACCCATCAGGAGTCCTTCCTAACGAGATCGTAATCTGGCCCTTAGTTTTTGTTCATTAGTTTGGGAATATGGGCTTTCAATTAATAAATTGTAGTATTCAGCAACTTCTGTTTTTGGGACATAGGCTAGTGCAATTATTTTTTTTATTTCATATGCAAATTTGGTGTTAGTTACATATTCTACACTAAGGGTAGATTTTTGTAGGTGTCTCCATATGCTCTGATTAAAATGGTAATAGCAACCTTCTATTGCTGTGTGAGGGTAATTTTTATTTTTTAGGATGGCTTGTATCATTGACTTCGAAGTCTATGATAATTTTTTGTGGGTAGTAGTTGTTAGTATTTACTTTATTTTTTGTAAGCAGTTCTACATGGGTAGTTGTTTGTTTGTTAGGTAAAAGTGCGTAAATGAAGGGGATGTTGCTATTGTGGTACTGTCCATGGATTGTGTACAATTGGTAAAATGGTTTGGGACATATTTTAAATGTACCATCCATCATCCATGTTTCACATGTTTGAAGTTTTTGTAGGTATGTGGGAGTTGCAAATATTAGAATTCTTTTCGAATTTGATTTGTTATCATAAAGAAGGAATTGTTCTTCATTATGAGTCACAGTAAGTTCAGGTGGTATTTGAATTTCACTTAATGTTTTGGGGGCAGGTGGGGTGTGAGTAGTAGATTTTTTAGTTCTAGAAATTAATCTTTTTAAAGTTGTGATGGAGGGTTGTTGTCCAGTTACATGTTCAGGTACTCAGGGTAGGATGTCTTTTAGTATTTCTGTTGTGGGTTTCTGAGAGCTAGTGCTAGCTTCTTTAAGAGTTTCTGAAACATCTCTCACTTCTATCTCAGCTATGCTATGGGTGGTTATGTTCTTTGACATTTGTTACGGCAGTTTATTTTGTTGTTGCCCTCCCATAACATGCATTTGAGTACTATTTAGTGCCTTTCCAATTAATCTTGTCGGCTGTTTGTTTCTTTTCGGTGTAGGCATATCCGATATAGCACAGTAAAAGTTTTCCCTTTTGCAATGTTATGAATTTTGCACCTTCAGTCATTTTGTTATTTGAGCTGTTATGAGAGATTTATTTAGAAAATGTTAAATATATTATACATGTTTTTATTGTATTAAAATAGTAAAAGTTAAAAAAAATACTTACATGTTTTGTAGAAATTGTGGGTTTTTGTGATATCTTTTGTTGGTCTTCGGATGCAGTGCTTGCTTTTTTCTGTTGAAGAAAAATATGATTTTAATTAATTTGTTTAACAGTATTGTTTGTACTTTGGGGAGTGGTTAGTTAGTGGGGATTTTGAGTTTGGATTTTTTGTTCTTGGATTAGTATTTTTTTTATTTATACTTACTTTGGGGGTCATTATGATGGCGAACGTACTTCAGTCCGTCTGCCATCGTCCCGTGGATGGGGACCGCCCGCCTATAAGGCGGCGGTCCCACACATGGAATTAAGATGCGACCACCACCACAGCAGTTGCATCTGCAATATTTAACATCGAGGCGGGTGCTGCTAGCTGCTGCACCCGCCGCAATGTTAAAAATGCATCTTCTATTCCCATTTAAATAAACATAAACAACATAGATGTAATAGACTAGTAATTTTAGTGTTGATCAGGGCCAGAATGCGAACCAAAGCAGTCCTGGTAAATTTTCAGACCAGTCCCTATACTGCTTGTAGCAAGCGAGACTGACCACTGCAAGGGAGGTTTGGTAGGTGGGGATCTCACCCAAAAAATGTTTTACAAAATTGCAAATACTGTGTGTTTTACAACACATTCTTCAGTACACAACCTTGTCAATCATTGAATGGATGGATGGAGATTGGAGACATGGCTGCATGGCTTAAAGCATGAACGAAAGAATAGTCATATGCATGAGGACTGGGTGGATGAATTATTTCATAATGGATGACAATGAATAAATACTTTTAGCTACAGGCACTGACCAAGGGTGGGTGCTCTAGATTTTATTTCAGCTTCCACATTAAAACATCACCCTCCTCAAACACTACTACCTTCAATCCATGTGAAATAATCATAGTCATAGCCCAGCTGTATTTAACACAGTGCCATGATTTGGAGCCTCAAAGAATGAAACACAAAGCAAATCGGAGAAAAAAAGAGATAATAATGAACTGGCCATATTGGCCAAATTGCGCAACATGAAACCAGGAAACCTTGCATCAATCCCGGCTTCAGCTTGACCACATTGTGTGATCCTAGGCAATTACTTTTTTCATAGTTCCTTTATTAGTACATGAAAGCACCTTGACATACATCAGTTCAACATGTGCACTGCACAAAAACATTATTTATAATGTTAATCTACAGCAACACAGTAGGCCACTTATAGGTGGGAAAAGAAACTCAACATACCTCTTAGTTCTAAGTTCATTATTAGAATCACCACTAAAAATTGTCCCTCAATGCAATGGTATAATTGAACATAATAAACTGAAATGTGCTGCAAAGGTCACATGGGGAAATTAGTCAGACACTTTTATTTAACTATGGCGTATATATATATATACATATATTACCTACTGGCGGTCGCCAGTAGGTAGTTATAGTTAGGACCACGTTTCCATAGGAAAAGCATTTTTTGATGTGCTTATAACTTTGGCGTCGTTTGCTGAATCTTTATTAAATTTTCCAAACAGTTCCTCTTTTGAGGTGAGCTCCTATCCTGAAAGTTTGGGGGTGATTCGTGAAGGGGGGGCTGAGAAAAAAGGGGCGTCCCAAAACGTGTTTTCTCCATGCAATTTCCATAGGAAACTTTAGACAAGGCTGCAGGTCAAAATGCTGAACGGAATTACGCCAAATTTGGCAGGGAGAAAGGTCTTGGTCCAGAAAGCATGCTTTTGTTTAAATGGGGTAAGTCCGTTCAGTAGTTTTAGAGAAATATCAAAATTTACAGATATCGATATTTGAGAATTCTGACATCTGATTGGCTGAGGCGTTACGAGCACGAGCGTGCGGCTCATTGGTTGCGAACTGTTGAAACTAGGAAGTGTTGGCAGCCATTTTGTGACTGAGTTGAAAGGCGTAGGGCGAAACAAAAGAGAAAAATTGTATAAGAGGGTATAGTAGGAACACTGTGGTCTTAGTTTAAGCAGTCTGTACGGTGCAGAGGCAGGGAGTTTGAATGTTGCGTAGGCCGTGGAAATCACGTCCGCAGAACAACGGTGCGCGGTATTGCAGCAAGGTTGCGTAGGCTCTGGAAATCCCGTCGGGAAAACAATGCGCCGTATTGCGGCAAGCAGGGAAAATAACAATGCGCCGTATTGCAGACTTCCTTTAATATAATGCGCAGTAATGTTTACTTATTATAATGCGCAGTAATGTTTACTTATAATGCAGTGTTCACTTTTATCACGGACAGTGTCACTTTCTTAGACGAAATTTTATATTATGTGGGAGGGCGTGTTCTGTTCGTGTGTCTGGAACAAAATTAACGTTTAATTGGCTGAGGTGTTCCAACAACGAGCTCAATGTTCATTGGCTGCGAACCATTGAAAGTAGAAGTGTTGCCAGCCATTTCCTCCCCGTCGTGGAGTAGCAGGGACATCTGATTGGCTGACGTGTTCCAAGCAGGACCTTCCCAAGCTTAATGTTCATTGGCTGCGAACCATTGAAAGTACAAGTGTTGCCAGCCATTTCCTCCCCGTCCGCGGAGTAGCAGGAGCATCTGATTGGCTGACGTGTTCCAAGCAGGACGTTCCCAAGCTTAATGTTCATTGGCTGTAAACCATTGAAAGTAGAAGTGTTGCCAGCCATTCCCTCCCCCTCCGCGGAGCATCAGGGACAACTGATTGGGTAACCTGTTCCAAGCAGGACCTTCCCAAGCTTAATGTTCATTGGCTGTAAACCATTGAAAGTAGAAGTGTTGGCAGCGATTCCCTTCCCCTCTGCGGAACACCATGGACATTTTATTGGCTAAAGTGTTCCTAGTACAAGTTTGCTCATTATTGGCTGGGATCGGTTCACTGTTGTGAACCATTTTGTGATGCACTTCAATGGAGTACGAGAAAAGAAAGTAGTAGCGGGGAGGGTAGGAACACTATTAACTCTGTACACTGGTCACAAGGTGGTGGAGAGGAATTGTGAAGGTAAAAATAGTTTTTTATATATTTTAAGGGCCATTTATATAATTGGCGTGGGGTGTACAAATCACGGCGGGAAAATAACAAAGTGTGTTGCGGTCTTCTTTTTATTAAGTTTGCGGGTGGGATACTTCCCAGGAGCACTGTTTAGTTATAATGTGGTGTTTACTTTTCTGACGGGGATCTCTGGTTGCACAGCAAAAATTTCAGTCTAGGTTTGAAATAGTTTTTATTAAGCAATTACAAATATACTTTCTTCGGAAACTGAAGCTGTATATATCAAAGGGGTGACAAATAAAAACGCAATTCAGAAAACATCCCTTAAGCGTGGGCACAACCTCCCTTTTTTTTTCTGCTAGAGTTTGTAAAAGTGTTGCCCCATATTCTTGATAATATAAGAGGGCATGAGTTACTTTTAGATAAAGTAGAAAAGAAGTGCTACAAGAAACACTCCCGCACTACATCATCTCAGGTCACAAGAACAATAACAAGTAAAAAACAGTTAAACACAAATCACTTTATATTACATAGAAATGTACGCTTTATCATGTTTTTAAATTTCTATTCTGTAGAATTCTGAAAAGTTCGGTCGTAGTGCTTAGAGGTTGCTCACTGCTCCGCTAAGAAATCACGTACTCCTTTAAGAATATATAGGATAGTAGTATAATAATATACACTACTGGTCGTATATATTCTATAGGGAGAAGGTGAATAGGAACCGCAACAGACAAAAATAGAAATAGTAAAAAAACATTCAGAAATGTAGGGTATTCACTAAGAAAGTATCTATGGAAACTATTTTTTTTTAAACTGCAATTTCCAAAAATATTGTCACTGTAAAAATATCTGATCAAGTAAGTTATAGAGGCCAGTAAACTGTATTTCAGATGGTTTACTCCTGGCGGCGACAAATCTCCAATTCCTGTTGTGTGGAAATATCACACTCTTACAATATACACAGTGTCACTGATGGCACAGAAAAAGGAAAATGAAAATTAAGTCATCAATACAAAACAAGCTCAATAACGAAATACTTTCCAGCGATGAGTATGTTGAGAGCTTCTTTTCTCCGGGACTTCGAAATCTTTCATCTTCGCGCCAACGGGTCATAAAGTGCTCTGAGATCACAATGACTGTTAATATTATAATAAACATATTCACAGTATATGATCCCAAGGAACAAACAGAGTAAGAACGAGAAGGTGCTGACGTTAAATATAAATCTTTAGTCTTCGCGTCGACGGGTCATAAACTCCACTGAGGTCAGTATAAATGTTAATATTACAATATACATACTCACACTATATGATCTCAAGGGAGAAATAGACTAAAAACCAGAAGCTGCTGACGTTACATATAAATCTTTAGTCTTCGCGCCAACAGGTCACAAACTCCTCTGAGATCATAATGTGTGGTTATTATAATATACATACTCACACTATATGATCTGAAGGGGGAAATAGACTACAAACTAGAAGCTGCTGACGTTACATATAAATCTTTAGTCTTCGCGCCGACGGGTCACAAACACTTCTGAGGTCAAGTACAGTGTCAATATTATAATATACAAAGTCACACTATATGAGCTCAAAGGAGCCAGAACAGTAACAATGTTTGCTGTATGCTGTCTGTTTCTGAAAACAAGCTGCTGACGTTACATATAAATGGCAAAAACAACCAATAACACTTTTTTCTAAATACAAGTGTTTAAAGATTGACAAATAGCTACGTATTATAAATATCTAGTATTGCATAATCAAACAACTTACAACTCAGGATTATGTTTTGTGGCCGCAAAATAAGAATCCAACTGTAGAAAAGAGCACCTGCATCACTGAATGGAGACGCGTAAAGAACTCGCAAAAACGAAACTAATCAATCAACGGGTGTGGTTTATATACTTTTTGGTTATTGAGTAGTCTATGGAAGGAAGATGCGGCTCCGCCCATTTAGATGTCACGTTTTACAGTTGACACGTGCTCACGTTTTAACTGTTTAACTTGTGCACGTGTTGGGAAAAGTTACAAAATGTGAAGCGGAAAAAGTTTCGATTTCGAACCTAACACGTATAAGGTCCTTAATATGTACATACGTTGGAGAGCTTAAAAACTGTTACCCGGAAAACCGTGTCATTTCCATTCTCATGAGTAAATACATTTATTAATTGCTGTGATTCTAAATAGAAGACATAAAAAAAAGATCTATCAGAATAGAAGAAAAAAAAACGTGATAATATTTCTCATCACTATGGTTTTAAATTAAAAAATGCGAGCATTTGTAAAGCGTACAGCTACCCCTGGAAAGGTGTGCCGGCGCTCGGGGACGTCGGAAAGATTAAGCAAGGTGTTGCCCACAGTGACATAGTGGTGGGCTAACGTGCCGCTGGAGCCGGGAATCGAACTGTGAACGCTGTTGTTCGAAGTCGGGTATCATAGCTGCTCCGTCACACTTTTTCCACACTTATATGTTAATTAGTGCTAATTAAGATTTAAACATTGTTAAATTATAACTTATAACAGAGTACTGTTACAGTTAGTTTTTCACTACAAAAAGTATGCACGTCTTTTTTAAATTTAGTTAAAAACAATATAGGTTTCAGGGACATTGTAGTTAGAAATTAGCATTTATAAAACCTTTGAAATTCACTGAAAAAACCATAGGTTTTACAGACGTTATAGTTAGAAATTAGCATTTAAAAAACCTTTGAAATTCACTGAAAAAACCATAGGTTTCAGGGGCGTTATAGTTAGCTGGACATTTCACTCGTACAAAACCATAGAAATTCCACTGTTATAGTTAGTTTAGCTAACTATAACTCGCGCCCCCGCAATGCACTGCTCATGACGTCACATATTACATCATTCATGGCATGGTCAGTGACATCACTGATGACATCACTGATGACATCTCAAATGACATCACTGATAACATCACTGATGACATCATCCACGTGAAAATCTGATGCACCTCCTCACAGTCTAATATAACCTTTAATACACCCACTGTAAAATACAGACTACCATTTTCGAAACCATCGAGACACCAATACCAGTTACTACATATGCACTCTTTGATTCCTAGGTCTACAGACACATCCACTCATTCACCAATACATTCACTTATACATGCAGTCACTCATCAATACAACAATATCATATGCACTCATACACCTATTCAGACACTCACACACCGCCACTCATCCATGGAGTTACTCACACACCTAGTCAGTCATGCAAAGAATCAATCACACTCCCATTTACTCACCTATACAGTTATACACACACCACCTCACTAATTCATACAGATACTAACGCATAATTACTCTCTTATATAATCACTGATACAAGTACACACTCATCCATACAGCCACTCTCACAATCACTCACTCTCACATATACTCATTTATATACAGCATCACTCACATATACTGCCTTTTACATATGTAGTTACTCACACATGTACCACTCAGACATCCATTCACTCACCAACACACCCATACACACACTCACCCACCCATACAGCTGTTTCCACATGCACTCTTGAACCCATACACCCAGTGAATCAAGCACTCACACATCAATGCACAGAGTCACACACCTCCAACCCACCCACACACACACTCAGTCTCCCATACAAATACTCAGGCAAACAATCAATAACCCATAAAAACACTCATGTAGCTACTGACCAACCCATGTAGCAGCTTACACGACAACAGTCAGACTGATACACACATTCACACAGTTTAGTCACTAACCCATGCATTCAGTAAGACACGTTTAATCACTCACTTATACAATCAGTCACACACCTGTAAAATCCCCCATCCAGACACTTATACACCCACTTATTCTTCAATACACCTAAGAATATATGTAAAACATATTTAAAAATTACAGAAACACACAGTCACTGGATGATGTCATCAGTGATGTCATTTGAGATGTCATCAGTGATGTCATCAGTGATGTCACTGACCATGCCATGAATGATGTAATATGTGATGTCATGAGCAGTGCATTGCGGGGCGCGAGTTATAGTTAGCTGAACTAACTATAACAGTGGAATTTCTATGGTTTTGTACGAGTGAAATGTCCAGCTAACTATAACGCCCTGAAACCTATGGTTTTTTCAGTGAATATATATATATATATATGTTATAGTTAGCTGGACATTTCAGTCGTACAAAACCAGAGAAATTCGGCCGTTATAGTTAGTTGAGGTAACTATAACTCGCGCCCCTGCAATGCACTGCTGATGACATCACATATTACATCACTCATGACATGGTCAGTGACATCACTGATGACATTACTGATGACATCTCAAATGACATCACTGATGACATCACTGATGACATCATCCAGTGACTGAGTGTTTCTAAAAAGTTTAAATATGTATTATATATGTATATGCCAAGGTGTATTGAAGAATGAGTGGGTGTATGAGTGTGTGTATGGATGATTTAGTAGATGCGTGACTGACTGTATAAGTGAGTGATTAAACATGTCTTACTGAATGCATGGGTTAGTGACTAAACTGTGTGAATGTCTGTATCAGTCTGTCAGTTGGTGTGTAAGCGGCTGCATGGGTTGGTGAGCAGCTCCATGAGTGTCTATATGGGTTATTGATTGATTGTCTGAGTATCTGTATGGGTACCTGAGTGTCTGTGTGGGTGGGTCGGGGGTATGTGACCTTGTGCATAGATGTGTGAGCGGGTGATTCACTGGGTATATGGGTTCAAGAGTGCATCTGTGAAGAGCTGTAAGGGTGGGTGAGTGTGTGTATGGGTGTGTTGGTGAGTGTTTAGATGCCTCAGTGGTACATGTGTGAGTAACTACATATGTGAAAGGCAGTATATGTGAGTGTTGGACTATATAAATAACTATATGAGAGAGTGAGTGATTGTGAGAGTGGCTGTGTTGATGAGTGTGTGCTTGTGTCAGTGATTGTATAAGAGAGTAAGTATGTGTTAGTATCTGTATAAATAAGTGAGCTGGTGTGTGAATAATTGTGTAGGTGAGTAAATGGGAGTGCGATTGATTCTTTGCATGACTGACTATGTGTGTGAGTAACTCTTTTTTTTAAATTTTTTACTTTATATTTGCTTGGTCAATCACAGAATAGAAAAACCAGTTTCATCACAATTAGACATATGTACATACATTGCTCGATTCTGGATATTCAATTTTTCATACCCCTATACAGTATCTCGTAGTGCCCCATCCATGTCAGCCCCTTCATATACACAACAGAGACAATATCCTTTGGAATACACAGCATCCACCCTCTCCACCTTGGATCAATCACCAGTATGTTCGGTTCCCAAAAAGAGAACTAATGGTTCCCAGAAATCTCTAGGGCGAGAGGCCTGAGGTATCTCCTCCGCATAGGTTTCTAGTTGTGCTTTACTATAAACCATATCTAACAGCCATTGCTTACATTTCGGTGCAATCTTGCCTCCCATTTCATTGCTATGCGTCTCTTTGCTAACAACAGTGCCACTGCCTGAAACTTTCGCTTACGGGCCAATTTAATCTTGTGCATGCCGAGTAAACATGTCTGGGGCGTATTTGGTATCAGTTCCGCCAACATAGTAGTGAGTGTAGTGGTTACGTCTACCCAGTAGGGCTGAAGGTGTGGACATGACCATGCCACATGCAAAAAGTCCGCCGCAGGAGCGCCACACCTACAGCATTTATCATCATCTCGCAGCCCATAGGTATGAAGTTGGGCAGGCGTATAATACACTTGATGAAGAAACTTAAAATGAATTATTTTCAGATTACAGTTGGAAGTCAGTAATTGCAGTTGCAGGCAACTATAATCCCATTGCTGCGCAGTAATATTTTCCCCAATCGCGTTCTCCCACCTTGTTCTGGGCCCATCCTGAGCATTGAATTGTTCCCGTTGAGCCGCATTATATAGTTTAGTTACAAGGCCCTGCCGCTTCGGAGCCAGCAACAGGGCCTGCAGTGTATTATGTGTCGGGGGTTCCTCTGGAAATGTAGGATATAAAGCTTTCAGCGCCGCACGCAATCTCATGTATGCAAATATTTTCAATGGAGCATTTTGTGCACTTGAGCTACCACAGCTTGGGATATAAATGTCCCATTTAAGAAGACATCCCCCATTATGCGAAATCCCCCTTCATTCAACAGTTGCATCATTTTGGACTCTTGTGTCACGGAAAGTTTGGGATGGTGAGTGAGTGGGAGCGCCGGCGCATACATCGGGAGTTTGTGCGCCCGTTTCGCTAGGGTATGCCATGCTTTAGATGTACATTGTGCTGGGTAGATTCCGGTGCTCGGCGCTACCGGCGACGATAGAAGGGCCACGAGTGGGGTGGGGTGGAGGTTCGCATGCTCTACCGCAATGTGTGGAACATGTCCGTGTGGATGTAGCCAATAATGAGCATACTGTGTTTGTGCGCAATAATAGTACAGCTGAAGATCTGGGGCCCCAAACCCCCCATCCCATACGGTTTCGTGAGTTCCCTCCAGCTCACTCGTGCATTTTTTCCGGCCCACGTCAATCTGAGTAGGGCCGTACGGAGTCTGGCAAACATCACCTGCGGTATCCAGATCGGTATATTCATGAAAAGGTAAAGGAACCGTGGCAACACCACCATCTTTTGGACCGCTATTCTGTCGGCGAGCGATATTGGGAGGCGAATCCACCTGCTAACCTGATCTTCCAATTTAGCTATAGCTGTCCCATAATTTTCTTTTAGGACCAAATCCGGATCTCGGTGTATCCAGACACCCAAGTACTTAACTGGATCTGTGCACCATTGCAACGGATAGTCAAGAGCCGGCCGTGCCGTCCCTGGCGTAAGCGGAATCATTACAGACTTATCCCAATTTATACCCACGCCCGAATAATACTCAAACCTAACACATTCTCGGATCAATTTGTTTAAATTTTCTTCCGGGTGTCTGGTGTAAAGAACCATGTCGTCTGCGTATAGGGATATGGTTATGGGTCGCAGGTGAAATCGCAACGCGGTATCAGCATGTTTCTGCCGAATTTTACACGCTAGGGGCTCTAGTGCCAGTGTAAATAGAAGTGGGGACAATGGACAGCCCTGACGCGTACCACGAGATATAGTAATAGGATCAGATGTATTACCATTAACACGTATTCGAGCACTAGGTTGGGTATACAGCAAGACTACCACTTTAAAAAGGGCTCTGGAAATCCCATTCGTCGCAGAACCTGAAAAATATATGTCCACTCCACAGAATCAAAAGCCTTTGCGGCATCTAATAGAGTCGCAGAGGCTGGGAGGTCGGGATGTAAGTGATGGTACATTGCAAATATAGTTTGAATATTTTGCGTGGTGTAACGCGTCGGTATAAACCCCGCTTGGTCCGGTAGAACCAGGCGTTGCATCAGCGGTTGGAGTCTACGGGCAATGATCTTAGCCAATATTTTTGCATCAGTATTAATTAATGAGAGCGGGCGATAGGACTCGCATCGCGTCGGATCCTTATCAGGTTTAAGGAGTGTAATCAAAAGGGCCTCCCGTAGAGAAGGGGGTAAAACACCCTCCTCATACCCCTCCTCATACATGGCCGCCAGATGCGGAATTAATACATCTTTATACTCCTTGTAAAATTCTCCCGGAAGCCCGTCCACCCCATGCACTTTATTATTCGGTAGCGAGTTAATAGCTGCCCTCATCCCCTCCTCCGTTATATGACGGCTGAAGTAGTCCCGATGCGCATCGGAAATCCACACTAACACAATATCATTCAGATAGTCATTTATCTCATCTGAGGTTACCGTCGGTCCGGCGGTATAGAGGCGTGCATAATAGTCCGCAAAGCTGTGTATAATAGAGGGGGTGTCATACCTAGGGGCATTATGGGTATCCACAATTTGGGTGATGTATGACGTGGTGTGTGCGGGTCTCAGCTTCCCAGAGAGCGTTCTGCCAGGTCTACCGCCCTCCCCATACGCCCTAGCCGTGTATTTACGGGAAAGATATTTAACCTCGTCCTCAGCGAATTCATGATAGCGATCTATGTGCGTGCGAATATCCGCTAATGTGTTAGGATCCAATGTGGCTATATATGAAGATTCCAACTTAGTTATTTCCCCTTCAATATTTGATAATTGTGTCCGGATATCTCTAAGTATTCCTGCATGCTTACCAATACAAACACCTCGAATCGGCACCTTAAACGCCTCCCATAATGTTTTGGCACTAGTCACTGAGTCAACATTATGCTCGAAGAATTCCGTAATGGCCTGTCGTAAGTCTAATCTATACACTTGATCCTGTAGTGCACCAGAGTGTAGGCGCCATGTAAATTGGCGCGGCACATGGGTAGGAATCGTTAATTCCAAGCGGACAGGGGCGTGATCTGAAAGTGTCTTGGGCATATGCTCAAGCCCCGTTGTCCAAGTATTTATATCCGCTGTGGCAATCCAAAAATCTATACGGGACCATGTGTTATGTGTAGATGAGACACAAGTGCCCTCCCTACGTGACGGGTGACGCATACGCCATATATCCAACATGGCATGATCCTCCATACCCTCCCTAAGTATCTTGGTTGAGTGTTTACCATAGCAAGCATTTCCAGTGGATCTGTCGACAGCCGGGTCAAGGCATGTATTAAAATCTCCTCCCCACAACAGTGCAGCAGGTGGAAGCGCGCAGAGTTTTGCCCATATGTCAATAAAAAAGGAGGGATCGTCTACATTTGGTCCGTACACATTGACAATAGTCATAACAGTACCCCCAAAGTCCCCATGTACAATAACATATCTTCCCTGCGTATCCTGTATTGAGCGTATCAGAGTGAAGGGGACCCCCTCTTAATGAGTATCAGGACACCTCTAGCATATGTGGAATAAGAGGACGCAAACCTGTATGTAGCCCATATTGCCCCCACTCTGCACTCCCCTGTGTCAGCGAGATGCGTCTCCTGGAGACAAGCCACCTCCACTCCATGACGATCTAAATAAGCAAAGACCTTTCTCGTCTTCTGTAGATTATGTAGACCTCGCACATTCCATGACAAAAACGTGAGTTTCCTCACCCCTGTTGGCCTGCTAGCCATTTTGGATTTCTCTGCACGTAGAAACAGGGCACATACATCTAATACTGTACATAAAGGATATTATTTTCACTGTGATGACCAAATTTCGCATTTTCACCCCCTTCCCTCCCCCCACCCACTCTGCCAACCCAAATTTGGCAAAGACAATCCCCATGAACTGAAGAATACTCCCTATCCCCTTAACCAAAGGATCAACAAAGAAAGAAGGTGTGTGGTGTACACAGGGGTGGCGGTAGTAGCCAGCCGCAATCCCTGATGAACCAGTCATGCGGGGGGTCACATTACCACTTATTTAAGTAACATATGAGACACAACTTAAGTTTCGTGCGCACAGAGTCAACTTGACGTACACATCTAGCAAGAGTACCAACAGCATCTAAATGAAACAACACGGGCAGCGCACAGTTACAGATGAAAAAGGGCACGGTCTATCACAGTCAAGTGTCACTTATCTGATCCACGGTATCTCCATCTGGGGCGCCAACCGTCGACGCCCCTCCATGCCTCCCAAGAGAAGCAAAGGTTGTGCTGTCCATATATACATTATTGCAATATCAGAGTTTCCATCCCACCTGTCAAAAAGATTCAATCCACTTTGGGGAATTTTTACGGGTACGGCGTAATTGCACTAACATGGAGGATTATCACAAACATGGAGATGCCCTCAAACATCGGCTATTAGAGAGAGGTTATCCCCATAGACTTGTGAGACATGCCTTTAAAAGGGCTAAGTACCACAATCGTGATGCCCTCCTTCAAGGCACACAACGCCCTTCTCGTGATCTAGTCACTTGTATTGTCAATCATTCTCAACTTAATTACAAGATTAAAAACATCATTAATAGAAACTGGAAAGTCCTCAACACCAATGAGAATGATCCCCAACTTCCGCTGCCTTTGGTGGCCTATCGCAGAAACTGCAACTTGCGTGATATCGTAGTACATTCCAGACCTTCTGTTTCACGTATTCAACACCAAACCACCATTACGGGGCTACCTTTGATCTTAGGTAACCACAAGTGTGGTTCCTGCCATGCGTGTGAATCCGCAATTGTTACGGATTTTATCACCCACAAAGGTCGCAGAATCAAACTCAGGGATCTTACCAACTGCAGGAGCCAGAACATTGTATATATGTTACTGTGTCCGTGCGGTTTAATATACATCGGTGAAACAGCACGAGAATTCCGCATAAAATACAGTGAACATAAGTCTGCCATACGAACATATAAAACCACGGCCCCTTTAGTTCAGCACTGCTTGGAAAAACAGCACTCAGAGAAAGATCTGACATGGTGTATAATAGAAAAAATCAAATGTCAGGCAGGAATCCCGGTTGAGGTCACCCGTAAAAGAAGGGAAACTTTTTGGATCTATACTTTAGATAGTGTCAAACAGGGATTGAATGAAGAAATTCTTTGGAATGTTACAGGTAGCCAGTAGTAGAACCGTGTAATCCGATTCCTACCATCCCTTACACATGTTCTAGGGATATTTCCCTCTAGTGTCATGTCAGCACCTTTACTAGAGGGATGAAAGAGACAAAGGTATAGAAAATAGTTTTTTAGCATTTGGGTACAATAGGCTATGTATGAGTAAATTCTATTGATATTACTCAAGTTAAGGAACATGTATTTCTGTTGTATATACAGCAATTACCAAAGATAATCACATAGAGTTCATTCATTTGTGAAAAGTGGTATTTTCTTTCCCTTTGGGGGTTATAATTGGATTTTGTCCAGATTGAAGTGTACACAGCTTGGATTGTTGTTTTAGCATAGATCCTTCCCTTCAGTTTAGACTCCCTGAAGGTATTATCTTTTCATCCTATGTAGGTATTTATATATGCGTATGACAATTCAATACATCTTCAACTATATTATCATATATGAAACTATTGGGCACCTGTGTTAGTGTGTACTTCATGTATTATTGTTCACTTCTCTCTTTTTTTGGGGTCCATGTATCATGAACTGTGGACACACCAGTTTCAGGGCCCCTTTTACGTCATCTTAATATGGCGCCTATTCTGGATGTATCATCTCGCGGCCCCCTTTTTAGACCATTCAAACATGGCGCTCATGTTTGCGGGTTAAGTCCTATTTTTACATCTACTACACACCAGGTGATCGT
This sequence comes from Calotriton arnoldi, assembly GCA_963921515.1. Lineage (NCBI taxonomy): Eukaryota > Metazoa > Chordata > Amphibia > Caudata > Salamandridae > Calotriton > Calotriton arnoldi. The sequence continues at coordinate 717,579 of CAWUFW010003690.1, forward strand.
GATCACCATGTGCGTCACTTGGCTTTAGGACGCCGATATATATGCCTCACGGCATTGTTACTTCATGCTCCAGGTTACAGTGAGGGACCACCTTTGTAAAACCAACTGCGTGATACATACAGGTGAGTTGCTGCGATTTCGCACCAGCCTACGGTTTTTTCTTACTTTGTCTTTTAGGCATTTCGTAATACTGAATAGTTAGACTCTTTGCTCATTCCAAGCGCATGTATATCCTGTACATATAAAACGCTAGTATTTTGAGTTTTTACAATTAATGTTTGTCGTCAATATCAGTTGCGAGACGTAAAACAAATCATAGCATTGGTAACATGAAATACGGAAAATGCTACTTCGTGTGCTCCCATTCTAAGCGCCAGCAATCTCTACATAGTGGAAGTACCTACATCTTTAGACCACAGATCTTCTGTTTGGCGTCTTAACTTATTATGAAATATTGAGTATATTGTAGAACTATTATCTTTGGTACACTAAAAAGGCTATCTGCGCAGCTTCAAGTGTCTACGTAATATTTACGTTAGATAGCAACTACCTCTTGGCAAGCGGTAGGAGAAATGATTGGGGTGTCCAATGATACTATATTAGTAACTCTATAGCTAATGTATCTTATATATCGTAGGAGTTATACCTTGCTTATTGTCTGTTTACAGAACATTCCTAACCGGACTGAGAAACAGGCCAACTTAATAAAGGAAAAAATACAGAGAAAAGTCCATCAGAAGTAAATCTGCCCAGAAGGGTATCAGTTACTATCTATCTTAACTACATGCGATGATTATTGAAAAGGGTAGGTACCATTGTATGAAGCACATACAACTAGCTGTTAAAAGGGACAAAGGGTCGGGCACAGAGGTGACTCTCGACTTTTATTTTGTTTAGCAGGGTACCTCATCAGTAAAATCCGTTGAGACCACCTCAGTGTCCTTTAATTTTGACCAGACTTGGGTATGTAATTTCTTCCCTCCTTGCCGTTCCTGGGTACATATAATAAAGATAGACTATGTAAATAATAGAAAACACTTCTTTCTCTTTTTTCTTCATTATAAATCTAGATTGGTCAGTTACATTAGCGGTTGGAATTCAATCTACTTTGATTCTTCTGTGGGTCCACGTGAAGATATTTGACTACTCAGAATATCGTCAGTAGTAAGTGGATTGCTTTTATCTATCTGTGATTGGTGTCACAGCTTTTTTTGAGGTTTCTAAATAGTCACCGGGTGTTTTTCTTTTGTTAACAGCTTGGCAAAGGCAGTCTTAATCTTCTCTCGTCTCTATTTTCTGACACACATCTATCTTGAAACACATTTGTTTCTTGTCGTGGTTTAGAGGTACTTTTCTTCTTACAATTTCTGATTTAGGTCTATTCTATTATGATTTATTTTTCCTTTGAGGGATAGACACCATTTGTTCCATAGATAAAACGACTTAGTACATAGCCTGGTTTACATTAACCACATGACTTGGCTTTCCACTATAGATTTTCATATTCTAAGTTGTTCCCAAGGTCCAATCCAGTACTATATGTAATGTTGTTTAAAAATTCATGTTTAGGGCTCTGAACATGTTGCATTTTATTTTTTTCAGGTATCCCCTGGGTGTGTTTGCAATGTGTTGCTATCTGGCATAGGTCCTGATGAAGGTGGTGTCTATGTTCTTTGATCCACCGAAACGCGCGTCGACCATTGACCACTGACCATTGATCACTGTCGTATAGATCTGACAGTTTACAGCTTAGATCTCTTGGTCATAGAGACTCTAAATATCTTTCAGTCTCCAGATAGTTGTGATTTTTGGATGGGGTATGTATGTGGTTGTAAGTGTATGAATGCAATATAGTATGCATGACATTGGTACATTTTTTTCAATTATTTGTTTTTCATTCAGGGGTATTGTTAAATATTTGTGTATGAAATTTGGTGTTGATACTTTATTGTTTACATGTTTATTAAATTTTTAGATCATTGTTATAACATAAGTTTTAAACAAAAACTGTATAAAATATATTAACACAAAAATAAGGATAAGAAAGTTTTTGATAAGTGAAAATAACAAAATGCAAATAAAAGATGTATAAATAGGTTTCTTATGGTTTTGCCTTTCATGGTATGCAATCATTGTATGAGCTCTTCATATTCATGATTCTTCACATTGTGCTGTCCATATTATTCAACGTCCGAAGCAGTGTCCTGTTCACCATGCGCACCCCTCGGGGACCGCCGGCGAGGCTGCTGTGACGGCCTAGTCTTTAAATATTTGAGGACCTCTGCAGGAGTGTTAAAGACCTTGCTCTTCCCATCCTCGGTGATTCTCAAACGCGCTGGGTAGATCATGGCATACGGAATACTTAAGTCGCAGAGTTTCTTCTTCACATCCAGGAATTTTTTCCGGGCTTCTTGAACTTGGGCAGTAAAATCCGGATAGATAGAAATATCCATGCCTTCATGTGCCAAGGTACCCAGCTCCCGGGCTCTGCGGAGCGTCGCATCCCTGTCCCTGTAATTAAGGATCTTAGCTATTATGGGACGAGGCCGCGCTCCCGCCGGCGGTGGCTTCGCTAGTGACCTATGAGCCCTCTCCACAATGAAGAAGCTAGAAAAGGTATCTTTGCCCAAGAGCGTGGTCAACAAAGGCTCCACATATCGCTCCATGTTGCCTGTGTTGGTCGTCTCTGCAACACCCATGATGCGCAGGTTACTGCGGCGCGACCGCGCCTCCAAATCCTCCGTCTTTGCCAGCACTGCAGCTAAGGTCTTGTCCACTGTGGTCTGTTTCGACTCTAGTTGGCGTTGAACATCCTCCGTGTCGGCGATACGGCGCTCTGCCATATCAATCCTTTCTGTATGGCGGTCTAACCTCTCAGACATGCGATCCACATGGTACGTGAGGGAATCAATTTTTCCGTCAATATTGGACAGCGTGGATTGTATGGACACAAACATCGCCTGAAAATCCACTGCCGCCTCAGCGCTGGTCCCCGACGTGGCAAGTGGCTGGCCCCCAGGGGCGTCGCCAGGCACAGTGTCAGCAGCTTTCTTAGACTGTTCGAAGTGAAGTTTAGGCTGCGTTTTATCCGGTTTGCCCATAATGGATGTCCACCACACACTCTCAAGCAACAGAGAAAATGGTAAACCAGCCTCTCCCTCCCGATCCACAATATCACTGTGTTGTTGCGCGGTGTACCTTGTGTAGAGTGTCCACTCAAATGACCGCAAGACACCAAATGGCTAGCACCCAGGGTCCCCACGCCGGCCCAGCTGAAAGACCGTTTCCCGCTCGTCAGACCCAAGGAGCGATATCGCCAACGCGCTTCACTGCCACACACTGCAGGCGTCCGGCACAGCACACAGTCGATTTGTAGGTGGGACTGGATACCCATGGTGTCCCGCGTAGTGCCGTCCACTGTCGTGCCCTCGCGCTCACCCAGTCTGGCTTTTCAGTGTCGGTGTCTATACCTCCAGCAGCGCAGCTCATACAGGTCCTCCCATGCCGCCACTACGCCCCGGGGCCCCAGTCACATGGCGAACAGCCAGGCGACCCCGCCGCCAGCCACCGTGGCGCAGGTCGCAGGCCTCAGCAGTCAGCAGTATGGGGGCAGTTGGGCACCTCCGGCAACCCCGACCACAGACCCCGGGACGAGCAGCACTTCACGCAGGGGCCCCCCGGGCGGCACAGCCAGGCGGGTCGCGCTCACCGCATATTCTGCGCGGTACCTGTAGCAAGTCTTTCCGCGCTCCCCAGCCGCCAGCAATATCCGGGAGGACCGCAAGTGCGAAGGAGCGAGCCTCCTGAGCAGTACTCCGCAATCCACACCGATCCAAGGTACCCGACCGGGACGCGGCCCGCCTCGTGGCAGCCGCGCGACCCCCGTCACCGGGCCTCGCGTAGATCCAACGCTAATCGCTCGCACCACCTCCGCCGAGGCCTCGCTCCGGCTCCCACGTCTCCACAACCCAGCAGGATACCACGGCTGAGCTCGAGGACAAAAATAGGTAGGGAAGCTGCCGCTGCCCTCTAGTGTCTAGCGCCGCTCTCGCTTTTTCAAATTGTGCGTTGTCATCAAGATAATTGCAGGATAGTTATATGACCAGAGGAGCTCGCTTACAGCGTGGCCATCTCCGGGCTTGGCTAGCTCCGCCCCCGTGTGTGAGTAACTCTATGGGTGAGTGGCAGTGTGTGAGTGTCTGTATAGGTGTATGAGTGCATATGATAGTGCTGTATTGATGAGTGACTGCATGTATGAGTGGCTGTATGGGTGAATGAGTAGATGTGTGTATAGACCTATGAATCAGTGAGTGGGTATGTAGTAACTGGTATTGGTGTGTCTTTGGTTTAAAAAATGGTAGTCTGTATTTTAGAGTGGGTGTATCAAAGGTTATATTAGGGTGAGAGGAGGTGCATCAGATCATCACGTGGATGATGTAATCAGTGATGTCATCAGTGATGTCATTTGAGATGTCATCAGTGATGTCATCAGTGATGTAACTGACCATGTCATGTGTGATGTAATATGTGACGTCATCAGCAGTGCATTGCGGGGGTGCGAGTTATAGTTACCTCAACTAACTATAAAGGCCGAATTTCTCTGGTTTTGACGACTGAAATGTCCAACTAACTATAACGTCCCTGAAACCTGTGGTTTTTTCAGTGAATTTCTAAGGTTTTTTAAATGCTAATTTCTAACTATAACGTCCCTGAAACCTATGGTTTTTTCAGTAAATTTCAAAGGTTTTTTAAATGCTAATTTCTAACTATAACGTCCCTGAAACCTACGGTTTTTTCAGTGAATTTCAAAGGTTTTTTAAATGCTAATTTCTAACTATAACATCCCTGAAACCTACAGTTTTTTCAGTGAATTTCAAAGGTTTTTTAAAAGCTAATTTCTAACTAAAACGTCCCTGAAACCTATGTTTTTTTCAGTGGATTTCTAAGGTTTTTTAAATGCTAATTTCTAACTATGCCTACATAGGTAGGACACATGCAGAAAGAGGAAGAAAGGCGCAGAAAGAAGCAAGAGAAATGCAGAAAGAGGCAACAGAAGTCCAGAAAGACGAAGAAAGGTGCAGAAAGAAGCAAGAGATATGCAGAAAGAACCAACAGAGGTGCAGAAAGAGGCCTTGTTGCAAAGTCATCCTGTGCCCCCAACTTTTTGCTGACTGGTACTGGTGGTAACTGACTCTGACTAACCAGGCCCGGAGCCAGTGCTATGCTAACAGACACTTAGAATACAGTGAGAACACCTACATACACTAGGGTACACTATGGGTTGGGGTACCCCTGTGATTGGCATGACCTACCCTGTAAGGCCCTAGTACATAATAGGGCAGGGGGATTAAAACTACCTCTAAGTCAGAGGTGCGGAAAGAAGCAAGAGCAGTGCAGAAAGAACCAACAGAGGTGCAGAAAGAGGCAAGAGGGGTACAGAAAGAGGCAAGAAAAGTACAGAAAGAAGCAAAAGAGGTGCAGAAAGAGGCAAGAGAGGTGCAGAAAGAGGCAAGAGAACTTCAGAAAACGGCAGGAGAGGTGCAGGAAGAGGCAGGAGAGGTGCACAAAGAGGCAAAAGGGGTACAGAAAGAGGCAAAAGAGGTGCAGAAAGAAGCAAGAGAAGTGCAGAAAGAAGCAACAGAGGTAATTAAAGAGTCAAGAGGGGTGCAGAAAGAGGCAAGAGAAGTGCAGAAAGAAGCAACAGAGGTGCCGAAAGAGGCAAGAGAGGTGCAGAAACAGGCTAGAAAGATACAGAAAAAGGGAACGGGGTGCAGAAAGAGGTAAGAGGGATACCGAAATTTACAAGAGAGAAGCAAGAGCAGTGCAGAAAGAAGCAGGAAAAGTGCAGAAAGAAGCAAGAGAGTTGGAGAAATAGGGAAGATGGGTGCAGAAAGAGGCATGAGGGATGCAGAAATTTGCAAAAGAGGTGCAGAAAGAAGCAAAAGCAGTGCAGAAAGAACTAACAGAGGTGCAAAAAGAGGCAAGAGTGGTGCAGAAAGAAGTAGGAGAGATGCACAAATTGGCAAGAGAGGTACAGAAAGAGGCAGGAGGGGTGCAGAAAGAAGGAAGAGAAGTGCAGAAAGAAGCAACAGAGGTGCTGAAAGAGGCGCGAAGGATGCAGAAAGAGGCAAGAAAAGTGCAGAAAGGAGCAACAGAGGTACAGAAAGAAGCAAGAGAGGAGTAGAAACAGGCAGGAAAGGTGCAGAAAGGGGGAACAAGGGTGCAAAAAGAGGCAAGAGAGGTACAGAAAGAGGGAAGAGGGGTGCAGAAAGAGGCAAGAGGGGTACAGAAAGTAGCAAGTGAGGTGCAAAAAGAGGCAACTGAGGTGCAGAAAGACGCAAGAGAAGTGCAGAAACAAGCAAGAGAAGTGCAGAAAGAGGCAAGAGAATTGCTGAAAGAAGCAACAGAGGTGTAGAAAGAAGCAAGAGAAGTGCAGAAAGAGGCAAGTGAGGTGCAGAAAGAAGCAAGAGCAGTGCAGAAAGAACCAACAGAGGTGCAAAAAGAGGCAAGAGGGGTGCCAAAAGAGGTAGGAGAGGTGCACAAAGAGGCAAGAGGGGTACAGAAAGAGGCAAGAGGGGTACAGAAAGAAGGAAGAGAAGTGCAGAAAGAAGCAACAGAGGTACTGAAAGAGACTATAAGGGTGCAGAAAGAGGCAAGAGAAGTACAGAAAGAGGCAAGAGAGATGCAGAAAGAAGCAAGTGAGGTAGGAGAGGTGCACGAAGAGGCAAGAAAGGTACAGAAAGAGGCAGGAGGGGTACAGAAATAAAGGAGAGAAGTGCAGAAAGAGGCAAGAGAATTGCTGAAAGAAGCAAAAGAGGTATAGAAAGAAACAAGAGAAGTGCAGAAAGAGGCAAGTAAGGTGCCAAAAGAAGCAAGAGCAGTGCAGAAAGAGCCAACAGAGGTGCAAAAAGAGGCAAGAGGGGTGCAGAAAAAAGTAGGAGAGGTGTACAAAGAGGCAAGACAAGTACAGAAAGAGGCAGGAGGGGTGCAGAAAGAAGGAAGAGAAGTGCAGAAAGAAGCAACAGTGGTGCTGAAAGAGGCGCGAAGGGTGCAGAAAGAGAAACAGAAGTACAGAAAGAAGCAACAGAGGTACAGAAAGAGGCAAGAGAGGTGCAGAAACAGGCAGGAAAGGGGCAGAAAGAGGGAACACAGGTGCAAAAAGAGGCAAGAGAGGTGCAGAAAGAAGCAAGAGCAGTGCAGAAAGAACCAACATAGGTGCAAAAAGAGGCAAGAGGGGTGCCGAAAGAGGTAGGAGAGGTGCACAAAGAGGCAAGAGGGGTACAGAAAGAGGCAAGAGGGGTACAGAAAGAAGGAAGAGAAGTGCAGAAAGAAGCAAGTGAGGTAGGAGAGGTGCACAAAGAGGCAAGAAAGGTACAGAAAGAGGCAGGAGGGGTACAGAAATAAAGGAGAGAAGTGCAGAAAGAGGCAAGAGAATTGCTGAAAGAAGCAAAAGAGGTATAGAAAGAAACCAGAGAAGTGCAGAAAGAGGCAAGAGGGGTACAGAAAGAAGGAAGAGAAGTGCAAAAAGAGGCAAGAGAGGTACAGAAAGAGGGAAGAAGGGTGCAGAAAGAGGCAAGAGGGGTGCAGAAGAAGCAAGAGGAGTGCAGAAAGAGAATTGCTGAAAGAAGCAACAGAGGTGTAGAAAGAAGCAAGAGAAGTGCAGAAAGAGGCAATAGAAGTGCAGAAAGAGGCAACTGAGGTGCAGAAGGAGGCAAGAGAACTGCAGAAAGAGGCAAGAGAGTTGCAGAAACAGGCAAAAGGGGTGCAGAAAGAGGGAACGGGTGTGCAGACAGAGGCAAGAGAGTTGCAGAAAGAGGGAAGTGAGGTGCATAAAGAGGCAACAGAGGTGCAGAAAGACGCAAGAGAAGTGCAGGAACAAGCAAGAGGAGTGCAGAAAGAGGCAAGAGAATTGCTGAAAGAAGCAACAGAGGTGTAGAAAGAAGCAAGAGAAGTGCAGAAAGAGGCAACTGAGGTGCAGAAGGAGGCAAGAGAACTGCAGAAAGAGGCAAGAGAGTTGCAGAAACAGGCAAAAGGGGTGCAGAAAGAGGGAACGGGTGTGCAGACAGAGGCAAGAGAGGTGCAGAAAGAGGGAAGAGGGGTACAGAAAGAGGCAAGAGGGATGCAGAAATTTGCAAAGAGGTGCAGAAAGAAGCAAGAGCAGTGCAGAAAGAACCAAGACAGGTGCACAAAGAGGCAAGAGGGGTACACAAAGAGGCAAGAGGGGTGCAGAAAGAAGGAAGAGAAGTGCAGAAAGAAGCAACAGAGGTGCTGAAAGAGACAAGAAGGGTGCAGAAAGAGGCAAGAGAAGTACATAAAGAGGCAAGAGAGATGTAGAAAGAAGAGAGTGAGGTTCAGAAAGAGGTATCAGAAGAGCAGAAAGTGGCAAGTGAGGTGCAGAAAGAGGCAAGAGAGGTATAGAAAGAGGCAAGATAAGTGTAGAAAGAGGCAAGAGAAGTACAGAAAGAGGCACTTGAGATGCAGAAAGAGGCAAGAGAGGTACAGAAGGAGGCTCGAGAAATGCAGAAAGAGGCAAGAGAAGTGCAGAAAGAGGCAAGAGAGGTGCAGAAGGAAGAGAGTGAGGTGCAGAAAGAGGCAAGTGAGGTGTAGAAAGAGGCAAGAGAGGTACTGAAAGAAGCAAGGGAACTGCAGAAACAGGCAAGAGAAATGCACAAGTGGTGTAAAAAGGGGCATGGCCTCGGACCACCTCTCAGCAATCCCACTGTGTGGGGCTTACTGGAGGTACCCGGTGGGCTAGTTGGCCCCTAGGGACCCTTAAGATGCGAGGTGACTCAATCCCCCAACCCAGAAAGTGCCAAGAGGCGCATTTGGTGGTACAGGGAGGGGGCGGGCCCTCCGGCGAAATGCCGTTTTTTTTGTACTTTTCATATTTTTAGAAGGGGCGCTGTGTGGCCCCCCTTCTCTTACTATTGTTTGGGCCCTGGGGACCCCAACCCCCGGGGCCTTAGACATTATTTGTTTATTTTTTTTAAATGGGAAGGGGGCCCGTGGCCCCCCTTCGCTGGACCTCTTTTGGCCTCAGGGACCCCATCCCCCGAGGCCTGTCCTTGTTTTTTTATTATTATTATTGGAGGGGGGGCTGCGTGGCCCCTCTCCTGTGGCCAATTTTGGCCCCTAGGGACCCTATCCCCCGGGCCCGGCCTTATTTTTTTAAATAAAAATATATATTTATATTCGGGAGGGGGACCGCGTGGCCGCCCTTCCCTGGGCCACTTTTGGCCCCAGGGACCCCATTCCCCGGGGCATGCCCAATTCTTTATTTCTTTTTTTAAGGGAGGGTGGCCGCGTGGCCCCCCTCCCGGGCCATTTTTGGCCCCGGTGGACCCCATCCCCCGGGTCATGGCCAATGCTTTTTAAATTATTTTTTTTAATAGGGGGGGCCAAGTGGCCCCCGTTCCGGGCCACTTCTGGCCTTGGGGACCCCATCCCCCAGGGCCAGCCCTCAAGTTGGGGACCGTGGGGGGAGCCCCAATGCCCCCATGGTCCCTGCCGGCTCCCCGCCTCCTGCGGGAGCCGGCATTGCTTTTGGGCAAGAGGAGCTGCTGACATGCAGCCCCCCTTGCTCAAAAGCAATCTGCTTTGCTTCTTGGAAGCGAGAGCAGGTTTTCGAGGGACAGAGAGACTGTTCAGTTGCACCCCTCTTGGAGATACACAGCAGTGATTTTACAAAGGACAGTATGGATTCAGCCAGCACGAAAATGAAAGTAGGCAATTTCGTTTTTCTGCCATGTGAGAGACTATGTAGCATGTGTTCATTTGAGAACCAAAGAACTTTTAATAACTGAAAAATGATTTGTCTACTATTGAATTAAAACCATTGAAGTGCATACCAAGATGGCAGCCAGTGATTTCAGGAAAGGAATAACGATTGGCCACAGTTCTTTATTGCTGCCTATGGCTCCATTCTCCATTTAAAAGAACTTTATTGAAACACACGCTATTTTGTGGAGCACTGTAGCAGAGCACTGAAGAAGGCAGCACGCCGAAATGCATTTGCTCATTTATGCTAATTAAAATCAACAGTGTCCCGCGAGTGGTCTGCGTCTGAGCCTTTATATATACATATATATATATCCATCAAACAAAGAGTTGCCCATGTGAAAACGCCAACACACACGGAAGTTTTCTCCTCATTTTATTGATGTGGGCTGCAGTTAAATCGTGCTCACTCCTTCAGTAAATACAGCGCCAAACGCGTTTCGGGCAGCACTCTGCCCTTGATCACTGGCCATGCAACAAAGTCCCGGCAGCCATAAAGGAACATTTAAATACTGCTTAGACCCGCCCCAGTGGGCTCGTGCCTCAATGCCTCATGGTCAAAGTAGTTCCTTTAGCGTTCACCACAGTGGGTGTTGTCAAGTCTTTGTATATTAACAATGTCTTACCCAAGTGGGTTACTTCCGGAGGAAAAAACATCATATATATATATTGCTTCAAGTCAGTGCTCCTTCTGTCTCCCCACGGCAGAGGATCGTAAGAGCCGGCGGAGCGTGCCGGGCGAAATTGCTTCGAAAGAGATTCAATAAGTTGATCGCTCAGAGGTTTTGAACACCAGTAGTTGGTTTAATTCCAGTAAAGCGTTTCGCTTGCACAGCAAGTTTGTTCACACACTGCATTGTGGGACATACTGTCTTACATATAGGATAAAAAAAAGCAAAAAGGGACATGTTGAATGCAAACCAAAATACGAACCAAAATGGCATCCATTTTGAAGTGTCGCACTGAGGCTTATTTGTCAATTATTAAATTCATATTTGTTATTTTAAACACTCTACCATTACTGCAACAGAGATAATTTCCTCTTCGATATGACAAAAGAATTAGCAATTCAATCCTGAGTCAAAGTATACAAATCCCAATCGTTCATGCTAAAAGTAGCATCTTGATATACTCATGTACCTATACCAGACAAAGTGTTGGGATATGTGGTAGAGGTTGTGAAAGCCTGTGTGGAGAAGATACTCATCAGAGAGCACCCGTAACCTGAAAGGGACAAGCGTACTCGCCCTAAGCATTATATCACCACTCAAGTAAAACAATTCAGTCTGCAAAGTGCAACTAAAGTCTGTGTGAGAATTCGAAGTGCCCTCATTTTTCTGATAAGAATTATAAAACTCAGTGTTCAATTAAACAGAGCAAAGACTGCGCTTTCGTTCGGCAAGTGCTCTAATGAACTGTGGGCTTCTCGACCAAAGTGTTATAACAAAAAAAATACATGCTCTCTTTTTCGTTATATATATGTACTGGACTCTCTGAGCCAAGCAACAGCTGACCCCTTGCCCCCTCCCAAAGGCCCTGAAAGTCAGTGCTGCTTGTTGAAACTCTGCATGAGATAGGAACCAACCAAATAGAAAAACAATGGTTTTGAAGCGAGGTTGGTATCAGGCGCGGTCGGTGGTAGGAGTGCCGGTCGGGCGGTGACGTGGGGCGGGGGAGGGGCAGGGTGGTGGGTAGTAAACTACGGATTAAGGCCGAATACAGGTAAGTAAACATTTAAATAAATAAAACGAATTTCGTTGCGCGCACTGCATCGCATTTGGCGATGCAGCGCTCACAACGAAATTCGTTTTATTTAAATGTTTACTTACCTGTATTCGACCTTAATCCGTAGTTTACTACCCCCCACCCTGCCCCTCCCCCGCCCCACATCACCGCCCAACCGGCACTCCTACCACCGACCGCGCCTGGTTGGTATGACGGGAACGCTTTATAACCATTTGTTTTGCAAGCATTGTTAAACACCGAATCACAGCAGGCAAGAAACGCAGCTCCCAGCAACAAAACAGGCATTGGTATAGCCAATAGGTCTCACCTTTGGAACCCTATAAGTGTTTAGCCAAGCAGCACATTATCCTGGGTGCTGTGTCACCAGGGAGTGAAGCGTTGTCAGGCTTATCTGCACCACTTATGCATCTTTTGAAATAACTCATTGGTGATTTTTGTAACAGATTTTGTGGCAGGCCATTAGGGCAAAAAGGAGAAACTATTGCAATAAGCATATGACACAGCTGTTTATAAAATGATTCTGGTGTGTACTTTCATTTTAGCACAGACAAATTTGGATCCATGCATAACTTGTGAAAAAAGGAATTAAACAGATTTGCCAACATTTATGGTGTTTGTTTAATAAGGAACGGAACAAACATTGGAGAGATGATGAGGTGCAAATTTAAAAGGTCAATGACAAAATCCATGTGATCATAGTATACATACCGCCAGTGTCACATGTGCGACACCTTCAACCTGTTATGGCATATTAACCATCAGCACTTTGCAAGCCAGGATTCGCATGCCTAAAATGTGAACTGCAAGTCCCAGACTGTAATCTGCAGTTAAGCCAGAACTGACCGATAGAATCACACACGAGTGACTTCGTAGGAACTCCTCAGCCACACCATGTAGATATATAAAAGGACACGCCTAGCATCATAATATAGTAAACAAGAGGTACAGTGCCTTAAATGTGTCTTCTATAATCGGTTTCAAGCACTACCCCTCCATAAATGTGACATCAGTAAAAGACTGTAGTTACAGTGCATTAAAGGTTCCAACATACATCCAATACTGAAATACAGACACTGTCATCAAGTGAGCGATATAGCCCCCATGCACCCAGTACTATTTGAAGGTGCCATCACTTGATTTAACATTAACAATGAAATGGGAATACCATCCCAGGAATGCCATAAATACTGAAGTTAATTAATTCCTCAGCACTATAAAGCATGTGTGGTACTTAAATGAAACAACAGCCATGCACGCCCCTGCAGAGGCCCTATCCCTTCCTTGAATATGCAGGGTGCTATGAAGTGTGTATGGAAAGGATCACCCACCTCTTGTTCTGCCGCTGTTTCTGCTCCGAAGACTGAGTGAACCGAAGTGTGCTGCAGTCCCAGCAGAGCACTTACACGTACACCGAGATACTCCCCCTGACAGACCACACACTCCCTGGACCTTCTCACCCAGCCGCAGAAAGGATGAAGCGCCATATTTCAATTCACAGATTCACAACGGGCTGAAGCAATCTGTTTTATGGGTCAAAATTAAAAATGGATGTCGGCAACCTCGCCGTTAAGAAGAAAAGAAAGGCTTGGCTGCCATACTGAAAGATAAAGCATGGCGTGCCGCGCTGATCATGGGAAACACCAAGACTTCAGATGGATGACAGCCAAAGTTGCAATCATGGCAAAATAAATTTAAAAAGAATGCGCCGCAACTAAACAGATGGTCGATAGTGAAAGGATCCATGTAGCAGGGGCAGTCTCGAGGGCAGGAACAAGACAGCCAAAAGGTGGGATAAATGTAAACTATTCACCACCAACAGCAAAGGAAGTTCAAAAACCAGAGGAAACAACCAATGAAAAATCACTGGGTGTGTTCAAAGCCCATAGAGTAAATACTGCATGTCTCGAAGACAGCACATGCGCGCTTCTTAGGCTCGACCTAACCAGTCTCCACCATCAGTAAAACAATCCCAATCCTGCCAGTCCACGGCGGAAATGCTCGGTGGCTGGTACTGCCAATCCAGGCCTGGGGCTGTTGCTTATACGGGAACACATTAAGTAACAAAGGGCACTCAATTTCTTCCTCGCTGCATAACTAGTTTAACCTTCATGATGTTCCAATTTTTCACTGGAAACAGCTACCTCTCCAAATGTGGTACTATTCCGTTTTAAAAAGATGATTTCAATGTAATAAGAAATGTTAAATTAAATATGCATTAGTATAACTTGGCATAACAGAGCATAATCTAACATAATATATGACAGAATAGAACACAGCAGATGAATAATCTTCAAAGTTTTGAGTTTTCATTTTTCTTCTTTTTTCAGGTCATGGAATCACTTGAAGGATTATTAGAGGGGCTGCCAAGCTATGCCTTAACAACAATAAGGCATATTACTTACGTCTTAAATACACAATAAAGTCCCACTATGAAACACAGGAATCCCAAAGTGTAGGAAAGATGAAATAGAAAGATCAGTAGGAGGACTTCTTCCTAAATTAAAATGCCCACTATAATTTTCTTGTCAACAGTAGAAGCAACTGTTATGCAAACCTTGGGGCATATTTACTAGGACTTATCGCCACAGGGACGTCACTTTTTGTGACGTTCCTGTGGCGATAATCCCTTTGACTTCTTTACAAGGTGGCATTAAGCCCCTTAACGTGGCTTAACGCCGCCTTGTAAATGAGGCCCCCTTTCACACAACACTTAGCATGAAAGGGGCAGACAAGGGGTGTTGCTGTGGGTGTTCCAACGCAACACCCATTGATTTTGACGCTGCCCCCTATTTAGAAGGATGGTGTATATATGGTGCAGCACCACAATTAAGACCAGGAAAAACCTGGTCTTAACATGGCGAAACAAGAAGAAATGTTTAATTTCTCCTCGTTTTTGCTGTTTCTATGTGTGCTGCAATGTGCAGCACACATAGAAACAGCAAATCGCCATAGATGATTGTTTATCTGCAGGAAGATGTCCCTTCCTGCACAAAAACATTCATCAAAAAAATGACGATTTGCAACTTCTATGTGTGCTGCACAATGCAGTACAGACAGGAGTTACAAATCACCATTGGTGATTGTTTATGTGCAGGAATGCACACTTTCCTGCACATGAACAATCATTCCCTCAACGCAGGCACCCTTGCACTATGATGCAAGGGTGCCTGCGTTGGCGCTAGGCAGCTGAGTTTAGCAGCAGCGCTAGGGAAAATGCTGGGATGTGTCGCACCATTGTAAATACGGCGCATCCCTGCATTTTCAGATTGGCGGAGCGTTGCGTTAGCGATTTTTGCTTAACGCCACGAATCGCCATTCACTTGTAAATATGTCCCCATGTGTTATGAATGAGTTTGAATTTTCAAAAAGATAAAACTCTACCTACTGCCTACCATGCAATCCGTTACTTTTTACCACTTGTGCAGCATGTTCCCTTCTACTTGGTTGGTTTCTGTATAAGAAGTCACTATTTAGCCCTTAAATGTATAATGCCAGAGAATCCTGAACCTTTTACATTTTAAAATATTTGCCGGATTGGCAAAATATGTAATCTAATAGGCGATGGCTTCTACCTCTTTCAGCAACGTGGCTGAGACTAAGTCGATCTTAACACTTTGAAACCTACTTATGTTGCATATATTTCCATTTGTCAAAAAGTAATGTTGTTTCCTTCCAGGAAAATTAAATTTAATACAAGTTATTAAGACACTCCACTGTGTCTTTTGGGGTATCTAAATATATACATATATATGCTTCAGTGATTTTATTGCAGTGGAATAAAACCCCATATTTCAGAGCTGCCATGAGATTTGGAAATATTTCACATGTTCGTGTAAAATGCTGCTATATGTACAGGACTCAAACCTCTCTGCAGAGATATACCGTTGTCAGAGCCACTAGGATCATGTGACATTGAAGGACCAAATTCATGTTCTTATTAACATTGTAAAGCAAGAAAAGATAAATTATGCAGCATTGTGCTGCAGTTCTCTGGATGTATTATTTGAATCCAATTGTGCTAGACACAACCTGTTTTGTTGAAATCCACAAATGATGTGGCAAAGATCGGTAAATTCATAACTTTGGGATAAACAGCCACATAATCTTACACTTCCACTGGCCCTGACCGAAATCCATTATTTTAATAAAAGTCCATTCATAGAATGAAAACAAAACTTAAACATTACATTCTAATCAGTGCACATTGGTAGCTGCGCTTTGAAGAGAGCAATTTCAACAATATTTCCCTTCTTCCACCCTTCTACAGACAGAATGTGTTTTTAACAATGCATAGGGTATATATTTTTTTACTTCAGCATCCTTAACCATAATGAAATATTGGACTTTTTCAGCAGACAACCAAACACCATAGTCTAGTATGACACTTAGGGGCATATGTACAAGGAGTTAACGCCGCCTTGGCTGCACTTTTCCGACAGTTCGGCAGCAATATTTTCATTGCCATATGTACAAGCTGTCGCTAACCTCTGTTAGCGGCAGTTTTCCGGCGAACCGTCCATAGAAAAGATCGCCACTTCTGTTAGCGATAATGACATGCAAGGGAGGCGTTCCCGTGCAAAAACAGCCGCTAACCCCACTTTGCGATATTTACAGGGGAATTCTTGAAGTTAGGAGGACCAAAAAAACTGCCTCTAACTGTAGTTAGAGGCAGTTTTTTTAAACCAGAAAATAGCTGGTCTTAAAAATGGAGATAACACTTGGGCCCTCATTTCAGCAGGTTTTGGTGCTGGACAGCGCTGCAAGCAATGTTGCTGCCCTGCCCTGCGACAAAACTACAGGGCAGGAATGCGCACAATTAATAAGATAGTGCGCATTCCTGGGCCTCAGTCATAAAAAGTGTTGTAGCGCTGCGACAAGACAGCGTTGCAACACTTTTCACTACGCCCTTCTTGCGACACCATGGATGCGCTGTATTCACTGGACAGTGCTCCATGATGCAAGTGATGACAGATACATCGGGAACCCTGACGTATCTGTCTGCGCTAAAGTCACGCATTGCTGCAGTTGTGTCACAAGCATGACGCAACTCCAGCAATGCATGGGGCCAGCCTATCCATGTGGCACTGCGTCACCCTTACGCCTGCTATCAGTCTGGCATAGGATACTGACGCAGTGCCGTCCTACAATTGTTGCAGTGAAATCTGATGGATTTCACTGTACCACTCCTATGAGGCCTTGTCACGTGGGAACGCACACCCTGCATACATCATACCTGATGCAGGTATGATGTGGCACAGGGCTTCACAAGGTCACGCATATGCCTACATACGTCACTTTGCAAATACGGCACAACGTGGTGCTAGATTTTGCCTGATCTTTTCTTGAGGGGTGCCAGGGTGTCGGCGCAGTTGGAGATCCATCGGTGGTGGTTGCGCACTGCGGTGTTATTGCCTGTAAGTGTTGGTGGAGTGGTGGAGGTGAGAGAGTTGATGAGAAGTTCTTTGGTGGCCTTGATCCAGGTGCGAGGGGAGGCGATGATGGCGGTGGTGTACGGTGGGCATGGTGAAGACGTGATGTATACAATGATGGTCGGTCCAGGAGAGTCCAGTGGTGTGGCTGTTGTTGAAGGTCCCGCTGGCGGAAGAAACCTGCTCGACCGTGTGTCCTGCTATGTGGCTTGCTGCGGTGACTAGCTACTTGAGTCTGATGTTGGCGAGCTTCCCAAGGAAGGGGTGGTGTTCTGGTCACTGGGGCAGTCCAGGTGGAAGTAGAGTTCACCGAGTAGGATGTCATCGGTGGATGGGAGAGCCTGGGGTGCAATGAGGTCTACAATGGTACCAGAGAATGGGGGTCCATGGCCCAGGGGGCCTGCAGATGAGGGTGCCGCAGAGGATGGGTTGGAGTTGGTCTGGATCTAGAAGTTGAGGTGTTCCATGGTCACCATTGGGTCATTAGAGTGCGTGGTCAGCCGGAGTGTGCTTCTGTAGGTGTTGGCAATGCCTCCTCCTGGACAGTTAGGGTGGTCCTTGCGGGTGATTTAGTAGCCATCAGTGATGGCGATGGCGATGTCCGACCTGGAGCAGAGGTTGGTCCTGGCAGGCGAAGTGGCGTCCAGGGTTGATGGTGAGGAGGGTGCTGGCATCATAGCAGTGGGGTGTCAGAGAGGAAGGGGCCTTGGTGCTGAGCCCGGTCCAGGGGCAGACGGACGCAGACGGGCTTGCCTATGGCTTGCCTTTAAAAGACGCACAATTGATTGACGGAATGCAGAACAAATCAAAACATTCACCCCCAGTCAAGAGATCTGGGTTAAATCCATCATTCTTTTGCTCACCATGCCACCCCAGTTTAGACCTGGCCATATGCAAATCAGTCTTGACCCTGTGCCTCATGGGAACAGTCCAGCCCGAACTGCCAAGCCAGGTCCTCCCTGGACCTGAAACAAGCATACTAGGACCGGTATCGGGGTTTCACCCCTCTTCAGCCAGGATAGCTTGATTCCAGTGGCACAGTGAGCCCAGGACCCACGTCTGGGCATACTTGGCGCACTTAGGGCGAGTTAGCAAAAGACACACAATTGATGGACGGAATGCAGAACAAATCAAAACATTCACCCCCCCAGTCAAGAGATCTGGGTTAAATCCATCATTCTTTTGCTCACCATGCCACCCCAGTTTAGACCTGGCCATATGCAAATCAGTCTTGACCCTGTGCTTTATGGGAACAGTCCAGCCCGAACTGCCAAGCCAGGTCCTCCCTGGACCGGAAACAATAATCCTCGGACTGGTTTCTGGTTTCACCCCTCTTCAGCCAGGATAGCTTGATTCCAGTGGCACAGTGAGCCCAGGACCCACATCTGGGCATACCTGGCGCACTTAGGGAGAGAAAGCAAAAGACACACAATTGATGGACGGAATGCAGAACAAATCAAAACATTCACCCCCAGTCAAGAGATCTGGGTTAAATCCATCATTCTTTTGCTCACCATGCCACCCCAGTTTAGACCTGGCCATATGCAAATCAGTCTTGGCCCTGTGCCTCATGGGAACAGTCCAGCCCAAACTGCTAAGCCAGGTCCTCCCTGGACCGGAAACAAGCATCCTAGGACCGGTTTCTGGGTTTCACCCCTCTTCAGCCAGGATAGCTTGATTCCAGTGGCACAGTGAGCCCAGGACCCACGTCTGGGCATACCTGGCGCACTTAGGGCGAGAAAGCCAAAGACACACAATTGATGGACGGAATGCAGAACAAATCAAAACATTCACCCCCAGTCAAGAGATCTGGGTTAAATCCATCATTCTTTTGCTCACCATTCCACCCCAGTTTAGACCTGGCCATATGCAAATCAGTCTTGACCATGTGCCTTTTGGGAACAGTCCAGCCCGAACTGCCAAGCCAGGTCCTCCGTGGACCAGAAACAAGCATCCTAGGACCGGTTTCGGGGTTTCACCCCTCTTCAGCCAGGATAGCTTGATTCCAGTGGCACAGTGAGCCCAGGACCCACGTCTGGGCATACTTGGCGCACTTAGGGCGAGATAGCAAAAGACACACAATTGATGGACAGAATGCAGAACAAATCAAAACATTCACCCCCAGTCAAGAGATCTGGGTTAAATTCATCATTCTTTTGCTCACCATGCCACCCCAGTTTAGACCTGGCCATATGCAAATCAGTCTTGACACTGTGCATTATGGGAACAGTCCAGCCCGAACTGCCAAGCCAGGTCCTCCCTGGACCGGAAACAATCATCCTAGGACAGGTTTCGGGTTTCACCCCTCTTCAGCCAGGATAGCTTGATTCCAGTGGCACAGTGAGCCCAGGACCCACGTCTGGGCATACCTGGCGCACTTAGGGCGAGAAAGCAAAAGACACACAATTGATGGACGGAATGCAGAACAAATCAAAACATTCACCCCCAGTCAAGAGTTCTGGGTTAAATCCATCATTCTTTTGCTCACCATGCCACCCCAGGTTAGACCTGGCCATATGCAAATCAGTCTTGACCCTGTGCCTCATGGGAACAGTCCAGCCCGAACTGCCAAGCCAGGTCCTCCCTGGACCGGAAACAAGCATTTTAGGACCGGTTTCGGGGTTTCACCTCTCTTCAGCCAGGATAGCTTGATTCCAGTGGCACAGTGAGCCCAGGACCCACGTCTGGGCATACCTGGCGCACTTAGGGCGAGAAAGCAAAAGACACACAATTGATGGACGGAATGCAGAACAAATCAAAACATTCACCCCCAGTCAAGAGATCTGGGTTAAATCCATCATTCTTTTGATCACCATGCCACCCCAGTTTAGACTTGGCCATATGCAAATCAGTCTTGACCCTGTGCCTCATGGGAACAGTCCAGCCCGAACGGCCAAGCCAGGTCCTCCCTGGACCGGAAACAAGCATACTAGGACCGGTTTCGGGGTTTCACCCTCTTCAGCCAGGATAGCTTGATTCCAGTGGCACAGTGAGCCCAGGACCCACGTCTGGGCATACTTGGCGCACTTAGGGCGAGATAGCAAAAGACACACAATTGATGGACGGAATGCAGAACAAATCAAAACATTCACCCCCAGTCAAGAGTTCTGGGTTAAATCCATCATTCTTTTGCTCACCATGCCACCCCAGGTTAGACCTGGCCATATGCAAATCAGTCTTGACCCTGTGCCTCATGGGAACAGTCCAGCCCGAACTGCCAAGCCAGGTCCTCCCTGGACCGGAAACAAGCATTTTAGGACCGGTTTCGGGGTTTCACCTCTCTTCAGCCAGGATAGCTTGATTCCAGTGGCACAGTGAGCCCAGGACCCACGTCTGGGCATACCTGGTGCACTTAGGGCGAGAAAGCAAAAGACACACAATTGATGGACGGAATGCAGAACAAATCAAAACATTCACCCCCAGTCAAGAGATCTGGGTTAAATCCATCATTCTTTTGATCACCATGCCACCCCAGTTTAGACTTGGCCATATGCAAATCAATCTTGACCCTGTGCTTCATGGGAACAGTCCAGCCCGAACGGCCAAGCCAGGTCCTCCCTGGACCGGAAACAAGCATACTAGGACCGGTTTCGGGGTTTCACCCCTCTTCAGCCAGGATAGCTTGATTCCAGTGGCACAGTGAGCCCAGTACCCACGTCTGGGCATACCTGGCGCACTTAGGGCGAGAAAGCAGAAGACACACAATTGATGGACGGAATGCAGAACAAATCAAAACATTCACCCCCAGTCAAGAGATCTGGGTTAAATCCATCATTCTTTTGCTCACCATGCCACCCCAGTTTAGACCTGGCCATATGCAAATCAGTCTTGGCCCTGTGCCTCATGGGAACAGTCTAGCCCGAACTGCCAAGCCAGGCCCTCCCTGGACCGGAAACAAGCATCCTAGGACCGGTTTCGGGGTTTCACCCCTCTTCAGCCAGGATAGCTTGATTCCAGTGGCACAGTGAGCCCAGGACCCACGTCTGGGCATACTTGGCGCACTTAGGGCGAGATAGCAAAAGACACACAATTGATGGACAGAATGCAGAACAAATCAAAACATTCACCCCCAGTCAAGAGATCTGGGTTAAATTCATCATTCTTTTGCTCACCATGCCACCCCAGTTTAGACCTGGCCATATGCAAATCAGTCTTGACACTGTGCATTATGGGAACAGTCCAGCCCGAACTGCCAAGCCAGGTCCTCCCTGGACCGGAAACAATCATCCTAGGACAGGTTTCGGGTTTCACCCCTCTTCAGCCAGGATAGCTTGATTCCAGTGGCACAGTGAGCCCAGGACCCACGTCTGGGCATACCTGGCGCACTTAGGGCGAGAAAGCAAAAGACACACAATTGATGGACGGAATGCAGAACAAATCAAAACATTCACCCCCAGTCAAGAGTTCTGGGTTAAATCCATCATTCTTTTGCTCACCATGCCACCCCAGGTTAGACCTGGCCATATGCAAATCAGTCTTGACCCTGTGCCTCATGGGAACAGTCCAGCCCGAACTGCCAAGCCAGGTCCTCCCTGGACCGGAAACAAGCATTTTAGGACCGGTTTCGGGGTTTCACCTCTCTTCAGCCAGGATAGCTTGATTCCAGTGGCACAGTGAGCCCAGGACCCACGTCTGGGCATACCTGGCGCACTTAGGGCGAGAAAGCAAAAGACACACAATTGATGGACGGAATGCAGAACAAATCAAAACATTCACCCCCAGTCAAGAGATCTGGGTTAAATCCATCATTCTTTTGATCACCATGCCACCCCAGTTTAGACTTGGCCATATGCAAATCAGTCTTGACCCTGTGCCTCATGGGAACAGTCCAGCCCGAACGGCCAAGCCAGGTCCTCCCTGGACCGGAAACAAGCATACTAGGACCGGTTTCGGGGTTTCACCCCTCTTCAGCCAGGATAGCTTGATTCCAGTGGCACAGTGAGCCCAGGACCCACGTCTGGGCATACTTGGCGCACTTAGGGCGAAATAGCAAAAGACACACAATTGATGGACAGAATGCAGAACAAATCAAAACATTCACCCCCAGTCAAGAGATCTGGGTTAAATCCATCATTCTTTTGCTCACCATGCCACCCCAGTTTAGACCTGGCCATATGCAAATCAGTCTTGACACTGTGCATTATGGGAACAGTCCAGCCCGAACTGCCAAGCCAGGTCCTCCCTGGACCGGAAACAATCATCCTAGGACAGGTTTCGGGTTTCACCCCTCTTCAGCCAGGATAGCTTGATTCCAGTGGCACAGTGAGCCCAGGACCCACGTCTGGGCATACCTGGCGCACTTAGGGCGAGAAAGCAAAAGACACACAATTGATGGACGGAATGCAGAACAAATCAAAACATTCACCCCCAGTCAAGAGTTCTGGGTTAAATCCATCATTCTTTTGCTCACCATGCCACCCCAGGTTAGACCTGGCCATATGCAAATCAGTCTTGACCCTGTGCCTCATGGGAACAGTCCAGCCCGAACTGCCAAGCCAGGTCCTCCCTGGACCGGAAACAAGCATTTTAGGACCGGTTTCGGGGTTTCACCTCTCTTCAGCCAGGATAGCTTGATTCCAGTGGCACAGTGAGCCCAGGACCCACGTCTGGGCATACCTGGCGCACTTAGGGCGAGAAAGCAAAAGACACACAATTGATGGACGGAATGCAGAACAAATCAAAACATTCACCCCCAGTCAAGAGATCTGGGTTAAATCCATCATTCTTTTGATCACCATGCCACCCCAGTTTAGACTTGGCCATATGCAAATCAATCTTGACCCTGTGCCTCATGGGAACAGTCCAGCCCGAACGGCCAAGCCAGGTCCTCCCTGGACCGGAAACAAGCATACTAGGACCGGTTTCGGGGTTTCACCCTCTTCAGCCAGGATAGCTTGATTCCAGTGGCACAGTGAGCCCAGTACCCACGTCTGGGCATACCTGGCGCACTTAGGGCGAGAAAGCAGAAGACACACAATTGATGGACGGAATGCAGAACAAATCAAAACATTCACCCCCAGTCAAGAGATCTGGGTTAAATCCATCATTCTTTTGCTCACCATGCCACCCCAGTTTAGACCTGGCCATATGCAAATCAGTCTTGGCCCTGTGCCTCATGGGAACAGTCTAGCCCGAACTGCCAAGCCAGGCCCTCCCTGGACCGGGAAACAAGCATCCTAGGACCGGTTTCGGGGTTTCACCCCTCTTCAGCCAGGATAGCTTGATTCCAGTGGCACAGTGAGCCCAGGACCCACGTCTGGGCATACCTGGCACACTTAGGGCGAGAAGGCAAAAGACACACAATTGATGGACGGAATGCAGAACAAATCAAAACATTCACCCCCAGTCAAAAGATCTGGGTTAAATCCATCATTCTTTTGCTCACCATGCCACCCCAGTTTAGACATGGCCATATGCAAATCAGTCTTGACCCTGTGCTTTATGGGAACAGTTCAGCCCGAACTGCCAAGCCAGGTCCTCCCTGGACCGGAAACAAGCATCATAGGACCGGTTTCGGGGTTTCACCCCTCTTCAGCCAGGATAGCTTGATTCCAGTGGCACAGTGAGCCCAGGACCCACGTCTGGGCATACCTGGCGCACTTAGGGCGAGAAAGCAAAAGACACACAATTGATAGACGGAATGCAGAACAAATCAAAACATTCACCCCCAGTCAAGAGTTCTGGGTTAAATCCATCATTCTTTTGCTCACCATGCCACCCCAGGTTAGACCTGGCCATATGCAAATCAGTCTTGACCCTGTGCCTCATGGGAACAGTCCAGCCCGAACTGCCAAGCCAGGTCCTCCCTGGACCGGAAACAAGCATTTTAGGACCGGTTTCGGGGTTTCACCTCTCTTTAGCCAGGATAGCTTGATTCCAGTGGCACAGTGAGCCCAGGACCCACGTCTGGACATACCTGGCGCACTTAGGGCGAGAAAGCAAAAGACACACAATTGATAGACGGAATGCAGAACAAATCAAAACATTCACCCCCAGTCAAGAGTTCTGGGTTAAATCCATCATTCTTTTGCTCACCATGCCACCCCAGGTTAGACCTGGCCATATGCAAATCAGTCTTGACCCTGTGCCTCATGGGAACAGTCCAGCCTGAACGGCCAAGCCAGGTCCTCCCTGGACCCGAAACAAGCATTCTAGGACCGGTTTCGGGGTTTCACCCCTCTTCAGCCAGGATAGCTTGATTCCAGTGGCACAGTAAACCCAGAACCCATGTCTGGGCATACCTGGCGCACTTAGGGCGAGAAAGCAAAAGACACACAATTGATGGACGGAATTCAGAACAAATCAAAACATTCACCCCCAGTCAAGAGATCTGGGTTAAATCCATCATTCTTTTGCTCACCATGCCACCCCAGTTTAGACATGGCCATATGCAAATCAGTCTTGACCCTGTGCCTCATGGGAACAGTCCAGCCCGAACTGCCAAGCCAGGTCCTCCCTGGACCGGAAACAAGCATACTAGGACCGGTTTCGGGGTTTCACCCCTCTTCAGCCAGGATAGCTTGATTCCAGTGGCACAGTGAGCCCAGGACCCACGTCTGGGCATACCTGGCGCACTTAGGGTGAGAAAGCAAAAGACACACAATTGATGGACGGAATGCAGAACAAATCAAAACATTCACCCCCAGTCAAGAGATCTGGGTTAAATCCATCATTCTTTTGCTCACCATGCCACCCCAGTTTAGACCTGGCCATATGCAAATCAGTCTTGACCCGGTGCCTCATGGGAACAGTCCAGCCCGAACTGCCAAGCCAGGTCCTCCCTGGACCGGGAAACAAGCATCCTAGGACCGGTTTCGGGGTTTCACCCCTCTTCAGCCAGGATAGCTTGATTCCAGTGGCACAGTGAGCCCAGGACCCACGTCTGGGCATACCTAGCGCACTTAGGGCGAGAAAGCAAAAGACACACAATTGATGGACGGAATGCAGAACAAATCAAAACATTCACCCCCAGTCAAGAGATCTGGGTTAAATCCATCATTCTTTTGCTCACCATGCCATCCCAGTTTAGACCTGGTCATATGCAAATCAGTCTTGGCCCTG
This sequence comes from Calotriton arnoldi, assembly GCA_963921515.1. Lineage (NCBI taxonomy): Eukaryota > Metazoa > Chordata > Amphibia > Caudata > Salamandridae > Calotriton > Calotriton arnoldi. The sequence goes on from CAWUFW010003690.1 coordinate 742,592, forward strand.
TGCCTCATGGGAACAGTCCAGCCCGAACTGCCAAGCCAGGTCCTCCCTGGACTGGAAACAAGCATCCTAGGACCGGTTTCTGGGTTTCACCCCTCTTCAGCCAGGATAGCTTGATTCCAGTGGCACAGTGAGCCCAGGACCCACGTCTGGGCATACCTGGCGCACTTAGGGCGAGAAAGCAAAAGACACACAATTGATGGACGGAATGCAGAACAAATCAAAACATTCACCCCCAGTCAAGAGATCTGGGTTAAATCCATCATTCTTTTGCTCACCATTCCACCCCAGTTTAGACCTGGCCATATGCAAATCAGTCTTGACCCTGTGCCTCATGGGAACAGTCCAGCCTGAACTGCCAAGCCAGGTCCTCCGTGGACCAGAAACAAGCATCCCAGGACCGGTTTCGGGGTTTCACCCCTCTTCAGCCAGGATAGCTTGATTCCAGTGGCACAGTGAGCCCAGGACCCACGTCTGGGCATACTTGGCGCACTTAGGGCGAGTTAGCAAAAGACACACAATTGATGGACGGAATGCAGAACAAATCAAAACATTCACCCCCAGTCAAGAGATCTGGGTTAAATCCATCATTCTTTTGTTCACCATGCCACCCCAGTTTAGACCTGGCCATATGCAAATCAGTCTTGACCCTGTGCTTTATGGGAACAGTCCAGCCCGAACTGCCAAGCCAGGTCCTCCCTGGACCGGAAACAATCATCCTAGGACTGGTTTCGGGTTTCACCCCTCTTCAGCCAGGATAGCTTGATTCCAGTGGCACAGTGAGCCCAGGACCCATGTCTGGGCATACCTGGCGCACTTAGTGCGAGAAAGCAAAAGACACACAATTGATGGACGGAATGCAGAACAAATAAAAACATTCACCCCCAGTCAAGAGATCTGGGTTAAATCCATCATTCTTTTGCTCACCATGCCACCCCAGTTTAGACCTGGCCATATGCAAATCAGTCTTGGCCCTGTGCCTCATGGGAACAGTCCAGCCCAAACTGCTAAGCCAGGTCCTCCCTGGACCGGAAACAAGCATCCTAGGACTGGTTTCTGGGTTTCACCCCCTCTTCAGCCAGGATAGCTTGATTCCAGTGGCACAGTGAGCCCAGGACCCACGTCTGGGCATACCTGGCGCACTTAGGGCGAGAAAGCAAAAGACACACAATTGATGGACGGAATGCAGAACAAATCAAAACATTCACCCCCAGTCAAGAGATCTGGGTTAAATCCATCATTCTTTTGCTCACCATTCCACCCCAGTTTAGACCTGGCCATATGCAAATCAGTCTTGACCCTGTGCCTTATGGGAACAGTCCAGCCCGAACTGCCAAGCCAGGTCCTCCGTGGACCAGAAACAAGCATCCTAGGACCGGTTTCGGGGTTTCACCCCTCTTCAGCCAGGATAGCTTGATTCCAGTGGCACATTGAGCCCAGGACCCACGTCTGCGCATACTTGGCGCACTTAGGGCGAGATAACAAAAGACACACAATTGATGGACAGAATGCAGAACAAATCAAAACATTCACCCCCAGTCAAGAGATCTGGGTTAAATCCATCATTCTTTTGCTCACCATGCCACCCCAGTTTAGACCTGGCCATATGCAAATCAGTCTTGACCCTGTGCTTTATGGGAACAGTCCAGCCCGAACTGCCAAGCCAGGTCCTCCCTGGACCGGAAACAATCATCCTAGGACCGGTTTCGGGTTTCACCCCTCTTCAGCCAGGATAGCTTGATTCCAGTGGCACAGTGAGCCCAGGACCCACGTCTGGGCATACCTGGCGCAGTTAGGGCGAGAAAGCAAAAGACACACAATTGATGGACGGAATGCAGAACAAATCAAAACATTCACCCCCAGTCAAGAGTTCTGGGTTAAATCCATCATTCTTTTGCTCACCATGCCACCCCAGGTTAGACCTGGCCATATGCAAATCAGTCTTGACCCTGTGCCTCATGGGAACAGTCCAGCCCGAACTGCCAAGCCAGGTCCTCCCTGGACCGGAAACAAGCATTTTAGGACCGGTTTCGGGGTTTCACCTCTCTTCAGCCAGGATAGCTTGATTCCAGTGGCACAGTGAGCCCAGGACCCACGTCTGGGCATACCTGGCGCACTTAGGGCGAGAAAGCAAAAGACACACAATTGATGGACGGAATGCAAAACAAATCAAAACATTCACCCCCAGTCAAGATATCTGGGTTAAATCCATCATTCTTTTGCTCACCACGCCACCCCAGTTTAGACCTGGCCATATGCAAATCAGTCTTGACCCTGTGCCTCATGGGAACAGTCCAGCCCGAGCAGCCAAGCCAGGTCCTCCCTGGACCGGAAACAAGCATACTAGGACCGGTTTCTGGGTTTCACCCTCTTCCGCCAGGATAGCTTGATTCCAGTGGCACAGTGAGCCCAGTACCCACGTCTGGGCATACCTGGCGCACTTAGGGCGAGAAAGCAAAAGACACACAATTGATGGACGGAATGCAGACCAAATCAAAACATTCACCCCCAGTCAAGAGATCTGGGTTAAATCCATCATTCTTTTGCTCACCATGCCACCCCAGTTTAGACCTGGCCATATGCAAATCAGTCTTGGCCCTGTGCCTCATGGGAACAGTCCAGCCCGAACTGCCAAGCCAGGCCCTCCCTGGACCGGAAACAAGCATCCTAGGACCGGTTTCGGGGTTTCACCCCTCTTCAGCCAGGATAGCTTGATTCCAGTGGCACAGTGAGCCCAGGACCCACGTCTGGGCATACCTGGCACACTTAGGGCGAGAAGGCAAAAGACACACAATTGATGGACGGAATGCAGAACAAATCAAAACATTCACCCCCAGTCAAGAGATCTGAGTTAAATCCATCATTCTTTTGCTCACCATGCCACCCCAGTTTAGACATGGCCATATGCAAATCAGTCTTGACCCTGTGCCTCATGGGAACAGTCCAGCCCGAACTGCCAAGCCAGGTCCTCCCTGGACCGGAAACAAGCATTTTAGGACCGGTTTCGGGGTTTCACCCCTCTTCAGCCAGGATAGCTTGATTCCAGTGGCACAGTGAGCCCAGGACCCACGTCTGGGCATACCTGGCGCACTTAGGGCGAGAAAGCAAAAGACACACAATTGATGGACGGAATGCAGAACAAATCAAAACATTCACCCCCAGTCAAGAGATCTGGGTTAAATCCATCATTCTTTTGCTCACCATTCCACCCCAGTTTAGACCTGGCCATATGCAAATCAGTCTTGACCCTGTGACTCATGGGAACAGTCCAGCCTGAACTGCCAAGCCAGGTCCTCCGTGGACCAGAAACAAGCATCCCAGGACCGCTTTCGGGGTTTCACCCCTCTTCAGCCAGGATAGCTTGATTCCAGTGGCACAGTGAGCCCAGGACCCACGTCTGGGCATACTTGGCGCACTTAGGGCGAGTTAGCAAAAGACACACAATTGATGGACGGAATGCAGAACAAATCAAAACATTCACCCCCAGTCAAGAGATCTGGGTTAAATCCATCATTCTTTTGCTCACCATGCCACCCCAGTTTAGACCTGGCCATATGCAAATCAGTCTTGACACTGTGCTTTATGGGAACAGTCCAGCCCGAACTGCCAAGCCAGGTCCTCCCTGGACCGGAAACAAACATCCTAGGACTGGTTTCGGGTTTCACCCCTCTTCAGCCAGGATAGCTTGATTCCAGTGGCACAGTGAGCCCAGGACCCATGTCTGGGCATACCTAGCGCACTTAGGGCGAAAAAGCAAAAGACACACAATTGATGGACAGAATGCAGAACAAATCAAAACATTCACCCCCAGTCAAGAGATCTGGGTTAAATCCATCATTCTTTTGCTCACCATGCCACCCCAGTTTAGACCTGGCCATAGGCAAATCAGTCTTGGCCCTGTGCCTCATGGGAACAGTACAGCCCAAACTGCTAAGCCAGATCCTCCCTGGACCGGAAACAAGCATCCTAGGACCGGTTTTTGGGTTTCACCCCTCTTCAGCCAGGATAGCTTGATTCCAGTGGCACAGTGAGCCCAGGACCCACGTCTGGGCATACCTGGCGCACTTAGGGCGAGAAAGCAAAAGACACACAATTGATGGACGGAATGCAGAACAAATCAAAACATTCACCCCCAGTCAAGAGATCTGGGTTAAATCCATCATTTTTTGCTCACCATTCCACCCCAGTTTAGACCTGGCCATATGCAAATCAGTCTTGACCCTGTGCCTTATGGGAACAGTCCAGCCCGAACTGTCAAGCCAGGTCCTCCCTGGACCGGAAACAATCATCCTAGGACCGGTTTCGGGTTTCACCCCTCTTCAGCCAGGATAGCTTGATTCCAGTGGCACAGTGAGCCCAGGACCCACGTCTGGGCATACCTGGCGCACTTAGTGCGAGAAAGCAAAAGACACACAATTGATGGACGGAATGCAGAACAAATCAAAACATTCACCCCCAGTCAAGAGTTCTGGGTTAAATCCATCATTCTTTTGCTCACCATGCCACCCCAGGTTAGACCTGGCCATATGCAAATCAGTCTTGACCCTGTGCCTCATGGGAACAGTCCAGCCCGAACTGCCAAGCCAGGTCCTCCCTGGACCGGAAACAAGCATTTTAGGACCGGTTTCGGGGTTTCACCTCTCTTCAGCCAGGATAGCTTGATTCCAGTGGCACAGTGAGCCCAGGACCCACGTCTGGGCATACCTGGCGCACTTAGGGCGAGAAAGCAAAAGACACACAATTGATGGACGGAATGCAGAACTAATCAAAACATTCACCCCCAGTCAAGAGATCTGGGTTAAATCCATCATTCTTTTGCTCACCATGCCACCCCAGTTTAGACCTGGCCATATGCAAATCAGTCTTGACCCTGTGCCTCATGGGAACAGTCCAGCCCGAACGGCCAAGCCAGGTCCTCCCTGGACCGGAAACAAGCATACTAGGACCGGTTTCAGGGTTTCACCCCTCTTCAGCCAGGATAGCTTGATTCCAGTGGCACAGTGAGCCCAGTACCCACGTCTGGGCATACCTGGCGCACTTAGGGCGAGAAAGCAGAAGACACACAATTGATGGACGGAATGCAGACCAAATCAAAACATTCACCCCCAGTCAAGAGATCTGGGTTAAATCCATACTTCTTTTGCTCACCATGCCACCCCAGTTTAGACCTGGCCATATGCAAATCAGTCTTGGCCCTGTGCCTCATGGGAACAGTCCAGCCCGAACTGCCAAGCCAGGCCCTCCCTGGACCGGAAACAAACATCCTAGGACCGGTTTCGGGGTTTCACCCTCTTCAGCCAGGATAGCTTGATTCCAGTGGCACAGTGAGCCCAGGACCCACGTCTGGGCATACCTGGCACACTTAGGGCGAGAAGGCAAAAGACACACAATTGATGGACGGAATGCAGAACAAATCAAAACATTCACCCCCAGTCAAGAGATCTGAGTTAAATCCATCATTCTTTTGGTCACCATGCCACCCCAGTTTAGACATGGCCATATGCAAATCAGTCTTGACCCTGTGCTTTATGGGAACAGTCCAGCCCGAACTGCCAAGCCAGGTCCTCCCTGGACCGGAAACAAGCATCCTAGGACCGGTTTCGGGGTTTCACCCCTCTTCAGCCAGTAAAGCTTGATTCCAGTGGCACAGTGAGACCAGGACCCACGTCTGGGCATACCTGGCGCACTTAGGGCGAGAAAGCAAAAGACACACAATTGATAGACGGAATGCAGAACAAATCAAAACATTCACCCCCAGTCAAGAGTTCTGGGTTAAATCCATCATTCTTTTGCTCACCATGCCACCCCAGGTTAGACCTGGCCATATGCAAATCAGTCTTGACCCTGTGCCTCATGGGAACAGTCCAGCCCGAACTGCCAAGCCAGGTCCTCCCTGGACCGGAAACAAGCATTTTAGGACCGGTTTCGGGGTTTCACCTCTCTTTAGCCAGGATAGCTTGATTCCAGTGGCACAGTGAGCCCAGGACCCACGTCTGGGCATACCTGGCGCACTTAGGGCGAGAAAGCAAAAGACACACAATTGATAGACGGAATGCAGAACAAATCAAAACATTCACCCCCAGTCAAGAGTTCTGGGTTAAATCCATCATTCTTTTGCTCACCATGCCACCGCAGGTTAGACCTGGCCATATGCAAATCAGTCTTGACCCTGTGCCTCATGGGAACAGTCCAGCCTGAACGGCCAAGCCAGGTCCTCCCTTGACCAGAAACAAGCATTCTAGGACCGGTTTCGGGGTTTCACCCCTCTTCAGCCAGGATAGCTTGATTCCAGTGGCACAGTGAACCCAGAACCCATGTCTGGGCATACCTGGCGCACTTAGGGCGAGAAAGCAAAAGACACACAATTGATGGAAGGAATTCAGAACAAATCAAAACATTCACCCCCAGTCAAGAGATCTGGGTTAAATCCATCATTCTTTTGCTCACCATGCCACCCCAGTTTAGACATGGCCATATGCAAATCAGTCTTGACCCTGTGCCTCATGGGAACAGTCCAGCCCGAACGGCCAAGGCAGGTCCTCCCTGGACCGGAAACAAGCATACTAGGACCGGTTTCGGGGTTTCACCCCTCTTCAGCCAGGATAGCTTGATTCCAGTGGCACAGTGAGCCCAGTACCCACGTCTGGGCATACCTGGCGCACTTAGGGCGAGAAAGCAGAAGACACACAATTGATGGACGGAATGCAGACCAAATCAAAACATTCACCCCCAGTCAAGAGATCTGGGTTAAATCCATCATTCTTTTGCTCACCATGCCACCCCAGTTTAGACCTGGCCATATGCAAATCAGTCTTGGCCCTGTGCCTCATGGGAACAGTCCAGCCCGAACTGCCAAGCCAGGCCCTCCCTGGACCGGAAACAAGCATCCTAGGACCGGTTTCGGGGTTTCACCCCTCTTCAGCCAGGATAGCTTGATTCCAGTGGCACAGTGAGCCCAGGACCTACGTCTGGGCATAACTGGCACACTTAGGGCGAGAAGGCAAAAGACACACAATTGATGGACGGAATGCAGAACAAATCAAAACATTCACCCCCAGTCAAGATATCTGAGTTAAATCCATCATTCTTTTGGTCACCATGCCACCCCAGTTTAGACATGGCCATATGCAAATCAGTCTTGACCCTGTGCTTTATGGGAACAGTCCAGCCCGAACTGCCAAGCCAGGTCCTCCCTGGACCGGAATCAAGCATCCTAGGACCAGTTTCGGGGTTTCACCCCTCTTCAGCCAGTATAGCTTGATTCCAGTGGCACAGTGAGCCCAGGACCCACGTCTGGGCATACCTGGCGCACTTAGGGCGAGAAAGCAAAAGACACACAATTGATAGACGGAATGCAGAACAAATCAAAACATTCACCCCCAGTCAAGAGTTCTGGGTTAAATCCATCATTCTTTTGCTCACCATGCCACCCCAGGTTAGACCTGGCCATATGCAAATCAGTCTTGACCCTGTGCCTCATGGGAACAGTCCAGCCCGAACTGCCAAGCCAGGTCCTCCCTGGACCGGAAACAAGCATTTTAGGACCGGTTTCGGGGTTTCACCTCTCTTTAGCCAGGATAGCTTGATTCCAGTGGCACAGTGAGCCCAGGACCCTCGTCTGGGCATACCTGGCGCACTTAGGGCGAGAAAGCAAAAGACACACAATTGATAGACGGAATGCAGAACAAATCAAAACATTCACCCCCAGTCAAGAGTTCTGGGTTAAATCCATCATTCTTTTGCTCACCATGCCACCCCAGGTTAGACCTGGCCATATGCAAATCAGTCTTGACCCTGTGCCTCATGGGAACAGTCCAGCCTGAACGGCCAACCAAGGTCCTCCCTGGACCGGAAACAAGCATTCTAGGACCGGTTTCGGGGTTTCACCCCTCTTCAGCCAGGATAGCTTGATTCCAGTGGCACAGTGAACCCAGAACCCATGTCTGGGCATACCTGGCGCACTTAGGGCGAGAAAGCAAAAGACACACAATTGATGGACGGAATTCAGAACAAATCAAAACATTCACCCCCAGTCAAGAGATCTGGGTTAAATCCATCATTCTTTTGCTCACCATGCCACCCCAGTTTAGACATGGCCATATGCAAATCAGTCTTGACCCTGTGCCTCATGGGAACAGTCCAGCCCGAACTGCCAAGCCAGGTCCTCCCTGGACCGGAAACAAGCATACTAGGACCGGTTTTGGGGTTTCACCCTCTTCAGCCAGGATAGCTTGATTCCAGTGGCACAGTGAGCCCAGGACCCACGTCTGGGCATACCTGGCGCACTTAGGGCGAGAAAGCAAAAGACACACAATTGATGGACGGAATGCAGAACAAATCAAAACATTCACCCCCAGTCAAGAGATCTGGGTTAAATCCATCATTCTTTTGCTCACCATGCCACCCCAGTTTAGACCTGGCCATATGCAAATCAGTCTTGACCCTGTGCCTCATGGGAACAGTCCAGCCCGAACTGCCAAACCAGGTCCTCCCTGGACCAGAAACAAGCATACTAGGACCGGTTTCAGGGTTTCACCCCTCTTCAGCCAGGATAGCTTGATTCCAGTGGCACAGTGAGCCCAGGACCCACGTCTAGGCATACCTGGCGCACTTAGGCCGAGAAAGCAAAAGACACACAATTGATGGACGGAATGCAGAACAAATCAAAACATTCACCCCCAGTCAAGAGATCTGGGTTAAATCCATCATTCTTTTGCTCACCATTCCACCCCAGTTTAGACCTGGCCATATGCAAATCAGTCTTGACCCTGTGCCTCATGGGAACAGTCCAGCCTGAACTGCCAAGCCAGGTCCTCCGTGGACCAGAAACAAGCATCCCAGGACCGGTTTCGGGGTTTCACCCCTCTTCAGCCAGGATAGCTTGATTCCAGTGGCACAGTGAGCCCAGGACCCACGTCTGGGCATACTTGGCGCACTTAGGGCGAGTTAGCAAAAGACACACAATTGATGGACGGAATGCAGAACAAATCAAAACATTCACCCCCAGTCAAGAGATCTGGGTTAAATCCATCATTCTTTTGCTCACCATGCCACCCCAGTTTAGACCTGGCCATATGCAAATCAGTCTTGACCCTGTGCTTTATGGGAACAGTCCAGCCCGAACTGCCAAGCCAGGTCCTCCCTGGACCAGGAAACAATCATCCTAGGACTGGTTTCGGGTTTCACCCTCTTCAGCCAGGATAGCTTGATTCCAGTGGCACAGTGAGCCCAGGACCCACGTCTGGGCATACCTGGCGCACTTAGGGCGAGAAAGCAAAAGACACACAATTGATGGACGGAATGCAGAACAAATCAAAACATTCACCCCCAGTCAAGAGATCTGGGTTAAATCCATCATTCTTTTGCCCACCATGCCACCCCAGTTTAGACCTGGCCATATGCAAATCAGTCTTGGCCCTGTGCCTCATGGGAACAGTCCAGCCCAAACTGCTAAGCCAGGTCCTCCATGGACCGGAAACAAGCATCCTAGGACCGGTTTCTGGGTTTCACCCCTCTTCAGCCAGGATAGCTTGATTCCAGTGGCACAGTGAGCCCAGGACCCACGTCTGGGCATACCTGGCGCACTTAGGGCGAGAAAGCAAAAGACACACAATTGATGGACGGAATGCAGAACAAATCAAAACATTCACACCCAGTCAAGAGATCTGGGTTAAATCCATCATTCTTTTGCTCACCATTCCACCCCAGTTTAGACCTGGCCATATGCAAATCAGTCTTGACCCTGTGCCTTATGGGAACAGTCCAGCCCGAACTGCCAAGCCAGGTTCCCCGTGGACCAGAAACAAGCATCCTAGGACCGGTTTCGGGGTTTCACCCCTCTTCAGCCAGGATAGCTTGATTCCAGTGGCACAGTGAGCCCAGGACCCACATCTGGGCATACTTGGCGCACTTAGGGCGAGATAGCAAAAGACACACAATTGATGGACAGAATGCAGAACAAATCAAAACATTCACCCCCAGTCAAGAGATCTGGGTTAAATCCATTATTCTTTTGCTCACCATGCCACCCCAGTTTAGACCTGGCCATATGCAAATCAGTCTTGACCCTGTGCTTTATGGGAACAGTCCAGCCCGAACTGCCAAGCCAGGTCCTCCCTGGACCGGAAACAATCATCCTAGGACCGGTTTCGGGTTTCACCCCTCTTCAGCCAGGATAGCTTGATTCCAGTGGCACAGTGAGCCCAGGACCCACGTCTGGGCATACCTGGTGCACTTAGGGCGAGAAAGCAAAAGACACACAATTGATGGACGGAATTCAGAACAAATCAAAACATTCACCCCCAGTCAAGAGTTCTGGGTTAAATCCATCATTCTTTTGCTCACCATGCCACCCCAGGTTAGACCTGGCCATTTGCAAATCAGTCTTGACCCTGTGCCTCATGGGAACAGTCCAGCCCGAACTGCCAAGCCAGGTCCTCCCTGGACCGGAAACAAGCATTTTAGGACCGGTTTCGGGGTTTCACCTCTCTTCAGCCAGGATAGCTTGATTCCAGTGGCACAGTGAGCCCAGGACCCACGTCTGGGCATACCTGGCGCACTTAGGGCGAGAAAGCAAAAGACACACAATTGATGGACGGAATGCATAACAAATCAAAACATTCACCCCCAGTCAAGAGATCTGGGTTAAATCCATCATTCTTTTGATCACCATGCCACCCCAGTTTAGACCTGGCCATATGCAAATCAGTCTTGACCCTGTGCCTCATGGGAACAGTCCAGCCCGAACGGCCAAGCCAGGTCCTCCCTGTACCGGAAACAAGCATACTAGGACCGGTTTCGGGGTTTCACCCCTCTTCAGCCAGGATAGCTTGATTCCTGTGGAACAGTGAGCCCAGTACCCACGTCTGGGCATACCTGGCGCACTTAGGGCGAGAAAGCAGAAGACACACAATTGATGGACGGAATGCAGAACAAATCAAAACATTCACCCCCAGTCAAGAGATCTGGGTTAAATCCATCATTCTTTTGCTCACCATGCCACCCCAGATTAGACCTGGCCATATGCAAATCAGTCTTGGCCCTGTGCCTCATGGGAACAGTCCAGCCCGAACTGGCAAGCCAGGCCCTCCCTGGACCGGGAAACAAGCATCCTAGGACCGGTTTCGGGGTTTCACCCCTCTTCAGCCAGGATAGCTTGATTCCTGTGGCACAGTGAGCCCAGTACCCACGTCTGGGCATACCTGGCGCACTTAGGGCGAGAAAGCAGAAGATACACAATTGATGGACGGAATGCAGAACAAATCAAAACATTCACCCCCAGTCAAGAGATCTGGGTTAAATCCATCATTCTTTTGCTCACCATGCCACCCCAGATTAGACCTGGCCATATGCAAATCAGTCTTGGCCCTGTGCCTCATGGGAACAGTCCAGCCCGAACTGGCAAGCCAGGCCCTCCCTGGACCGGAAACAAGCATCCTAGGACCGGTTTCGGGGTTTCACCCCTCTTCAGCCAGGATAGCTTGATTCCAGTAGCACAGTGAGCCCAGGACCCATGTCTGGGCATACCTGGCGCACTTAGGGCGGGAAGGCAAAAGACACACAATTGATGGACGGAATGCAGAACAAATCAAAACATTCACCCCCAGTCAAGAGATCTGGGTTAAATCCATCATTCTTTTGCTCACCATGCCACCCCAGTTTAGACATGGCCATATGCAAATCAGTCTTGACCCTGTGCTTTATGGGAACAGTCCAGCCCGAACTGCCAAGCCAGGTCCTCCCTGGACCGGAAACAAGCATCCTAGGACCGGTTTCGGGGTTTCACCTCTCTTCAGCCAGGATAGCTTGATTCCAGTGGCACAGTGAGCCCAGGACCCACGTCTGGGCATACCTGGCGCACTTAGGGCGAGAAAGCAAAAGACACAAAATTGATAGACGGAATGCAGAACAAATCAAAACATTCACCCGAGTCAAGAGCTCTGGGTTAAATCCATCATTCTTTTGCTCACCATGCCACCCCAGGTTAGACCTGGCCATATGCAAATCAGTCTTGACCCTGTGCCTCATGGGAACAGTCCAGCCCGAACTGCCAAGCCAGGTCCTCCCTGGACCGGAAACAAGCATTTTAGGACCGGTTTCGGGGTTTCACCTCTCTTTAGCCAGGATAGCTTGATTCCAGTGGCACAGTGAGCCCAGGACCCATGTCTGGGCATACCTGGCGCACTTAGGGCGAGAAAGCAAAAGACACACAATTGATGGACGGAATGCAGAACAAATCAAAACATTCACCCCCAGTCAAGAGATCTGGGTTAAATCCATCATTCTTTTGCTCACCATGCCACCCCAGTTTAGACCTGGCCATATGCAAATCAGTCTTGGCCCTGTGCCTGATGGGAACAGTAAAGCCCAAACTGCCAAGCCAGGTCCTCCCTGGACCGGAAACAAGCATACTAGGACCGGTTTTGGGGTTTCACCCCTCTTCAGCCAGGATAGCTTGATTCCAGTGGCACAGTGAGCCCAGGACCCACGTCTGGGCATACCTGGCGCACTTAGGGCGAGAAAGCAAAAGACACACAATTGATGGACGGAATGCAGAACAAATCAAAACATTCACCCCCAGTCAAGAGATCTGGGTTAAATCCATCATTCTTTTGCTCACCATGCCACCCCAGTTTAGACCTGGCCATATGCAAATCAGTCTTGACCCTGTGCCTCATGGGAACAGTCCAGCCCGAACTGCCAAGCCAGGTCCTCCCTGGACCAGAAACAAGCATACTAGGACCGGTTTCGGGGTTTCACCCCTCTTCAGCCAGGATAGCTTGATTCCAGTGGCACAGTGAGCCCAGGACCACGTCTAGGCATACCTGGCGCACTTAGGGCGAGAAAGCAAAAGACACACAATTGATGGACGGAATGCAGAACAAATCAAAACATTCACCCCCAGTCAAGAGATCTGGGTTAAATCCATCATTCTTTTGCTCACCATTCCACCCCAGTTTAGACCTGGCCATATGCAAATCAGTCTTGACCCTGTGCCTCATGGGAACAGTCCAGCCTGAACTGCCAAGCCAGGTCCTCCGTGGACCAGAAACAAGCATCCCAGGACCGGTTTCGGGGTTTCACCCCTCTTCAGCCAGGATAGCTTGATTCCAGTGGCACAGTGAGCCCAGGACCCACGTCTGGGCATTCTTGGCGCACTTAGGGCGAGTTAGCAAAAGACACACAATTGATGGACGGAATGCAGAACAAATCAAAACATTCACCCCCAGTCAAGAGATCTGGGTTAAATCCATCATTCTTTTGCTCACCATGCCACCCCAGTTTAGACCTGGCCATATGCAAATCAGTCTTGACCCTGTGCTTTATGGGAACAGTCCAGCCCGAACTGCCAAGCCAGGTCCTCCCTGGACCGGAAACAATCATCCTAGGACTGGTTTCGGGTTTCACCCCTCTTCAGCCAGGATAGCTTGATTCCAGTGGCACAGTGAGCCCAGGACCCACGTCTGGGCATACCTGGCGCACTTAGGGCGAGAAAGCAAAAGACACACAATTGATGGACGGAATGCAGAACAAATCAAAACATTCACCCCCAGTCAAGAGATCTGGGTTAAATCCATCATTCTTTTGCCCACCATGCCACCCCAGTTTAGACCTGGCCATATGCAAATCAGTCTTGGCCCTGTGCCTCATGGGAACAGTCCAGCCCAAACTGCTAAGCCAGGTCCTCCATGGACCGGAAACAAGCATCCTAGGACCGGTTTCTGGGTTTCACCCCTCTTCAGCCAGGATAGCTTGATTCCAGTGGCACAGTGAGCCCAGGACCCACGTCTGGGCATACCTGGCGCACTTAGGGCGAGAAAGCAAAAGACACACAATTGATGGACGGAATGCAGAACAAATCAAAACATTCACACCCAGTCAAGAGATCTGGGTTAAATCCATCATTCTTTTGCTCACCATTCCACCCCAGTTTAGACCTGGCCATATGCAAATCAGTCTTGACCCTGTGCCTTATGGGAACAGTCCAGCCCGAACTGCCAAGCCAGGTTCCCCGTGGACCAGAAACAAGCATCCTAGGACCGGTTTCGGGGTTTCACCCCTCTTCAGCCAGGATAGCTTGATTCCAGTGGCACAGTGAGCCCAGGACCCACATCTGGGCATACTTGGCGCACTTAGGGCGAGATAGCAAAAGACACACAATTGATGGACAGAATGCAGAACAAATCAAAACATTCACCCCCAGTCAAGAGATCTGGGTTAAATCCATTATTCTTTTGCTCACCATGCCACCCCAGTTTAGACCTGGCCATATGCAAATCAGTCTTGACCCTGTGCTTTATGGGAACAGTCCAGCCCGAACTGCCAAGCCAGGTCCTCCCTGGACCGGAAACAATCATCCTAGGACCGGTTTCGGGTTTCACCCCTCTTCAGCCAGGATAGCTTGATTCCAGTGGCACAGTGAGCCCAGGACCCACGTCTGGGCATACCTGGTGCACTTAGGGCGAGAAAGCAAAAGACACACAATTGATGGACGGAATTCAGAACAAATCAAAACATTCACCCCCAGTCAAGAGTTCTGGGTTAAATCCATCATTCTTTTGCTCACCATGCCACCCCAGGTTAGACCTGGCCATTTGCAAATCAGTCTTGACCCTGTGCCTCATGGGAACAGTCCAGCCCGAACTGCCAAGCCAGGTCCTCCCTGGACCGGAAACAAGCATTTTAGGACCGGTTTCGGGGTTTCACCTCTCTTCAGCCAGGATAGCTTGATTCCAGTGGCACAGTGAGCCCAGGACCCACGTCTGGGCATACCTGGCGCACTTAGGGCGAGAAAGCAAAAGACACACAATTGATGGACGGAATGCAGAACAAATCAAAACATTCACCCCCAGTCAAGAGATCTGGGTTAAATCCATCATTCTTTTGCTCACCATGCCACCCCAGATTAGACCTGGCCATATGCAAATCAGTCTTGGCCCTGTGCCTCATGGGAACAGTCCAGCCCGAACTGGCAAGCCAGGCCCTCCCTGAACCGGAAACAAGCATCCTAGGACCGGTTTCGGGGTTTCACCCCTCTTCAGCCAGGATAGCTTGATTCCTGTGGCACAGTGAGCCCAGTACCCACGTCTGGGCATACCTGGCGCACTTAGGGAGAGAAAGCAGAAGACACACAATTGATGGACGGAATGCAGAACAAATCAAAACATTCACCCCCAGTCAAGAGATCTGGGTTAAATCCATCATTCTTTTGCTCACCATGCCACCCCAGATTAGATCTGGCCATATGCAAATCAGTCTTGGCCCTGTGCCTCATGGGAACAGTCCAGCCCGAACTGGCAAGCCAGGCCCTCCCTGGACCGGAAACAAGCATCCTAGGACCGGTTTCGGGGTTTCACCCCTCTTCAGCCAGGATAGCTTGATTCCAGTAGCACAGTGAGCCCAGGACCCACGTCTGGGCATACCTGGCGCACTTAGGGCGGGAAGGCAAAAGACACACAATTGATGGACGGAATGCAGAACAAATCAAAACATTCACCCCCAGTCAAGAGATCTGGGTTAAATCCATCATTCTTTTGCTCACCATGCCACCCCAGTTTAGACATGGCCATATGCAAATCAGTCTTGACCCTGTGCTTTATGGGAACAGTCCAGCCCGAACTGCCAAGCCAGGTCCTCCCTGGACCGGAAACAAGCATCCTAGGACCGGTTTCGGGGTTTCACCCTCTTCAGCCAGGATAGCTTGATTCCAGTGGCACAGTGAGCCCAGGACCCACGTCTGGGCATACCTGGCGCACTTAGGGCGAGAAAGCAAAAGACACAAAATTGATAGACGGAATGCAGAACAAATCAAAACATTCACCCCAGTCAAGAGTTCTGGGTTAAATCCATCATTCTTTTGCTCACCATGCCACCCCAGGTTAGACCTGGCCATATGCAAATCAGTCTTGACCCTGTGCCTCATGGGAACAGTCCAGCCCGAACTGCCAAGCCAGGTCCTCCCTGGACCGGAAACAAGCATTTTAGGACCGGTTTCGGGGTTTCACCTCTCTTTAGCCAGGATAGCTTGATTCCAGTGGCACAGTGAGCCCAGGACCCATGTCTGGGCATACCTGGCGCACTTAGGGCGAGAAAGCAAAAGACACACAATTGATGGACGGAATGCAGAACAAATCAAAACATTCACCCCCAGTCAAGAGATCTGGGTTAAATCCATCATTCTTTTGCTCACCATGCCACCCCAGTTTAGACCTGGCCATATGCAAATCAGTCTTGGCCCTGTGCCTCATGGGAACAGTAAAGCCCAAACTGCTAAGCCAGGTCCTCCCTGGACCGGAAACAAGCATCCTAGGACCGGTTTTTGGGTTTCACCCCCTCTTCAGCCAGGATAGCTTGATTCCAGTGGCACAGTGAGCCCAGGACCCACGTCTGGGCATACCTGGCGCACTTAGGGCGAGAAAGCAAAAGACACACAATTGATGGACGGAATGCAGAACAAATCAAAACATTCACCCCCAGTCAAGAGATCTGGGTTAAATCCATCATTTTTTGCTCACCTTTCCACCCCAGTTTAGACCTGGCCATATGCAAATCAGTCTTGACCCTGTGCCTTATGGGAACAGTCCAGCCCGAACTGACAAGCCAGGTCCTCCGTGGACCAGAAACAAGCATCCTAGGACCGGTTTCGGGGTTTCACCCCTCTTCAGCCAGGATAGCTTGATTCCAGTGGCACAGTGAGCCCAGGACCCACGTCTGGGCATACTTGGCGCACTTAGGGCGAGATAGCAAAAGACACACAATTGATGGACAGAATGCAGAACAAATAAAAACATTCACCCCCAGTCAAGAGATCTGGGTTAAATCCATCATTCTTTTGCTCACCATGCCACCCCAGTTTAGACCTGGCCATATGCAAATCAGTCTTGACCCTGTGCTTTATGGGAACAGTCCAGCCCGAACTGCCAAGCCAGGTCCTCCCTGGACCGGAAACAATCATCCTAGGACCGGTTTCGGGTTTCACCCCTCTTCAGCCAGGATAGCTTGATTCCAGTGGCACAGTGAGCCCAGGACCCACGTCTGGGCATACCTGGCGCACTTAGGGCGAGAAAGCAAAAGACACACAATTGATGGACTGAATGCAGAACAAATCAAAACATTCACCCCCAGTCAAGAGTTCTGGGTTAAATCCATCATTCTTTTGCTCACCATGCCACCTCAGGTTAGACCTGGCCATATGCAAATCAGTCTTGACCCTGTGCCTCATGGGAACAGTCCAGCCCGAACTGCCAAGCCAGGTCCTCCCTGGACCGGAAACAAGCATTTTAGGACCGGTTTCGGGGTTTCACCTCTCTTCAGCCAGGATAGCTTGATTCCAGTGGCACAGTGAGCCCAGGACCCACGTCTGGGCATACCTGGCGCACTTAGGGCGAGAAAGCAAAAGACACACAATTGATGGACGGAATGCAGAACAAATCAAAACATTCACCCCCAGTCAAGAGATCTGGGTTAAATCCATCATTCTTTTGCTCACCATGCCACCCCAGTTTAGACCTGGCCATATGCAAATCAGTCTTGACCCTGTGCCTCATGGGAACAGTCCAGCCCGAACGGCCAAGCCAGGTCCTCCCTGGACCGGAAACAAGCATACTAGGACCGGTTTCGGGGTTTCACCCCTCTTCAGCCAGGATAGCTTGATTCCAGTGGCACAGTGAGCCCAGTACCCACGTCTGGGCATACCTGGCGCACTTAGGGCGAGAAAGCAGAAGACACACAATTGATGGACGGAATGCAGACCAAATCAAAACATTCACCCCCAGTCAAGAGATCTGGGTTAAATCCATCATTCTTTTGCTCACCATGCCACCCCAGTTTAGACCTGGCCATATGCAAATCAGTCTTGGCCCTGTGCCTCATGGGAACAGTCCAGCCCGAACTGCCAAGCCAGGCCCTCCCTGGACCGGAAACAAGCATCCTAGGACCGGTTTCGGGGTTTCACCCTCTTCAGCCAGGATAGCTTGATTCCAGTGGCACAGTGAGCCCAGGACCCACGTCTGGGCATACCTGGCACACTTAGGGCGAGAAGGCAAAAGACACACAATTGATGGACGGAATGCAGAACAAATCAAAACATTCACCCCCAGTCAAGAGATCTGAGTTAAATCCATCATTCTTTTGGTCACCATGCCACCCCAGTTTAGACATGGCCATATGCAAATCAGTCTTGACCCTGTGCTTTATGGGAACAGTCCAGCCCGAACTGCCAAGCCAGGTCCTCCCTGGACCGGAAACAAGCATCCTAGGACCGGTTTCGGGGTTTCACCCCTCTTCAGCCAGGATAGCTTGATTCCAGTGGCACAGTGAGCCCAGGACCCACGTCTGGGCATACCTGGCGCACTTAGGGCGAGAAAGCAAAAGACACACAATTGATAGACGGAATGCAGAACAAATCAAAACATTCACCCCTGTCAAGAGTTCTGGGTTAAATCCATCATTCTTTTTGCTCACCATGCCACCCCAGGTTAGACCTGGCCATATGCAAATCAGTCTTGACCCTGTGCCTCATGGGAACAGTCCAGCCCGAACTGCCAAGCCAGGTCCTCCCTGGACCGGAAACAAGCATTTTAGGACCGGTTTCGGAGTTTCACCTCTCTTTAGCCAGGATAGCTTGATTCCAGTGGCACAGTGAGCCCAGGACCCACGTCTGGGCATACCTGGCGCACTTAGGGCGAGAAAGCAAAAGACACACAATTGATAGACGGAATGCAGAACAAATCAAAACATTCACCCCCAGTCAAGAGTTCTGGGTTAAATCCATCATTCTTTTGCTCACCATGCCACCCCAGGTTAGACCTGGCCATATGCAAATCAGTCTTGACCCTGTGCCTCATGGGAACAGTCCAGCCTGAACGGCCAAGCCAGGTCCTCCCTGGACCGGAAACAAGCATTCTAGGACCGGTTTCGGGGTTTCACCCCTCTTCAGCCAGGATAGCTTGATTCCAGTGGCACAGTGAACCCAGAACCCATGTCTGGGCATACCTGGCGCACTTAGGGCGAGAAAGCAAAAGACACACAATTGATGGACGGAATTCAGAATAAATCAAAACATTCACACCCAGTCAAGAGATCTGGGTTAAATCCATCATTCTTTTGCTCACCATGCCACCCCAGTTTAGACATGGCCATATGCAAATCAGTCTTGACCCTGTGCCTCATGGGAACAGTCCAGCCCGAACTGCCAAGCCAGGTCCTCCCTGGACCGGAAACAAGCATACTAGGACCGGTTTTGGGGTTTCACCCCTCTTCAGCCAGGATAGCTTGATTCCAGTGGCACAGTGAGCCCAGGACCCACGTCTGGGCATACCTGGCGCACTTAGGGCGAGAAAGCAAAAGACACACAATTGATGGACGGAATGCAGAACAAATCAAAACATTCACCCCCAGTCAAGAGATCTGGGTTAAATCCATCATTCTTTTGCTCACCATGCCACCCCAGTTTAGACCTGGCCATATGCAAATCAGTCTTGACCCTGTGCCTCATGGGAACAGTCCAGCCCGAACTGCCAAGCCAGGTCCTCCCTGGACCAGAAACAAGCATACTAGGACCGGTTTCGGGGTTTCACCCCTCTTCAGCCAGGATAGATTGATTCCAGTGGCACAGTTAGCCCAGGACCCATGTCTGGGCATACCTGGCGCACTTAGGGCGAGAAAGCAAAAGACACACAATTGATGGACGGAATGCAGAACAAATCAAAACATTCACCCCCAGTCAAGAGATCTGGGTTAAATCCATCATTCTTTTGCTCACCATTCCACCCCAGTTTAGACCTGACCATATGCAAATCAGTCTTGACCCTGTGCCTCATGGGAACAGTCCAGCCTGAACTGCCAAGCCAGGTCCTCCGTGGACCAGAAACAAGCATCCCAGGACCGGTTTCGGGGTTTCACCCCTCTTCAGCCAGGATAGCTTGATTCCAGTGGCACAGTGAGCCCAGGACCCACGTCTGGGCATACTTGGCGCACTTAGGGCGAGTTAGCAAAAGACACACAATTGATGGACGGAATGCAGAACAAATCAAAACATTTACCCCCAGTCAAGAGATCTGGGTTAAATCCATCATTCTTTTGCTCACCATGCCACCCCAGTTTAGACCTGGCCATATGCAAATCAGTCTTGACCCTGTGCTTTATGGGAACAGTCCAGCCCGAACTGCCAAACCAGGTCCTCCCTGGACCGGAAACAACCATCCTAGGACTGGTTTCGGGTTTCACCCCTCTTCAGCCAGGATAGCTTGATTCCAGTGGCACAGTGAGCCCAGGACCCACGTCTGGGCATACCTGGCGCACTTAGGGCGAGAAAGCAAAAGACACACAATTGATGGACGGAATGCAGAACAAATCAAAACATTCACCCCCAGTCAAGAGATCTGGGTTAAATCCATCATTCTTTTGCTCACCATGCCACCCCAGTTTAGACCTGGCCATATGCAAATCAGTCTTGGCCCTGTGCCTCATGGGAACAGTCCAGCCCAAACTGCTAAGCCAGGTCCTCCCTGGACCGGAAACAAGCATCCTAGGACCGGTTTCTGGGTTTCACCCCTCTTCAGCCAGGATAGCTTGATTCCAGTGGCACAGTGAGCCCAGGACCCACGTCTGGGCATACCTGGCGCACTTAGGGCGAGAAAGCAAAAGACACACAATTGATGGACGGAATGCAGAACAAATCAAAACATTAACCCCCAGTCAAGAGATCTGGGTTAAATCCATCATTCTTTTGCTCACCATTCCACCCCAGTTTAGACCTGGCCATATGCAAATCAGTCTTGACCCTGTGCCTTATGGGAACAGTCCAGCCCGAACTGCCAATCCAGGTTCCCCGTGGACCAGAAACAAGCATCCTAGGACCGGTTTCGGGGTTTCACCCCTCTTCAGCCAGGATAGCTTGATTCCAGTGGCACAGTGAGCCCAGGACCCACATCTGGGCATACTTGGCGCACTTAGGGCGAGATAGAAAAAGACACACAATTGATGGACAGAATGCAGAACAAATCAAAACATTCACCCCCAGTCAAGAGATCTGGGTTAAATCCATTATTCTTTTGCTCACCATGCCACCCATGTTTAGACCTGGCAATATATGCAAATCAGTCTTGACCCTGTGCTTTATGGGAACAGTCCAGCCCGAACTGCCAAGCCAGGTCCTCCCTGGACCGGAAACAATCATCCTAGGACCGGTTTCGGGTTTCACCCCTCTTCTGCCAGGATAGCTTGATTCCAGTGGCACAGTGAGCCCAGGACCCACGTCTGGGCATACCTGGTGCACTTAGGGCGAGAAAGCAAAAGACACACAATTGATGGACGGAATGCAGAACAAATCAAAACATTCACCCCCAGTCAAGAGTTCTGGGTTAAATCCATCATTCTTTTGCTCACCATGCCACCCCAGTTTAGACCTGGCCATATGCAAATCAGTCTTGGCCCTGTGCCTCATGGGAACAGTCCAGCCCGAACTGGCAAGCCAGGCCCTCCCTGGACCAGAAACAAGCATCCTAGGACCGGTTTCGGGGTTTCACCCCTCTTCAGCCAGGATAGCTTGATTCCAGTGGCACAGTGAACCCAGAACCCATGTCTGGGCATACCTGGCGCACTTAGGGCGAGAAAGCAAAAGACACACAATTGATGGACGGAATTCAGAACAAATCAAAACATTCACCCCCAGTCAAGAGATCTGGGTTAAATCCATCATTCTTTTGCTCACCATGCCACCCCAGTTTAGACATGGCCATATGCAAATCAGTCTTGACCCTGTGCCTCATGGGAACAGTCCAGCCCGAACTGCCAAGCCAGGTCCTCCCTGGACCGGAAACAAGCATACTAGGACCGGTTTTGGGGTTTCACCCTCTTCAGCCAGGATAGCTTGATTCCAGTGGCACAGTGAGCCCAGGACCCACGTCTGGGCATACCTGGCGCACTTAGGGCGAGAAAGCAAAAGACACACAATTGATGGACGGAATGCAGAACAAATCAAAACATTCACCCCCAGTCAAGAGATCTGGGTTAAATCCATCATTCTTTTGCTCACCATGCCACCCCAGTTTAGACCTGGCCATATGCAAATCAGTCTTGACCCTGTGCCTCATGGGAACAGTCCAGCCCGAACTGCCAAGCCAGGTCCTCCCTGGACCAGAAACAAGCATACTAGGACCGGTTTCGGGGTTTCACCCCTCTTCAGCCAGGATAGCTTGATTCCAGTGGCACAGTGAGCCCAGGACCCATGTCTGGGCATACCTGGCGCACTTAGGGCGAGAAAGCAAAAGACACACAATTGATGGATGGAATGCAGAACAAATCAAAACATTCACCCCCAGTCAAGAGATCTGGGTTAAATCCATCATTCTTTTGCTCACCATTCCACCCCAGTTTAGACCTGACCATATGCAAATCAGTCTTGACCCTGTGCCTCATGGGAACAGTCCAGCCTGAACTGCCAAGCCAGGTCCTCCGTGGACCAGAAACAAGCATCCCAGGACCGGTTTCGGGGTTTCACCCCTCTTCAGCCAGGATAGCTTGATTCCAGTGGCACAGTGAGCCCAGGACCCACGTCTGGGCATACTTGGCGCACTTAGGGCGAGTTAGCAAAAGACACACAATTGATGGACGGAATGCAGAACAAATCAAAACATTTACCCCCAGTCAAGAGATCTGGGTTAAATCCATCATTCTTTTGCTCACCATGCCACCCCAGTTTAGACCTGGCCATATGCAAATCAGTCTTGGCCCTGTGCCTCATGGGAACAGTCCAGCCCAAACTGCTAAGCAAGGTCCTCCCTGGACCGGAAACAAGCATCCTAGGACCGGTTTCTGGGTTTCACCCCTCTTCAGCCAGGATAGCTTGATTCCAGTGGCACAGTGAGCCCAGGACCCACGTCTGGGCATACCTGGCGCACTTAGGGCGAGAAAGCAAAAGACACACAATTGATGGACGGAATGCAGAACAAATCAAAACATTCACCCCCAGTCAAGAGATCTGGGTTAAATCCATCATTCTTTTGCTCACCATTCCACACCAGTTTAGACCTGGCCATATGCAAATCAGTCTTGACCCTGTGCCTTATGGGAACAGTCCAGCCCGAACTGCCAATCCAGGTTCCCCGTGGACCAGAAACAAGCATCCTAGGACCGGTTTCGGGGTTTCACCCCTCTTCAGCCAGGATAGCTTGATTCCAGTGGCACAGTGAGCCCAGGACCCACATCTGGGCATACTTGGCGCACTTAGGGCGAGATAGCAAAAGACACACAATTGATGGACAGAATGCAGAACAAATCAAAACATTCACCCCCAGTCAAGAGATCTGGGTTAAATCCATTATTCTTTTGCTCACCATGCCACCCCAGTTTAGACCTGGCAATATATGCAAATCAGTCTTGACCCTGTGCTTTATGGGAACAGTCCAGCCCGAACTGCCAAGCCAGGTCCTCCCTGGACCGGAAACAATCATCCTAGGACCGGTTTCGGGTTTCACCCCTCTTCTGCCAGGATAGCTTGATTCCAGTGGCACAGTGAGCCCAGGACCCACGTCTGGGCATACCTGGTGCACTTAGGGCGAGAAAGCAAAAGACACACAATTGATGGACGGAATGCAGAACAAATCAAAACATTCACCCCCAGTCAAGAGTTCTGGGTTAAATCCATCATTCTTTTGCTCACCATGCCACCCCAGGTTAGACCTGGCCATTTGCAAATCAGTCTTGACCCTGTGCCTCATGGGAACAGTCCAGCCCGAACTGCCAAGCCAGGTCCTCCCTGGACCGGAAACAAGCATTTTAGGACCGGTTTCGGGGTTTCACCTCTCTTCAGCCAGGATAGCTTGATTCCAGTGGCACAGTGAGCCCAGGACCCACGTCTGGGCATACCTGGCGCACTTAGGGCGAGAAAGCAAAAGACACACAATTGATGGACGGAATGCATAACAAATCAAAACATTCACCCCCAGTCAAGAGATCTGGGTTAAATCCATCATTCTTTTGATCACCATGCCACCCCAGTTTAGACCTGGCCATATGCAAATCAATCTTGACCCTGTGCCTCATGGGAACAGTCCAGCCCGAACGGCCAAGCCAGGTCCTCCCTGGACCGGAAACAAGCATACTAGGACCGGTTTTGGGGTTTCACCCCCTTAGGCCAGGATAGCTTGATTCCTGTGGCACAGTGAGCCCAGTACCCACGTCTGGGCATACCTGGCGCACTTAAGGCGAGAAAGCAGAAGACACACAATTGATGGACGGAATGCAGAACAAATCAAAACATTCACCCCCAGTCAAGAGATCTGGGTTAAATCCATCATTCTTTTGCTCACCATGCCACCCCAGTTTAGACCTGGCCATATGCAAATCAGTCTTGGCCCTGTGCCTCATGGGAACAGTCCAGCCCGAACTGGCAAGCCAGGCCCTCCCTGGACCGGAAACAAGCATCCTAGGACCGGTTTCGGGGTTTCACCTCTCTTTAGCCAGGATAGCTTGATTCCAGTGGCACAGTGAGCCCAGGACCCACGTCTGGGCATACCTGGCGCACTTAGGGCGAGAAAGCAAAAGACACACAATTGATAGACGGAATGCAGAACAAATCAAAACATTCACCCCCAGTCAAGAGTTCTGGGTTAAATCCATCATTCTTTTGCTCACCATGCCACCCCAGTTTAGACCTGGCCATATGCAAATCAGTCTTGACCCTGTGCCTCATGGGAACAGTCCAGCCCGAACTGCCAAGCCAGGTCCTCCCTGGACCGGAAACAAGCATCCTAGGACCGGTTTCGGGGTTTCACCCCTCTTCAGCCAGGATAGCTTGATTCCAGTGGCACAGTGAGCCCAGGACCCACGTCTGGGCATACCTAGCGCACTTAGAGCGAGAAAGCAAAAGACACACAATTGATGGACGGAATGCAGAACAAATCAAAACATTCACCCCCAGTCAAGAGATCTGGGTTAAATCCATCATTCTTTTGCTCACCATGCCATCCCAGTTTAGACCTGGCCATATGCAAATCAGTCTTGGCCCTGTGCCTCATGGGAACAGTCCAGCCCGAACTGCCAAGCCAGGTCCTCCCTGGACCGGAAACAAGCATCCTAGGACCGGTTTCTGGGTTTCACCCCTCTTCAGCCAGGATAGCTTGATTCCAGTGGCACAGTGAGCTCAGGACGCACGTCTGGGCATACCTGGCGCACTTAGGGCGAGAAAGCAAAAGACACACAATTGATGGACGGAATGCAGAACAAATCAAAACATTCACCCCCAGTAAAGAGATCTGGGTTAAATCCATCATTCTTTTGCTCACCATGCCACCCCAGTTTAGACCTGGCCATATGCAAATCAGTCTTGACCCTGTGCTTTATGGGAACAGTCCAGCCCGAACTGCCAAGCCAGGTCCTCCCTGGACCGGAAACAATCATCCTAGGACTGGTTTCGGGTTTCACCCTCTTCAGCCAGGATAGCTTGATTCCAGTGGCACAGTGAGCCCAGGACCCACGTCTGGGCATACCTGGCGCACTTAGGGCGAGAAAGCAAAAGACACACAATTGATGGACGGAATGCAGAACAAATCAAAACATTCACCCCCAGTCAAGAGATCTGGGTTAAATCCATTATTCTTTTGCTCACCATGCCACCCCAGTTTAGACCTGGCCATATGCAAATCAGTCTTGGCCCTGTGCCTCATGGGAACAGTCCAGCCCAAACTGCTAAGCCAGGTCCTCCCTGGACCGGAAACAAGCATCCTAGGACCGGTTTCTGGGTTTCACCCCTCTTCAGCCAGGATAGCTTGATTCCAGTGGCACAGTGAGCCCAGGACCCACGTCTGGGCATACCTGGCGCACTTAGGGCGAGAAAGCAAAAGACACACAATTGATGGACGGAATGCAGAACAAATTAAAACATTCACCCCCAGTCAAGAGATCTGGGTTAAATCCATCATTCTTTTGCTCACCATTCCACCCCAGTTTAGACCTGGCCATATGCAAATCAGTCTTGACCCTGTGCCTTATGGGAACAGTCCAGCCCGAACTGCCAAGCCAGGTCCTCCGTGGACCAGAAACAAGCATCCTAGGACCGGTTTCGGGATTTCACCCCTCTTCAGCCAGGATAGCTTGATTCCAGTGGCACAGTGAGCCCAGGACCCACGTCTGGGCATACTTGGCGAACTTAGGGCGAGATAGCAAAAGACACACAATTGATGGACAGAATGCAGAACAAATCAAAACATTCACCCCCAGTCAAGAGATCTGGGTTAAATCCATCATTCTTTTGCTCACCATGCCACCCCAGTTTAGACCTGGCCATATGCAAATCAGTCTTGACCCTGTGCTTTATGGGAACAGTCCAGCCCGAACTGCCAAGCCAGGTCCTCCCTGGACCGGAAACAATCATCCTAGGACCGGTTTCGGGTTTCACCCCTCTTCAGCCAGGATAGCTTGATTCCAGTGGCACAGTGAGCCCAGGACCCACGTCTGGGCATACCTGGCGCACTTAGGGCGAGAAAGCAAAAGACACACAATTGATGGACGGAATGCAGAACAAATCAAAACATTCACCCCCAGTCAAGAGTTCTGGGTTAAATCCATCATTCTTTTGCTCACCATGCCACCCCAGGTTAGACCTGGCCATATGCAAATCAGTCTTGACCCTGTGCCTCATGGGAACAGTCCAGCCCGAACTGCCAAGCCAGGTCCTCCCTGGACCGGAAACAAGCATTTTAGGACCGGTTTCGGGGTTTCACCTCTCTTCAGCCAGGATAGCTTGATTCCAGTGGCACAGTGAGCCCAGGACCCACGTCTGGGCATACCTGGCGCACTTAGGGCGAGAAAGCAAAAGATACACAATTGATGGACGGAATGCAGAACAAATCAAAACATTCACCCCCAGTCAAGGGATCTGGGTTAAATCCATCATTCTTTTGATCACCATGCCACCCCAGTTTAGACCTGGCCATATGCAAATCAGTCTTGACCCTGTGCCTCATGGGAACAGTCCAGCCCGAACGGCCAAGCCAGGTCCTCCCTGGACCGGAAACAAGCATACTAGGACCGGTTTCGGGGTTTCACCCTCTTCAGCCAGGATAGCTTGATTCCAGTGGCACAGTGAGCCCAGTACCCACGTCTGGGCATACCTGGCGCACTTAGGGCGAGAAAGCAGAAGACACACAATTGATGGACGGAATGCAGAACAAATCAAAACATTCACCCCCAGTCAAGAGATCTGGGTTAAATCCATCATTCTTTTGCTCACCATGCCACCCCAGTTTAGACCTGGCCATATGCAAATCAGTCTTGGCCCTGTGCCTCATGGGAACAGTCCAGCCCGAACTGCCAAGCCAGGCCCTCCCTGGACCGGAAACAAGCATCCTAGGACCGGTTTCGGGGTTTCACCCCTCTTCAGCCAGGATAGCTTGATTCCAGTGGCACAGTGAGCCCAGGACCCACGTCTGGGCATACCTGGCACACTTAGGGCGAGAAGACAAAAGACACACAATTGATGGACGGAATGCAGAACAAATCAAAACATTCACCCCCAGTCAAGAGATCTGGGTTAAATCCATCATTCTTTTGCTCACCATGCCACCCCAGTTTAGACATGGCCATATGCAAATCAGTCTGACCCTGTGCTTTATGGGAACAGTCCAGCCCGAACTGCCAAGCCAGTTCCTCCCTGGACCGGAAACAAGCATCCTAGGACCGGTTTCGGGGTTTCACCCCTCTTCAGCCAGGATAGCTTGATTCCAGTGGCACAGTGAGCCCAGGACCTACGTCTGGGCATACCTGGCGCACTTAGGGCGAGAAAGCAAAAGACACACAATTGATAGACGGAATGCAGAACAAATCAAAACATTCACCCCCAGTCAAGAGTTCTGGGTTAAATCCATCATTCTTTTGCTCACCATGCCACCCCAGGTTAGACCTGGCCATATGCAAATCAGTCTTGACCCTGTGCCTCATGGGAACAGTCCAGCCCGAACTGCCAAGCCAGGTCCTCCCTGGACCGGAAACAAGCATTTTAGGACCGGTTTCGGGGTTTCACCTCTCTTTAGACAGGATAGCTTGATTCCAGTGGCACAGTGAGCCCAGGACCCACGTCTGGGCATACCTGGCGCACTTAGGGCGAGAAAGCAAAAGACACACAATTGATAGACGGAATGCAGAACAAATCAAAACATTCACCCCCAGTCAAGAGTTCTGGGTTAAATCCATCATTCTTTTGCTCACCATGCCACTCCAGCTTAGACCTGGCCATATGCAAATCAGTCTTGACCCTGTGCATCATGGGAACAGTCCAGCCTGAACGGCCAAGCCAGGTCCTCCCTGGACCGGAAACAAGCATTCTAGGACCGGTTTCGGGGTTTCACCCCTTTTCAGCCAGGATAGCTTGATTCCAGTGGCACAGTGAACCCAGAACCCATGTCTGGGCATACCTGGCGCACTTAGGGCGAGAAAGCAAAAGACACACAATTGATGGACGGAATTCAGAACAAATCAAAACATTCACCCCCAGTCAAGAGATCTGGGTTAAATCCATCATTCTTTTGCTCACCATGCCACCCCAGTTTAGACATGGCCATATGCAAATCAGTCTTGACCCTGTGCCTCATGGGAACAGTCCAGCCCGAACTGCCAAGCCAGGTCCTCCTGGACCGGAAACAAGCATACTAGGACCGGTTTCGGGGTTTCACCCCTCTTCAGCCAGGATAGCTTGATTCCAGTGGCACAGTGAGCCCAGGACCCACGTCTGGGCATACCTGGTGCACTTAGGGCGAGAAAGCAAAAGACACACAATTGATGGACGGAATGCAGAACAAATCAAAACATTCACCCCCAGTCAAGAGATCTGGGTTAAATCCATCATTCTTTTGCTCACCATGCAACCCCAGTTTAGACCTGGCCATATGCAAATCAGTCTTGACCCTGTGCCTCATGGGAACAGTCCAGCCCGAACTGCCAAGCCAGGTCCTCCTGGACCGGAAACAAGCAACCTAGGACCGGTTTCGAGGTTTCACCCTCTTCAGCCAGGATAGCTTGATTCCAGTGGCACAGTGAGCCCAGGACCCACGTCTGGGCATACCTAGCGCACTTAGGGCGAGAAAGCAAAAGACACACAATTGATGGACGGAATGCAGAACAAATCAAAACATTCACCCCCAGTCAAGAGATCTGGGTTAAATCCATCATTCTTTTGCTCACCATGCCATCCCAGTTTAGACCTGGCCATATGCAAATCAGTCTTGGCCCTGTGCCTCATGGGAACAGTCCAGCCCGAACTGCCAAGCCAGGTCCTCCCTGGACCGGAAACAAGCATCCTAGGACCGGTTTCTGGGTTTCATCCCTCTTCAGCCAGGATAGCTTGATTCCAGTGGCACAGTGAGCCCAGGACCCACGTCTGGGCATACCTGGCGCACTTAGGGCGAGAAAGCAAAAGACACACAATTGATGGACGGAATGCAGAACAAATCAAAACATTCACCCCCAGTCAAGAGATCTGGGTTAAATCCATCATTCTTTTGCTCACCATTCCACCCCAGTTTAGACCTGGCCATATGCAAATCAGTCTTGACCCTGTGCCTCATGGGAACAGTCCAGCCTGAACTGCCAAGCCAGGTCCTCCGTGGACCAGAAACAAGCATCCCAGGACTGGTTTCGGGGTTTCACCCCTCTTCAGCCAGGATAGCTTGATTCCAGTGGCACAGTGAGCCCAGGACCCACGTCTGGGCATACTTGGCGCACTTAGGGCGAGTTAGAAAAAGACACACAATTGATGGACGGAATGCAGAACAAATCAAAACATTCACCCCCAGTCAAGAGATCTGGTTTAAATCCATCATTCTTTTGCTCACCATGCCACCCCAGTTTAGACCTGGCCATATGCAAATCAGTCTTGACCCTGTGCTTTATGGGAACAGTCCAGCCCGAACTGCCAAGCCAGGTCCTCCCTGGACCGGAAACAATCATCCTAGGACTGGTTTCGGGTTTCACCCTCTTCAGCCAGGATAGCTTGATTCCAGTGGCACAGTGAGCCCAGGACCCATGTCTGGGCATACCTGGCGCACTTAGGGCGAGAAAGCAAAAGACACACAATTGATGGACGGAATGCAGAACAAATCAAAACATTCACCCCCAGTCAAGAGATCTGGGTTAAATCCATCATTTATTTGCTCACCATGCCACCCCAGTTTAGACCTGGCCATATGCAAATCAGTCTTGGCCCTGTGCCTCATGGGAACAGTCCAGCCCAAACTGCTAAGCCAGGTCCTCCCTGGACCGGAAACAAGCATCCTAGGACCGGTTTCTGGGTTTCACCCCTCTTCAGCCAGGATAGCTTGATTCCAGTGGCACAGTGAGCCCAGGACCCACGTCTGGGCATACCTGGCGCACTTAGGGCGAGAAAGCAAAAACACACAATTGATGGACGGAATGCAGAACAAATCAAAACATTCACCCCCAGTCAAGAGATCTGGGTTAAATCCATCATTCTTTTGCTCACCATTCCACCCCAGTTTAGACCTGGCCATATGCAAATCAGTCTTGACCCTGTGCCTTATGGGAACAGTCCAGCCCGAACTGCCAAGCCAGGTCCTCCGTGGACCAGAAACAAGCATCCTAGGACCGGTTTCGGGGTTTCACCCCTCTTCAGCCAGTATAGCTTGATTCCAGTGGCACAGTGAGCCCAGGACCCACGTCTGGGCATACTTGGCGCACTTAGGGCGAGATAGCAAAAGACACACAATTGATGGACAGAATGCAGAACAAATCAAAACATTCACCCCCAGTCAAGAGATCTGGGTTAAATCCATCATTCTTTTGCTCACCATGCCACCCCAGTTTAGACCTGGCCATATGCAAATCAGTCTTGACCCTGTGCCTCATGGGAACAGTCCAGCCCGAACGGCCAAGCCAGGTCCTCCTGGACCGGAAACAAGCATACTAGGACCGGTTTCGGGGTTTCACCCCTCTTCAGCCAGGATAGCTTGATTCCAGTGGCACAGTGAGCCCAGTACCCACGTCTGGGCATACCTGGCGCACTTAGGGCGAGAAAGCAGAAGACACACAATTGATGGACGGAATGCAGACCAAATCAAAACATTCACCCCCAGTCAAGAGATCTGGGTTAAATCCATCATTCTTTTGCTCACCATGCCACCCCAGTTTAGACCTGGCCATATGCAAATCAGTCTTGGCCCTGTGCCTCATGGGAACAGTCCAGCCCGAACTGCCAAGCCAGGCCCTCCCTGGACCGGAAACAAGCATCCTAGGACCGGTTTCGGGGTTTCACCCCTCTTCAGCCAGGATAGCTTGATTCCAGTGGCACAGTGAGCCCAGGACCCACGTCTGGGCATACCTGGCACAGTTAGGGCGAGAAGGCAAAAGACACACAATTGATGGACGGAATGCAGAACAAATCAAAACATTCACCCCCAGTCAAGAGATCTGGGTTAAATCCATCATTCTTTTGCTCACCATGCCACCCCAGTTTAGACATGGCCATATGCAAATCAGTCTTGACCCTGTGCTTTATGGGAACAGTCCAGCCCGAACTGCCAAGCCAGGTCCTCCCTGGACTGGAAACAAGCATCCTAGGACCGGTTTCGGGGTTTCACCCTCTTCAGCCAGGATAGCTTGATTCCAGTGGCACAGTGAGCCCAGGACCCACGTCTGGGCATACCTGGCGCACTTAGGGCGAGAAAGCAAAAGACACACAATTGATAGACGGAATGCAGAACAAATCAAAACATTCACCCCCAGTCAAGAGTTCTGGGTTAAATCCATCATTCTTTTGCTCACCATGCCACCCCAGGTTAGACCTGGCCATATGCAAATCAGTCTTGACCCTGTGCCTCATGGGAACAGTCCAGCCCGAACTGCCAAGCCAGGTCCTCCCTGGACCGGAAACAAGCATTTTAGGACCGGTTTCGGGGTTTCACCTCTCTTTAGCCAGGATAGCTTGATTCCAGTGGCACAGTGAGCCCAGGACCCACGTCTGGGCATACCTGGCGCACTTAGAGCGAGAAAGCAAAAGACACACAATTGATAGACGGAATGCAGAACAAATCAAAACATTCACCCCCAGTCAAGAGTTCTGGGTAAAATCCATAATTCTTTTGCTCACCATGCCACCCCAGGTTAGACCTGGCCATATGCAAATCAGTCTTGACCCTGTGCCTCATGGGAACAGTCCAGCCTGAACGGCCAAGCCAGGTCCTTCCTGGACCGGAAACAAGCATTCTAGGACCGGTTTCGGGGTTTCACCCCTCTTCAGCCAGGATAGCTTGATTCCAGTGGCACAGTGAACCCAGAACCCATGTCTGGGCATACCTGGCACACTTAGGGCGAGAAAGCAAAAGACACACAATTGATGGACGGAATTCAGAACAAATCAAAACATTCACCCCCAGTCCAGAGATCTGGGTTAAATCCATCATTCTTTTGCTCACCATGCCACCCCAGTTTAGACCTGGCCATATGCAAATCAGTCTTGACTCTGTGCCTCATGGGAACAGTCCAACCCAAACTGCCAAGCCAGGTCCTCCCTGGACCAGAAACAAGCATCCTAGGACCGGTTTCGGGGTTTTACCCCTCTTCAGCCAGGATAGCTTTATTCCAGTGGCACAGTGAGCGCAGGACCCACGTCTGGGCTTACCTGGCGCACTTAGGGCGAGAAAGCAAAAGACACACAATTGATGGACGGAATGCAGAACAAATCAAAACATTCACCCCCAGTCAAGAGATCTGGGTTAAATCCATCATTCTTTTGCTCACCATGCCACCCCAGTTTAGACCTGGCCATATGCAAATCAGTCTTGACCCTGTGCCTCATGGGAACAGTCCAGCCCGAACTGCCAAGCCAGGTCCTCCCTGGACCAGAAACAAGCATCCTAGGACCGGTTTCGGGGTTTCACCCCTCTTCAGCCAGGATAGCTTGATTCCAGTGGCACAGTGAGCCCAGGACCCACGTCTGGGCATACCTGGCGCATTTAAGGCGAGAAAGCAAAAGACATACAATTGATGGACGGAATGCAGAACAAATGAAAACATTCACCCCCAGTCTAGAGATCTGGGTTAAATCCATCATTCTTTTGCTCACCATGCCACCCCAGTTTAGACCTGGCCATATGCAAATCAGTCTTGACTCTGTGCCTCATGGGAACAGTCCAGCCCAAACTGCCAAGCCAGGTCCTCCCTGGACCGAAAACAAGCAACCTAGGACCGGTTTTGGGGTTTCACCTCTCTTCAGCCAGGATAGCTTGATTCCAGTGGCACAGTAAGCCCAGGACCCATGTCTGGGCATACCTGGCGCACTTAGGGCGAGAAAGCAAAAGACACACAATACATGGACGGAATGCAGAACAAATCAAAACATTCACCCCCAGTCAAGAGATCTGGGTTAAATCCATCATTCTTTTGCTCACCATGCCACCCCAGTTTAGACCTGGCCATATGCAAATCAGTCTTGACCCTGTGCCTTATGGGAACAGTCCAGCCCGAACTGCCAAGCCAGGTCCTCCCTGGACCGGAAACAAGCATCCTTGACCGGTTTCAGGGTTTCACCCCTCTTCAGCCAGGATAGCTTGATTCCAGTGGCACAGTGAGCCCAGGACCCACGTCTGGGAATACCTGGCGCACTTAGGGCGAGAAAGCAAAAGACACACAATTGATGGACAGAATGCAGAACAAATCAAAACATTCACCCCCATTCAAGAGTTCTGGGTTAAATCCATCATTCTTTTGCTCACCATGCCACCCCAGTTTAGACCTGGCCATATGCAAATCAGTCTTGACCCTGTGCCTCATGGGAACAGTCCAGCCCGAACTGCCAAGCCAGGTCCTCCCTGGACCGGAAACAAGCATTTTTGAACCGGTTTCGGGTTTCACCCCTCTTCAGCCAGGATAGCTTGATTCCAGTGGCACAGTGAGCCCAGGATCCACGTCTGGGCATCCCTGGCGTACTTAGGACGAGAAAGCAAAAGACACACAATTGATGGACAGAATGCAGAACAAAACAAAACATTCACCCCCAGTCAAGAGATCTGGGTTAAATTCATCATTCTTTTGCTCACCATGCCACCCCAGTTTAGACCTGGCCATATGCAAATCAGTCTTGACCTTGTGCCTCATGGGAACAGTCCAGCCCGAACTGCCAAGCCAGGTCTTCCCTGGACCAGAAACAAGCATCCTAGGACCGGTTTCGGGGTTTCACCCCTCTTCAGCCAGGATAGCTTGATTTCAGTGTCACAGTGAGCCCAGGACCCACGTCTGGGCATACCTGGCGCATTTAGGGCGAGAAAGCAAAAGACACACAATTGATGGACGGAATGCAGAACAAATCAAAACATTCACCCCCAGTCAAGAGATCTGGGTTAAATCCATCATTCTTTTGCTCACCATGCCACCCCAGTTTAGACCTGGCCATATGCAAATCAGTCTTGTCCCTGTGCCTCATGGGAACAGTCCAGCCCGAACTGCCAAGCCAGGTCTCCCTGAACCAGAAACAAGTATCCTAGGACCGGTTTCGGGGTTTCGCCCCTCTTCAGCCAGGATAGCTTGATTCCAGTGGCACAGTGAGCCCAGGACCCACGTCTGGGCATACCTGGCAAACTAAGGGCGAGAAAGCAAAAGACACACAATTGATGGACAGAATGCAGAACAAATCAAAACATTCACCCCCAGTCAAGAGATCTGGGTTAAATCCATCATTCTTTTGCTCACCATGCCACCCCAGTTTAGACCTGGCCATATGCAAATCAGTCTTGACTCTGTGCCTCATGGGAACAGTCCAGCCCAAACTGCCAAGCCAGGTCCTCCCTGGACCGAAAACAAGCAACCTAGGACCAGTTTTGGGGTTTCACCTCTCTTCAGCCAGGATAGCTTGATTCCAGTGGCACAGTAAGCCCAGGACCCATGTCTGGGCATACCTGGCGCACTTAGGGCGAGAAAGCAAAAGACACACAATTGATGGACAGAATGCAGAACACATCAAAACATTCACCCCCATTCAAGAGTTCTGGGTTAAATCCATCATTCTTTTGCTCACCATGCCACCCCAGTTTAGACCTGCCCATATGCAAATCAGTCTTGACCCTGTGCCTCATGGGAACAGTCAAGCCCGAACTGCCAAGCCAGGTCCTCCCTGGACCGGAAACAAGCATTTTTGAACCGGTTTCGGGTTTCACCCCTCTTCAGCCAGGATAGCTTGATTCCAGTGGCACAGTGAGCCCAGGATCCATGTCTGGGCATCCCTGGCGTACTTAGGACGAGAAAGCAAAAGACACACAATTGATGGACAGAATGCAGAACAAAACAAAACATTCACCCCCAGTCAAGAGATCTGGGTTAAATTCATCATTCTTTTGCTCACCATGCCACCCCAGTTTAGACCTGGCCATATGCAAATCAGTCTTGACCCTGTGCCTCATGGGAACAGTCCAGCCCGAACTGCCAAGCCAGGTCCTCCCTGGACCGGAAACAAGCATCCTAGGACCGGTTTCAGGGTTTCACCCCTCTTCAGCCAGGATAGCTTGATTTCAGTGTCACAGTGAGCCCAGGACCCACGTCTGGGCATACCTGGCACATTTAGGGCGAGAAAGCAAAAGACACACAATTGATGGACGGAATGCAGAACAAATCAAAACATTCACCCCCAGTCAAGAGATCTGGGTTAAATCCATCATTCTTTTGCTCACCATGCCACCCCAGTTTAGACTTGGCCATATGCAAATCAGTCTTGTCCCTGTGCCTCATGGGAACAGTCCAGCCCGAACTGCCAAGCCAGGTCCTCCCTGAACCAGAAACAAGCATCCTAGGACCGGTTTCGGGGTTTCGCCCCTCTTCAGCCAGGATAGCTTGATTCCAGTGGCACAGTGAGCCCATGACCCACGTCTGGGCATACCTGGCAAACTAAGGGCGAGAAAGCAAAAGACACACAATTGATGGACAGAATGCAGAACAAATCAAAACATTCACCCCCAGTCAAGAGATCTGGGTTAAATCCATCATTCTTTTGCTCACCATGCCACCCCAGTTTAGACCTGGCCATATGCAAATCAGTCTTGATCCTGTGCCTCATGGCAACAGTCCAGCCCGAACTGCCAAGCCAGGTCCTCCCTGGACTGGAAACAAGCATCTTAGGACCGGTTTCGTGGTTTCACCCCTCTTCAGCCAGGATAGCTTGATTCCAGCGGCACAGGGAGCCCAGGACCCACGTCTGGGCATACCTGGCGCACTTAGGGCGAGAAAGCAAAAGACACACAATTGATGGACGGAATGCAGAACAAATCAAAACATTCACCCCCAGTCAAGAGAGCTGGGTTAAATCCATCATTCTTTTGCTCATCATGCCACCCCAGTTTAGACCTGGCCATATGCAAATCAGTCTGGACCCTGTGCCTCATGGGAACAGTCCAGCCCGAACTGCCAAGCCAGGTCCTCCCTGGACCGGCAACAAACATCCTAGGACCGGTTTCAGGGTTTCACCCCTCTTCAGCCAGGATAGCTTGATTCCAGTAGCACAGTGAGCCCAGGACCCACGTCTGGGCATACCTGCCGCACTTAGGGCGAGAAAGCAAAAGACACACAATTGATGGACGGAATGCAGAACAAATCAAAACATTCACCCCCAGTCAAGAGATCTGAGTTAAATCCATCATTCTTTTGCTCACCATCCCACCCCAGTTTAGACCTGGCCATATGCAAATCAGTCTTGACCCTGTGCCTCATGGGAACAGTCCAGCCCGAACTGCCAAACCAGGTCCTCCCTGGACCGGAAACAAGCATCCTAGGACCGGTTTCGGGGTTTCACCTCTCTTCAGCCAGGATAGCTTGATTCCAGTGGCACAGTGAGCCCAGGACCCACGTCTGGCACGGGAGACGTCCATTGCAACGCAGGCATTACATTGTAATGCATTTACAATGCAACTACAACAACGCAGGTGCCTTTACATCGCATTCCATTTGAACGCATTGTTAGGTTAGTAATGGTGTTTTTTAAGTTTTAGGATGGTATGGGTTTCGGGGGTCATAGATGAAATTTGGGGTGTATTATAGGGTAAAATATGAAATTTGGGGTGTGTTTTGGGGTCAAATATTAATTTTAGGGTGTGTTTTGGGAATGTATGACGATACAACGCATGCATTCACATCGCATGCCATTAGATTGCGGTTTTTACAACGCAAGTCGTTACAAAGACTTGCGTTGGAGGGTGCTGGACTTAGGAGTAGTTTAATTTACTATTCCAACTCCAGCCTACGTACAGTAGGGAAGGTGTTGGATAGTAAATTAAACTATTCCTTGTCCTATAGCGCCCTCCAGCGCAAGTCGTTGTAACAACTTGCGTTGTAAAAACTGCGATCTAATGGCATGCGATGTAATGCATGCGTGGTAAAGGTTGATTCCCGTGTTTTGGGGGGGTCAAAGATTAATTTCTGGGTCCAGGGTGTGTTTTGGGGGGTCAAATAAGAGTTTTAGGGTTCAGGGTGTGTTTTGGGGTGCAAGGGTTAGTTTTAGGGTTGCACTCACTGAAGTGGGAATAGTAATTTTTTCATCTCCGCTATCCACCACTTTCCCTACTGTTGGTTGCAATATGCATAGTATTAGAATGCATTGTAATGGAATGTGATGTAATGGTATGCCTTGTAACATCATATATACCTTTGGCACACAAGTGGTACGCCCACTGTGCATGGGCGCACAGCGCCCACCATAGAGAAGTGCTGCGGGGGGATTGGACAGCTGGGAGGTGGGAAACGCCGGAAAGGACACTGGATGGGGCGGGGATGTGGGGGTGTGTGTGAGAGCGGGTGTTGTAAATATTTAAACGAAAGACATCTTACCTCGAGGCCGGGTCCCGTGTCTTCGTTGCTTCTGCTCTCCTGAGTCTGCTTGAAAGCAGTGGGGTGATACTCTTGCGTCATTGTGGATGAGCCGCCACTGGGGGTGCGTCACACCAGGTGCTACACCTGGGCGACTCGATCCCCAGTCCTCCTCTGCTACGCGTCCCACCTTCTCCTTACCTGGACATTGACACCATGGCACAATCAGCTGCACTCTCTCCAAATCTGTGACTCAGCCAGCAGGAGCCTCAGCCAGGTGGGATTTCACAAGCCTGGTACAGCAGTCACCGCCAAGTCAGCTGGGGAACCTCCCGATGCAGGTGATGCAGCAGGGCCCCCTTAGGCATGAAGTTGCAGCGCTCCCACCACACAGGTTCGGCGCAGCTCAGGGGCCTCACCCTCCACAGCGTCCGGCCAGTGCAAATTCATCCAGCCTGTGATGCAGAGAGGCGCCGCCCACCATTGGTAATCCCCTCCGTGCACCCCGGTGTAGTGGTGGATCGTAGTATGCAATGCAGACCTCCCTACGTTGGTGCGCAGGAGCGCCTCTACCATTCACAGCTCCAAGGGGCTCAAGGCGGTCTTCTTACACAGGTCAGCAACGTGTCTCCGTGCGCCCTGCCAGATTTCACCACCAGGTAAGGGCGATCGCCACGCCTCAATGTCTACCGCCACGGCTCATTGACTCCATAGCACCTCCGCATCCCACTCCAGGCTCCAGACGCAGGACCAGCGAGGCATCCAGGCTCCAGACACAGGACCAATGAGGCATCCAGGCTCCAGACGCAGGACCAGCGAGGCCTCCGGGTCCCATAGACTGTCCGCGCTTTCAAGGTTTTGGATGCCATGGTGTTGCGAAGAGTGCGCAATGAGAAGTGATGCATCACTGGTGTCGCACAGCGATGCACCTCTTTTCATGGATGTAGCCCTGCTTTTCCTATTCCCCTGGGACTCTGGCTGGTCATCCTGGATGTTGTGAGGCTTGAGGGGTTGTTGATCTGTTCTGCACTTGGACCTGGCTGCTCCAGTCTGCATTCCATTGTTTTTTTGCCTATTTTTCCTTGGAGGTCGACTGATAGGCTATTTTTGGCTATAGAGACAAAAAACCTCCCTTGGGCTGACT
The DNA here is from genome assembly GCA_963921515.1 of Calotriton arnoldi. Classification (NCBI taxonomy): domain Eukaryota; kingdom Metazoa; phylum Chordata; class Amphibia; order Caudata; family Salamandridae; genus Calotriton; species Calotriton arnoldi. The sequence goes on from CAWUFW010003690.1 coordinate 781,527, forward strand.
AACGTGCGTTTTTTTTACCGCTAATGGGCCTTTCGTTAGTTTTCGCCCGCTAACGCCGGAATTCCTATCGCCATCACGCTAATGTTACTGGCAATTTTCACCGCTGATCCCTGAAGCTATCGCCATGTAGCGACGTCTTGTAAATACGTCGCTAACAAGGCGATAGTTTTCAGCGGTACACGGCGGTAAGAAAACTGCCGCTTTGTACATATGCCCCTTACTTTTTTCAATAAACATTTCCCTATTTGAAAAAAGCACCCTTTTTACTCTGTATACCCCAAAATAAACATGCACTATAATAAATACATAAAGGGTAACATGTAACCTGGTGCTATATATTTTTTTAAAGATAAGTTAATTTTGTTATTTGACATTTCTAGGTATCCATCCCACATATGATATGGTAAGACAGGCAGTCCCCATCAAGACATTACTACAGCCAATACACGTTACCATGAAAAGGTTAATATGAAAAAAAGCATTCATCAGGAACACCTGGCAGCAGCACACTTTCCTCAAAATGTTAAAGTAATTTAATCAGTGCTTCTGGGAAAAACCCATCATAAAATCATTAACTAATATTAAAATGGTGTCTTAAAATCGTCAATGCTGCTAACATAAACTAACAATTTAGTAAATAATCTGATTGGATTGTGGCACAAACTCAAAAGAAGTGCATCCTCAATTTCTTTACTTTATGTTTCTTAAATACTTCACAGAAAAGAAGTGTATTGTTAAGGTCATTAAACCTGGTGACATGATACCTATGTGGCTCTGATTTTCTACTAAGCACAAAAGGCAGGTTTTCTTTGAGTTAGTGAATTTTAGACAAGGCCCAATGATATTCAATAAATGCCACAGATGAAAACACAGGGGCATATTCTCAAGGAACTATCGCCGAGTTAACAGCACTTCATCTCAGCCAAAGTCGCGATAAAATTATCTCCCCATTCACAAGCTGGTGCAAACAGCCCATATCACCAGTTTACCTGCGATAGCACCCGCAAAAAACATCGCCACAGATGAGCCCAGCCACTATCCCTAATGAGATGCAGAGTAGGCGTTCCCGAGCAAAAAGCCGCAACAACACCACAACCCAACATTCACAACGACCAGCCAGATCGGCGATAAGGACACAAAACAGGCGATACGGCGCGTTAGCAGCAGGAAATTAACACCTGCTCTGACCTGGTGCAAAGTCGGATGTCAACCTGCACCAGAAAAGGGAGCCCAGCCCACAGCCACACCTGAAGAACAACAGATGCCATGGAGCTACTCATCATGCAGCTCGGAGCCCCAACAGGGCTACAACACCCAACGCCACCACCCCCAGGCCCGCCACCCCTCCCGGACCCCCCCCCGGACCACCACAGAGGCAGCGCAGACAAAGACAGCGGACTTTCAGGAAACGCACCAGCCTCACAGACTTAACCCCAGAGAATGTCATTGCCCACTACAGACTCAAAAGGCCAACCATCCTCCGCATCCTGAACCTCATTGCCCACAGGCTGACGATACCAACACAGCGGACAACCAACATCCCACCTCAGACAAAGCTGCTGGCTGTGCTGCACCTGTTGGCCTCTGCGACATTCCAACCAACAACCGCCAGAGTCGGAGGAGTCTCACAGCCAGCCCTATCCAAGTTCCTCAAACCTGTCCTGTATGCCATCATCAGCCTGGTACCCCAGTACCTATACTTCCCCCACACTGCGCAGGAACAGCTGGAGACCAAGCAAGGCTTCTACGCCATAGCTGGCTTCCCCCACGTGTTGGGGGCAATTGACTGCACACATGTCCTACTTGTGCCCCCTGCGACACTGCACACAATTACCGCAACAGGAAGCACACGCATTCCATCAATGTGCAGGCAATAGTGGACCACCGGGGACTCTTCACCAATGTCGTCGCCAACTATCCAGGCAGTGTGCATGATTCATACATCTTCCGACAGTCCATCATCAACCGGCGCTTCCAGGATGGCACCTACGGAAATGCAGTGCTCGTTGGTAAGTACCAAATGAACACACCCCACACCTCAACTCCACAATCATGCAACTCACAACTCTGGGAATGCACACGTTACAAACTCACATATGACATGTACACGTTACAAACTCACATACGACATGCCCACCCACCACACCTTCAGCACAACGTACTGCGGTAACCTGGGCTAGCCATGTACATGAGCCATCAACGGCATGGCACCTCAGCCACACAATAGCAGTATGTGGGGAGAGGTGGGAACCAGGCATGTGTGAAGGAGGCAAGTGATCCATGAATGCGAATGCACACAATGCCAAGTGTGGCATGGAAGTGCTGGACAGACTGCAGTATGCAGACCACAGACATATCCATGTCAACACATACTGCTGGTGGTGGTAGTGTTGTGGACAGTGGGCGCAACCATGTCACCCCAGCAAGTGGGGAAGTTCTCGGAAATGTAGCTTGTTACGTCCCCCCTGTAAGCGTGTGCGGAGTGGGCTTGCCTGGCGTACGCCAGGCTAGCGTAGGGGTGTGAATAAAAAGCACGTAGCCCTGGGCATGGTTCTCTTCCGGAATGGCCAACGTGGCTGCCAGGGCTGCGCCTCTCACCCCGCCACGAGGCCGACACCGTGTGCGGCGGTGCCTGCGATCCTGTGCACCTTCCGCAGCCCGGGCCGCTGGTCCCCGAACCAGTCTCGTCCGCCCCTGCGCATCCAGGCCTCACTGCTCACCTGCCGACACCGGCGTGTCTCCAAGAGGGCCCACCACGTGCAGGTGCTAGCTCAAAGCCAGAGGCCCGCGACCTTGGCAGCCTCCTCAGACCATCACGGCCTCCGCAAGCTAGGCCCGCAGTACTCCTTTCACGTTGACGTACTCCACCGGCATACACAGCGGTCAAGTAGGTCACACATTTGGAACTGAGTCTTGATTCCACAATGGCAGAGTACATATTTATGGCATTGTTTATATCCCTATACTCCCTTTGATGTGGTGCCACCAACTCTGTGCATAGCATTCCGACCACACGTGTCTGTGGGCCCTTGCGGACTTCTGCCTACACAGCGGTCCAGCAGGCCTCACACCACTCCAATACAGTCCGTAACAGGCAGGACACGGCATCGTCGCAGGGTGCACACCCGCTCTGCTCTGGTGCCTCCACCTCCGTCAACCATGAATCTTCTCCACATGCCATTTCAACGCCGTGTGTTAGAGATCCAGGAGGAGCTAGCTGCACAGCGGTTGCCCCGCGCTGACCGCTGCCTCCGGCACACACTGCGGTTGAGTAGGACACACAATTGGAACTGAGTCTTGATCTGTTCATTGCAGAGTTTATATCATTGTACAGGCCTCATCGCAGACTGCATCCCCTTCCAGCTCTGGGGCCACTGACTCTGTGCCACGGGAGTCATGGACACTCTCTGGTTGAACGTTCTGGCGTCTGAGTCTATGGCCTGGGGGTTGTCTTCATCATCATGTAGATGATACTGACATTGTGGGAAAAAGGGGACTGTAGCATTCAACTCCTCCATATTGCCTGTTTCTGCTTGCTTCTGCCCTCTGCATCAAGCCCTGGATGGACACCTTCCACTGTCCCCAGTAACACTCCGCGACATTCTCCTTGGACATCAACGAGGACCCGCTCAGCTCTCGTGGCCCTACCTCAGTGCATCGCAAGTCACCGTCCCGTGGTGGTGTGCCTGTGCCGGCCGCTGAGCATCCGGGGCCACCGACTCTGTGCAGCTCAAGTCATGGACCCTTGCTGTTTGTCATTTGAACTCCTGATTGTCTGATCACTGTTGTAGTTGTTGCCAGCACCAGCCAACCCCTGAGGGGTGGCTTACACTGCCCAACACCCATCCAGCACAGGCATCACTGGACGTGTGACCCTGGCAAGTAAAGGTGCCAGGCGCACGTGCCCGTAGCCAGTTCCACTAATTATCTCAGTGTGTCTGTGTGGTCATTCTGTATGCATGTGGGCCCCGGGCCATACCTCATTACATTGTGCTGTGTACAGCGTGCGCAACCTTGTCACCTCAGGCAGTGGGGTGGACCTGGGACATGTATTTGTGTCGGACCCCCCTGTGAGGGAGTGGACCGGTGTACGGCAGTACGGCTTAGGGGTGTGGTCATTCAACACGTGGCTCTGGGCGTGATTGAGTTTAGGCCTTGCCGAGGCAGTAACTGATGCGTGTGTCTCAGGTGTAGTGTCGGCGCCACCCGTCACGCAATATACAATGTTGCTATGTAGCATGCCCCCGGAGTACGGGCTCGGCTGAGGGGTAAATGAGGGTGCGCAAGCCCGCTTGGGCTCAGGGGTCAGACATGCCAACTGTTGTGTGTGTCGCTATTTCCGCAGCATAAGCCAAAGGTCTACCCTCAACCGCATGGCGGGTTCAGCCAGGCATGAACTCTACATCTGTGTCCGCCCTGTCCTTACCATAGGCCTACACACACGTGTCAGTCCACCTTCAGCGCACGACATCACTGTGTCGTTGTCAGGCTTGTGGACATGCGCAGACAGGCATGACAATAATGTGCCGTAGGGGTGCAAGTGATGCAACCGCGCTGCACACAGTAGTGAATGGGCTCGGGGGGAGGGAGGAGCAGCAGTGAGGCCACGTAATTCACATTGATGCCGCTCATGTGCAACAAGCAGTACATGTCATGCAGGAATCACAAGTCACACATATCACACACCAATGAACCACTGAGCCTGCCAACACATCATGCAGAACCAACTATTGACTCATGTCTCTCTGCACTGTCACAGGTGACCAAGGATATGCACTCTGCGCTTGGATGATGACACCCCTCCGAGCCCCGAACACACAGGCCCAGAGGCAGCACAATGCGGCACACAAACGCACCAGGGGCATCATGGAACGCACATTTGGCGTGTTGAAGTCACGTTTCAGGTGCCTGGACGTCACAGGTGGGAGGCTTCTGTACAGCCCAGACATCGTGTGCAAGATGATCGTTGCATGTTGTGTGTTGCACAACATATGTGTACGCAGCAAGGCCCCATGGATACAAGTGCCAGATGCACAGGAAGATGATGAGGAGGATGAGGCAGGTGGACCACACCCCACTGCAGCCACAGCAGGACTTGCCCGTAGGAACACCATCATTAACAATTTCTTCACATGAGCACGTCACATTGTGACTGTCCTTGGCAATCATGGGACAGTACAAAATGACCACAGGCACAGCATGTGCTAATAAATGCATTCAAAATACACATTCCCTGAGTGCATGTCACTCATCTGTACAGACACATCACTCAGACAAGTGTGAGTGCGACATGTATTGCTGACAATTTTCTGATTTGTTCATGGATGGTGGGTGTGTCACCTCTGTGCAGAGGGGCTGTTTGGGGTGTCACGTATTCGGACTGCCAGTTCTGTGTGTCGCAGTTCGTAGGGAATCCCACTCTTCGGTGTTTCACATGTGTCCAAAATCATTCCATTTTGGCTGCCATTTGTGTCCTACAGGTGACAACAGGGCTCCTTTTGGGGTCAGATATGTACCACCATGATGCAGGGATGCCTCCTGTGGCTCAAGTACCACAACATGGGCAACATGTACGTAAGCGGGAGTCACTGCCCCTACATTCGTCCACGCTTTCATGGTGGATTGATCATGGTCATGACATGTCTGTGTGCAGGAGGGGTTGCTTGTCCCTCTGCAATGTGAAGGGGAGATGCGGTTTCAATGTGTGTTCCATGCATGTTTCAGCATTGGCGCAGTTTACATGCAGACTGCATGTCAATGTACATTGTGACTGTGAGGAGATGCCTATTTGATGCGGGACAATGGTCATTTGTTCTACGTCACGGATGTGTGGTTGTGCTCGTACATTGTCATCTCACCGTTTTTTTGCTCTGCTTTTAAGGTGCATTTTCCCGCATGACGCGTGGGAATTGTAGGCCTATCGCTGGGTATCGCTGATTTTTGTATCGGGATTGGCATCATCGCTACTATTTTCGCGTTCATGTTTCATGTTTTTTAGGCATCGCGTTGATTTTAACGCGTTCATTTGACGCGTTAGCGTGGGACTATTGCATGGGGCCGCCATGTTGTGAATACCACGTTAACACGGAGTTGTTTTCCCGCGATAGACTGCGATGTGAAGGGTTGCGTTAAGCTAAACTTGCGGTGGTTATCACACGTTCTTGAGAATATGCCCCACAGTTTTACGAACAACCTGCGAATAAATGGGCAAAGGCCTTACGTCATGTAAGGTTGTGGTGATAAGGAGATGTTAGAGCCCACTAACATTGGTTGGGTGTTCAGATTTTCAAGGGTATTGTTGTCATTTAAAAAAACTTGAATCAAGCACCTTTGTTGGACCACTGCCATCAAACTGCATTTAGAGATACTAAGGACCTCATGTACAAAGCCCTTTTGTGATTTCAAAGTCTGCCATTTGCAAAATCATAGGGATGCAACCGCAAATGGGCTATTCTTTATGTACAAAAGCCCTTTTTATGAGTCGCAAAATTGTTTCCAGCTTGTAACAGGGCTTTACCTGACTCTGTTCGAATCAGAAACAGAAGGGGGTGTAAAAGGGGTATGCCCCTCCCATTTACTAGTCACTATATATTAATGGTTTGTGACTGCGATTGTGTTCGAAAATCATTGCTCAGATAGCATCTCAAAGGGTGTGGTATCTATGTGGCGGTATCTATGTTGCAAAGGAAAAGGGGTCCTCTTTCGACCCCTTCCCTTTTGTGAATGCTGAGCAGAGTTCACAGGAGAGGTGGCTGTGGTCATCGACTGCTGACAACTCTCAGTGAAACGTTTAAAAAGTAAATCCTTTTTTTAAGCATAGTACCATTTCATTTAAGTAAGAGGGGCTGCATTAAAACTGATTCCTTTATTTAAATATCTTCACAGACATGGTGGTCTGCTAACCTGTGCAGGCCACTATCTCTGAGATTGTGGCCAATCTCAGGGGCTCACAAACTTTGACCTGCATAATGAATATTGACTAGACATGTTGGGGTATATTTACAAGAATTGCCGCTAAGCAGTTTACACGCTGTTCAGCGACAATTGTTTTACAGCTGCCGATCGCCAAATGCTAACGCTATGTTTGCGACATATTTACAATACGTCGCTACATGGCGTTAGGATCAACTAGCCTCCGGCAAAAATGTTGCCAACACTAGCGTCAAGGCAATAGAAAAATACACACTAACGTGAAAAATTGACGTCTAGCCAATTAGCGGCAATTAAATTCACGCTAGTTAGCCAAACATCACTTTTCAGTATCTAGCGACAAAAAGAGCTTATTAATACCCCTGTAAGGAAAAAAATAAATAAAAACGCCGGAATGCAGAATGGAGCAGCCAGGACCAAGTTCAGCACCGGTCAACAAACACCCTCAACAGCCAGGATGACCAGGCAGAGTCCCAGGGGAAGATGAAATACAGATTCAGGGTCTCATTTATGAAAAGTGTTGCATCGCTGGGGAAAAACAGTGATGCGCCACTTTTCATTGCGCCATCCTTGCGACACCATGAATGCACCGTATTTACAACAATGCGGTGCAGCCCTGAGTTTCCCCCTGCACTGGCGCTAATTTCAGCTGCCTAGCGCCAACACAGGCACCCGTGCACCATAGTGCAAGGATGCCTGCATTGTGGGAAATGATTGTTTATGTGCAGGAAGATGTACCTTTCTTGTCTATAGGCCCGCCGGCCACCCCCCACCCTTCACTGACGCCATCATAGACCTCATCGCACCCCAGGCTCTCACAGCCACCGATTACTTCCTACTCGGAGATCTCAATTTCCAACTGGACAACCCCATTGACCAGACCACCGCATCCCTACAGGAGAACCTCGACAACATCAGACTCAAGCAGCTAGACACCACACTGACCCACACAGCCGGACTCACACTCGACCCCGTTTTCTCCGCCAGCGGGAACTTCACCTACAGCCACACCACCTAACTCCTCTGGACCTACCACCACTGCGTACATCTCGCTTTCACCACGCCCACCGCACACCACTGCACTCATCGCCCCCCCGTCAGAGCTGGAACAAGGCCACCGAAGAACGTCTCGTCGACTTCTGCAGCACGAAAACTCTGCCAACACCAACAGATGCCAACATCGCAGTGCACAACCTTCACCGATGGATCTCCATTTGCGCCAACACTCTGGCACCCCTCAAGAAGACACCAGGCAAGCAACACTCCAAGAAAACCAGCTGGTTCATTCCCACCCTCCACGAGTCCAGACGCACCTGCAGCCGACTCGAGAAGAGATGGAGGAACAACAAAACACCGGAAATCCACAAAACCTTCAAATCCATCTTCAACGCACACCGCCTTCTCCTCAAAACCACAAGGAAAACGGCCTTACAAGACAGAATCAATGCCAATGCACACAACAGCAAAGAACTCTTCGCCATCATCAAGGAGCTTGCCAGGCTCAACAGCGAGACCGCAGATGTCCCACCCTCCCAAGACCTCTGCAACAAACTCAAAATCTTCTTCCATCACAAGATCAGGCAGATCTACGACAGCTTCGACATCCAAGACCCTGCCAATATGCCCGCCACCACCGCATGCAAACAGACCACACCCCAACAGATTGTGCTCAACTGGACTCCACCCACGATAGACAACACACTAAAGACCATAAAGAGCATCCACTCAGGAACCCCATCGGATCCCTGCCCGTACCACATCTTCCATAGAGCAGCCGCCTCCGTAGCCCCCCAGCTTCACCACACAGTCAACTGCTCCATCGAAACTGCCACCTTCCCCAATGACTGGAAACACACCGAGATCAACCACCTGCTGAAGAAACCGTCCACGATCCAACGGACCTCAAGAACTTCAGACCCATCTCCCTCCTACCATTCCCAGCCAAGGTCATCGAGAAGGCCATCAGTGCCCACCTCTCTGAGTTCATCGAAGAGAAACACATCCTGGACACCTCCCAATCTGGCTTCCGAAGCAACCACAGCATGAGACCGCACTCCTTGCCGCCACCGACGACATCCGCTCTCTCCTCGACCGGGGTAAAACTACAGCCCTCATCCTACTGGACCTCTCGGCCGCCTTTAACACGGTCTCCCACCGCACCCTAATCACGACCCTCCACGATGCCAGCATCTGCAACAAGGCACTGGACTGGATCCACTCCTTCCTGACCGGCTGAACAAATCGAGTCAGACTACCCCCGTTCCTCTCAGAATCTACAGAGATCAGCTGTGGAGTGCCCCAGGGCTCCTCCCTGAGCCCAACCTTCTTTAATGTCTACATGGCCCCCCTCGCAGCCTTCGTCAGAAGCCACGGACTCAACATCGTCTCCTATGCAGACGACACCCAGCTGATCATCTCCCTCACTAATGAACCCACAGCTGCCAGAATCAACTTTCACAACAGAATGGAGGCTGTCGCTAACTGGATGAAAGACAGTTGCCTCAAGCTCAATTCGGACAAGACTGAAGTACTCATCCTGGGATCCACCCCCTCAGCCTGGGATGACTCCTAGTGGCCTGCCGCACTTGGAAGTCCTCCCACCCCTACGGACCACAAACGCAACCTCGGCATCAAACTGGACTTCACGCTCACAATGAACCTTCAAATCCATGCAATATCCTCATCGTGCTTCCAAACGCTCCTCCTGCTTCAAAGGAAATTCAGATGGATCCCCACAGAATCTAGAAAGAGGGTCACCCATGCACTCATCCCCAGCAGACTCAGCTACAGCAATGCACTCTACGCTGGCGAAACCCTGAAACAGCTCAGGAAACTACCGAATGTCCAAAACGCCGCAGCCAGACTGGTCCTCGACATCCCCGGCCGCAGCCACATGACACAACACCTTCGACAACTCCACTGGCTCCCAATCAACAAGAGAATCACCTTCAAGCTTCTCGCACACGCATACAAGGCTCTCCACGATGCATGACCAGTATCTCTGAATTACCGCCTCACTTTTCACACACCCGCCAGACAACTCCGCTCTGCCCAATTCACACTTGCCTCCGTCCCACAGATCCACAAGACCAGAACCGGAAGAAGATCCTTCTCCTACCTCACCGCTAAGACCTGGAACACCCTGCCCATCCACCTCAGGCAATCCGCGTCATTGACCCAATTCAGGAAGGACCTCAAGACCTGGCTCTACGACTGAAACCTCCACACCCAGATGGATCAGCAGCCCCCTCCCCTCAGTGCCTTGAGACCCTCACGGGTGTGTAGCTGCGCTATATAAACCCCTGATTGATTGATTCCTGACCCGCAACGCAGGCACCCTTGCACTAGTGCAAGGGTGCCTGCGTTCATGCATGGCAGCCCATTGTGCATCAGCGCTGGCGAAAAGGGCAAGAATGCACCATATCTTATAAATAGGGCGCACTCCTGCCCTTTTCTTATGATGCAGGGCAGCGCAGCAAGATTCCTTGTGGGGCTGCCCTGCTCCAAAGCATTAAGAAACTGCCACTAATGTGACTTAGTGGCAGTTTTTCATTTTTTGCGTCGTACAAGGAATTCCTTGTAAATATTGCGTTGTGGGTTTGGCGGGAGTTTTTTGCGGGAACGCCTACCTTGCATCTCATTTTCGGTAAGTCACTCTAAACAAAGTGGTGCTGTGAAAAATTTACGTTAACGCTGAAAAAATGCTGCTAACTGGAGTTTGCGGCAACTTGTAAATTTTGAGATAAAAAACTGCCTGCCGTAACATCAAAAAATTGACGCTATGGCAGCATTAACTCCTTGTAAATATGCCCTGTTGTTCTGTGAACTCCTACTATTCAGTATTTTGTGAACCGATCTATTTTTACACAAAATCCAACTCCATTCAGGAAATCCTGGTGCGCAATTTGTGACCATGTTTTGTGAATGGAATAATAGTACGAGGCCCCCAATATCTAACTCATGACATTTCAAGTAGTTCTCTAAATTCTATTTTATTCTTATGGAAGTCACTCTCTTTCCTTCCATGTATAAAAATATATGTGATGCTATTAGTATAATATGTAAAATTGATTGTCTCAAGGCGCTTACTCTTGCCAACACTTGATTCACAAAGATGCAAAGCAGATGAACAAAGCACTGTTTAGACCTGCTCAGGGCTCACCAATGGCCTTTTTAAGGCCCACCTAGACAGCACATATGCTGCATCTTCAAGATCTTTTGTTTTCTCTCAGTGGGCTGATGGCCCGTCCCTTAGCATTGGTTGGCTCATTGTCACTCTAATTTGCTTGCTTCCTTTTGGTCAACTCCTGTAGGCTTACTTCCTCTTCATGTGTTTGTCATTCCCTTGGACCATGAACTCTTACTTGTGCCCTTTTACATCTCATTTTTTAATGCACTACTTTTTCCTTGTGTTTAAGCACTCTACCAGATTGCGCCTTTTTCAGCTGGCACACTCATGTACTTCTCCCCGCTCTGTGTTCCTCCCTTGTCCGTGTTGCCTTGCTTCCACCCATCCTCCCTCCTACTGTTGTCTGTGTTGACTTTCCCACACTCTACCTTTTGTTGTCCATGTTGCCTTGCCCTCACCCTCCTTCCCATTGTCCATGTTGGCTTGCCCCTACCCTCCCTTCCATTACTGCTCCCACTCTCCCTCCTGTTGACAGTGTTGGCCCCTCCAATCCTCTTTCCCATTGTATGTTTTGCCACCTTACACCCTCCCTCCCGTTGTCTGTTCCCCCTAATCACCCACCATAACAAAAGAAAGCACCACCACTGGTGGCTCATTGCACTTGTTTTCCCCTACCTCCTGCCTTTGTCCGTGTTGCCCCTCCCGCCATTCCTTCTCTTGTTGTCAGGGTTACCCCACTCACCCTAACAGAAGAAATCAATATGATGGGGACACCGCTGGTCACCATAGCGCTTTTGTTTTTCAACTTTCAGCCATGCTGTCTGTAAACCATGGCTTAAAAACATTGACAGATCCAATACCTCACACAGGAGAGACCTATCGGCTTTGACATTGCTTTATTTAGATTTCTGGGCTCCTGCGAGGACACAGTTGGTTAGATATGCCAAGAGTTTTTCAAACTGATAGCATTTAAAACCTTCTTTAAATGCATATGGTGTAGCAATTTAAATAACTGCACTTTCAAATATTTCTCTACTGGGATTTGTCTACTGTGAACTGAGCAGTGTTATTTTGAAGAAAGCTAGATAGTAACAGCAGTAAAAACATTTACGTTTGTGAGGTTGGTTGGAAGTTTATGAAGTCATTACCTGAAGCTTTTGTTTGTTTGTCCTTCGGGCAACACTTTAAATCGGAATGTGAAGTCATCATGCTTTCACCTTGTGGTAAGTAGCTCACTACTGCCTTCAATAAAGTGATTGCTCTGCAGGCCATTTCTAGAACATAAAGTTTGTCTTCCGAGAAAGCAACATCAATATCGACATCCTCAGTTTATCACTAAAGAATCACTTTCTGTATTAGAAAGTTTGTCTATTGAAAACATCTCTAACTCTTGCAGCCAACTAGGTGGCCGATTCAGAAAGAAAGCAGTAAATCCACGCTTGCACACAAATGCATATTTTAAATTTTTTTTCGTCCGTGGGAAAGATATTGGGGCATATTATCAACGTGATTATCGCCGCTTTAGCAGGACTTTTTCCCGCTAAAGCGGCGATAATTCAATCGCCCTATTAGCAAGCTGTCGCTAACTGCTGTTAGCGACAGCTTCTAGGCGATAGCGACCGGGTTGGGTGCCACTTTGCATGCCAGCGATATTTATCGCTAATGGCATGCAAAGTAGGCGTTCCCAACCTAAAAGCGACTGGAAACAGTCGCTAAGGTCGCTATCGCCTATTAGCGAGGCAGGGGAGGTGATTAACGAACCAGCGCTAAACACGTTTAGCGCTGGTTTGTTAACGCCTGGTCCAGACCTGACTTAGCCATGTAATCCAATGGGAGGTGGATTACATGGCTAAATCCCACTCGCCCTATCACCAAGCTAACACTGGTCACAGTGTGAATATCGCTTGTTTTCAAGCGATATTCACACTGTTCTCCAGGGTTTCTATCGCATTGGAGATAAGCGTTGCTGATAGCACGCTATCTCCGCGATAGAAACCTGCGATAGCCGGCGATAATTATCCTAGCGCTAACTGTGCTTAGCGATAATTATCGCCGGTTATTGCTAATAGGCCCCATTATTCCCCATGGAGAAAACTATTGCCCCACACTCTTTCAAAGTCTGTGAGTGCTTCAGTCCCCTTTCCACCATGGAAGGAGGTTTACGCCAGCACTCTGTGGAGTAAAAATTTGACACTTTCCAGAAAGAAAAGGGGAATGTGAGGAGTTTGTGAATCACCACAAAATAGGGGCTTATTTACAAGCCCATTGCCCCGTTGGTGTGTCACTTTTTTTGACGCACTGGCTGCGCTATAGGCTTGCCCATATTAACAAGGCCACGCAAAGTCACACTGCGTGACTTTTCATGGCCTTGTAAATATGGGCCCCTTTCACACATTACTCTGCGTGAAAGGGTAGTTCCATGGGTGTTGCTGTGCGTGTTCCCACGCAACATCCATCGAACTTGACGCATTCCGAGATTTACCACATTTGGTAAAACTGAGAATGCGTCAGAATCCTAAGCTTCCCAGAGGGAGGCGTAGGAATAGCTCAACGAGGAGAAATACTTATTTACGCATTGAAAGAGGAAAATGCCATTAATGATTGTTTTTGTGCAGGAAGAGCTCCCTTGAAATGCCAATATTCCTACCACTTACATGGAATTTACACGTGCAGAGATCTCTGCATTCATGGCAGAGATCTCCACATCCGTGAGTTTATATATGTCAGTTATCCCTTTTGAGAATTCCTGGCAGGTGTAATTAAGGTAAATTTGATTGAAATCTTACATTTACGACTAAAATTACTTTTTGGGACTTTGCTCTGAGGTCCTTCTGATCTGTTTTATGATTTATGCTCTCTGCCCATTACACCAAGAAGACCCTGTAAATGATAGTGATATCCTCCAGGTCCCATAATCATATTTTTGTCCTTGTACTCTACGAATGCGCAAATGGGACCAGATAAACTTTTGTATAAGCATAAGCAATGAAATGTTGCATTGTTGCATTTTGTAAGTGAGGAATAATTGTACAGTGACAAATCTATAGAGCTGCGTGAGCACAAAATTGCAGTATAGCATGACACTAAAGGCCTGATCTAGAGTTTGACAAATGTTGCTAAAAACCTTGGGGCAGGGGGTGTGGCCAACTGTCATGGCTGTGTGGATGTAATCCCCAGAAGCCCCACACCTGCACTGCAAGAATTCTCACTCTAAGGCTCTTTTCTGACCTCCAACTCGTCATGGCTGAGTGGATCCAGTGATCGGAGGGCAGGGGGCGACCCGGACCGGCCCAGCCTGTTGAGATCTGCCGCGAGGGTAAACTGCCACTGCAGCTCTGCAGCCGATGTGACAGCATGACAGCTGTGGAGCTGGTTCGGAGCCGGCAGGCAAGAATAAGGCAGTGAGCGTCAGTAAAGGAGAATGTGCTCCAGCAGCCCAGTGGGGTTTTTGTGCGAGAGTGGAGGCTGCTGATGAGGGAGGCTGTGGCTGGGACAGGTCCAGGCACGGATGCCTGACCTCAACATGGCATCGATCACGAGGCACTCATAGAGACTAACTGAGGTGGCGGTGCACAGCCGGTACCACCACGCCAACCAGCAGTGAGGTGAGGCCCAGCCTGAGTGCCCCCTCTCGGGGCTCCACGCCGAGGTCCCTCTTCGAGTGACTAAATTCTGCCTGCGCTGGGGCCCATTGACTGGTGAAGGTAGGCCCTGTTGAGCCTTTGGATTGAGCTGCATCTGGCCCTTTCCCTCTGAGAGCTGCTCCTACTGGGACTGCCGGCCCAAGAAGATGAGCACCGCTTGCACCGCTGACCTTGAGTGTTTCTGGCCATGTGTCCTTCCCCCTCTAGACCCTAGAGAACACAATAAGATGATGGGTGGAGTGCTAAAACTTTTCAGACACTCACCCCCAGATCTGTGACTGGGGTTGAGTGGCTGAAAAGTTTCAGCACTCCGTCCATCATCTTGTTGAGTTTGCTATGTTCACCCTAAGTGGCCAAAGGTATGCCCAGACGTGGGTCCCTTGCTCGCTGTGCCACTGGATTCAAGCTAGCCTGGCTGGTGAGGGGTAATACCCCAAAACCGGTCCCAGGATGCTTGTTTCCGGTCCAGGAAGAACCTGGCCTGGAAGTTCAGGCTGGACTGTTCCCATGAGGAACAGGGTTAAGACTGATTTGCATATTGCTGGGTCCAAACTGGGGTGGCATAGTGAGCAAAAGAACGATGGATTAAAGCCAGATCTGTGACTGGGGGTGAGTGGTTGAAAAGTTTCAGCACTCCTTCCATCATCTTGTTGTGTTTGATATGCTCGCCCTAAGTGTCCAAGGGTATGCCCAGACTTGGGTCTCTTGCTTGCTGTGCCACTGGATTCAAGCTAGACTGGCCGATGAGGAGTAATACCTCAAAACCGGTCTCAGGATGCTTGTTTCCGGTCCAGGAACGACCTGGCCTGGCAGTTTGGACTAGACTGTTCCCATGAGGAACAGGGTCAAGACTGATTAGCATATGGCTGGTTCCAAACTGGGGTGGCATAGTGAGCAAAAGAACTATGGATTAAACCAAGATCTGTGACTGGGGGTGAGTGGTGGAAACATTTCGACAATACAAAAATTACCTCTGTAACCATAAATAAAGCATTGCTAGTACCTCAGTAGTCCTTTTTATTGACTCCGGGCTTCATTCTTTTAAGTTCTCTTTTGTTTTTTCAAAGGTCTTTTTTCCCATATCGTAAGTTCAAACATACACCTCTAAATCTTTTGCAATATTCCCAAAAACGGTGTCAAAGGAACAGTATTTACATGACATACATACATTTAGTCAATAACTAATACTCTTTTCACAGACATAAAGACAACATCAAACATTATTGTGCATTTTGTTCTTTAACACATATCCAACATATAGGAATACACAATCACCTATTGCAAGAAAGTGGAATAATATCTGGGGTGGGAGGAGCCTACCTCAAGGATGACAAACACTGACTCATCATGGTGAATCCCCAAACTGCAAAATAACCCTGTTCTCAGTTCCCTGGTAGCTAATGAACAAATCACACCAGTTTAACTTAGGGCAATCTATAAAGCACTTATGCAGTGCATAAACATTAATAAAGTCAAAACATCAAACAAGAAAAATGCTAAATGGCATTGAAAGATAAAGTAAAAATAAAAACAAATGGACACCAAAACAAACAAAAATCCAATAGGATAAACCGAAGATATGACTGATGAAAGTTTGAAGTTAAAATAGCACCAACAGGTACTAAGCGCCAATGGTGGTCTATGGATGCAATTTCTGGCACACTGGAATGGAGCTCAGGTTGAATACAGCAAGTGATTTTGCACCAGTCAAACATTTTACTTTCTTACTTGGGGGCCGATTACGATGGCGGTCGTAGGCACCTCCGCGGTGCTGACGGTGGCGGAAAAAGTCCATTTAGTTACTCCTGCGGCAGTCCTCGCGACCGCCATATTACAATGGGCAAAAATAGCCCATTTCTCGCGGAGTTTCCGGATCCGCCAGATATTTGGTTCCGCAACAGTGGCGGAGGGAGCCAATAGAGAAAGACCACCGTGCGGAATGACGTTCCGACCGCCGGACAAATCACGATGCCTCAACCAGCCCATCCGAACGCAGCGGAGAAACCAGCCACTCGGAGATGGCGGAAGCACAACTGCAGAGATAGAAACTCGAGTCCGAGACACCTCCACACGTTCCTGGCCGCCATGGATCCTGCTCTACAAGCCCTTCCGATGCTGTACCTCATCCACTACCAGCAGATAAGATGCCGTCGCGGTCAACACTGCAGGTAAGTCAATAACACATCCCCGCATACAACCCCTGTACAACAACAATAACACACAACTGTCACGCTGAAATACGTGTCCTATCTACATCAGACACCCTGGTGGAGACAGAAACATATACCCCAGTGTAAGTACAGGACATTGTCCCAGACAATCAAGACCAACATCACAACATCCACACCACATGTAACATAAAACAAGCACCACTCAGCACAACATATTTGCAGCAAGAAGTCATGTGCAGGGACACTGTCTATAGTGACATCTCATTAGGATCATCACCAAATGTATAGTAACATGAGTGTGGGCTGAGGCAAGAGTCCCTCCAAAATGACAACATTCATCATTGCACACAAATAAGGGTCAGTCCACATACAATGTGGAACAGAGGAGGGCAGACCAAGCAGGGTGTATATGTGTATTTCACAGTAGTCCAACAAGGTTTTGGAATGCGTCAGTGAGCCCGGGTAGATGACACATCATATTAGACACCACTGCCACACAATCAATCAATCAATCAATCAATCACGGCATTTATAGAGCGCGCTACTCACCCGGGAGGGTCTCAAGGCGCTGGGGGAGGGGGTAAGTTACTGCTCGAACAGCCAGGTCTTGAGCTGCTTCCTGAAGGCGAGATGGTCCTGGGTTCGCCGAAGGTGAGTGGGGAGGGAGTTCCAGGTCTTGGCCGCCAGGTAGGAGAAGGATCTTCCTCCGGCGGTGGTTCTGCGGATGCGTGGTACGGTGGCGAGGGCGTGGCTGGTTGATCGTAGCTGGCGTGTGGGCGTGTAGAAGGACATGCGGTCGTTGAGGTACTTTGGGCCCAGGTCGTGGAGGGCCTTGTGTGCGTGGGTGAGGAGTCTGAACGTGATTCTCTTGCTGACGGGGAGCCAGTGCAGGTCTTTCAGGTGTACGGTGATGTGGCTGTGTCGGGGGATGTCCAGGATGAGTCGTGCGGAGGCGTTCTGGATGCGCTGGAGTCTCTTTTGAAGTTTGGCTGTGGTTCCGGCGTAGAGGGTGTTCCCATAGTCCAGTCGGCTGGTGACGAGTGCCTGGGTGACGGTCTTCCTGGTTTCAGTGGGGATCCATCTGAAGATCTTGCGGAGCATGCGCAGGGTGTTGAAGCATGAAGATGAGACGGCGTTGACTTGTCTGGTCATCGATAGGGAGGAGTCCAGGATAAAGCCCAGGTTGCGTGCGTGGTCCGTTGGCTTGGGTGCGGTGCCCAGGGCCGGGGGCCACCAGGAGTCGTCCCAGGCGGAGGGTGATGAGCCCAGGATGAGGACTTCCGTTTTGTCTGAGTTCAGTTTAAGGCGGCTGTTCCTCATCCAGTCGGCGACGTCTCTCATCCCGTCGTGCAGGTTGGCTCTGGCGGTGGTGGGGCAATCACAGATCACCACAGCCCCCAAGCAGACATTGATAGGCCCATCACATACAATGGCAGACCATATCACACAATGACAGCCCATACCATGCAACACAGTAAGAAATTCCTGACTCAAACAGCAAACTCAAAGTAAGCACCACTGTGCATTTGACTCACAAGTGTACTGCTGCAATAAATGACACCATGTGAGTATGTCCAGTACATCAACAACACTGACTACACTGCCAACTCACAAAACAACTACACACCATTACTCCACCTCAACAAAGGGAACACCAACTACAAAGTAGTGAATGAATGCCAAAGTGTCAGGAAGACTCCATCCTGACAGCAGGAAACTCTGACCTGCGACTCATGACAACCCTCCTCCTCCTCACACCTGCCTTCCACTCATGTGAATCAAAGTGAGTAATTGAAGAAATGAAGAGTCACTGTGCAGATTAACAACCTTGGAACTGTTCACACTGCATGTCAAGTCCTTCAGGCAGCTCACACACTTAAACTTAGCCTCATACATATACCATAAGTCAGCAGCAATGTATGACAATAACTAACCTAGTCTAAAGTGGAGTGCACAGTGCAGGAAAAACATGGAGATATTTCAGATACCATTTGTACATGACATGCAAGAGGTGCCACATATCACACTACACCTAGGCCATCAAATCATACATGGGTGGCACAGTGATTGAAATTGAACTAAAGTAACATCTGTGCAATATCCCTGTGATACGGCAATGCAAGCTATGCATTGGCCCAGGAATTATAGGAACTGTCATAAGCCATACAGTGACCAGCCCCTCATCTGTGTCAACTGTCTTGACATGTGTATGCCATCAGCACAACACTCATGGCTCATTGTGACACTCCCAGACTGTCAAACCCAAGTATGACCTTCACACAGTCCCCTCATCTACCCATCTCACACCTTCACTACTCCCCACCTGTGAGAAACACAGATAAAGATGGAAATAATGTCATGTGACTTTCCTGATAACCAATGCCACACCCTGGTGTGTATCTACGAATGTCAGAATCCCACTCAGGGATGTCTGATCCACTGCTGATCAAAAACCAATTGCCAAACACATGTCTCACAAACAACATCCAAAGAAGTCCAACAAGCTCAGCCATGTGCAGGCAAACAGTGGATAGGCAATGTGATCCTAGACAGCACCGGAATAGATAACATTTTTACTCTGGCCAACTGCACAGACACCATCATCCAAACCAATAAAAAAATACATGATCAAATGCCAATCATGAACCCTAACTGTGTTCAATAGGACAAATCTGCTAACACAGACATAGACACACTACACCAGTTACAAAGTGAGCATGGTGTCAATGTGTAGCACAAGCATGCACATGCACACTCCAGACAAGTGACTGTTCAAATATAGGAAGCCATAGCACAATTGTGCCATCAAAACAGGCTAATGAACAAGACTCCACATTGCTGCATGTGACATTCATACAAGAAATGCACACTACAAATTCAACACACATCTGAATGTATTCCAATACACAAGCTCCTCACACACAATTTCATGCAAAAATAACATTACACACATGGACCTGTCAGTAGAAAGAGCCAACACAGGCCAAAGACTGCATCCATCAACAACAAATACACAACATATGCAGATACAAAATCATCACATAGCAAACTCAGCTGGACATCAGGGGGACTCACACCAGGCATGGACAAGGCAACATACACTGACAGCAGTGCATGCACAGTAAGCAGTGTGTGAACACCACCAAAACCAGTATCACACATATCTGATTGCTCCACCATGAACTTCAACATCACAAATCATCACAGGGCACAGATCACATCACACTCAGGATGGGTAGCATTACCTCAGCAAACAGACATACACTTTAGCTATCACCTTCTGCTGCACAACTCTGGAAAACACTGATGCATGGAACATGACTAGAGGACTGTGCTGGAAAACATCTGCACTGTACATGAGCAACCATGACTGCAATCAAGTAGAAGAAAATGGCACATAACAAATTGTAAAACAGTCCTGAGTGGAACATTGGTCCTGGACACAGATCATCCTCCCACAGTATAGTGTCACACTATGAAGTGGTGGGGAGGGTCACACACTGGCAAGGCATGGGGTGGAAGATATTAGACTGAAGTGGTGTGTACATTAGTATTGGGTGGTGAGGAGTGTACAGAGCAAAAACACATAGAGGAGTAGCTCACAATGTGTAGGCATCAAAAGCCCCCATTGGGGATAGTATGACTCTTAATACCACATAGTTGTCCAACGAAAGAGTAAAGTGACATCAATGTATGAGAAAAGTCACTTATAATGTCAGTTTGCCTGAGCAGGTCAGCACAGTGAGCACAAACGTAAGCAAGAGCCATGGCTGATCATCAAACCACAACACAGACATTGCAGTGACACACTCTGCATACTCACAACTGACACCGACAACAAGTAGGTGTATCCTAGGACTGCAAGGTCATACCCACACACTGCACAGTGCTCAACCAACAACTCCTACATGTGCCCACAATCTAAAGCACGTGTCTGATAATGTAAACAAACAGGCACTCATTACCTGCATCATACATGTGTGTAGGTGTCATGTTCAGGGGCACATACACATCAACACTTCAGCCAATGACAGGCCAATCACACTGTATGACTACTCAAGTGCACCCATTCAAATGTACCCATGTGACTATGAAGCTAGGCCTACACAAGATGACTACACATCTACACTGCTGTTCACACATCAAGATAGATCCCACAGATATGATGGACACTGTCCACCACGCAAGTTATCCTGTGAATTAAATTCTCTTCTGTTGTGGTACAGCATCCAAATATGACATGTGTATAAAATTGGAGACCTGACAATAGAATGATTAGGATAAGAGTAGATCATCACAGACAACCATCATTGCCCCCTCAAGCCTCTGAGTCAAGAAACACCAAAGTGGCTGTAACCTCTGGTAACCTCTGCAAAAGAAAATCAAGTATATGCCAATGTGAATGTGGCATACAGAGCATGTGTCACATGAACATATACACATACATTGCACTGCATCATTAGCAAGGGCAGCGACAAAGCTTACAACATGAGTAACAGTCTTTATTACATAAACTCTGCATAGGCATCAAAAGTGCAAAACATCAAGGCCATTGGCCAGTCCAAATTTCATGTCCGCACATGTGTGCATGAAAACTTGCACATCAAATAGGTAACAGCCCACTGCCATGGGAATCACCACAGGTCAGGGGCTTCGAATGGGCAGTCCAGGCACCGCTCTGGGAGAAATGGTGTGGGGAGGGGTGTACTTGGCTTCAACTTTGGGTTGAAGTTGAACTGGGAGGGGGCTGATTGTCGGGGCCAGTTGGAGGACTGGGCCTGGGAGGGAGAGAACTGGCTGAGGTAGAGGGATCCATGGATGTGGGAGCCTGAAGGTGGAGTGGTGGCACAGGGAGGTAGAGACATGCTGTGTGGAGGCTCAGTGGCTGAGGATGAATGTTGAGGGCTGGGTCTCAATTGTTTGGGGATCCGATATCCCACAAGTGTCTTGGCCGGAGTGAGAAGTGAGGTGGGCACAACAGCCTCACTCTTCCCCAAAGGTGTAGCAGCTGCAGGTGGCTCTCCCCGTGTGGATCTGCTGGACCTGGTGGTATGCTGGGGGTGGGCTTCCCTTTTCCCCTGCATCTCCTGTTGTTGATGTACACTCCCCATTTTGCTCTCTTGTCCATGCTTCACAGGGGTGTGGGTGGGAGTCGAAGTTTTGGGTGAAACTGCCTTTGGAATGTGTTTGGGCTTAATTGTGGCAGGCACCAGGTTCACTGCAGACAGGGCAAGTGTTTGTGTGTCTTTGGGATCAGGTGTGGGGATGGGAGTGCCCTTGGATGAGATGATTTGGAGGAATGTAATGTGGTTGCATGCTTTTTGTCTTGCGGTCATGTGTGCTCGTTTTGTGTTGTGGTGATGGTGTATGGTGTCTGGTATGCTTAGAGTGCTGATGTTGTGTGCTGTGTGTGGATGACTGGGTGCCTGAGGGCTCTGGCATGTGTGTACTCTGGTCAGGTGGTCCACTGGCAGGGTGGTTGCTGAAAGGACAGGAGCTGGACTGGGAGCTTGGGACTGCTGAATGGCTGCCGTCACTGTGGAGGACAAAGACTGGACAGTTCGGTGTAGGCCACCCACGTCCAAATGAATGCCCTCCATGAACGCAACAACCTGTGGCAACTTATTGCCATGATCCTGGAGGGCATTCAGGAGAGCAGTCTGACCCACACACAGCTGCCGCAAAATGTCTACGGCCTCCACACTGAGGGCAGCAGGGGAGACAGGGGCAGGGGCAGCGGTGACTGCGTGGGAAGGAGACTCTACCCTTCTTAGGGCTGCGGGAATGAACAGCACTTGGGGGAGCATCCGGGAGGGTGGGCACTGGACGAGGTGTGGCGGAAGAAGATGCAGATCTGGTACTTCTGGTGCCTGCCAACATCGAGGAGTCACCACTGGACTGGGAAGATGTGGAGGTTGGTGTGTCCGGCCGGGAATCCTCCAGGGTACTCCTGTCCCCCTCCGAGGCGCGGGTACCCTCAGTGTCACTGAACTCCTGTGTCCCACTCATGCCAGTAGCTTCCCCAACGCTGTTGGGCCCCTGTCCTTCCCTGCCCTCGGTAGATGCTGCAAGAGACAGAGACATAGGTTCAGTATAGTGCCATACTCACAAACATCATGTGCAATACAAACTCCAATCCTGCAAATGAAACTCCCATGTTGAACTACTCCATGTACTTTCAGCATATGCCACATTTATGCAATCATCAGCTGATGCTTGGAAACATGCTTAGTTGATAGTCATGCTCCATGTTGCGTTGACACAGCCAAATATCTGGGCCTGTGTCTACCTGTAACCACATATACAATTGTCTGTAGGTACACCTACGTGCCTGTAGGTAAGATAGCTATACATCCAAACATGTTGTCTCAGTCACATATGAAGTATATTTCCTGGAACACCACAGATACAAAGTCAAATATGTCCTTTTGCAAGGGAGATCACCTCCTGAAATCCACCATATTGGGCTTTGAAGCACAACTACAGTTGTCCATTGGTGTCAGCTGTGTAGATGTTACAATTTATTTGATGTGCACAGCACACATCTCTAAATGCACAGTAACATGATGCTCACTGCTGTTCACTGCCATTTGATGTCTCTGACACTCACACTGTAGCATATGTCACAAGTCCACATCTTATTTGTTAATGAAGTACAAATAAGCCCCATGTAACAATGTAGTCACATACACAATGCACAATAGCATGAGAATGGGAAATTAATGCAAGGCCTTCAAAGGTTGTGACATGTCACATACCAACATCTCCACAAGTGCCTGACAGGCCCTCATTGATCCAAGGCAGGATAGTGTCTTCTTTTGATGAGGAAGTCGGTGGACTCCATTAGGACAGCTAATGTGTGAGAATACCTAGGGTCTGGCATATGATATCCCTACATTGTGCTGACTGATGACATTGAGGACACATCAATGTGCCAAAAATTCACTCACTTATTAAAAGCATTAGCCACAACTTCACCATGCACTGATGCACATGGACACCCCTCCACAATGCACACATACTGAGGACTGACACTCTGAGTAACCTTTGTTCCTTATCATCTTTCAAATTACTGTACAACACCTCAGTCACATCACAATTTGCCATACCCACTGATCACATCCAACCATGTTAAGCCATAGTGCCAAAACAATTTCACAATAGCAAGGTTCAGCTACATTGCATTTAAATCACAGAGTCTAACCATCCCAGTCATGTTGCCATGTGCACAAATGGCAAATGCAAATCAGCCAATGCATCACTGCAATCATCACCATCTACCCCATCAGCACCTGTGTGCACTTGCTGTCACTGTGGCAGGAAATTACATCATGTTATGCCATGCTGCTGATATTAGGCTAATATGTTTTGCAATGGTGCTGTCATCTCTATCATTGTGAAAAAAGGACCCATGGGACAGGTGTGACCTCTACCAACTCACTGCTCCCTGAGTCCACATCTGTGCATGTCTCTAGCCGCTTACACATCATCACATGAGCACACTATTGTGGTAGCCACACAGCACACACAAGCCTGGCAAGTGTACTTGGCTACACACTTCACACAATGAATTTTCCTGTGTAGGAAGGTCTCAGTTCAGACAACATTCACAAAATGTGAGATGAAAACATGGCAAGATGATTTGATATGACAACGTTCATGGGTTTTAACACATGAGAAACAAAATGTTGTTCGAATGCAGAACCGCTGCACTCAACACTGAGGCCACTTTGAAACCATTGCATCACACTAGAGACATCACAGAGGTCCGCACTTGCTCAGGGCTGGGATTCATGCAGTCACTCATACGCAAAGTCACACTTTGCTCAATACTCACCCCCAACTTGCTGCTGATGGGCCCTCAAGCGTCCATCCAGCTCCGGCTGTGTCACTGCCAGGATGCGGACCATTAGTGGTGTCATGCTCCTGCGCGTCAACCTGACACTTCGAGGGACCACCCCCAGCGTCATCTCAGCGACGTTTTTGCTCAGGCGGCAGATGTCATCCCACCTCTTGTGGCAGTGTGTATGATGTTGGTTTGAGACACCCAGAGACTGCACCTTGCAGGCAATGGCCCTCCCTATGGCCTTACGCTGATGGACCTTGAGCAGCAGGCATGGGAGACAAGAAGAGGAAGTTTCTGTAACACTGTGTTGTGTATCACTGTGTGACAGTACAGGAGCATGAAAATACATAGCACACTAATACATCAATGGAGAGCAGAGCCCATACAGCATGTCACATAGTACCTTGGATCAACCCATATCATAGCATTGTATACATTTATGATGATGGACACACTACATGCCCATCTCATACACATGCAGAGTGCCAGCACAGAAACCAATGTAAAAATGGGCCTCCTCTGTGATGCACTATGTGAGTGAGCATGACATACAATACACTGGAAATGATGTGTAGTGGTCAGACTCACTGTGTCCTACACTACACACCCCTTAATGTCCTTGACCATTGCATAGCTACATGTGTCATGGTGGTCACATTTAGGTCCCTGATCTTACATTCTCACACTCTTCTCACAAGATGTAGTCCTGTCTTGTGTACTCCTCAGGCCTATGATAGCTCATTAAGAAATAGGGTGGCGGACAACACATATGTTTTACTGAGTCCTTGTAGTGATGGGTCCTTGTAACATTGGGCAGTTATTGTGCAGGCCATATGGCCTTACACTGAGGATAAACGTGGTCCATCACAGAAATCACATGCATGTACAATGAGAATGGAGAAACAGTGCATACACATGCGAGACTCAACACATCATGGAATCAATAGAAGGATGACATGTCCACCTCACATTTAGCAGATGTGTCATAGGTGAATTACCACCATTAGTGATAGATACAGGCATTGTACTCCTGTGCAAAATGGACACATCTCCATAAGGTCAATTTGAAAGCAGTACACACATTATTCAGTACCCTCTGGCCAATCTACATTTGAAATGTCACAAATGAGCATATGAACACTTAATGGACTATGACATCACATGGCACAGGGAATGTGTGTTCAGAGTTCGAGTGTCTCAAATCAGCAGTGTAATTGTATAACTGCTAAACCACAGTATGTCATTTCCATCCCTAAATGCAACCAGGGATCTGTGGAAATAAGGCAACACACCCCATTGACGTGAAGTCAGCATGCTAGGCAGTGGCTCACACATTTACATTACCCAGTCTCAGAACAACATGTGTGTTTTTTGGCTTAAAATGAGCTGCACAAGTGTCTATGCTGCCATCCTCCCCACATACTCAAGTGCAATAAGTACTAGGTCATGTATGGACCATGCTGTTGGCAAAACATTGATGCATGAACATTGGCTTGCACACACAGGCACATACTACTGTACAGTAACATCATGTGAGCATTCTGAGCACTCTCAAACTTTTACTCAGAAACTTACCAGTACCTCTGGAGCACCATATACCCTCCCATACTGTGCAAGGACCTCGTCCACCAGGACCTCCAGCTCCTCTGTGGTGAAGGGACGGGCCCGGATGTTCTCTGTTCGAGGCATGACTGGGTCCAGAGTAGAGGTACAGCAGCAGTTGGTGGTGATGAATGGCAGGCAGCAGTGTCTGAATGCAAGTGACATGTGTGGCTCTCTCACAGATATTTATAGGCCCCTAGGGTTGTTTCAGTGGTACTCTGCTGATGCAATTGGTCTGCCTGGTTTGCATCTTTCAATTGTATCCAAAGCCTGTGACCGCAGTGGCGGTGCACGCCTACCGCGAGTTTCAAAACTGTATTGCACTACCGCGATGGCAGTTCCCATTGGCTGCAATGGCATTGGCATAGGCGGTGTCACACCGTGGGGTCAAGGGGGTCTGTACCGCAATCTGGCATCTTTCAATTGTATCCAATGACCGTGACCGCAGTGGTGGAGCACGCCTAACGCACATATGGTCACTTTGTGCTATTGCATTGCCACTTGGCAATTTTCATCACTGATCACTATATATTTACACTATATTGTTGCACCTGGTTGTAAAGTGAAATGAGAGTGTGACATTTAACTCAATTATGCCCACCCATGTCATGTCAGTGCACACGAGTACATGCATTGGTATGTACTTCCTCACATGTCAAATATGATATTTGTGTGCATGTATACAGATTGGATGTTTAATGGAGTCTCATATTTGTGAACATGTCAATGGGTAAAATGGCAACTCAACCCACAGTCATGATGGACTGACCACATAATGTGCCTATATCACTGTGTACAGTGCTGTATTTATCTTCATAGTTGACCAGCTTACACACACTGTGCTCATTGTGTAAAAATGTTGTGCTTAGTGAGACGAAAGCAAGAAGGTGGTGCAGGGACAGCAGCTACGTACAAGTCAGCAGTGTTGCTGTTTGCCACATGTGCTGTGTCAGCTACACCCATGGCTGGTGACACAAGATGCAGGAGTGTACCATTTACCATTCACATAGTGTGAATCTGATTTGGAAGTAGTTAGTATGTACATACTGACCAAATGTATGACTACATGAGATCAAGGTGTCTGTGCATGTGACTTGTGCATTAAGCTGTTGTTACAGTCCTGTCAATGTTGGTGCTGTGTTAGTCATTATGTAAGATGTTTGCCACATCTCATCTGTGAATTGAATTTACATGTGTCCTATTTCATAATACGTAGGAGACGACCAAATGTGCATCGGCCGTTCCCAGTGCTGGGGAACATGGAGGATGAGGACATCATAAGGAAATTTCGTCTGAATCGCCTTACCCTTCAAGAGCTGTGTGCTCAGTTGGAGCCCCATTTGAGGCCTCACAGAACCTATCCGACAGCTTTGACGCCAACAGTTAAGGTGATGGCCGCCCTGCATTTCTTTGCCACTGGTTCGTTTCAGTACACGGTGGCCATCGCTGGTGGGATGTCTCAAGCTATGTTCAGCATGGTTCGGCGTGATGTCCTGTCCGCATTGTTGACCTACAAGGACCGCTACATCCACTTTCCAAGGAGACATGAATTGGCAGATGTGAAAGGTGATTTTTATGACCTTGGACACATACCTAATGTTGTTGGAGCCATTGACTGCACACACGTTGGCCTAGTTCCACCACAGGCACGTTAGCACATATACCGCAACAGGAAGCATTACCATTCCATTAATGTGCGAGTGGTATGCCAAGCGGATATGAATATCTCCCATGTATGTGCCAAATTTCCGGTTTCTGCACATGACTCCAACATACTGCGTAACAGCATCATCCCACAATTGATGGAAAATCTGCATCCGGAGCGTGCGTGGCTTGTCGGTGAGTACGCTGAGTCAAGTAGTGTGTTGTATGTGTGACATGCTGTTCTCGTCAACTGTTTGTATTACAAAATTGGTCTGTGTATCTCACACCTAGGTGACTCTGCGTATCCCAACCGGCCTTGGTTGCTGAGCCCACTGAGGAATCCAAGAACCCCGGGGGAAGTCCACTACAATGATGCACATGGGAGGACACGTCGTGTAGTGGAGTGTGCTTTTGGGCTTCTGAAGTCTAGATTTCGGTGTCTGGACAAGAGCGGTGGTGCACTACTCTACTCTCCCCAAAAGGTGTGTCAGATCATAGTTGCATGCTGTATGCTCCACAACCTGGCCTTGCGCAAAGAGATCCCCCTGATCCTGGACGATGATGAGCAGCAGATGCCCCCCGCTGCAAATCCACACATGCCCAGTGACGATGATAGTGGAGAAGAGGAAGGTGTTGACCTGCGTCAACAGCTCATCAACAACTACGTCCCTTGAGTGTAACATTGTGCAACAGGGACATTGTCTGTTGGCTTTGCTGTTAGTGGCAAAGCATAGATGAGGTGTTTGGCTGCTGGCTGTTGTTGGCTCACTGCTAATGGCTGATGTGTGTGGCACAGTGTATTGTTTCCCAATTACCTCATGTCTATGTTGATGGTGTTGGTCATTGTTATGTGTGATGAGTCTTGAACGGTGTTGACTAGTGGTGTGTTTTTGCTGTAATGGCATCACCTGACAACTAAATGTCATTCTCTTGTGTCTTTCTAGGTTCCTTCACCCCATCAATGCCTTGTCACAATCAGAGCTTGTGGTACATTGGAATAGGAGTTGACATTGTACATACTGTGATAAACATGGAACTGACACAAAGGCATAGGTGTGTAAATAGTGTTTATTTTCAATTAGATTGGCTTAAAATTAAAGTGGATGTTAGGAAATTTGTGCATAGTGAGTGTATGAGTTGTCAGTGATGGTAAAGCAGACAAATAGAGTAGTCCCCACATTGATGTAATCACACAGTCCAACAAACTCCTGCCATCAACATGGCAATGTGGGATAGGATAATCAACAAAGTCAATGTCCAGGGCAACACAAGTGCCATCATGGCTGGCTCAGCGACTTGGCTTTGGTTGGTGCTTTGCCACGTGATCCTCCCGTGGTGTTTCTCGGACGTCCCCTCTTGCGTTTGCCAGGGGGGGCCTCTGTTGCAGGCTCAGAGGTGTCTGAGGAGTCACTGTCTTGCAGCTCACTACTCTCTGTGGCCGCAGCTGAGGTGCTGGGAGTATCAGCAGGCTGGACACTGGAGGGGGGTTGAGCCGTCATTTGAGCAGCATGTATGTCCCTCAGAACACCCACAAGCTGGCCCATGAGATCCACAAGTTGGCCCATTAGTATGTCCATGGACCTCTGCAGCAGGCGGAGCTCACGCAGTTCTTCAACAACCTGGCCCATCTGTCCCTGGTTCTGTTGGTATGCACCAAGGACTCTTGCAACGGTGGCCAGGGCTTCTGTCACAGTGTCCTCCTGTGATTGTCCCCAGTTGCCCTCCCACCTGCCCTGCTGACACGGACCTGTGGCGTTGGGAGTCAACACACCGCATACTCTCTCTGGCATCCTCGGCTTGTGTGGTGGTGTTGCTAACCACTGAGGCAGGGACAGTGTTGCAGGCAGCAGTGGTGATGGTGGAGGTGGCTGCAGCACAGGTCGTTGTAGCAGGGGTCAGCGCTGTGGTTGTCGCTGGTGTGTTGGCGGTGGTGGGGACAATGAGGCCCTGAGACGGAGTGCACCCTGACAGTCCTGAGGAGCCAGGTTGTTGCTCCACATCCAAGAAACTGAGAGAATCAGCATCAGAGAGTTCATGTTCCGGGGGGGGGAGGGGGGGGAGACTGGCTCTGCTGGTCAACAGAACGAATTTCGTTGCGCCCCCTGCATCGCATTTGGCGATGCAGCGTGTGCAATGAAATTCGTTTTACTGATTTAATTGTCTACTTACCTGCAATCATCCGTATTCCGGTGTTTACTACCTTCTACCCTGCCCCTCCCCCGCCCCACGTCACCGCCCGGCAGCACGCCCTGCATGGGCCGCTACTGGGTACATATATTACTTGTCATTAGTGTGACATGTAAATTGCAACCATGGGACACATACAGATAGTGTGTTTACAAGGACATGTCATCATCTACCAACTTGGTGCACATCAACTTTTGTTTATGCGTGGTTTTTGTTTACTCTTCATAGAATCTGTTTCAGCTATGTAAGCTAGACAATTTAATAATTTAAATGTTCTTTTATATCATGTACTTTTGTTTGTTTGACAGATTGACCGTGCATGTTTTGGGTTCATATGGGCCTTCATGCTCTGACACCATGGCACTTACACATTGCATTCTGTGCTGTGCATGATTGGGCCCTGAATTTACTTCACATGTGACTTGGTGAGTCAAAGTGTAATTTCTGTGACAGTTACATGCGCTTAGCTGTCTGCACACTGGATGTAACATTTGGATCTATACAGAGTTGGCTGACATGTGAGGGATGTTGTGGTCATATGGCTCCATGCATTTTAAGAAGGATGACAGGGTGCATGCACTGACTGCCTACCTGTTAGGTAACACAGTGGAGGGAAATGGCTGCCACATGGCTCTTGGGTGGGGGGAGTGTTCCATCTTGCTCAGCTGTGGGACAAGGGTGCCTGATGGGAGTTGTAGTGCTGGCTGCCTATCCACAAACCCCCTCCATGTTAAGTTGGCTACCTCCCTGTGAAGTGGAGCAGAGGAAGGGAATAGGTTACACATGGCTCTTGGGTGGGGGAGTGTTCCATCCTGCTCAGGGGTGAGACACGAGAGCATGAGAAGGCTACCTACCTGTAAGTTTGAGGAGAGCAATGAAATGGCTGCCACATGGTTCTGGGTGTGGGGAGTGTTCCATCCTGCTCAGCTGTGGGACAAGGGTGCCTGGTGGGAGTTGTAATGCTGGCTGCCTATCCACAAACCCCCCTCCCTGTTGAGAAGGCTACCTACCTGTAAGTTTGAGAAGAGCAATGAAATGGCTGCCACATGGTTCTGGGTGGGGGGAGTGTTCCATCTTGCTCAGCTGTGGGACAAGGGTGCCTGGTGGGAGTTATAGTGCTGGCTGCCTATCCACAAATCCCCCTCCCTGTTGAGAAGGCTACCTACCTGTAAGTTTGAGGAGAGCAATGAAATGGCTGCCACGTGGTTCTGGGTGGGGGGGAGTGTTCCATCTTGCTCAGCTGTGGGACAAGGGTGCCTGGTGGGAGTTGTAGTGCTGGCTGCCTATCCACAAACCCCCTCCCTGTGGAGAAGGCTACCTACCTGTAAGTTTGAGGAGAGCAATAAAATGGCTGCCACATGGTTCTGGGTGGGGGGAGTGTTCCATCTTGCTCAGCTGTGGGACAAGGGTGCCTGGTGGGAGTTGTAGTGCTGGCTGCCTATCCACAAACCCCCCCTCCCTGTTAAGATGGCTACCTCCCTGTGAAGTGGAGCAGAGGAAGGGAATAGGTTACACATGGCTCTTGGGTGGTGGGGGAGTGTTCCATCCTGCTCAGGGGTGAGGGAAGAGAGCATGAGAAGGCTACCTACCTGTAAGTTTGAGGAGAGCAATGAAATGGCTGCCACATGGTTCTGGGTGTGGGGAGTGTTCCATCCTGCTCAGCTGTGGGACAAGGGTGCCTGGTAGGAGTTGTAGTGCTGGCTGCTTATCCACAACCCCCCCTCCCTGTTGAGAAGGCTACCTACCTGTAAGTTTGAGGAGAGCAATGAAATGGCTGCCACATGGTTCTGGGTGGGGGGAGTGTTCCATCTTGCTCAGCTGTGGGACAAGGGTGTCTGGTCGGAGTTGTAGTGCTGGCTGCCTGTACACATGCCCCCATGGAAATATTGCTAGCTACCTTTGAGGTGATTCAGAGGAAGAAAATGGTAGATATGTGAGACATGTGTTGGGAATAGTGTGTTGTACGTAAGTGCATTTAGGTCTAGGAAGTGTAGCTTTCTAGTTGTGCAAGACAGTACATGGCAGTGTGATGGGAGACATTTGTTGGTAGTTACCAGCCTCCACTCCCCGGCTATTCCTTTGAGACTCTCTGGATGCAGTATGGCAAGCACCTTCTCCTCCCATTCAGTGAATGTTAGTGGTGGAATGGGAGGGCCACCGTCAGTCCTCTGAGCCGCCTCATGGTTCCTGCTGGCACGGTATTTCATCCTGGTCTTGAGGTCATGCCACCTCTTCTTGATGTCATGCAGTGTGCGCAGGGTGGTCCCTACTGCATTGACTTTGTTGACTATCCTTTCCCACATTTGATTTTTTCTGACTACTGGTGTCTGTTGGACCATGCTTTCAAACAAATGTGGTTCTACTCTGATTATCTCATCTACCATCACTGACAACTCATTGTCTGTGAATTTTGGCATTTTTTCTGTGCCATGGTGTGTGATGTGCAAATGGGTGACAAGTGCAGGTGGGAAGGTGGTGGTGGAGATGTGTGAGGTGTGTGTTGGTGTGGGTGGTTGTGATGGTGTGATGTGTGATGATTTGCCTCTCCTTTCTGCTGTGGTGTTTGGCCCTTCACTTCTGGAGCTGTGCAAAGGATGCTGGCAAGGGCAGGGGTTGGGTTTATACTCAGCTATGTGGGTGTGTCCAAATGGGGTATTCATGTCAGGTGCATTTTCTGTGTTGACCTGGGATTTTAATTTTTTTATGCCATGGGGGTGTGTCATTGGGTTGTGTCAAATGTTTTTGGAGGCAGCGGAAAACAATCAGCCACACTTGGTGGCCTTGTTGTGTGGTTGCATTTGACCACCATTCTTCTTTCCGCGCAACCGCAGCGGTCTGAACGCAATGATCCTTCCGCCAGCTCTGCCATTCATCTTTTTGCGCGACCGTGGCGGTCGGAAATGACTGATCGTTCCGCTTGCTCCGCCATCTTATCATAATTTCACTTGCGGTCATTCCGCTTGTTGATCAGCGTTTTTGGTGCTTTCCACAGCATTTCCGTCCGTCGCGGTTGGATTTTCTGCTTTTCCGGATGTTGCGGGCGGATTTTTGTGGAATCTGACCGCCGCGGTCAGATTTTTCAATCATTGCATCGTAATGTGACCGCCGGTTTTGCCGCGGAACATGCAGGCGTTTTATTTCCACAACCACAGCGGTCGGAGTGCTTTTCCGTCCGCCATCGTAATGAGCCCCTTAGTCTTTTCTATGGGGCTCAAAAACCTGCTGCCAGGAAAGCCTGAGGCTGTATCAGACATACTTGCATCAAAACTGCACTATTTTGTCTTGAGGTTCTGCTCATGGCCTGGAGGTCTTAGAAGTCCAAAAATGTTCAGGGTTTCTGGAGCAGCTCCTCTGGATTACTTCCAAGGTTCTGAGGACCTAGGTGCCATGACTCACTCTAGCAGAGGCTGCCAGCAAGGTTCAGTCTAGGTGCATTTGGTACTGTTCAACTAGTTAATTCAGGAAAAAGGCGTCTTGAAGCATGTTGTTTCCATGTAGCCACACTGGAGGTCACCCAACCAACCCTTGAAGTGCATTCCTTTATCCTGGGTATAAGAGGGAGTGGGTCCAGTCCTTCAAGGCTCCTCTCAGGGCCGAGACAACAGGTCCAATCCTCTTCTGATATTCCGCTGGTCCAGAAGTGTTCTGAGGAGAGTTCCTTGGGCTGCCACATTTATGGTTTGCACTAGCCAGTAGGTGAGTCTGATTCCTGAATACTCTTTCACCATGATGCAAATGCTTGCCAGGGCCAACCCTCCCCACTTATGAAGCACTTGTTTCCTTACTGTAATAAATCCCACAGTTCACCTCACTCCTAAAATCCAAGAGGGTAGGAAACCTTCCTCCCTCATGCAGATCTTTTGTGTCCACCCAGAGGTGTGGCCGGGGAAATGAGCAGCCCTCTCCCCTGTTACGACTCCAAAACAGACCTGTGGGCAGGGGGTAGCTTCCTTCCCAATGAGTTTGGAGCCAGCCTGACGAACGCTTGCCTTGCGGACAAAGGCTTTTCCTTTCCGCTTACACTGAATAGTATTCGACAGGCTTCACCTTTCTCCCTTGCAAGTTAACAAAGTTTGTTGATCCACCCCAATTGTCCTTCCTTGGTTGATAGTTGCATACTGTCGCCAGGCTTAAGCCATTATTTTGCTGTGGGAGCATTTTTAACATCTAATTAAGTTCAACCACTTTCTGGACGAGCACTAGCCGGTTAAAGGAAAATTAGCTTACAGGAGCTTCAGGCAGGGAAAAGAAAACTTTATAAAAGTTATTTTTATGAAATATGTATTTAAAAATTTAACGTCAACAAGGAATTCGACTTTTAACAAATATGAAAAATAGTCTTTGACTATGTTAGCTGTTTCCATATAAACGTTACAGATTACATTTTATAATCTGTACTTATACATTTTCTAGGACCCTGCCAGTGAAAATTGCTTAAGAGGGCTAGTTAGTGGAAGACCATGCCAACTTTAATTTTGCACATGTTCCACTTTAAATATTAGGCACACTACCTTGTGGATGTCAAGGCATACGTACATACGTATGTATATGTGTATGTTTTGCCCTAACTTTTAAGTTGTTTATCATTGAATTGGTCAAAAAGGTAACCAGCGTATACAGTGCTGCATTGGACATCAAGACCTTACAATAAGGAGGATGTTATTTCTGTCAGTGTATTGATGAAATAACATGAAAAACAAAATGTGATTTCACAACATTCTTGGTTCCTAACAATTATACATATCTAGACACATGAATATTTTTTAAGTATTGTGGTTTGAGGAAACATTATAGTTAAGGTATATTTTTTGTTTTTTCTTGTATTACTCTCTGTAGGTCAGCCCCGTTTCAGGAAGAAGATTTGGTGGGCCACTGCTGGGGCAAGTGCTTGAATTTCAAGTTCATTTTTAAAAATACACGTTTATTCATATTAAAAGATATGCATGATTTAAATATTAAAATATTACTTGGTGACTGTGGAGTTATTAACAATCATTAAAAAACAAGAAAACATAATAATGTAAGGACTTTTCATGTCCGGAGCTTACCTGACTCTCTGCTGGACTGTATAGCTGGCCAGGACCCCTTTAAAAGGATGTCCAGTTCTTCCTGAATGAAGCTGATTCTCCAGCCATGGTGGGTAGCCACAGCAGAAATTAAACAGCAACACGTGAGGAGGTCTGCTATCCTTTAGAAGGCAAGTGACTAAATGGCCCATACAAAATGAGTACGCCAAAGTGACAGAAATAGAAATTAAGGGGCCGATTCCGATCTCGGCCGGTAGGGCTCCGAATCGGATTCGGCTTTACCGGATCCGATTCGGAGCCCTATTTCCCGACCGAATCGTACGTGCGTCCGGGCGAGCGGAGTACGATGCGTGCGCTCGCGAAATCTCCGACCGACTCGTACGCAGGACCCGACCGCTCCGACCGACTCGCACGGGGACGACTCGCACCGCGCTATGGAGACGTTCCCCGGCCGGGTAAGTACGATGCGCACCTCGACCGCTCCGACCGACTCGCGCAGTCCGGCTCCAAGGAGCTGTCGGAGCCGCACTTTGGGGGTCCGTGTCGGACCCCCTGGAAGCGTAGGCACGCGAGTCGCACACAGGGGGACACATGGGTCCCCCTACACGTGCATGTATGGCGCGACCCGCATCGATGCGCACACGCTGTAGGGGCGCCCTTGTTCGCGTCGTGCCCATTGAGTCAATGGGAGCCCGTGTACGCGTCGTACGACTGGCTCCCATTGACTTCAATGGGAGTCCGACCGAATCGAGTCCGATAGCATACGTGCGCATCGTACTCGTTCGGTCGGACTGCTAGAGTCCGATTCGGTCGGAAATCTCTCCGGGTCCGGCTCGGTCGGAGAGATTTTCGGCCCGAATCGGAATCGGCCCCTTAATGTCAATAAACGCTTACACAATGTATGATGGATTCCATCAACCACAGACCGTTTTAACCAATGCGGGATAGTGGATGCCTGGAAAGGTAGATACAGACTAATCTTAATACTCCATTGTCCATGACAGATATGTGAGGCATCCGCCATCCTATGTCAACCACTATAAAGCTACATTCTCAGCACTGGTGATGTCTGAAAATATGGCGGAGTGGCAGTGCATTTTCCATGCAACCGTCCATTATTCATGAGATTACTTCCATCAAAAACAGCTAGAACATCTTAAATAAATAATATAGTGATACACAGTCTGTGGTGTAATGTATGTCAGCCTTGATGGACATTCCACCAAATAATTTTTTTCTTCTCTAGAAACAATTAATTTTGGGGGAAAACAGTAAAAATATTTTTGGAGCTAAAGAAATGTAAAATTAAATGTAGTAATGTTTTTTTGAAAAAAAAATGTTTTACTTTATTATCTGTATTCGTTTTGAAATGTGATAAATTCTGAGAAATGTTTAAATATTTCTAACACCCATGAGTAAACATACAATATTGAATAATGGCACTCATATGTTGCAAAAATGTCCATCCACTAGCACAGGGGAAAAGGAAGACGCTACCTTTAACGCAGTGAAACCGTTTACAAACCACGTCCTTATCTGGAAACCATTCAGGAAAGGCACAGCATTAAGAAGCACAGGCTGAACTGTTATACCATTCAAACATTTGCAGTACAATTCCAATCAAACCTGTTGCTGGGTATAAACATTCAGACTGACATCCCACATATCATGAAGATAATTGTGGTGTTACCTTTCTGTGCAATTGGTTCCTTCCAGTAAACAGTTGGTGGCGCCAATGGGATGTCACAACCAACTGTTTCTGCTCTTCTGTTCAACTGGTATTGATACACTGAACAATATCCGTAGATGTAATGCATCTTGCATTGGTGACACAGCATGACCAAGAGCAAGTGTATGGAATCTGAAAAATGTCCATTCCATCAATATTAACCCCGGGCGTAGTGTGCGTAGCGGGGCTACGCGGAGGTCCACGGAGTTGAAAACAAACTCCGTGGAACTCCGCTATGCCACCCGCCTCCACCCCCATTATAAAAAAACATTAAACATTATTAAAAAATAATTTTAAAACCACTTACCTGGCATGCGGCGTCCCCGGGCTGCCCTCCTCCTCTTCTTCGCCGTCTCGCTAATCCTTGTGAGAACTGCACATGCGCGCGCACCCACGCATGAGCATTTCTTGCAAGAAATGTGCATGCGCGGGCGCGCGCGCATGCGCTGTTTGCACATGGATTAGCGAGACGGCGAAGAAGAGGAGGAGGGCACCCCAGGGACGCCGCATGCCAGGTAAGTGGTTTTAAATTTTTTTTTTTATAATGTTTAATTTC
The DNA here is from genome assembly GCA_963921515.1 of Calotriton arnoldi. Lineage (NCBI taxonomy): Eukaryota > Metazoa > Chordata > Amphibia > Caudata > Salamandridae > Calotriton > Calotriton arnoldi. Next base: position 818,992 of record CAWUFW010003690.1, read on the forward strand.
CTTTTATAATGGGGGGTGGAGGCGGGGGCTGGCCAACTCCGCTCCGCTGCGAAGTGTGCAGAGATTTGCCTTCTCCGTGTTCTCCGCGGAACGCGGAGAAGGCAAATCTTCGCACAGTCTGCGGGCGGAGCGGAGGTCTCCGCCCGGGGTTAATCAATATGCAGGCGATCTGCATACCCAATACGTGCATCATCAGTGTGTGCGCAAGATTTCCTGTCACAACCAGTAACTCACTAGGGCTACACAACAGCTACAAACCAAAACAGATGGCAGACCTTGCACCAAGGAGGACCTGGCTTATTGGTAAGTTTTAACTGATATATGGTCGGAAAATTGTGAACCTTTAAGAAATAGTGAAATGTTTTCTTTTTTATTTTATTTCCAGAGGACTCAGCTTATCCTAGCAGCACATGGCTTTTAATAGCACAAAGAAACACAACATCAACAGGGAAATCCACTTAAGTGAGGCACATATCTGAACAAGAAGGCATGTGCAGCAAGCTTTTGGACTCCTGAAGGCCCAGTTCCGGTGCCTTGACAAGTATGAAAGTGCCCTCCTTTATGCTCCTGGGAAGATCTGCAAGATAGGCACGTTCTGTTGTATGCTGTACACCCCTGCCCTGCTGATGGACATGATGACTTCTAGTGGGAACCCCAGAGTTTTGTTTCTGATATGTGTCAATATGATGACTGTGATGAGGATGAAGGCAGTAACCTCAGGTGTGACCTTATTGAAAGCATCTTTGCCTGATGGTAAGTGAACTCAAGTACAAGATAAATGTATGCTAAAAGTGGGTTTATCCTCTTTTACAATGTATGCTATTAATGCAATAATTACCTTTCAGTTTATTTATGGAAATTCTAGAAAAAACATATTTTTGTAGGTCAATAATAATGAAAGTACATTAGTATATATTTGAAATGTGACGTACAATCTTATTGGCATGTATGTGAGATTGTGTCTGTTACAGCTCTTGATATTTAGACTAAGAAATAAATATGAATTAAGTTTTAAAAGGTAAGAGTTTGTAACAAACATATTAATATGTCTGCTTAATCCTTCCTACATCATGCCATCCTGTCATCTGCTAGAGCACTAGCAAGTCATTGGTGGGTATATTGTAGACTTGAACGTAAACTAATGATGGAGAGGATTGCAGTACAAGTTTTCTGAACATTGATGTGCTGTGTATAATAAAATCTATACAATTCCTCTCGGTCATGGAGTGATCTATAATTATTGAGATCATCTAAGGTAAATGACATGCTGTGTGTGTCTCCAAGTCTAGAACTTTTTCTTGATTTGATTATCTGTAGCATATCTGCAGTAAAATGGGTTGTGTTTTCTGACTACGTCTGAGCATGATTTATGTGTAAAACATGAGTACAGGTGCAAAGCGTGAATGAAGACTCCCATTTGGGTTGCTAATGTAATTGAAGGAGCAGTTGAATAAAAATGTAACACAGACTTTTATTTTGTCACAATTGGTGGATTTCTTATCTACTTTCCATTGTCCAATTTATTTTTTTCATTATGCTTCCTAATCATTTGTTATTTGAGTACTTTCTAATGTTGTGTCTTCTATAAATGGTTGCAGTGTTTATAACTTTTCTTAACATATACTTCTCCCTCGCTGGTCTATTTTGTACTAAAAATATATTATTTTAATACAAATATTTCAATAAATCTCTATATTGAAATTTTTAAAAAAATAGGTGCTCATCATTTTTTATTTGTTTGTGAAATGTGTATTAGGTGGAACTAATAAAAGTGTGTTTAAATTGTTAACTTGAATACACAGTTTTTATGTTCAAAATATGCTTCAATTCTTAATTTGTTTTTATTGAATATAATCACAACATACATTACTTATTATTCATTTCTCGATTATAGTTCCAAAAATATAATAAAATACATTCCCAGAAAATGAATTCACATGTATGTTGGACGAGAAATTGAAGAAGGGCCTACAATTGGTTAGAGTCTTTTTCCAGGCAGCAGTCCATGAGTGGATATGAAACGTGTAGACAGAGGGTGGATAGGATGAATATTCCGGATGTTCACAATAGGACAGTACTTTTTTGTGTCTTTTGGTGGTGGCTTGTTCGGTATTACCCTGAAATGGGCCAGATGAACCACTCCTTCTGAGGGCCAATGAAGTGGATTGAGTTTCACCTGGGTAGGTGGTCACATGAGGCTTCATAGGAAACAATGCCCCCCTTTCCATGGAGCTAGCAGCTGGAGATATTTCTGGGAACAAGCTGGCACTAGATGCTGCATGACTATAAAAAGGGCCAGTTAAATGTGACACTGCTACAGACAATGCTTTAAATCCATCCTGCAACATCTCAGAATGTAAAGTGCTGACACTCATGCACCGCTCTAGTAGATCATTTTGAGCCCTCTGGATCTCATTCTGGCCCCTCGGGAGATCATTCTGGGTGATTAGAAGTATTATAATGTGGTCCAGCTGTTCCTCCTCCTCCTGTATAGCTGCACCGATCAGGTTTTTGCCCATGGTTGTTACATTGGTAGCTGCACCTTCAACCTCCGTAAACACAGCAGACGCAGCCATGTCAAAATGTCCCTGTGACCTTGGATGTATGGCCACAGGTGTTGTCTGTCCTGGCTGCACGGCAGTTGTAGTGGATGTTGCTGTCACAGGAGCCTGGACAGGGGTGGCCAAAGTTGATGGTGGTGTGGGGCCACAGGGGTCTTAGAGGAAACAGCACAGATGTTATGTTATGTTATGTTATTAGGGACTTATAAAGCGCACGGCTACTCGATAGAGTGTCCCGGCGCTACAGATTCTGGGTGGGGCTAATCGTGAACACTCTCTTGCGTAAGTCACACTAATACTGAAAAAGCCAGGTCTTCAATGACTTTCTAAAAAGGAGAAGATCCTGCGTCTGCCTAAGTGCAAGGGGAAGACTATTCCAGAGTCGAGCAGCTTGCACCTGGAAAGAGCGGCCCCCAATGCGAGCATGTGAAGATTTGGGGATGCAAGCCAACTGAAGTGCAGCCGACCTCAAAGCACGACGCGGGGAGTAGAATTGAAATCTCTTCCTAAGGTAAGGGGCCCCCATCCCGTGAAGGGATTTAAATGTTAGAACCATGGCTTTAAACATAATCCTTTTACGGATCGGAAGCCAATGCATGGATTTCAAGTGGGCAGACATCCTAGTTCTGGGCCCTAGCATGAGAATAGCCCTTGCCGCAGCATTCTGAACCACCTGTAATCGAGTCAACATGTAGTCAGGAATTCCCAGGTAAAGGCTGTTAACGTAGTCCAACCTGGATAAGACTAACGCCTGGACCACCGTTTGTCTATGTGTTAACGGCAAAGGGGCAGGACCTGTCTGAGCATTTTAAGCACTCCAAAGCATGAGCCCACCACAGCTTGTATTTGGGAGTTCATGGATAGATTGTCCTCCATCCTGACTCCCAAATTTTTAACAGTCTTGACCGAGGTGCTAGGGGGGGATATGTCCTGTGGCCACCAATTCCGCCACATATTGTCTGATGGGAGGCCGAAAAGTATAATTTCCGATTTGTCGGGATTACACTTAAGTTGGTGAAGTTGGAACCAAGCAAACACCTTAGTGAGGCAGGCATGTATTGCCTCACCTCTAAAGTCTGACTTCTTGTCACAGGTGAAGAGCAGTTGTGTATCATCCGCATAAGATACAATTTTCGCTCCGTGGGCTTCAGCCAGAAGCGCCAAGGGGGACATATACAAATTAAAGAGTGTAGGACTAAGGATTGAGCCCTGCTGAACCCCCACCTTAAGGGGGGGATAGGTGCTGCAAAGGGAGGGGACCACACCGTTTGCTGGCGATTGTCCAGAAATGAGGCAAACCATCGGAGTACCGTGCCCCGCAGCCACATTCTTGAAGTCTCCGAAGGAGCAAATCATGGGGCACGGTATCGAAGGCCGCTGATAGGTCCAAGAGAATCAGCACAGCCTTCCCTCCCTGGTCAAGGGTCTCTTTAATAGTCTCCGAGACCTCAAGAAGCGCGGTTTCCGTACTGAAATTTGACCTGAAACCGGACTGACTCTGGTGGAAAACTTGATTATCTTCAGCATAAGTGGTAATGACCCCATTGCGTAATGGGGACAGAGCTCTGCTACCTGTATTAGGTGTAGTGTCTTGTTGGAGAGGTAGAGACATAAAGCATTGGCCATATAAACCTGAAGGGTCAGGCTGCTCTTCAAGATATTCCTCATTGGCAGGAGAGCTGCTCCCACTGAAGGTTTCTGATCTCCTTTCTTCAGGCAGAGTGGACAACAGTGTTTAAACTGATAACTGAGATTTTGATGACTGACCTTCGAAAAAACAGAAAAAGAAAACAAATGACATTTGGAGTTCAACTTACTGTTGGCCAGATGGGTTAGTCCATCACAAATATGACACATACCCACGACTGATCCAACTGAGATGTTTTCATTCTTATTAATGATAAAACATTTAAATTGATTCATAGTTAGTAAAGTGAAGTTAAGTGTGCTTTCACACCTTGGGGCTGCAAGAGTGTGTGTTGTTCGACACTCTTGTCCCAGACTGGATTATGCCATGCCCTAGCAGTAGTCTGTGAAACTGAATTTCTAAAACAGTTTTATGTCAATTATCAAATTCCTAACCTATTACATTCTGGCTATGGAGTTTATTTAGGGCATATAACACCATAAGATTGTGACATTGAATATGCTGTAAATTAAAACAAATCTAATGTATGATTAGTACTATAAGCAAGTTAAAAGTACATCGTAGCAATCTAACAGTGAAAGTACTACATGCCGACCTCCTGCCGTCTTGTGAATACCTATGCATTGAAGTGACTGGTTGCAGCAATCACTCATGCAAACTGCACACATTTTACCACCCCCTCGCGACACCCTTCCCTTCACAGAACTGATCATGGACATTATCTCGGCCAATTCGGATTACCATGGCACTCAGATCTTCCTGGGTGATTTCAACCTCCACTGGAATGATGTAAATTATGTGGTGGTCAATAGCCTTAAATCCTTCCTACTAGACCTCAACCTAATCCAAATCTGTGACAGCCCTACTCATATCAAAGGAGCTACCTTAGATCTTGTCATTGGTAAGCCCAACTCCATCCTCCTTGAGTCGATCCTCCCATGTGATTGGACGGATCATTATTGCATCACCTTCCTCATCCTGGAATCGGTTAGAGCTAATAGAGCCCAGCCTAAGAACCCAAAACAGTTGAAAAGATGTCTACGGAACATCAACTCGCAAGATCTGACTGCTCTCTGCGATAACACCCTGCCCCCTCCCTTGAACATGTCGGATGTCCACGACCTTACGATCCACTATAACCACTCAATGCTTAAGGTATTAGACTCGGTTGCACCACTACAGCTTAAAAGAATGTCCTCTAAACTCTCCAAACCGTGGTTTAATGATAGTCTTAATTCCGAAAGAAGAAATTTAAGACTTGCGGAAAGGTTGTGGAGATCCCATCCCTCCCTGGATCATCTAGACCATTTGAGATCCCTGAGAAGCATATACAATAAATGCATCAGATGCTCGAAGGCCACCTTTTTCAGACCTCAACTAGATCAAGCAAAAAACCGTCCAAAAAACTGTTTGAACACATCAAATCCCAAGCTAACAGTCATCCTAATCTCTCGTCACTGGGTCAAAGGACATTGCCGGACTGTGAAGAATTCACAGATTTCTTCACGGATAAGACTATTAATATTGAAACTGAATTACGTTCTGCCCTTGATCACCTGTCGATCAGTCCACTGAACACCCTCCGTCCCCCAGGGTGGGGCATCACTGTCCCTGCGCTGCCCTACCGCCCCAAAAACAATGCATCCTGGAGTCTGTTCCAAACCTTGGATGAATGCACTATACGCAAAATGCTGTCGACTTTGAAACCTTCCAACCATTACAATGACCCTCTGCCATCAAACCTCTTCCCGGAAGTTAGATCCTCCTTACTAACACTTTGGACTTCAATCATCAATGCATCACTTCGACAAGGTGCTATCCTGGATTGCCTAAATTAGGGTCAAGTTACCCCGATTCTGAAGAAACCATCTGCTGATCCCACGGACCTTCATAACTTTCGCCCAATTTCCAACATCCCCACCTTGGCAAAGCTCCTGGAGAAATGTGTGCTCGCCCAACTCTGTAACCACATCGACCATTTCCAACTCCTGGACCAATGCATATCTGGATTCCACCCAGGCCATAGTACAGAGTCTGCGCTAACGCACATTGTCGATGATGCGCTAAGAATGTTGAACCTTAATGAGTCGTGCCTATTGATCCTTCTTGACCTGTCGTCAGCATTCGATACTGTCAAACACGATAACCTAATTGACCTCCTGGAACACAGGATGGGGCTGTCTGGGCCTGTTCTAAATTGGTTCTCTTCATTCCTTCAGAACAGATCCCAAAGCTTCAAGGTGAACCAATCCCTGTCCCATCCTGCACTGGTCACTCTGGGGGTTTCCCAGGGTTCAGCGCTCTCCCCCACGCTCTTTAACCTGTTCATGGAGCCTCTGACAGAAATTCTGAAATCATCCAGCATTCACTATTACATGTATGCAGATGATACCCAACTATACCTGAAGATCGCCTCCCCCGAAGATATTCAGTCCCTCAACTCATTCCTGCTGGAAACACAAAGCTGGCTGACACGTAACCACCTGAAGCTTAATGCTCTAAAAACGGAATTCCTCCTAATCTCACCCCTCAAACAGTCTCAGGTCATGGACCAATGGTTGAATCAGCTTACTGCTCTTAATTGTAGTCCTCACCTCGTGGATTCAGCATCCTCTCTGGGTATTATATTAGACAAAAGTCTGAACATGCAGAAGCACATTAGTTCCCTCACCAAAGGAGCGAACTTCCAACTCAGAATCCTAAGAAAACTCAAACCCTATCTCCCTGCTCCTGACCTAAAGGTTGCAGTGCAAGCATTAGTGATCTCAAAGCTGGACTATGGTAGCGTAACGCTGTGCGGCTTGCCTAGAGTGAAGACGGCTCCTCTGAGGGTTGCCCTCAATTTGGCTGCCAGGCTCGTAACTGGCACTAAAAAATACAACCATATTTCTCCGGACTTGCTGGCCCTAAATTGGCTTCCTTATGAAGTTCGGATACAGTTAAAAATTGCTTGCATGGCACACAAAGCCATTCACTTCAAGACCGTGCTCTACCTCGCTCAGAAGCTGGAGCTCTCATGTGGTCCGAGAGCCTCCAGAAGCGCGAGCACCCTCCTGCTTAAACGACAAAAATTCAAGAAAAAAAGACCTACAATCGAGCCTTCTCTGGTACGGCTCAGAGGATCTGGAACTCCCTTCCCCCCGAAGTCAGGGTGAACCCTTCCACTGCCCTCTTCAAAAAAGAAGTCAAAGGGCTCTTAATGAAGAAATTTCTGCCTCAGTCAGGCTTCCCCATTGGACACTGGGGCCATGGTCGTTGATCTGTGGCCCAGCTGCCTGGTTCATGAGAATGTTCGGATATTAAGACTGTGAATTTGCGCTGTGTTGATTATGTTTTGTTTGCTTGTACCCTTCTTGTTGCACAAACTGTAAAGCGCTCTGATACCCTCGTTGGTCATGTTCGCGCTAAATAAAACTTTTAAAATAAATAAATAAATAAATAAATAAATAAAAGTCTTAAGATATAAAACATGATTTTGAAAAATTATCTGGGGCCCTATTATATATAGGGCGCACTTTCTCTGTGTGCGCCCTGGCACACCTTAAAACAGGTGCGCCGGGCGCAAATAGAGAAAGCGTGCCCTAGTACATTAAATGTGGTGCCCCCAGGGCAGCCACAAATTCGTGCTGCCCTGGGGGCAGCACATTCAAGTGAAATATGGAGCAGCTTTGAAGCAGCCGTTCCGTTTTTCACGGTGCAGGTGGCAACCCTCTGCACTTTTAAAGGGTATAAGAGATCCCCTTGCAGGCGGGTGCAGTCGGTGACTGCACCTGCCTGCAAGGGGATGCCTGGTGGGTCCACAGGACCCCCGTTCCCCCCTCCAGAGGGCTGCTCTCAGGGGGCGTACTGAAAGTGCGCCACCTTTTAGGTGGCACATTGCCAGTGCGCCTCCTGACTGCATCTTTGCCTCTGCATTCGCGCCTGTAATACGGCGCGGGCACAGAGGCAAAGTGATTCCCTCATTTGCACGGGTCACGCCCCCATGCAAATGAGGGAAGGCCCTTAAGATAGCGCTGGTGCTTTATATGTGCCAGTGCTATAGTTATTACAGAAGGGGACGCACAAGCATCTGCGGCCCCTTCTGCAATACCAAAATGTCCGGGGGTGCGCAAAGCGGGCACAAACGCCCGTTGCGCCCCGAGGGCACTTTATGTAATACGGCCCCTGATAGGCAATATGAGAAAGTGAGACTTGTATGAGACTGCTGTAGCACTCTGGTCAGCAGATACAGGACACTTTGCAGAGCTTTTGGTAGACCTATACATTTTCCCTTCTTCTTCATCTTATTGGTAAATGAGTCCCAGCTTCCATGTTTGTAGATTAAATTAAAATGAATATTTGGAAAAATTTAGAAGGAACAAGTGAAGGATCATTAAGTATGCATATAATGTGTATAAAAGGAGAATTATACTTGCTAGCAAAAATTAGAAATATTAATTTGGTGTCCACTTTGCCATTCCTTAGCTGTTAGTTATAATTGAAGACCGATTGTATAGAAAAATTAGACCAAAATGAATACAAATAATCTAGCACACTACAATCACAGGCACTGTTATAAACCATACCTGGGGCATTGTAGTCCTAGTTACTTTGATTCATCTGTTATATCTTCTACCACCACATATTGCTTTTTTGTATAGTTTATAGGGATATTAGTAAATTGTTAGATGTAGGCATTACATAATGGAGATTTATGCTCCACATATGATATTACACCTGTTAGGAGGGGCTGTGTTAAGGACAAAGGCGTAATAGAGTGATGGAATGTTAGGTAGTGATTAAGTAGGGGATGAATTTAATTGTGACAGACATCTTGCATGAAACGTGTTAATAGGTTGCCATTAGTGGGGAGATTTGTATGAGAGAACAGGGGTACCAGAGTGAAGAAAGGATGAATTTGTTAGTGCTAGACAGGTAATATTTTTAATTACCCGTCTCTACTCCACCAGGAATTCTTGCAATAGCTTTAGTGTGGAGAATCATGAACAACTTCTTCTCCCAGGGCATGGAGTTGCGGGGCCTGGAAGATCCACCATCAGTTGCCTGGGCAGCTCACTGTGTCCTGGAAAACAGGGAACCTGCACACCCTCACAGATCATTCCACTGCTTGCAGATGTCCTCCTGTGAGCATCTGGTGTTGGAAACAGCATTTACCCAACTCACTATTCTGTTCTACCTTTGCCTTCTTTGGCTCATGGGCGTTGCCTGCACTAGGGGTCCAAACAACTCTGGCTTAACCCTAATCATTTCATCCACTATAACAGTTAGCTCACTTTCTGAGCACCCGGGTTGTCTTCTTCCAGACATTTTGAAAAGAGAAGCTGACATAGGTCAGCTGCTGGTGCTTCATGTTGTAAGGGGTAAATGTTTTGTGTAGTTTGAGGAATGTGTTTTGTAGTGTGAGGTGAAGGTGTTGTTGCCAAGTTGTTTTTGAGCAGATATGTGTTGATGGACGCATCTGCTGTCGGAAACCCCATCCACTATTGCTGCCCTCTATCCTGAGGGTCTCCCGTCCCACTCTGAAGGATCACAACTCTAAATATGGCAATCAGATGCCCGCCATAGCAAATCTGATGGAGTTGTATTTACTGACGGTGGAGTGGGAGACCAACGACAAAAGACTGAAGATTGGCAGAAAGGACCATCCTCCGTCATGCTGGACGCCGGTCCCTCAGCCTAAATTCTAAATAAGACTGATAGAAATCATTCAGCCTGACTGATGGATCTGTTCCTCCATGGTGGATGATGACTTCCCATCCGCCAAACTGTAAATCAAGTACTAACCATTGAACTACAACACAAAGGAGACGCAACTGTGTCTTGAGAGGAACTTGTCCTCAAGTTCCACTTAATTGACACATTTTCCAGGTGAGACTTTCATTCAATATTCTGCTTGGCTATTGCTTGCTGTTGCTTTCGTTTGGTGTTAGGATTTCACACAAAGCCAGGTCATTCTATTTTAATTAATTAGCTATGGGGCATATTCTCAAGGACTTATCGCCGATTTATCGGCACTTTAGCGCCATAAAAGTGGCGATAGATTTATCGCCCTATTCTCAAGCTGGTGCAAACTGCCGATATCGCCATTTCCCCAGCGATAGCTGCCGCAAAAAACATCGCCATGGATGAGAGCCACAACTAACGCTAATGATATGCAGAGTAGGCGTTCCCGTGCAAAACCTCACGAAAACACCACTTCGCGATATTCTCAACAACCATCCAGATCGCAGCAGGGATTTAACACCTGCCTTTTACTGGTGTCAAGCAGGACGACAACCTGCAGTATGAAAGGGAGCCCAGCCCAGAGCCACATCTGAAGACCAACACATGTCATGGAGCTACTGATCATGCAGCTCGGAGACCCAAGAGGGCCACAACATCCACCGCCACCCCCCCGGTTCGCCCCCCCGGACTACCACCGAGGCAGCGCAGAACAAGACAGCTAACCTTCCGAAAACGGCATGGCCCCTCAGCCACACACTTGCAGAATGTGGGGAGAGGTGGGAACCAAGTATGTGTGAAGGAGGCAAGTCACCCATGAATAAGAATGTACACAATGCCAAGTGTGGCGGTGATGTGCTGGACAGACTTCAGTCCGCAGTGTGATTGCTGTGTCATTGGTAACCAAACAAAATATGGCAGTCCATGTCGAGGTCCAAGGTGAGTGTCGCTGAGTGTATCGGGGGACAGTGGAAGGTGTTATTCCAGGGCATGATGCAGAGGGCAGAGCCAAGCTGAAACAGGCCATATGGCGGAGATGAATGCTACCACTTCATTCTTACCACAAAGCCAGATTCATCATCATCTTCGTCCTCTGATGTGTCAGGTGCCTCACATGTGGGTGGTGGTGTTTAGTCTGCATCACTGTGTGGCACTGACACATCAGGGGGCAGAGATGTGGATGGAGTAGTAGCAGCAGCATTCATCCGCGCCAGGCCTTGTGGCGGCAATGCCATGACGAGGATCTGCAGGGCTTGGAAGATCACAGCTACATCTCGCTGGTGTGCAGCCGTGGCAAACATTCTTTCCGCCTGCATCCGCTCCAAGCTCTCCATCATTCTCCTTATGTGTCCCAACTCCCGGTTGACATCGTTGGAGCCACTCTGACTAGACAGTTGTTCTTGGCTCAGAATCATGACTCCAGTGATGTCAGCCATGGATTGTTGGAGAGCATGGAGCGGACAGTGGGTGTCCGTTAGGGACTGTAAGTCGTCCCTGATGGGACTTAGACACCCACGTATGGCATCGAGTTTGGCTGTCATGAGGTCGAACCCCACCCGCAGCTGATCAGATATCTTCTCCTGGCACCCTAACACACGGCATTGGAATGCCATGTGTTGGTAATGGGGGTCCTGGGAGACAGCCGTGGTGGTGGGTGCTTCCTACTGTGTGGTCTGTGTAGGGGGTGGGGTCTCCTTGATGCAACTGGGCTGCCCTGCTCCTGGAGGTGGAGTGCCGAAGCTGTCCATGAGCTGTTGGAGGGCATCGGTGTCGATGTTGGGGAGGTCCTCTTCATCATCAGTGCTGAGTTGTTGGGTCTGCTCTGCAGGAGGTTTTGATTCTCCCTCTGCAATGTGAAGGGGAGATGCAGATTGACATTGTGTACACATGTATGCTCACGCATTGTACAAGTTTACTAACAGACTGCATGACAATGTACATTGTGACTGTTTGTGAGGAGATGCCTATTTGATGCGGGACAGTTGACATTTCTACACCATCAGGGATGTGAGGTTGTACTTGTACATTCTCATGTCACAGTTTCCTGCTATGCCAAATGCGAATGTCCATTTTCTACACACAAGTGGCAGCAGTTGTGTCCTCTGTTCTGTTGTGAAAGTGTTGCAGTTTGTACCACATTGTTGTCAATGTTGAGGTGCTCTGATTCTTATGTGCGTGGCTGCATTGTGGGTGTGTTGCCCCTTCAGCTCTGATTTGGCTGGCCCTTATTCCTTTCAGGCGGTGTGCCTTTCACTTCTGTGCTTATACAGTGCTGAGATGTTGCAGACTTGGGTAAATTGGGCTCTTGGTCGGAGTTGTGACTCTTGGGCATGGTTTGTCCGCAGATGTGCTATACTTAATTGTGCATGTGTGCCATTGTGCCCATCTCCCCCCGTCCCCCTAATCCCTGGTCGTTACTCCCCCTGTTGCTGTTGGCTCAGGTCATGTTGTGCAGTGTCGGGTCCCCCGACTCCTGCCACCGTCTCCCCAATGAAGACTCGGGTCACCATTTCCTCCATCTCATCCAGCTCCTGGTGTGTCGCTGGGCTCCCACCTCTAGTCTGCATTGCTGCTTTCATGTTGGCTGCGAGTTTCAGCTTGGTTTTGCGCTTCACATCAGTCCAACGCTTCTTGCAGTCATCCACTTCCCTTCTCTTCACTCCGACTGCATTCACCTTGGCCAAGATGGACTGCCATATTGTATTTTTAGTTGCCAATGACACAGTGGAGGTGATGAACAGTTGGTGGTGGTGTTCTATCACCTCCGTAATGAGGATCTGGTTTTCTTGCGTACTGAAACGCGGGTTCCTCTTCTTCTTCTCCTTGCCCTTCCCTGACCCAGAGGTCCCAGGCTGGTCCTCCGTGGGGATTGTGGGGTTCTGGTTGTCCTCTGTACTTGCTCCGGCTACCTCCATGGTGCTTCGCAGTTGTTTGTGTTTTTTGTTGCCGCTTTTATTGTGGTTTTTCCCGCCTGACTTGTGGGACTTGCAGGCCTGGCGCTGCTTATCGCTGTATTTTTTATTGCAGTTGGGCCCATTGCAACTTTTTTCACGTTCGGGTTTAGATTTTTATCGCCGTCCCGGTAATGTTATCGCGGACATTTGACGCGTTATCGGGAAACTATCGCATTTTACCGCCATTTTGGGAATACGACGTTAACACAGAGTTATTTTCCCCGCGATAGACGGCGATATGAAAAATTGCGTTAACCTATTTTGGCGATGATTATCGCATGTTCTTGAGAATATCCCCCTATGCGTCAAATCCTAGATCTATCAAGCTTGCCCCTCCCACTACCCCTCTCTTACATGCATTCTTAGGGGGGGGGGGTAGTGTTTTTTTTGCCAGGGAAGCCGTGCCAACGTTTAGTGTAAAATGTAGCTTTTGCAGAAGAAAGATGGTTGGCACCACCATTTGTGTCACATAATTGCTAACATTTGGCTATAGTAAATTTGTGCTGTTGTGATCGTGTTATACTGCACAGCACGATGATGCTTCCTGGTTGAGATGACACTTTTATAAATACCAAAATAAACGAATATATTGTGTAAATTTCTCGCTTAATGGGTACATTGTTTGTCGATATTTTTTCATTACCCTCAATATTCTCTACCTCTGGCCTACCACGATAATCTATCCCTGAAAATTAAATTCCGTTTGTCTATGTTTAAATTAAGATACAATTGAATATGTTGCTAATTTCCTCGGCCTCTTAAGGATGATAGGCTGGACTTACTGCGCTGAAACATGACGCTGCAACCTCCGAATTACACACACACGTACATTGCAATTCAGAACATCAGTACTTGAGGGGCGTGGCTTGGCGCCCAGCGGGAATGGCGGCGCACGGGTGAAGCTCCCGGAGGAGTCCCGGAATAACCCACTTCTAGGACCGAGTTGTGACTCGGAATGGACGACGGAAAGTAGATGAAGGTTGGGAGAGCACCATGAAGCCTTCGCTACCATCAAATCTGATCAGCAAGCATATTTAAACCGGTAATATGTTCTCTGTCAAAACCGCACTCTCGCGGCCGCCATTTTGAATTTTTGCCGCGATTGCGGATTTTTCTGATTTGCATCCCGAACCTCTATTAACTCCTGTAATGATGTTCCCAGGATATCTCACCACCTAATAGGTGCTGGAAGACTCATCATCTAACGGAATTAGGAAGTTACAGCGAGCATAAAGTTTTTTTAGAGGTTCGCGGCAGGAATGCATGGCGGCCATTTTAAGATATTTGGGTCAGCCTTCACAGAGAGCATTGGTTTCGCGCTACAGGCTGCTGTAGAGAAATAAGCCCGATGAGCTCACCACTACATCCACAGACTGTCTTTTGGATACACTCAGCATAACTCAGCTTTTGTCAAATGTTTGGCTCTTCTTCAAGACAAACAGATATATGTTGATTGGGGGTGCAATGGGTAGATGAGGATGCTCTGAGCTTCTTGTTAGTGCCGGCCTCAGGTTTTTAAAAAAAAAAGATCCTCAGAAGGAGTGCTCCTTTTGCTCCCATATTGTTCTGTTGACTGGCGGCGAGGGGGCTTGTTCAGAGGTTTATGGGCAGAACAAAAGTACTCAGTTCGTCCAGCTCCAAGAAAAACATTTTTATAAAAAACTCCAGAATCTTCACTGAATTCTCTAGGCTTGAGGAGTCTTTGTTATCCTCACCTCGACAACTAGAAACAACTATGGATCCTTCCTCTGGCCCTACTGGGAAATCCCTTACCAAGCGTCTCAAGAAGGACCCTCCCTCGCCACCCAAGTCAGCCTCACCTGTGTCGATGGAGTTGCTGCTTGAGGAAATCAGAGCCCTCCGACCCTTTATGGAAGAGACTAATACCAAGCTGCAAATTTGAACAGATAACTGGTCCCAACTGGACACGAGAGTTACAGAAGTGGAAAATACTGTTTCCTCCCTAAAAGACACATGTGCAGGTGTTTCTCAGCTGCGATCTCAGGTATCCACACTCCAGAAACAAGTCGAGGAGCTTGAGAACCGTAATAGACGAAACAACCTACGCATTTACGGTATGGGAGAAGGACTTGAGGGTTCGGACTCTCTCGCTTTCTTTAAATCTTTTCTCCCTAAACTACTTCATATGCCAGAGGGGACTCAACTCAATATTCAGCGAGCTCACAGGTTAGGTCGGATTCCATCTCAAACTAGTTCTCCACAGAGACCAAGAGGAGTCATCTTATATTTCTTAGAATATACAGATTTATTGAAGGTGCTTGCGGCGGTCAAAGCTTCTCCAAAAATAACATGGTCAGGCTCGTCTTTATTCTTCGCACAAGACTATGCTAAAGCTACTGCCAACAGACGCAAAGCTTTCCTGAATTTGAGAGTGGATTTACGTTCCTTGGGGGCCAGATAAGGTCTCTTTCATCCTTGTCTCTTCAAAGTCACGTATAACAACAAAACAACGGTGTATGAAGATCCGATACGTTTACAAAGCTTCATTAACTCTTGTAAGACAGTCGATATGGATTCCTCTGGACCCTCCTCTTCATTTAACGCTTGACAGAGTGTTGCTTCTCTTCTTCCTCCCACAAATTCCTTAGACTTTGCTTGCTTAACAGTTATACTCCGTCATCTTAGAAGTGCTTTTTAACAGTTGGTGATATATCTGATACTGTTACTATGATGTTACAGAATGAGTCACGTTGTTTAGTGTTAACAGTTGGTTCTCCTGTTTCTGTTTTATGAGATAAATGGTTCACGGACAATTTCTGACGCATCTCCTAATCATTGATTGTTATTGTTTCCACAGGTTTTTCTACTCGTGTACCGTGGTTTTTCCTTGGTCCTCCGTTTTGTTGATCCCGGTTGCGTTGCCTATCCCATGTGGTCCCATCCATCCTCCCGTATATCCATGACCCTTCCTTTGTAGGTATGTTTTTTTCCCGCATTCCCTCAAGATTGATGTTGGGTATGTCTTCCGTTTTTTGTCTTTTTTCTTTTGTTGTTTATATCCTTTCACGTGCTGGTGTCACATGTATTATTAACTCTTCATACTTCTTTGTATCTATCACTTTCTGGATCATTATAATTCTGCTTATTTCTATTCTTACATTCTCCTTTCACCCACTTCCCAGATTTTTCTCTTCTCTTATTCTTGTCTTCAGCTCACATTTCACGCTCCTGTTACATGATCTGCCTATTTTTCTTAACTTTAAAGTCGAAGAAACTGCTCCTTTCCTGTCTGGTATCTCTCTTATTTCATATGGCTATTACAATGAAATGGACTTATGTTTCACAATTTCAGTACAAATTGTTTTTATTTACTTATGTCATTAAAATTGATCACTTGGAATGTTAGGGGATTAAACTCTCCCATCAAAAGGCAGAGAATCCTTACCTACTTAGCCAAATTAGAAGCCGATATTGTATTCTTGCAAGAAACCCACCTCTCGGATGTTGAATCATTAAAGTTGAAAAGAGGCTGGGTGGGGGAGGTCTTCTTTTCCCCAGGGGATGGAAAACGTAATGGAGTGGTGATAATGTGCCGTAGATCCCTTTCGTTCACAGTCTTGTCCCAAGACTCGGATGCTGATGGTAGATGGTTAAATGTTAAGTTATCCTTGAAGGGTGTTCCAGTCTCTCTTCTTAATGTCTATGCCCCTACATGCGGAGAACCTTCCTTTTGGCCCACACTGGCTAAGCAAATTACCCAACACATGGAAGATAATTTCATTTTGGCGGGTGATTGCAATCAGACCTTTGATCCATTTATTGACAGGAATTCCAAAGTTTCTTTCATTCCCAACAAACCCCATAGATCTTTTGGTCATGCTATTAATCAACACAAACTCTTGGACGCGTGGCGTCTTTGTAACCCAACCACCAGAGAGTACTCTTTTTATTCCCCTTCCCATCAAACTCAATCAAGGATTGATTACATATTTGTCTCTCACAACATCTCACAAACTCTTACAAATGCAGAGATTGGTCCCATCCTATTATCAGATCACGCACCTGTCTCGATTGGCCTCGATATTATACCTAAAGTTACAGGCCCCAAAAGATGGCGCTTCAATAATGCCCTCCTTCTAGACCCAAAGTTTACTGCCTCGTTTACTACTTTTTTTGATGAGTTCTATGAGATGAATCAAACAGATTCCATACCATGTTCAACTATATGGGAAGCTTTCAAAGCCTCAGCGAGGGGTTTCATAATTGGCTTTGTTGCAAAAAAACAAAAACTTTTCCGTAAATTAACTAAGGATCTCCTTCAAGATATTAAAAGATTGGAGCATTCTTTCTACACTTCACACTCGAAAGATTGTCTCACAGCTCTTATAAATGCCAAAATGCAATTTAATAAGAAATCAACGGAGGATGCTTCATTATATTTGTTAAAATCCAGTGCAAAATTTTACGGGGCAAAAATAAGGCTGGAAAACTATTGGCTAATTATTTAAAAGTTAAACAAAATAAGCTGAACATTGAGTCTATTTACGACAACAGATTAGACCTAAAATTTAAAGATGATGAAATTTTGAATGAATTTTCTCTCTTTTACAAGTCCCTGTATGCCTCTGAAACACAACCCTCTGAAAATTCTCTTAAGCACTTTTTCTCTGGTATTCCAAAACCTCAAAACACTTTGCCAAACCTATCTTCCCTAGAGTCTGACTTAACATATCAAGAATTGTTAAAGGCTCTTCAACATCTCAAAAGGGACAAAGCACCGGGACCAGATGGTTTCACCGTAGAATTTTACCAACACTTCTCTAAACTCATAATGCCCAAGTTACATTCTCTATTAAATTCCTTTAGTACATTAGGTTGTTCCTCGGGTTCTTTCTCAGAAGCTCATATTTGCCTTATTCCCAAAGAGGGCAAGGATTTTAAATATTGCAAGAATTATAGGCCTATATCCCTGGTTAACATAGACTACAAAATATTTTCCAAAGCATTAGCCATACGATTAGACTCATACCTACCTGACTTATTGGGAAAAGTACAATCTGGATTCGTTAAGGGGAGATTTATTACTGACAATACGAGACTTCTTTTTAACGTTTTGTCTAAATCCTCCCATTTAAAATACCCCCTGGCAGCAATTGCACTAGATGCTGAGAAGGCGTTTGACAGAGTTGAATGGACCTTTTTGTTTTACACTCTCAAGTGGTTTGGCTTTGGTCCTAAGTTTACCTCCCTAATTTCTCTTCTATACTCCAATCCTCGTGCGGCAGTATGTGCCAACGGCTTGATCTCACCATTTTTTGATTTAGGGAGAGGAGTGCGTCAGGGATGCCCACTCTCCCCTTTCCTTTTCAACCTGGCTTTAGAACCTTTTCTCTCCAAATTACGTCAAAATCCTAACTTATATGGCTTTCAATCGTCTAACTCCCATATTAAACTCGCAGCATATGCTGATGATATTCTGCTTTTCATGTCCAAACCAGGTGACTCAATACCTGCTTTTCTGGCGGAGGTACAGGCTTACTCTAGTATTTCTGGATACAAATTGAATAATGATAAATGCAAGATTTTACCCTTAACTAAATATACTTTCAAGTCGGACTTTTGTGCCTCCAATTTTACCTGGAGTCCTCACCACATTAAATATTTAGGACTACACGTGACCTCTTCAATAGCTGATACGGTGGCACTCTGCATGACCAAATGCATACAAAACATCCCCTTTATATATCTTGGTGGGGTCGTTTAGACACTATAAAGATGATGTTGTCACCTATAATTTTATACACCATCTCTAATATCCCAGTCCCTATTCCTAAAAATTTTTATAAGAAAATCAATTCCACACTCTCTTCCTTCCTATGGAGTAACAAGAGACCCCGAATGTCTTTATTTATATTAATTCGTCCCAAGACAGAAGGTGGGGTTAACTTCCCAGATTTTCAGACATACCAGACAGCTTTTCTCCTACGTCAAGCATCCCTTTGGTTACTCGAATCTGTGGACGATTGCCCTTTATGGACTACAATTGAGCACTTCTTTTTATCCCCTTTCTCTTTTCATGAATACCTTTCCTTTTCACGTAAACCACAGGTTTTGTCTACTCCCATAATCAAATTGACCTCGAAGCTTTTGGAACCCACACTTGCTTCTACACACAATACTATGGATCTATTCCTTAATTCCACAATTTGGCACAACAAAGGTCTAACTATTCAGAGTAAACCTTTCTATTGGAAGACTTGGCGACAGAGGGGTCTGATTTGGATTCATCAGTTATTTTCACAATCAAACTTTTTATCCTTTCCCTCTCTTAGTCAATTATTCGACTTACCTGCCTCGAGCATTCATAAATATAGATTACTTAAAACTGCTGTGATGGACAGATACACTCAGGTATCCGCCACACCCACTACCTTCACTTCATCAGACCCTTCTCCTATACTTTGCACTTTATTAAAAACTAGACCCAGAGCTTCTACTATATATAAGTATTTACAGGGCGGGGACGTTAATAGGCAGAAATCTAAAACAGAGGAGGCATGGGAACGGGATCTCACGTCAACATGGCCAGTCTCTCTTTGGAATAAAATATGGTTTAAACTACGTAAATCATCCAGGGCAGCTAACACAACACAGATGCTGTTTTTTGTGTACAACAGACTTTTACTTACACCGAGTGCCTTGAGCAAAAGATTTACGACTGTGTCAGACGCTTGTTGGACATGTTCCTCTTCAAATGCTGACCTATTTCATATGATATTTTCATGTCCGATTGTAAAATATTTCTGGAGGCAAGTGTGGTTTCAAATTAATCTGATTTTTGGAACTAGATTTTCTTTTTCCTTCATTCATGTTTTCTTAGGTAGTCTTGCGCCTTGTTGGGAGAATGTTACACTTAATGTTAAAATTATTGACCTGTTATTAGCGGTTGCATTTCAACAGATCACCGTAAATTGGAAGGATTTCTCTAAAATCTCCTATAAGGCATGGTGGTACACTGTTTGTCATAATCACAGGTTGGATACTTCCTTTGTTTATCCTATACACTTGGCAACGAAACGTTTAGATCTGTGGTCACCTGTTACAGTATACCTAGATGTCTGTGCCAAACAATGTTTCCAATTACAACCATCCCAGCAAGAAGTTCTAAAACCCCCTAAACCCCCTATATGTTCCTACAATATCTATTAATTAACTACTTATAAGATTCATTCGTATTGTTTAGATCTTTCCAAATTTACCCATAAGTCCGGTTTCTTACTCTTTACTGTAGCAGAATTTATTGTAATGACATGTATTTAATGCTATGAACTCTGTATTGACACCTTTACTTCTACTAATAAAACTTTCTTTTTGAACTTAAAAAAGAACATCAGTACTTGTGACAATGTCATAGAAGTAAGAGAAAGAAAAGGAAATGTGTCTCAGAGGGCATGGGCACAATAACGATTACCAGAAAATATAAATTCTGACTTCCATTGTTTTGGGCGTGTGTATTTACCAAACGGCCTCAGTGTTTCGCCATCTTGTGCAAGTAAGTAGAAAGAATATAACGGAAGAATATTAAAATGTTCAGGTAATTTCTCCACATGAACACAAGAGGGAAGCATTTCTCTTTTTTTGACGAACAGGGAATCCAAAATCTAATCATGAGAAATATAGCTCAGATGATACGGTACAAACCTCTTGAGAAAGCCAGGCACTCCATATATTAAAACAAACGGTTGATGAAAATGATGCCGCTGTTCTGTAAAGTATTTGTTTTGTTCTATTTCTTTAGATTTTGAATACCTCAAACATTTAGAGATGTGTGCAAGTCTTACAACACTGACTGCCAACTACGTTAGGTACATATTCAGCTAGCTGTCATTACTTCCCGTTAAGGGGTGGTACATGGGCGTTGCGATGCAACCACCCATGCTTTTTGATGCTAAACTCGCTTCATGAACATCAGTGGAAAGGATTTAGCTCTAAAAATTAACGCAGCTGAAAAGCAGGCGTTAAACTGTTTACATTTCTCCATGCCTTTCCAACTTTGCATGTGCTTTTGAACATGTCTAGGCATAGTATTTTGTACATGAAGGGTACCCTTCCTGTACCAAACCAATGCTAGACTCAGACACACACCATAGAGCTTTGGCGCTAATGTGTGTGCCTGGCGCATGGCGCTAGGGAGAGGGGTGGAGAGAGCCATATCCCTGTGAATATGGCGCTCTCCTGCTCTCTCCCTGTCATGCAACGCAGTGCAGCCTCTTAGGAGGCGGCGCGTTTTGTGTGACGGTGTTCAGAATCTTGGCCTCGGTATCATGTTTTCTGTCCTCCCACTGTCACCAGTTGATTTCTCGCCCTATCCTGTTAGAGTCTTTTGGTGGTGGCAAGTAGAGATTAATCGCTCATGGTATGGATCTTGTGAACGTGTGTGGATGAGTGAATTTGTGTGCATAACTGTGGAGGCATTCGTGTGAGTGTGTGTGTTTGCGTACAAGTGCAGTTTAATGTGTAAAAGAACTAAGGCCCGGATTTATCAAGCCTTCTCGTTGTCCTTTTATCATGCAAGGTGATGCAAGGACAGTGCATATTCTTCAGTAATATCTACAAAGCCATGCAAGGGACGATTTGCTCTACCTTGCCTGGTTTAGGAGAGATATGCAACGCAATGCAGTGGCTTGTGCTGTGTTACGTTATATTCCAAGCTCAGAGGTGCATCCATGTGTGGAGCATAGACGTTCCCATGCATTCACTTATGGGTTTGTCACATTCCCAGATTTACTAAAGTTAGAAAACCTAAGAATGCGTCAAAATGCTACGCCTTCCTCAGATATCTTTATATCTCCTTATTACTTCCTCCTTCTGTGTGTGATGGCTTCTTCCTCACACACAGAAAGAGTACAATGCCTCTTTGGGTTGTTTTTGTGCAGAAAGGTGTCACTTCCTGCACAAAAACAATCCTGGCCATAGCAAAGGCACCCGTGCACTATCTGCAAAGGTTCCTGCATGGGCACTAAGCAGCACACAGTGCGCCAGTGCAAGGACAGAGCAGAAACGCTCCATATCTTTGCAACTATGGCACATTTCTGCTTTCTCCCTTTGCACACATTGCAGCTCAGCAACTTTGCTTGCTGTCCTGTGTTGCATGGAAGATTAGTAAATATGCCCCCAATTGTTGGAGTCCAGAGGGGAAACAGCCATCACATTGCATGCGTTACAATGCAAGCGATTACAACGCGGTCGTTACAACGACCCCGTTGTTACATCGCAGTACCATTACAAAGCAAGTCGTTACAACGACTTGCTGTAGGGGGCGCTCTAAACTAAGGAATAGTATAATTTACTATTCCAACACCTTCCCTCCTGTTGCACACACTGGAGTTGGAATAGTAAATTATACTATTCCTAAGTCCAGCACACCCCCTACAGCAAGTCGTTGTAACGACTTGCGTTGTAATGGTACTGCGATGTAACAGCGTGGTCGTTGTAACGACCGCGTTGTAATCGCATGCGAGGTAAACGCCTATATTCGTCCAGAGATCTTCTGAGGTTCTCGCAACTGGTCATGCCGAATGGATTCTGAAATGGTGAGTGATATTGGTTTGTGGAGGAGAGGGTTGTATGCTAGTAAACGGATGGTAAATGGATACTGATTACAAAAGGAAGGTGACAAAGAGGAGCCTCACCTCCAGAGTAGTTGAAGGAGCACTGCTTAGAAAATTGTGAACATCATTCTGTGAGAAGACAGAAGAAACAAGTGATCTTGAAATATTGCATACTGTGCAGTACAAGTGAGCTTATCATCGCCAATAGAGGGACTAAATTAGAACATTGAGTCCTGGTGAGCAAGGAGCACAACAAGATATGCCTGAAATAACTTTTGTTTTGTCCTAGGCAAGTCTGATTTATCCACTATTGACTCAATTAGTAAACTAATTTTTGAGTCAAAATGCCCTCATTTTAAAATATGGCATACAGCACAGTAAGTGTAAGCATGTCATCTGCAATAGAGGGACTAAAGATGGGAAATCGGTTCATGGTGATTAAGAAGCAGAACAAGAAGTTTGATTGTTCATCCCTTTCCCAATTACGAAACTTACTCCTTGAGCCAAAATGCCCAAGGTTGAGTTTTTTCAGATTCATAAAAAAAAGAACAACCTTCTAGAAAAGAAAGAAAATGACAGATTCAACTCTGCTTTTTCTTATTTTGCTATACTTTGAGACTTTATAAAAATAAAACAATCATGCAAACGAACTCTTGAAGGAGCAGAATCTGCTGTGCATGGCATTTGGACAAATGCCAAGTGAAGTGTGTTCTGGAGACACAAGGGCAGAATGCAGGTTGTAGCAGGCGGTCTGTGCATGCATGTGAAGCCTGTTTCACCATGCTCAAAGCCATAGGGTGCTGAGCGCGGTGATGGTCCAAATCTGAAGTGAGTTCTGAAGCTAAAAAGATTTAAGGGCATATTTATGAGAGGCTTGCGCCAGTGTTGGGCCACTATTTCTGATGCAATGGCGGTGCAAGCAGTGCTCCATATTTAAAAGATGACGCATTTGTCCAAATACATTTATTTTTGGACTCCTGCATCAGAAAAAAGTCGAGCCTAAACCAGCTGCACCATGCACAAATTAAAATATGCAAGGTAGGCGTTCCAATGGAAATACTAATGTAAATCCAATGCAGTGATATTTATGGGAATTTCAATGTGTGACACATCTTCACCAAGCAGCGCGCAAAGGCTGAAATGCGTAAAAATTCCTGCACATCGGCTACCCAGGTGTGGGAAATGACACAGTGGCTGTGGTAGAAAAAGGTAAACCCCACAACACAATTGGCAAGCTCAACTACGCCATGGAGGTGGTCATTCTGCAGCTGTAAGTCGCAAGGAGCGACCATGTAGGCAGCGAAGGAAGCGTGTGTTCCAGCAGTGCATATGCCTCATTGATGTCACGGATGATGAGGTCATCATTCAACTGCTCCACAAGATTGGGCCAAGTCTCCAGTCACCAACTGCCAGGCCCAATTACATCCCTCCACAGGTCAAACTAGTGGCAGTGCTGCCATCTGGTTCCTTCCAGGTCACAATAGCCAGAGTGGCAGGAATATTACAGTCATCATTTTCTTCCTTCCAACCCTCTGTCCTAGATACCATCATCAGGGTCACAGCCCGGTATCTCCTCTTCCCCAAGACCCAACAACAACAGATGGACACCAAGCAAGGCTACTATGCCATTGAGGGACTTCCCCATTTTTTAGGTGTCATTGATTGCACACATGTGCAATTGGTTCCCCCTGCCAAAACATCCAACCCGTACCGCAACCGGAAGCAAACCTACTCCATCAATGTCCAGGCCATTTTGGACCATCTGGGGATGTTCACCAATGTGCTGGACAAATACCCTGGAAGTGTGCATGATGCTTACATCTTCCAGTATTGTATCATCAATAAGCACTTACAGACTGGTCGATATGGTAAGGAAATCTGAAGTATACACCATACCAACTCAAAGTTAGAAATGTAAGACATAATAGCCAACTCTGTGCCTGTCAATGGAGCTAGGGGCATATGTATGAGAGGTGTGCCTCATAATTGCACGCACTGGACATGTGTGATGCAAACCCCTAAGTCAGATATTTGAAGTAATGCAAAGCTACTTTGCATGGCTATGAATGGCACTAATAATCTAGAGTAATGCAATGCAGCGCTAAATGCTGTGTTGCATTACAGTGTGCAAGGGAGGTGTACCATGTGCGCTGTGCGGGTCTATTGATTCAACTTCCATGGCTTATGACACAGTCATGTATACCAAGGCAGATAATCCTGGGAATGCCTCAAAAACATATGCCTCCCCAGGTGATGTGTAACGAGGATAAATAACTTAAGTCATCCAAGTCGCTTCCACTTCCTATGTGTGCTGCATTCTGTGGCACATATAGCTAGAGGTTTATGCCTCTAAGGATTGTTGATGTGCAGAAAGGTGTCCCTTCCTGCACTGAAACAATCCTACATGCAATGCAGGCACACATGCACCATGGTGCAAGGGTGCCTGTGTTTGTGCTAGGCACCCCATTGTGTAGCAGTGCAGGGTGAAAGGACAGGAGTGTGGCGTATGGGCTTTATACTGTGCACTCCTGCCCTTTCCTAGTGATGCAGTGCAGCGCAGCAAGGTGACTTACTGCCCTGTCCTATGCCACTTTGCCAAACATCTTGCTCCTAGTGTCAGGTGCACATAGTGGGAACAATGTACTGCAACGTGCAGACAATGATTTACCATTCTGTCATTTCTTCACTAATCCTGCAATGACTGTAGCAACAGAACATCTGTGTGTAGCATTGTGTCTTCTCACACTGTGTGGATGGACGGAACCACATCATCTGCACAGGTTAATAAATCAGTACAAATAACATGTGGTGCACAAGACAAGTGAATAGGAGTACAAAGTGTACATCATTGATAAGTGTGAGATTAGTGTCTCCTCAATGTCTTACCTAGTCTCGGTAGCAGTTAAAGTACCACAAAATCATTGCTGTGTGAACAAATCCTGTGTTCATAAGTAAGTGTGTCACACATGGCAGTATACTTGTATGTTGACCAAAGTTTCTTAAGCAACACTGGTAGAAGTACTTGCAAAGTCCATTTGTGGCTTGGAATGTAAGTGTAGGTGCCATTCATGTGTAAATGTCAATATTGGGTAACAAAGTGATACCAACAGTACAAAACGCACATATGTCTCACCCATACTGACAGTCTAGGTACACACATAGGTAGCAAGCCACATTGACATATGTAACCAATGCGAAAGATCATCTTCTTTGTGGTGTAAGATGGTCACACGAACTGCATATGAATCCATCAATGTTAAACTCACAAAGTCAAACACAATGCCGTCAAACATGTCATACATCAGTAATTACCATATAATAAAATGCAACCAGGGCAAGGTATCACACTGTACTCATGATACCAATATCTACATTCACTTGCCACATAAATGAGGACAGAAACAAGGCATAGAAGTACCAAATCCCTCACAAGTTAGAATCATCACAGACTTGTGAAAAGCTAAAGTATGTTGTGCAGGTCTGTAGCAGAAAAGTACTTGTAGCAACATCGTACATAAAGATGACCCACAATGCCAGGCCTGTGTGTCACTCCAAGTGCACCATGACAACGTGTCTGACAAAAAGCATTCGCTGAAGGCTGGCAACAAATTGTATAACTATCTATGTTGCATCTTTGAAATGCACCACAAGTACGCAGCAAATTTCCACAATAAAGTAAGTTAACAAATCAAAGGCTGTGTCAATATCATCTAGGCGAGCAACAACATCAGAGGTTTCACAAGGACATGTGTATGTGTGAGTGTCAAACATGTTGACACAGTCACAACCGACCTGGGGTTGAACATATGGCAGAAAATCAGATCACTAAGTTGTCCCTTTGCACATGTAGTGAGTGCACATAACATAGAGAACTCAAGAACATTTGTAAATTCATGTCACAGTACTCTACGGTCTAAATATAAAAGTCAGCATGTAGAGGCGCCCAAAGTATCATGGCATGCTCCACATTTGTAATGACACAAAGAACTGGAAGATACATGTGTAAACCAATGGTCAACTGTACATATAGCACATATTGCCAAATACTGTTAGAAATGAGTATGAGTAAGTCGGTACACATTACACACATGGACAGGAATGTTTCTGTAACAAAGTGCATATTCATCAACAGTGTGCATTTTTTCTACTTTCAGCTGACCAAAGATATGGTCTGCAGCCATGGATCCTGACCCCAATTGTACATCCCCAGATGGAGCTAGAAAGCAATACAACCAGGCACTTATCAAAACCAGGAATGTGGTTGAATGGACATCTAGTGTACAAAATTCCATGTTTCGATGCCTGGACATGTTAGGGGGATGATTACTATACTCGCCCCCAATGGTGTGCAAAATTATACTTTTATGTGCTATCTCCCACAACATATGTTTGAGAACTAATGTCCCATGGGACTTGAAGCCTGAAGAGACTGAGCCAATGGAGGGGGAGGATGGAGGAAAGATCCAACACATAATGACTGGTCGGTGGCGACGCAACCACATTGTGGCAAATTTATTTTCCTAAATCATCTGAACTGCTGGACAAATAGACTGCAATTGTCTGAAATGTTCGACATGAGAATAAATGTGTGAATTCATCCATTGTGTTGTTTGTTATGTCACAGTCAATGTAAACATCAAGTCACTCACAAGACCCATTGAGCAACATGGGGCCAATGCTCAAACATATTCATCAACCAACACAGCAATGCATTCCGATGCAGTCTGTTGCATTAAAGGGACAGGCCTGGCTTGCCACATATCCACATTCAAGTTGACATTCCTGTCCTCATGCCCTTGAGCAGTGCAGTGCTGCACAGCTAGCAGTCTTCCTGTATTCTGAAGCAGCAAAGCGTGTTTCAGATGGTACAAGGTGAGTGTTGGAACACAAACCGCCCAATATGTCCATACCAGAGACAAGCCCCTTGTTGTAGTATGTTTCACCAATGCGGTAGCATGCTGACTGGCAGCACTTTGCAAATGTTGTTGCGGATACCATCACAGATCATGAGATGCAGTTTCATAGGCAAAGGCCAAGCATCATGTGAACATGATAAATTGTAATTTGTAAAGAAGGCATACATGCATGTGTGCTGAGCCGCAAAACTCTACACATGTGACTCAAGTCCTGGCCAGACTGTCATATATACCACATCATGCCACAGTTGACAATTCACACATTTACCATGCATCACACAGCAATGCGATGAGGCTCAAAGGTCTGTAACACAACATTATGAACAGATGACCTTGTAATGAGTGGCATTACCCAGAGAAGTAAGCCAACGGAGATGTTCTTGAAACCATCACATCACCTGGAGAATACAGAGATAGGAAAAGTGTGAAGTGTCCATGTCACAAGTCACACATAAATGCATGTGTACATACACCAGGTCATTTAACATGGTGCAATGGAAGATTTTGGATATGAACTGACCTCTGCTTGGTAAAATTAGTTTACCCCTGCCCTGAGTGTAGAAGTGCATATTTATTTATTTTTTTAAATGGAGTTTTATATAGCGCGAACTTGACCCGCAGGTATCAGAGCACTCTACATAGCACCAGTTGCGTTACATGAGGACGCATTAATTTTTCTTAGCACGGGGAGATTAAATGATTTGCCCAGAATCACAGGATGTTCAGCATCATTGCCGAGACTCAAACCCAGTACCCTAGATTCGAGGCCGACCACCCTAGCTATTAGGCCAACTCGGATTACACATCTTCTTACATCCCAACAGGGAAATGGCATTTGAGTGTGAGCCATTAGATAGGCTTGTGCTATGGAGTGCAGTCTTGTTGGACCAGGATGACCACACAAAGACCTGTCTTCAGAGTATATGCACTGCTACTGCCTTTGTCAGGAGGACAGACCGAAAGTGGGGTTGCCAGCATGATGTTTAGTGAACAGTAGTAGTGAAAATGATCATGTGACTCTGATTCACTGCGGTGAGACATACTGGCTCACTCACCGCTCATGAAGGTGTGTTGATGCGTGTCACACTCACCCCTGCCCAACATCATGTTGTTGAATATGTGTGCATGATAAACTCATGAGCAGAATGCATGTTACTGTGCAAGACATACACATCACATAGGTTCCGTTGTGGAACAGTGGGCACATGGTGAATGTGTGTGTGCGCTGGTAGCGTGTGTACACCCTCACACACTCAAGTTCAGTAAAAAGGGAGTGTAGGTGATCGCTAAACACAGGTACATCACAGCATTGCAACACGAATGTCCTGTGACATTAAACAGATGGGCAGCATTTGAGTATGGTCACACAGTGCAGGCAGGAAGCCCATCTCCTGCACTGCTATGTGTTAAAGCAAAAGGACAGAAATGTGCTGCATCGAATAGTATACAATGTATTCCTGCCTTTTTCTCTTTGTCAGTGTTGTTTTGGCTGGCTAGGCCCAAGGCAAGCATGCTTGGACTATGATGCAACCGTGCTTCATTTGTATGCAGGAATTTATTTGTTCATGAAGGTGTGTCTTCTGGGTAAGTCGAATATCCTGTGAGGCATATTTCATCATGTACATGTGCTGCAGAATGCAGCACACATTGAAAGCAGAAGTAACAAGGACAATCTAAGGTATAACATGTAGTTACCCCACTCCTGGGAAGGTTGCACTTTCTGGTGCATTCCCAGGTTTCCCTAGTTTAGTACGTCTGGGAATGTCTCTCAAACCATGGAAGCTGCATGGGTTCAGGAATGCAACGATCATGGAACCTCTCTCTTGTGCTGAGTAAGGCAATGTAGTGTTTTCTTATGCATTGCTTCACACAAGATGAATGAACGGTCACAGGTCTATGCAACGTGGACTTGGGTTGGAGCAAAAATATCATAATAGTTGTGCATTGCAAATGTAACATGTTGCATTGTTTAAGCGCCACACAACTCAGGTCATACATATCCCCCTGAGTGCTGAACTGCCTGCACCACTACATTACATGGATGACCTTGCCTAGCTTTGTGCGTAAGACATGGTTGACACTCAAAAACATGCTACAATTTGGAATTACACCTGATTGCGTTTATTAAACCAGGAAATGTGCAAGCTGGGTGGGACATACACTGCAGTATGGGTGAGCCAGCCTGTCTTTGTGCTTTCCTAAGTGTGTGTTGCATCTGGGACACATCACAATGACGGATTGCCGGCACATTGCATTAAAGAGAGCCTAGCCAGAATATGGAATATAATACCATGGCACTTTGGCCCCAGGAGCCAACTTAATATGTACATATGAGTGTGTGGGACATCCAGGCGTGTTCCCTGATAAAGACTGTGACAACTGATGGGTGATCCTACAGCTCATAATGTCTGCCTTGCTGTGGTATCATGCTGCCTACTATTTACCGTTGCATGGTGATTGGCACTGTACATGCATTCCTTGGTCCCATTCTGACTCTATGGGCAATCTGTTGCTCTACCTGTGTATGCTGTGCCACCTGTCATGAAGTTTCAGGTGCATGACAGACTTACAACCATCCAGATGAACCACATGGACACTGCCCTCTGTCACACAGACCTGACAAGTGGTGCCACCCCAGTCCTGGCTCAATGTAAGTGTGCCAAAGGTGTGTGATCCAGCATCAAACAGACCTCTACAGTTGAACAAACACATTAGTCGAGTTGCGTCGGTCACAGCCCATGCATTGTCCCTGTTGCGCCGTGCATGAAAAGACTTGCGCCGTTCGAAAGCCGCGCATACAAGCCATTGCGTGGAAGTGACTGCAGAAGGGCCACTGTGCAGTGCAGGAATCACACAATGGGCATTTTAGTAGTGATGCATTATAAAAAAAAGAACGCAAATGTCAGAAACGGGTGGAATATACCCAGGAAATTATGCACTGGGTGTGGCAGGCTGCAAACTAGGAAGAGTGAAAGTTAGTTTCACTTTCTCATACAGACTGTTAGTTTGTGCTGGGAGTTGGAGGTGTTTTGGAGAGCGGCTGGTTGATTGTGGGGAATTTTGGTCTTGTCGGTGTCTGGTCTGTCCCTGTCTTGTGGTCATATTGTTTATTGTGTATTGTAGTGGTGAACTGTATTGTTTTCGTCATTGTTTGTTGGGTGTGGAGGGATTTACTATTTTAGGGGTAGCAGTTTTCATTAATGGGTGTTTTGTTTTTGGGTTTAGGGTGCATAGAGTGGGTTGGACCATGTCAGGGAAGGGTAGATCCAAAAACATTTCTGAGGGACAGTTTGGGGGCCTGCTATGGCTGCTGGCCATTACTTCCTAACATGATGGCATTGGGGTTAGGGTCAGCCAGGGCTACCCCACCAAGGTTTGGGGGCCTGCTATGGCTGCTGGCCCATTACTTCCTAACATGATGGCATTGGGGGTAGGGTCAGCCAGGGCTACCCCACCAAGGTCTGGAAAGAGTGTTGGGGGAGGGTGCAGTGGCACATGTCAAGGGTATTTGGGGTCGACCACACTGTCCATCAGCTGAAGCATCAGTGGGCTGATGTGGTGTCTCGAGAGGTGGATCACTAACACCACCTTGGATTGGCTGTTGGCAGCCTCATAGGTATGTATGTATGTACCATCTGCATGTAGTTGTGTCTCAATCACATTTGAAACATTATTTTTACATGTAAGGGGCAGATAATTTAAGAGGCAGGGTACCAAAATCTGGTGTACAGCTGTCCATTTGCTATACCCTGCCCCAGGGGACTGTTCAAGGTGTTATGGCTTTCTAAACAATTTCACATGCATGTATTTGTAAACATGACCTGATTTCACATATGTGCTTGTGCAGGGCATGATGTGAATATTTACAAAAACCTTGGACAGGTGTTGTGTAAGGAGCAATGCAATGATCAATCTCCTACAATGTTCACCTTCTCATGGGTGCTGCATTGTTCAGCACACGTAGAGAGTTTAACATGCCCCTGGAAATTATATTTGTTCCAGAAGGTGGGCCTATCAGGACTGAAAATGTATACCTTTTAAATCATGCACCCTTGAACAAAGCTTTGCGCCTAGTCAGCACTCTGTGCACTTGTGACATTATTAGTCTGATATTGTCCTTACAATGTCACAAACTGCGTATACCTGTCCTTTCCATCCCAGCACTACTATAGGGCAAATGGTTTTCTCCCTTGCGTCATGGTACAAGCTGGCCTGAGATGATGCTGCCCAGAAGTACACAAAACATCCAATGCCTGAGGCATGCTTCAGACATGTGATGTGAGATATCTCTAATCATCAACATCTGGCCACCGCTGCCATGTAAGGTGACTAGCTGCATCTCATATAGACAGACAATCTATACATATGTGTGTTCAACATGTTGAATATACCAGATCACTGGGATGTCATAGTACTTTTCATGATATGTAGACAGTGTGTATTGGCACTATTCACAATGCACTGTTCCATGTATTGTCTTGTAGGTGGGCCTGCACCATACACCAGGGGGAGGTTGAGACCTTCCAGGATCCCAACGCTACCAGTAAGTGAGATAAGTACACGATTGTAACTCTGTAAGGTTTGTGTGTGATCTATGATAGTTGTTACACTGTGATGTATAAGTGGGTGTATCAATCACCTGTAACCAAATTACACTCAGTGTACAAACACAACTGAACTTGTACACAGAATATTATGAAATGGACATTGACATATATCACTGTGTTTGTAGGGGCAATGTATGCAGGTCCACATGAATCATGCATCTTTCCCTGCTTTGTTGATGTTTGCTCACCTACAGTTTGGATGCTTATGGCAACATTACATGTACCATCATCTGGCACTAAATGTGCAAATGGTCCACAGTTGTATTGTTATACACCCAACACATGGCACAAACATTACTACCTATGATTCAACAAACCTTTTTTGCAAAGTGGATTGAGCTAGGCTGAGCTTTTCTGGACACAGTAAGCTTGCCTATGTCCATATTTGAGTATGACACTGGTGCTGGTGAGGTGGAACACATTACCCAGACAGAGTTACCAAGTGTAAACATTGCTGTCTCATGCTATCAGATTTATAGTAATTGTGTGTCCAAATGCCACATATATGTTATTTTTGTGTGGCATTATACTATGCTCATACATGTAGGAGAGGTTTAACCTCACCTGCAACATGAGTTCAGTGTGAAAGACTATAGGGGTGATCAGACATTCATGCTGATCAACAAGTAAAATGTTTTGTTCCAGTAACTATGTGTGAAATCAAATGTCCAAATTGGAAAAAACTTGTGTGACCGTGACAGCAGGCTAGCCATCACAAACAGACAATTCTTACGGTGATAGATGCAGTAAATTTAGTTGTGATACGGCGAAGATATTTCTAATCATTGATTTGAATCATGATAGATGACATATGATATCTCAACATGCGTAGCTGTAAGGGTGTTAGTACATTGTCAGTAGATATTTTTATATATTTTTCCCATCTTCTGCAACCCTTAACCTGAGGTATGGCTATTGTATTCTGGCCTCAGGGGGAATAGAGCATTCCTCTGAGTAGTCCTGATGATACATATGTGAGATGGGGTGGCAGAGGAACATTTACACAGATGGCATGGAGGCTGTAAGGATGTAGGCCTGCAACTCCATGTAACCATGGTTTTTGACAAATCATTACCAGACTGCATGACTGATGCACATTGTGAGTGTAGATGTCCACATGGTAGGGTATGGACATATGGCTTGACAGGTCGAGACAGGATGTCAGGAATCCTACCTCAGTGCAGACAGATTTTTTTGGAGTACATTGGGGACATTTCACCAGTCTGCACATGGAAATGCAGTGAAATTCTAAGCTCATTGCCTCATATACCCTATGTCCCATTTCTGGGAGACATTCATACAATGCCAGGTTGTTGGTAAATTTGATGCAATGATGAAAAGTCCACATGCAGCGATGCACTGTGTCTGCAGCATACAGCCCATTACACTGCTCAACTACTAGTGAGGGGACTTCTACTGGCTAGTATCAACACTGTCACCCTTGACTCATGGTGCAAGGTTACCTGCAACATACACCACAAAGTACTTGTACAGATGAGAATTCCAGCATATATACACACACTCCTGACATGCATTGCATATGTCTTCATGTGTGGCAAAGAAAGCAGCCCTGGGGAAATGTGTGTACAGACATTAGAATATGTCACGGTCACCATGGTATTGCTACATCTGTATACCAGAAGCTATATGGTAGATTTCCTGGTATTTGCATAAGTCAATATTGGTGAGGTCTACAACAGTTATGTCTTACAGTAGGTAGCTACCCACCCTCCATCTATGTTTTGACTACCTGGCACTGAGTCAGTCAAGTGAGCAATATGTATTGCCTTGTGTATTTCCAGAGGAGTAAAGCAATGCAGAGGCACAACACCTGGACTTTCTTGATGTAACTCATTCCACATATGTTAATGAGAAAAGGCAAACCCACTTGCATGTTGCAATACTGTGAGAAGCTGGCCTGGTATATGATGTCCACTAATTAAAGTGGGCACCTTGCACCAGTCCAGACAACCCTTATGGTGATTTAAGAGGTCTTAGACAACTGCAGAAAACTCTCTAAGTGGTAGCTTATGGAGGGCAGCCTTCAGGCCGGTAGGGCTCCGAATCGGATTCGGCTTTACCGGATCCGATTCGGAGCCCTATTTCCCGACCGAATCGTACGTGCGTCCGGGCGAGCGAGTACGATGCGTGCGCTCGCGAAATCTCTGACCGACTCGTTCGCAGGACCCGACCGCTCCGACCGACTCGCACGGGGACGACTCGCACCGCGCAATGGAGACGTTCCCCGGCCAGGTAAGTACGATGCGCATCGCGACCGCTCCGACCGACTCGCGCAGTCCGGCTCCAAGGAGCTGTCGGAGCCGCACTTTGGGGGTCCGTGTCAGACCCCCTGGAAGCGTAGGGCACGCGAGTCGCACACAGGGGGACCCATGGGTCCCCTTACACGTGCATGTACGGCGCGACCCGCATCGACGCGAACACGCTGTAGGGGCGCCCTTGTTCGCGCCATGCCCATTGAGTCAATGGGAGCCCGTGTACGCGTCGTACGACTGGCTCCCATTGACTTCAATGGGAGTCCGACCGAATCGAGTCCGATGGCATACGTGCGCATCGTACTCATTCGGTCGGACTGCTAGAGTCTGATTCGGTCGGAAATCTCTCCGGGTCCGGCTCGGTCGGAGAGATTTCCGGCCCGAATCGGAATCGGCCCCTTAGTCTTGAAGGAGTGTAAAGCAGCTTGTTTTTACCAGAATGCAATCTTATAGAATAGAATAAATGAAAGAGAACCACACAAGGTATTTATAAAAATATGTATTTATTATATCATACTCTCTAGTACGTTACAGTATCTCCCACATGGAGATATACACAAAACACACAATACTGTAGCAAAGAAATCACAGTAAATAGCACTAATACACAGTGGGCCCCAGGGGGGGGACAAAACCATATACTACGTAAGTGGTATAAGAACCACGACTCGAGTCAGGACAATGTCGAGAGGTCGTAGAATCACTGGGGACCCAAGGAAGCACCCAAGGTAAGTAGACAGGGACCCCACGGAGGATGCGTGCAGTGTGAGAACACGTCCGCGGGCTCCGTACAATTCTACGGGGAAGTCGCAGTTGGATTTTTAAAGATTAAGGACCTTTCCCAGTGGACCCTGACGAAACCCTGTGGAAGACAGAAGGTTGGAGAGCCACCCCACCCGTGGATACCTTAGTACCCACGTTACCTACACCAGGGAAGCCGGGTGCATAGGGGTGAAGTGGTGTCGGAAACCGCTGTCGAACCCAATGGAGGACTTCAGGAAAGTGCCACTGCTGGAAGAGGAGAAAGTGTCCATGTGAATCCAAATGTGGATTCTGGATGAAGAGTACGTGAAAGCAGGAATCACTGGCAGAATATCGACGTCAAAAATATCGACGTCAAAAATATCGGAGCTGAAATATCGATGTCAAGAATATTGAAGTCCTATCTACATTATGGTAAGTACAAAAATATCGTTAAAAAATATCGTTGTCAAAAATATCGTTGTTAAAAATATCGTTTTTTTTATGTTATAAAATAATGTAAAATAAAGTAAATGATACATATATTTAAAATAAACATAGTTAAAAATATGTTTAAAATTATAAGTAATACATATAATGTAAAAAATAAATAAACATATACATATAAAATATAATATATATATATACTTAATATTTACAATTAATTATTGTAATAAATTATAAATTGTTAAAAAACATTTTATAAATTATAAATACATACATACACATACAACAATAATATAAATAAAATATAAAAATATATATAACAAATAAAAAAAAATTGTTAAATAAATTATACACAACATTAACTAAAACAGTAAATATTGGATAGCAGAGAGTGCAACAGAAGGGAAAGTGTTGGATAGCGTAGAGGTTAAAATTACTATTCCAACTCCAGAGAGTGCAACAGTAGGGAAAGTGTTGGATAGCGTAGGGGCAAAAATTACTATTCCAACTCCAGAGAGTGCAACAGTAGGGAAAGTGTTGGAAAGCGTAGAGGTAAAAATTACTATTCCAACTCCAGAGAGTGCAACAGGAGGGAAAGTGTTGGATAGCGTGGAGGTTAAAATTACTATTCCAACTCCAGAGAGTGCAACAGTAGGGAAAGTGTTGGATAGCGTAGGGATTAAAATACTATTCCAACTCCAGAGAGTGCAACAGTAGGTAAAGTGTTGGATAGCGTAGAGGTTAAAATTACTATTCCAACTCCAGAGAGTGCAACAGTAGGGAAAGTGTTGGATAGCGTAGGGGTTAAAATTACTATTCCAACTCCAGAGAGTGCAACAGTAGGGAAAGTGTTGGATAGCGTAGGGGTAAAAATTACTATTCCAACTCCAGAGAGTGCAACAGTAGGGAAAGTGTTGGATAGCGTAGGGGTAAAAATTATTATTCCAACTCCAGAGAGTGCAACAGGAGGGAAAGTGTTGGATAGCTTAGAGGTTAAAATTACTATTCCAGCTCTAGAGAGTGCAACAGTAGGGAAAGTGTTGGATAGCGTAGGGATTAAAATTACTATTCCAACTCCAGAGAGTGCAACAGTAGGGAAAGTGTTGGATAGCGTAGAGGTTAAAATTACTATTCCAACTCCAGAAAGTGCAACAGTAGGGAAAGTGTTGGATAGTGTAGGTGTAAAAATAACTTACTAATAATTAAAATAAATAATAATTTAGGGGCCCATTACGATGGCGGGCGGAAGCACTACCGCCGTGCTGGCGGATGCATAAACCACCAGTTACCGCCCGCATGCCGCAGCCCACACGCCCGCCAAATTACGATGTGATAAGGCAGCCAAACACCGCCGGCAAGCCAGCGACGCCGTCCGCCATCAAAGTGCGCCCGCTCACGTAGCGGCGCAGCCCAATGGAGACACACCGCCAGACGAAATCACGTACCGCCCGGCGTACAAATTACGATGCCGCAAACAAACAGCTCCCACGGCTAAGAGACACCGCACGCGAAAGTGAGGCGGAAACCCGAACGCCGAGCACAGACACCGAAGAGGCGACCCCCCCGAGCATGAATCCAGCACTGCAGGCCCTCCCCATGCTATACCTGATGCACCACCAAGGAGGCAACGTACCGCGGAGACGCAGGTAGGCACACACACAACAAGGGCACGCAAACAGCGCACACAGTGCAAGTGCGGAAAAGGAGGACATGGCACCCCCCAACACCCATGCGTGGACAAGACACATCCACCACTGCACCCACAAATGTAACACAGGGCAAAGTGCAACATCTCGCAAATATCATGGGCACACCACCTGGGACCAGGAACTAACGACCCCGTCACGGCACAGCAGCACAGCGGCGATGACGCAGCCACACATGCGCACAACTCAGCGCCCAACTATAACGCCATGTATGCGTCGCACACAAACAACACAGGGACACAACCAAGCACCACACACACGAGCCACACCCAGAACGCACATGACACGTGACAGGCCTGCCACAGTCATGACCCCAACGCCCAATTCACGGACAACACCCAACGTCACACAACCGACGCCCACATGTCAGTGAAGTCACGCAACATCAGGACACACCCCTGTGTGACAAACATGGCGAAGCACACAGCGGCGGCAACACCACCCAGTAGTACATGGGCCCCGTCGGGAAGAGGTACGCCAGTACCACACAGAAACACCCATACCACCCTGCACCCATGAACCAGACATACAAAACGGAACACCAAAGAGCCCGGGGACCGACAACAGGTGGACCCAAGAATGACACCCACACACAAGGCCCAACGCATAGCGGAAACACAGCCTGCCGCCCACACACGGGAGAGCAGACAGCACTGAATGACCTTCCATTCCAACTCCGTAACCACATCCCGACTAAACAAGCCGGAGAATACAGCCATTGTCCCAAAAAAGACCAACACAGGCATGCAGAGGAAACCGACCACAGGGCAGATAGCGCATATCACCTAAGAACATACCGAACGGGAAAGAAAGGAATATATAAAACTCCCCATGCCGTTCCCATGCAAGTTATCTGGAAGGAGTCACACACCACTGACCTTGAACATTCAGAGAAGCACGTGGGATGAGGGCCCGTGTCCTCCGCACAAGCGAACAGAACACAAGTCCTGCCCCCTACGACCATCACAGATCTCACAGCAACCTCGGAGCCTGCACACTGCAGACTGCACACACAGCCGGAGCACGCCACCACATCGCCCAGCAGCAAAATGGCACCTACAACACACCTGCCCAACTACGCCAAACAGGTCAAGCTGTACAAACACAACCTGATACAGCTACTGGGATGCGAACCCCTATCCCTGCTGAACGTAAGTTACCGACTGACTTACCGCATCGCATTGTTCAGCTGCGTCATACCCGTCTTCTACTGTCGGAGGTGTCCCTTCCACCATCCTGTGGAGTTGTGCCTCTCCAACCCGGCATGTCCAAGGGCGGACCTGCTACCACTATTCCACCCTCTGGACGCACACGACAGGGCCTGTTCAGCCTATGGGGGCATGGCGTATGTGGCGAACATCGGACCCACACTGCAATGGGACCACTGTACCTCCACACGACGGATCATGGATCACAGCTACATCGAATGTCACCCAGCATGCCCCATCATGCTCCTACAAGGGACAACTTACGAACAACACCGTGACAGCCACCATCCGCTACATTGGCTGGCAAACATGTATACCACCAATGAAATGGAAGCCCTGCAGGAAGCCATCGCATACCTGACAACCTGTCAATTCGTAGGACCCCGGCGCAATCCCCCAATTGAGCCATGATGTCCGACACTGTACCCATGCTTAGCTTCCGCACGGACTGGCCAGTAACCACCACAACAGCCATACCAAACGACCTGCAACTGATACCACACCATCAACGACACTGCCATGACATCGGATGTGTCCGGGACATGCACTCCGTTCCCCATCACATCCAGGAACTCTGCATGTATCGGGGGAGGCAGTGGCATGGGATATGTGTATCGCACCCACATGGACAGAACTGCACGTACAACTATGCCATGACATGGATCCTGCGCCATTGGACATATGCACCGCCCAGTGGACAGGAATCGCCCGGCTGGAGTATGTGAGAGCTGCACCACTTTTCCCCCTCCCCGGAAATCCCGTAACAGGACCATTGCATGGACGACAAGTGCATACAACAACAACACGACCCCAGTGACTGTGACATGTCCAGTATCCACCATATGGCAACAACAAGTGGGACGCCGTTGCATGCACGTAAGCCCATGCCCTGATGTCAACTCACACGCACGCGTGCATGAGTAACAACAGCAGCACACCTGTCACATGGAACTGAGATGGACTGTGCCCATGATGCCAAGCGGTCTGGTAGGCTAAATGTATCCCGTCTGTGTCAAAGTCCGCAGCACCGCAGCCACTTGCAAATGAACATTAGCACAGCAACAGCCAAGCAGATGTAACTCTGAAGCCCACATCCCACATGCAACAGCTAATCACATGTACCCCTACACCCTTAGCTATGTGTAATCATGCTCAGTATATCCCCCACATGCATACCGCTGCCAGTAGTGTCCACTATACTGCATCACAGAGGACATAAGTCACAATACATGGTTTGAAGAAAGAAACTGTCTCTGCTGATTCCTTTCACAAGTACGAATGTGAGATGATGAGAGTGTGTGATGTACACGGCAGTCGTGACATGACTATGTAGTCCACTGTCATTCGATGTCAACGCAAATGAGTAGCACAACTGTGGAAGACACACATGTGTCGTGTGAAGCGGGGGAGACGCTTCGCTCAGGTGGGTGGGTGTGACGGGTAGATGCGCACATGCAAAGTTGAAACACGCTGTGTCGGGAGGGGTCCGGAACTGCACATTACCGCTTCCCTGGGCAATGTCAAAGGCCACATGTCGGGGGGGGGATGTGAACACGTGTGTGCACAGCAGCCGGGCACACGAACAATGCGGTATCAGGCGTACACGTCAGCCCACCCTCTGTGGACAAGCTGGATCCTGTTGTGCGCCCGCCAGGCCCTTGACAAGGCACACACAGCCCCTGCCGACCAGGTGTATCCCCAACATTGTCAACCTGCACAGGCAATCCAGGGCACGGGATGGCAGTGGAGCATGGTGGGGGAGAGGACTCGGCGCGCTCCTCCGGGACACATCACGCAGGCAAAACATCCTCAATGTGTAGCATGGCTCATGTCATATGGAAGTATTGGGGGACGCACACATCACGAGCAGGAGTGACGTCACGGAAGGTGGCTCGCACCATCCCACCCATTGCCTACATCTCCACACACGTCACATGCCGTTGCAACAGAGAAGCCAGCGCGTGCGCAAGCACCTCCGAGCCCGCCCCAGTGAGGCAAAAGAGTGAATGTGTGGGTCCATCAGCCCCAGATGGACGCGGCATGGGCCGCTAGGGCAGCTACAGCCTCTGTGTGTCGCAGGTGGTGTATCCGGACTGCGGAGACTGCTATGCATTGTCTATGTTGCCCGTGTCTCGAGTCGGGGCACCACGCAGGTGGACGGCGTCCCGCCACACATCATGCCGTGAGACAGACCACTCGTTCAACTGGACCCACACATACACTCCTTGGCCTCTCCGGGGCGAGCTTGGGGCTGCATCTGCATGCGCTAGCCCCACAGTTGCAAATGCATATTGTGGGGAGCGAGGGGAGGCCATGAGGACAGGGACAAAGACGACTGTATTACTGTCAGTGAGTTCAAGGAATGACCCTGATGTGGACAGGAAAAGACGTGCCCCGTGTGTATTGCAACTAGTCGCTGATCCGATCACCCTCCCATGTCCTGCATGTAAGCCCGCACCTAGCCCCGCCCACCCACCACATTGAAATTAGCACCAGCACAAAATCATCCACATTCGAAGCACTGACTGGGGGTGACAACCATCGGACACACTTGTTGAGGCCACCCACGCGTACATGTGGGCCCTCCATGATCCATGTCACCTGCGGCCAAGTGATGACATGCGCAATGACGGAAGTGAGGAGAGCTGTCCGCCCCACGCACAGATGGTGCATCAGCTCCACAGACCCAGCAGCGAGTGCAGCAGGGGTCACATGTGCAGGGGCAGCTGTGCCTGGTGTGAAGGCACATTCAAATTGACAGCACATCGACCAATGTGTAGTCTGCCCACATCTACAGTCCATTGTCATGCGGACATGGAAAATGAACATAGGGCAACACATCTGTGTGGGTGCACCCACTGTGACCAACACTGCGCAATCATCGACGTACTCGCCCTGTGCATGGCCCACCACACAAAGGAGGTCACATTCAGTGCCACCATCCCACACACACATCCCTATCACGAGACATGGTGTGTCCAATAGTCAGTACTGAGTTAGCGCCCATCTGGAGGGTCCTGAACAGGAGACACATGCAACCCACTAGGCAGTCGGTGCTGTCACCTACTGGCATTGTGCAGTCAATGTGCAGGCCAGGCTTGCTGGGACTGAGAGGGGCAGCATGGCCCAGCCTGACATCCACACGAGCAACAAGTGCACTGAGACCTGCATTGGCAATTGCAGACGTTGGCCTGCACCCAGCTGGCCCGGGACGCCTACCTCCATAGTGGAACACGCAGGGTGCAACCGCGAGGGTCATCGGAGTTGGCCGTAATGGCCTGGCCCATGTTGGTGACAGTCCGCTGATGCCATGTGCACCACACAGTATGATGTGCGCACTGCATCGTCAGGTGTGGCCATGATGTGCGCGTGGGTGCAGGTGCACGATGGACGGGGCCACAACATGCCGTGTGCATAGGCAGGGACGGCCAGTGGCCGGCCCCCACATGTCTGTTAGCATGTCATCATCTGCACATTGGCATGGGTGCATGGTATACGCATATGCACACGCATGTCATCTCTCACTATGTACATCTGCCACTTGGCACGTGCAAGGTTACGTGTCACATGTGATGTGTATTTGCAAGCACACAGCCGTGTTGGCATGGGGCTGTCAATGTGTACACCTGACAATGCTTCTGGAGGTGTGATCCGTACAGTGCTGCACATAGGGTGCAGTGGTGACACCAATGACTGTCTCA
Source organism: Calotriton arnoldi (assembly GCA_963921515.1). Classification (NCBI taxonomy): domain Eukaryota; kingdom Metazoa; phylum Chordata; class Amphibia; order Caudata; family Salamandridae; genus Calotriton; species Calotriton arnoldi. The sequence continues at coordinate 861,047 of CAWUFW010003690.1, forward strand.
TATCCCCTCGTGCCACAGGTCCCACTTGTCTTGGCCGCTCAGCCTGTGCCCACATCGTCGTTGGTGTGTGCCATACTCATCCAGCCTCGGAAGCAGTGTGATGCACAGCAGCCAGTCATGTTGCCGTGGTGTTGCCGCTTGCCGAATATGCAGTCAGTCCCCATCAGCACGCCTCACAGGTCATTGAGGCCTGGATCCCCATGTGCATGCACATAGCAATGGTTTGTGTCACTGCTCATTGCTATTGGTGGGAGACCTGTGTAAGTGTATTGTAGCTGTGCTGTCCCTGCATGACAGCTGTTCTGTGACTCATGTTCTTGCTCTGTCATATCAGTTATGTGTATGTGAAAATGCCATGTGGCGTGTTGCTTTGACATGTGTCCACTCCCATCTTTCCTAGGCGGAGACCAAACATTTACCGCCCTTACCAATTGTTGGCGGACATGGAGGATTCTGAGGTCATCCGGAAATTTCGTCTGGACCGACCAACCCTGCATCGACTATGTGCCATGTTGGAACCCCACCTCCGTCCTCGCAGGGTGTATCCGACAGCATTCACCCCCACGGCTAAGGTGATGGCTGCACTGCATTTTTCGCCACTGGGTCATTCCAGCACACAGTGGGCAGTGGAGGTGGGATGTCCCAGCCCATGTTCAGCATGGTGCTGAGGGATGTACTGGCAGCCATGATGCTGTACAGGAACAGGTACATCAGATTCCCCAGGGCACGTGAGTTGGCGGCAGTGAAGGGTGCATTCTATGCCCTTGGACGGATCCCACACGTCGTTGGTGCCATTGACTGCACCCATGTTGGCCTTGTCCCACCACAGGCCACTGAGCAGCTCTTCCGCAACCGGAAGCACACGCACTCCCTGAATGTGCAAGTGGTGTGCCTTGCGGACATGGTCATCTCCCACGTGTGTGCAAAGTTCCCAGGCTCGGCCCATGACGCGCACATCATGCGAAACAGCATATTACCACGACTGATGACCAATCTGCAACAGGACCGTGGCTGGATTGTCGGTGAGTATGTGGAGTTGTGTAGCGTGCTGGCTTAAGGATGCTGTCTACTGTCCTGTTTGAATTGCAACGGTTCTCTGTGTCCCCCCGCCCAGGTGACTCGGCTTACCCGAATGGGCCCTGGCTGCTCAGTCCATTACGAAATCCTCGGACCCCAGCAGATGACCGCTACAATGAGGCACATGGGAGGACCAGACGTGTGGTCGAGCGTACCTTTGGCCTCCTCAAGTCCAGGTTCAGATGCCTGGACCGCACCGGGGGGCGCTGGCGTACTCCCCACAGAAGGTGTGCCAGATAGTGGTGGCTTGCTGCATGCTGCACAATCTGGCCATTCGAAAGCAGATCCCCCTAATTGTGGATGACGGAGATCAACCAGGGCCCCAGCCTGCACACCTGGACAGCTCCAGTGAAGAGGACAGTGGAGAGGATGAAGCTGTGAATGTGCGTCAGCAGCTCATCGCCCGCTACTTCACTTGATGGTGAGTGACCATGTACGACGGCTGATGTGGCTGTAGTTGTGCAGGTGTATGTGTGCTCTGTTACTGGGGCCTTTTGTTCACTGAGTGCTGTGTGTCAATGGTCCATGTCCAGGTTGGTATGCCACTGTCAGTGGCTGTAGCATTGTGCCCTGTTGCTCTCAGAGATGTGTGTGCATTGCTTGTAGTTGGTGACAAGTACTGTGTGATGAGTGTGTGACACACTCATTGAATGTACTCTTGTTCTGTTTTTCACCCCTAGGTCCCTGCAGCCTCTCCTGTCCCATCGACATGCCACACAGCAGATGCTATTCTGCTCATGGTGGCGATTGCACATCTTGGAATAAACCCAGGACACATTAAGCCGATTGTGATCAAGGTGTATTTATTAACAGCGGTGACATGGGATTGTGTGCAAGGTGATGACAAATGTGGTGCATGCTGTGACAATGAGTTGACGGTCATGGCTGCGTGATGGTCAAGGTGTACCCATGGAGTTCTATGTCCACAGTCCAACAGACACATGCCATTCACATGGCAGTGTGGGCTAGGATCGTATTCCAAGTCAATGCAGTAGGTGGTCAAGGTGGCTGGCTGACTCACTGGCGTTTGGTGCGGGCGAAGTCCTCTCTGGACACCTGTTTCCACTTAGGACGGCCCCTTCCACGTTTGGGAGGGGGGTGTTGATGTTCCGCTGGTGGTGGCTGAGGAGTGCTCACTCGCTGTGGACGCAGGGGAACGTGATGCTGCACGACCCAGCGCCACAGCAGGTGGTGGCGGAGGTGGTGTTGCTGGCCTTGCTTGTGCCCTCCCCCCACCACCAGCTGGCCCATGAGGTCCGCGATTCGGGCCATGTGGGTGTCCATGGACCTCAACACCGCAAGGACCTCCCGCGTGTCGCTTGCCGACCTGGCCCATTCGCCTTGGGCCTCCTCATAGGCCCCAAGGACTCTGTCGATTGGCGGCAGGGCTTGGCTCCCAGGCACAGTTGGCGTTGGCCTGGCCCTGCTCCTCCTACCAGTACTGCTGCCACCGACCTGCCCACTAGCCACATTGCTCACCACGGGCCTCGCTGTGGCTCCCAGGGTGGACCCAGTCGGCCGGACCACCACTTGCGCTGGGGCTGGGGCCAGTGATGACGTGGTGGTGGTTGCGGCAGTGGGAGTGGCTGCAACGAGCGTGGGGGTGGCCGCCACAACAGTGGTAGTGGCCGCTACGACAGTGGCAGCAGGGGGCTGTGAGTGGTCATCAGCCCTGGATGATGGGTTGGTGGGTGGGAGGGTGCCTGGGGTGCGGTTGGGCCCTGCCACACCAGATGGGCCTGCTGGGTGGTCCGTGTCCGGATCGGAGGACAGATCCTCCACATCCGTGAGTCCTTGTTGGGGGCTTGCAGGCTGGCTGTGCTGGCTGCTGTCTCCATCTCCAGCATCCAGCAGTTCGTCACCTGTGGGGGGAATGAGATATGTTATTGTGTTGCACATGACAAAGTATGTATAGGTTGTCTGACATCCACAGTTTGTGCACAGTCGTGCACAGGTTTCCTGGAGCCGTGTGTGTGGCTGTGCTATTTGTTGTTGTGTGGGCATGCCAATGGGACTGTGTGCTGTGGACATGTGGCATGGGACGGATTGGCAATGCCGATGGGTGTGTTGCTGTGCCCCTGCTTTTTGTGGCTCTGGTGTATGCGGACTCCAGTCCCATCGTGGAGGTTGGTTTGTACTATGCTCTTGGGGTTCAAATGTAACGCTTCGAAACGCAGATGGCAAAATGGGGGTCAGCCCCTGAAACGCATTTGAGATGAACTATGCTTTGGGGGTTCATATGGAACGCTTAGAAACGCAGATGGCATAATGGGGGTCAGCCCCTGAAACGCATTTGAGATGAACTATGCTTTTGGGGTACATACTGTGTGCCATGGGTGCAGAACGTGACATGTGTTGTGGCAACATGACAGTGCATGGTCTGAGGTGTGTGTATGTCTGACATACCCTGCACATTTGCTGTCTGTTGTGATTTCTGGCCATGTAATTGGACGCATTGTTATGAGTGAGTGATGGTTGTGTGCCACACGACGTATTGCAGATGGTCCAATTCCTTGGTGTGCGTGCTGCCCTGTGCCATGTGCATCAATGCAGTGCTCGGGGGTGTGTGGCCCATGTTATGTGTGTTGTTGCTCACAGTGTGACGTGCGCTTCATTCACTTCTGGCACATGATTTGTCATGGGCATGTTTCTTTGCGTGACTACTGTATGTGGACCAGCTGTTCGGATGACATACCTTTCATGTGACTGGGGCTGACGGATGAGATGGATGGTATGTTGTATGTGCATTGTGTGTCTGTGTGTTTGATGGGTCCAGTGGTGTTCGTGTGCATTTATGTTGTTCCACGCTGTTGCGTCTAGTGTGGTATGTCTTACATGGGCGTAGTTGTGGGATGTGTGGTTGACAGGCAGTAGGGGCTACATGGACAGGACTTCGATGGTGTTGCAGTTGTGTGTGATGGGTTGCCCTGTGCCTGCCGTGTGGTTCTGTAATCAGTGTGACTTGTGCATGCAGACGTGGCTCCTTGGGTGTTGCTGTGTCTGTGATGGGTCATGTGGGGTGTGACTCTGTGGTTCATGTCCGTGTGCACATTGTTCACATGGTTGTGGCAGGGAGCTGTGCTGCGTGTTCCTCTGCTATTTGACATGTCCCATGTGTTAGTCGTAATTCAGTCCTCATGCCTCCAGTCACCCCGCCCTGTCCAGTTTCCCACCTGCAGGTTGTTTTTGAGCGTGCACTGGACTGGATGCAACATGGTTATGGGCGGGGGGTGCTCCATGTTGCAGGTCTGTGGGGGTGGGGGCGGTGTTATGGGTCGTGGTGATGGCTGGACACCCACTGACACCGTTTGTCCTGGGGCGGGATGTCTACCTGTCGGCTGCCGGTGTGCACTGCAGTGGCTGCTACGTGGGTGTGGGGTGTGGGCTGTGCTCCTCCTTGCTGTGCTGTGGGACTAGGGGCCTGGTGTGTGTTGTACTTCAGCTGTCCCCCTCCCACCCACTGCGCTTTGTGTTGCTGCTGCTTACCTGTTACTTGTCGGTTGGTGCAGCTACGGCTGCCACATGGGTGTGGGGGGTGCTCGTTGTGGCGCTTCTGGAGTACTAGGGGACCTGTTGGTAGTTACGTGGCTGGCTGGGTGTACACATGCCCCCATGGTTTTGTTAGTTGATATGTTTGGGCTGTGTGTGTGGTGGTGCCTGTTGCATGTGTGAGTGATGTGTTGTGTATTGTGAGGGCGTTTGTCCCTCGGAGCTATGGCATGGTGGTAGTGCATGTGAGTACATGGCGGTGTGCTGGTATACATTTGTTTGTACTTACCAGCCTCCACTCCCCCTGGTAATCCGGTGAGGATCTCCGGATGGATGATGACTCGCACCTTCTCCTCCCATGCTTTGAAGGTCTTGTAATGCGCGGGATTCCCTCCGCCAGTCGTGGCAGCCAGCTCTCGGTTTTTGCTCTCCTTCTTCTTGACCAGGCTTTTGATGTCGTTCCACCGTTTGTTTATCTCTCCTCTGTTTCTGGGTACGGTCCCGACTGCATTCACCTGGTCTACAATTCTGTTCCACATCCTTTTTCTGGTGGCTAGTGGGGTGTGCTGGACCTTGTTGCCATAGATTTGTGTGTGCACCTTGACGATCTCGTCGACCATGACCGTCAGCTCAGTGGAAGTGAACTTGGGCATTCTGTGTGATGCCATGGTGTTTGTGGTGCTGGTGCGGTGTGTGATGTGTGATGTGCAGGGGGTTTGTGGTGCCGGTGTTTGGTGGTGGTGGTGGTGGTGGGTGTGATGTGTGCGTATCTGTGGTGTACTGCTGTCCTTGCTGTGTCACTGTGTCCTCTCCTCTCCTCTCTGCTTTGCAATGTTGCAAGGGGTTGTGGTCTGTGGAGGGGCTGTTTTTGTACTTACCTGTTTGGGTGTGTCCTGATGGTCTGTTGTTTTCAGGTGTGTTGTGGCTGGTGTTCTGGGCTTTGTGGTTTATTTGTTTGTCCAGGGGTGGTGTGTTTTCGGGATGTGTACTTTGTCTGTGTATTTGTGCGTGGGTTGCTGTGTGGACTTGTTTGCCATGTTGTGTGTGTTTGTTTGAGTCCGGGGCTGTTTCTGTGCAGGGACGTGGCCGCCATGGCTTCTGCCGTGTCCATTTTCTTCAGTGTTGTTTCCGCTGGCGGGCGGTGTATTTGTTGTTTTTCCGCGCTCATGTCGGTGCGATCGTAATTTCACGTGCGGTGTCTCGACCGTGAGGGCGGGCGGTTTTGTGTTGTTGTGCGTCTTTCCGTCCGTGGCGGGCGGTTTGACTCCGACTCGGGCATGGGCGGGCGGTATTTTGTGTGTTTTTGCCGCCGCTGGCGGTTTTCGGTTCGAGGCATCATAATTGCTGGGTCGGTATTCAGAAGGTGTAGGCGGGCGGATTTTTGCCGCTTTCATGGGTGGCGGATTTTTTTACGCCCGGTATCGTAATGGGCCTTTTAATTATTAAATAACAATAAATTAATTAACAATACCAATAAATAAGTACTTAAAGATAATGACCAATTAATAATTAATTAACAATTAAATAGATGATAAATACAATTAAATAATATTTATTAACAATTAATTACCAAATAATAATAAAATAAAAATTATTAATTTCCAATACCCAAAAACAATAATTATTAAAAAATAATTAGCAATTAATAATTAATTAACAATAAATTATTGATAAATACCAATAAATAATAATTAATGACAATTAATTACCTATTATTAATTAATGACCAAATTAATTTCCAAAACATAAAAATATCTATTATTAAAAAGTTTTTACCAATTAATAATTAATTAACAATAAATTAATTATCAATACTCAACAATAAAATAAATAATCACTTAATTACAATTAAATTACTTCCCACCCTATTGCCCTATAAACTCACAACACACTTCAATAATAAATTAATACACTTAATATAATTACCAAATAATAAATTAATAACAATTAATTACCAATTAATAAAAATTAATTACCAATTAATAATTATTTAACATAAAATTAATTATCAATACCAATAAATAAAAATAAATAATTACTTAATTACAATTAAATGACTTCCCACCCTATTGCCCTATAAACTCACAACACACTTCAATAATAAATTAATACACTTAATATAATGACCAATTAATCAATTAATAAAAATTAATTACCAATTAATAATTAATTAACATAAAATTATTTATCAATACCAATAAATAAAAATAAATAATTACATAATTACAATTAAATTACTTCCCACCCTATTCCCCTATAAACCCACAACCCGCTACAGAACTAAAACGCAAAATTTACTTAAAAATAATTACTAATTCATAAAAATTTTAAATTAATTTAATATAATTAAATTACTTCCCACCCTATTCCCCTATAAACCCACAACCCGCTACGGTACTAAAACGCATAATTTACTTTAAAAAAATTACTAACTTCTAAAAATGTTATACATATATTCTAAAACTAGTACAATAATTAACAAAAAATATAAACACAAACATATAAAATACATAATAAAATACATAACACTAATATAAATATCGATATTAGTAACATCGATATTTTTGCTATCGATATTACTAACTTCGATATTAACAAAAACGATATTTCTTACCTTCAGGTCGATATTCTGGTCGTCGATATTCTTGACTTCGATATTGTGTCCCTACGATATTTCAAACTCGATATTATTGTAGGTCGAAATTAAAAACTCGATATTTAGACTGTTTACCGAAAGCAGAGGGGACAGAGTCTGGGTCACTTGGGAGTGATCAACGGCTCGGTAGATGAATGCCCACCGATGTCGGGTGCTTCAGGAGTGATGGCTGTGATCTTGACTCTGCAGCTGTGGGGACCAGGCGATGCTGAGGACAACCAGGAGCCAGATATGAGCTGTCCCGTGAAGGATGTCGAGTGCTGAGGTGTCGGTGTCCAGTGGGAGCACCAACAAGCCTTGGTAAAAGCAACCCACACAGGAGGTTAAGAAGTTGCAAGAAGAGGACCAGCAAGGTCCAGGAGACTCACCACAGTCAGGGGAGCCAGGGCAGGCATGGAGAAACCAGGGTAGCCCAAAGAAGATGTAGTTGACCCTCCAGAGGACCAACAGGTCGAAGACACTGGAGTCGCATGAGGACCTCATGCAGCTTTACAAACCAACAGGCCACAGAGCACACAGTGTGATGTGGTTGAAGATATTTGCAGGAGAAGGTGCCAGAGGCTGGGGCCCAATGCACTTGTTGTAGAATTGCCAACAAGCATTTGCACTTGCAAAAGTATGCGGTGCACAGGGGTTTGGGTATTGCAGCACCCACGAGGGATACTGGCCTCAATCTCAGTGAGAGGACAGCTCAGGCCTCGAGGGATGTAGAAACCCACCTCCTGTGTTGCAGAACCCTTCAGAGTCTGTAGGAGCTTGGGAACAGCAGACCGGTCAGCAGTGTTGCGGTGCCTGCGAATGCAGGGGAGTGAATACTTCACACCAAGGGAGATTACTTCGGTAGTCCTTGATGCTTCACAGGCCTTGGAAGGTTCCTGTATGATGCACAGGCACAGACGATGCAGCAGACTGGAAGGGAGACGAAGTCAGGCCCAAACAAGTCCAGCCAAGTCCAAAGTGCCCAGACGGTAGAAGTGCAGTGGTATCTGTTCTGAATCTTATTCCACTCTGAATCTAGGGACCTACAGTTAGGTAAGCCCTTAAGTACCCTAAGGAAAGGGTTGGGATGATTCAGGGGACCCTCCCAGGGGAGGGTCTGGACAGGGGGGAGTTTACTCCCATGTCCTTTGTCCAGTTTCGCACCAGAGTGGGAGCCAATGGCTCCCAGGACTGGTTTGAACTGGACAATGCACAGGGACACCAAATGTGCCCCTCATGCAGACTTTCTGGCGCTGGCTAGCGCACCCACCCAGCCCTAATACACTAAATCCTGTCTGGGAAGTGGTCACACCTCCCTGTGACAGGATGCCTATTTTTCCACCTTCCGCTGCTCGAGCTTGGCTCAGCAGCAGGAGGGCAGAAATGTGTCTCTGGTCGGCAGCAACCATTTTGTGCTGTCCGGGTCAAGAAGGATGGTACCGGGAACACTGAGAGCCTAACGGAGAGCTCTTCCAGTGCTTGGAATCATACCTCCCAGACCGTTTACGGTGTGGGGGTATGATTCCAACATGTTTTCCAACATGTTTGATACCAAACAGGATAGGATTAGTTGCAGCCAGTTTCGAGATGGTCATCGCGTAATTACGCGGTGCCCCTCTATATAGTACATGGCTGCTTCACTCACAACCCAGGAAAATGGACTCCGTAGGCTGCAGGGGTGTCCTGCTCATGCAGGGGCACCCTCTCACTTAGAACCAAGCACCCTGCCCTCAGGATTGTAAAGGCCTGCTATAGGGGCGAATTATAGGCTTTAAGTGCAGTGACCCAAGATATAGAAAACCTCTATCTTTAGTAAGTGGTGCAAGCAGCAAATTACACAGGCTGCGATGGCAGGCCTGTAGTTCCACTTTGAATGGTCTAACATGGGTGCCATACTACATGCTTCAGCCCATGGGGGACCTCTGGGGTACTTATGCCCTGGGTACATGGGTACCATATACTAGGGACTGACAAGGGTACCCCAGTATCCAATCTGGGATGTACCTAAGTACTGAACTTACCAATTTAGGGAGAAAGCAGATAGACTGGGGTCCTGATTAGCAGGATCCCAGTCAGACTAGTCAAAAACAGTGTTACATCATGCAAAAAGTGGGGGTAACCATAAAAGCAGAACCTACTTTCCTACACAACCCGTCCAAACGTAAGGAGATGAGACTAACCTTGCCCAGTTGAGTCTTCATTTTCTAAGTGAAAATATCTGGAGAGTCCATCAGCATTGGCATGGTTACTCCCAGGTCTATGTTCCACTATATAGTCCATCTCCTGTAGGGAAATGGACCACCTCAAAGGTTAGGGGTTTTCACCCTTCATTTGTTTAAGCCATGAGAGGGGCTTGTGGTCTGTCTGAACAATGAAGTGAGTGCCAAACAAGGATGACCTCAACTTCTTCAGGGCCCAGACCGCAGCAAACGCTTGCCTCTCTAAGGCTGACCAAAGTTTCTCTCTGGGGGTGAACCTTCTGCTAATAAAAGCTACTGGTTGATCCTGACCCTCTGCATTAAGGTGTGACAACACAGACCCTACCCCCAACTCAGATGCATCTGTTTGGACAATGAATTGTTTAGAGTACTCAGGACTCTGCAAAATGGGAGCAGTGCACGGCCTGCTTGAGATCATCAAATGTATTCTGACAGCTAACTGTCCACTGAACTTTCTTGGGCATTTTCTTGGGGGTGAGATCATTCAAGGGAGTCACTATAGACCCATATCCTTTTACAAATCTTCTGTAATACCCAGTCAGGCCCAAGAAAACTCTGACCTGAGTCTGGGTAGTTGGAGCAACCCAGTCCATTATGGTCTGGATTTTGCTCTGAAATGGTTGAACCTGGCCTCCACCAATTTCAATGGCCTTTCAATGGCACTGTGTGCTCAGTTAAAAGTGAAGGCAATGTTAATTTCTTTAATAAGTTTGGAAAATATTTTTTCTTTTTATCTTTTTTTAATATATCTCTTTTGAAGAACTTCTTACCCCTCTGGAAAAAAATCGGCTCTCTATATTTCCCTCTTAGTCCTTCTATTCCACACTATAAACAATGGTGGTGTACACTAACATACTGCTCTACCTAGGGGTGAGTTTTTGATCCGAATGTCATATATAAGTTTTGAGTCTTAGTGATAAAGAGTCACTCTGGACTAATGGTTAAGGTCTTATCCTCTTACTCTGAATATTATGTGTTCAATCCCTTTCAATGGCACTCTGTGCGTAGTTAAAAGTGTAGGCAATGTCCATTTCTTTAATAAGTTTAGAAAATATTTTTTCTTTTTATCTTGTTTGAATATATCTATTTTGAAGAACTTCCTACCCAGTGAAAAAAAAATCTACTCTCTATCATTCCCTGTTTCTGTCCTTCCATTCCACACTATAAACAATGTTACTGTTGGTGTACACTAACCTACTGCTTTTCACAGGCCTGGGTTTTTGATTCGAATGTCAAATATAATTTTGAGTTAAGCAGGTAAAAACTCACTCTGGCCAAATGGTTAAGTGCTAGACTCTTACACTGAAGAATAGGTGTTCAATGCCTTGTCTTTCAATGGTACTGTGTGCTCATTTAAAGGGTATGCAATGTACTTTTCTTTAATAAGGTTGGAAATATTTTTTCTTTTCAACTTGTTTGAATATATCTTTTTTAAAGAACATCTTACCCCTCTGAAAATAAATCTACTCTCTACCATTCCCTCTCTCTGTCCTTCCATTCCACACTATAAACAATGGTAATGTTGGTGTACACTAACATACTGCTCTTCCTAGGCGTGGGTTTTTGTTTCTAATGTCATATATAAGTTTTGAGTCAAACTGCTAAAGAGTCACTCTGGCCTAAAGCTTAAGGTCCTAGACTTTTACTCTAAAGATCAGGCGGGCAATCCCCGGCCTTTCAACGGCGCTCTATTAAATGTGTAGACAATGTTAATTTCTTTAATAAGGTTGGAAAATATTCTTTCTTTTCATCTTGTTTGAATATATCTTTTTTGAAGAACTTCTTACCCCAGTAAAACAAATCGGCTCTCTATCGTTCCCTCTCTCAGTACTTCCATTCCACAATATAAACAATGGCATTGTTGGTGTACGCCAACATACTGCTCTACCTAGGCGTGGGTTTTTCATCCGAATGTCATATATAAGTTTTGAGTCTAGTTGGTAAAGAGTCACTTTGGCTAATGGTTAAGGTCTTAGACTCTTACTCTGAAGATTAGATGTTTAATCCCATTGTCTGGCAATGTGTGCTCTGCTAAAAATGGAGGCCATGTTAATTTCCTTAATAAATCTGGAAAATATTTTTTCTTTTCATCTTGTTTGAATATATCTCTTTTGAAGAACTAAATGCCCCTTTGAAAAAAAATCGACTCTATCGTTCCCTCTCTCAGTCCTTCCATTCCACACTATAAACAATAGTACTGTTGGTGTACACTAACATACTGCTCTACCGAGGTGTGAGTTTTTGATCCTGATGTCATATATAAGTTTTGAGTCTAGCTTGCAAAGAGTTACTCTGGCCTAATGGTTAAGGCCTTAGAATCTTTCTCTGAAGATTAGGTATTCAATCCCTGGGCATTCAATGGCACTGTGTGCTCAGATAAAAGTGTAGGCAATGTTATTTTCTTTAATAAGGTTGGAAAATATTTTCCTTTCATCTTGTTTGAATATATCTCTTTTGAAGAACTTCTTACCCCTGTGAAAAAAATCTACTCTCTATCATTCCGTCTCTCAGTTCTTTCATTCCACACTATAAACAATGGTACTGTTGGTGTACATTAACATACTGCTCTACCTAGGCATTGGTTTTTGATTCGAATGTCATATATTTGTTTTGAGACAAACTGTTAAAGAGTCGTATTGGCCTAATGGTTAACGTCTTAGACACTTTGGGGCCGATTCCGATTCGGGCCGGAAATCTCTCCGACCGAGCCGGACCCGGAGAGATTTCCGACCGAATCGGACCCGTGCAGCCCGACCGAAGAGTACGATGCGCACGTATGCCATCGGACTCGATTCGGTCGGACTCCCATTGAAGTGAAAGGGAGCCTGTCGTACAACGCGTACGCGGGCTCCCATTGACTCAATGGGTGCGAGGCGGACAAGGGCGCCCCCTACAACGTGTACGCGGCGAAGCGACTCGCGCCGTACATGCACAGGGTAGGGGGACCCATGGGTCCCCCTGTGTGCGACTCGCGCGGCTACGCGTACAGGGGTCCGACACGGACCCCCAAAGTACGGCTCCGACTGCTCTTTGGAGCCGGAGTGCGCGGCTCGGTCGGACTGCTCGCGGCACGCATCGTACTCACCCGGCCGGGGAACGTCTCCATTGCGCGGTGCGTGTCGAGTCCGAGCGAGTCGGTCGGTGCGGTTAGACCCGGGAACGAGTCGGTCGGAGCGGTCGGGACGCCCGGACGAGTCGGTCGGCGATTTCGCATCGTACTCGCTCGCCCGGACGCGCGTACGAATCGGTCGGGAAATAGGGCTCCGAATCGGATCCGGTTAAGCCGAATCCGATTCGGAGCCCTACCGGCCGAGATCGGAATCGGCCCCTCGGTGTTCAATCTTTGGTCTTTCAGTGCCACTGTGCGCCCAGCTAAAAGTGCAGGCAATGTTAATTTCTTTTTTTAATTTTTTTTTAAATTGAAATCCATATAACAAACATTTTAGTATCCATAAATACATCCATAAAAATTCATCAAATGTGATGATAATAATACAAAGTTGATAAATAGCACGAATTTACCAAGAAGGAATAAATCTTAAAATCCAGAAAGATAAGCAGCATAAACATTTAAGCCATTATACAAAGGACAAAGAACACAGTATCCGCTACCAATCATAAATATAAATTGAACAATGGATTGAACCTTGGGTACCTAAACGTATACCTAAAAATCAGCGAGTATGTAGAGCATAATAAATCTTCCTATATTCAATGATGTAAATGACTCACAAAAAAAACCTGTCAAATGTTACATAATAAATTGAAATCCTAGTGTTGCCAGGCCTAGATATCAGGGATAATGGAGGTACCTCCTAAAAAACACTTTGAATTTAGAGATTTTAATCAAAATAGGCTGCCCAAATTCTCTCAAACTTCTTAAGTCCCCCAATTCATAATGCATAGGCTCGTTCGCTTTTTTAAACTAGTTTCATTTTTCGGACCCATTCATGGACAGATGGTATAAGATCTGATCGCCATCTTTGAAGCAGAAGTGATCTAGCTACAGCCATTGCAATGTATAATAGTTTAACAAGCTTATCTGGAAGAATAAGGTCTGGGTCAAAGCCAAGTATTATTAGCCAAGTGCTCAATCCTATTAAAATACTGCATTCACGTTCCAAATGAAAGAAAATATCCTTCCAGAACCTCTGGATCAGGGGGCATTGTAGTATAATGTGTGCCCAATTGGCTGAAGGATGGTTAAGGCAGTTGAAGCACTGTGCTGATTGGTTGGTATACATTTTAGATAGAAAAAGAGGAGTTCTATAAAGTTGCCATTTACTGAAAAACAATGGGGCATATTAGCAAGACTGGCGATAAAATTATCGCCGTTTTAGCGGCAGGAAACTGCCGCTAAAACGGCGATATTGGGCTTGCTAATAAGCGTTATAGAACTCAATAGAAGCCCAGGTTAGATGTCCTGCACATCTAACCTGGGCTTCTATTGGAATTCTATAACGCTTATTAGCAAGTCAATTATCGCCGCTTTAGCGGCAGTTTCCTGCCGCTAAAACGGCGATAATTTTATCGCCAGTCTTGCTAATATGCCCCAATATCCTTCGCCAATTGGCTCCCCTTAACGTACTAAAATTAAGATTATTAACTGCTGACCACATACTTGCTGAGATTTCCAACTCCTCATGCTTAGCCCATTTCGTAATGGCCTTCTGCTCCAGATCGATACCCTTGGTTGAGGCTAAACACTTTTTCCATTCCCCAGGTTTCTTAAATGCAGTATCATCTAATAATTCATATACTACGTGTTTCCGATCACATATCTGAGCCAAATCAAGTTTGCTGAGGAATTTACTAAAGATATTATATGACCCAAGAAGAAGGAAGTCATTGACGATTAAATGAGACATTTCAGCTATGCTCAGCCATCTATCATTCCTCAAAAAATATGAGATTTTCCGGAATCCAGCATTGGCCCATTTTTGTGTTACTACTGAAGATTCTCTGATCCCAGATAATAAGATAGGGCCGGATAACGGGGTTGAGGAATTCATTACAGGGATGGAATATCTTCTATAGAGAGCCTGCCGCTTTTGGAAAAACCACTGTAAACACTTATATCGTACTAATTTAGGTGATTTAAAAATTGTTAATGGGGAGTGGATCTGATTTTCCTTGCAAATTAAATTCATAAAATAGTTAATAAAAAGATTCGATTGTTGTTGCGGCTTAAATCTGGATTTACATTGTGCAAAATATGCAAAGTAGTAATCCCTGAGATTCGGGAGAGCTAATCCTCCATGTTCCAGCTCTTCGTATAAAGTGCTTAGTGCACTCGCGGGGCCTTCTTTGCCCAAAGGAAAGTTGTAAACATAGACTCTATTTTGGTAAAAAGGAGCTTATTAAAATACAAGAAATCGCTGAGAAGAGGAAGTTGAATAGTGGAAGGACAGACATTTTAATCAATGCAACCCTACCCAAGATGGTTAATGGAAGAGAGCTCCATCGAAGGAATAAGTCCTGAACTTTTCGTAGAAGTGGGGCAAAATTCAGATCGTATAGCTCAGCTATTTGTTCAGAAAAATAAACACCCAGATAACTCTTAGGTTTAGTATTTAAGCAGGAAAGAATATCAGGGTGAAACTCCATACACACTCCACCACACTGTATAATTTCTGTTTTTTTAAAATTAATTTTATATCCACCTAATGCCTCAAATTCCTCGAAGATCTTAAAAGTTTTTGCTTGGACCTCCTTCTCAGACTTTATAATAAGCATGATATCATCTGCGTATAATTTCAATTTCGCCATGGTTGGAAGTGGGGGCGGATATCAATACTATTCCTGATTGCAATCGCTAATGGCTCAATAAAAAAGGCGAATAATACCAGCGACAGAGGGCACCCTTGTCTGGTCCCCCGTTTAACCTTAACCTGGCCAGCCTCCGAGGTGTTAATAATTACGTTGGCTTCCGCGTTAAGGTATACATTCTGAACCAACCCCGTAATTTTAGGAGGTATGCCAAAATTTTGCAGAATAAAAAATAGGGTTTCCCAGACGACTAGGTCAAATGCCTTCTCAGCATCTAAAAGGAGGACTAGTGCCGGTATCCTCTGAGTCTCAAAATAGTCCAATGCTTCTGTTAAATAGTGCGTATTTGTGCCAAGCTGCCTGCCAGCGATAAAACCATTTTTGTCAGGGTGAATCAAATGCGAGGCGTTTGATTAAAACGATTGGCTAAAAGTTTGGTGATTATTTTATAGTCAGAATTTAATAACGTGATGGGGCGGTAAGAATTCGGATCTTCACTATCCTTTCCCTTTTTAAAAAAACTGACTATGTTCCCATGTCTGAATGACTCTGGTATCCCCCCACCTTCTAAAATTGAATTAGCTAATAATAAAAAAAAATAAAAAATGGCACTACGAAAGACTTAAAAAAATTCTGCCGGGAGGCCGTCCGGGCCGCAGGCTTTTCCGCTCAGAAGATTTTTTATGACCCCCTCCAGCTTGTCTTTTGTGAAAGGCCTTGCCATGATCATTTTCTCGATATCCGAGAGTACCGGTAATTCATTTCTCTGAAGGAAACCTCTCAGGGATGTAATATCAACAATCTGTTGTTGGCCATATATAGACCTATAATGTTGTAACATTATATCACCTATTTTTACCGGGTCATCAGTACGGGAGGCAGTTGAAGGACATTTTAAAGCATTTATCTGGTTAGTGGCAGCCTGCTCCCTTGCCTGCCAGGCAAGAAACCTACCCGTATAATTACTTTCTTCATAAATATTTTGTCTATGATGCTGGTAGAAGGATTCCCTCTTAAGATAGTATCTTTCACTAAGATCCCGTTTAGCCTGATCAAGCTGCCGCTGGTTGAAAACTGTGGGGCTGCTAAGAAATGCGTCGAGAGACATTTGTACTGTCTGCTCTAGAGATCGCTTTTCTTCCTTGGCTTTCTTGAGAATTTCAGCATTTTTTCCAATGGCCAGCCCCCGAATAAAGGCCTTGAGTGAGTCCCAGATCACGTTTAAAGGTGCAGATTCATGGTTTCGTATAAGTAATTCCCTAATCTCGGTTTCAATAAAAAGCACCCAATTCTCTTCTGATAGATATTGCCTATTTAGCATCCATCTTTTAGGGGTCCTAATATAATCCCCTAGCTGTAACTCAAGAATCAGCATCGCATGGTCTGAGAATCCATTCTGAAGGAATCTCTGCTGGCTGAAACTCAGTCTCCTAGAAATAAGAAAGAAATCAATGCATGATGAGGTATGAAATCTGCCTGACAAACAAGTATAGGCGATCTTAGTTGGAAATGCCACCCTTCAAGGATCCAATATGTCTAGAGTCGCGCCATAGTTTTGTATAATTCTTAAAGTTTTCGGTTTCAGCTGTTTTTGGACAGAACAGAGGAGTCGATTTTAGGATTCATTAAAAATGTAAATCCCCCCTAGGATCAATTCGCCGGGTACTTGAATTAGGGATTGAAAGAATTCTTCATACGGTGTTGGATTATCCTCGACTGGGGCATATATACTGGCAAAAGTTATAAGTCTATGCCCTACGTTACAGGTGACCCAGCACCATCGTCCGCTCTGATCATTTGCAAAATTGACAGCTTCCGCCTGAAGTCTTTTACTCAAGAATATCGCTGTGCCCCGATGGGATGCTGAAGATGAGGAAACCCCCTATAGGCTGCCCAGGACCTAAACATAGAAAAGTCTGGAAATTTCGCTGCCGGTATATGGGTTTCTTGTAAAAGAATAGCCGCTGGATTTTCTGTCTTAATCCACACCTCAATTACCCTCATTTTCTATTTGTTATTAAGGCCATTAACGTTGAAGGAAGCCACTTTCAAAATCTCCTTTCTAGCCATTGATAATAGAGAAGATATTTAGCCGCCTTAACAGCATTGAAAGACAGTATACCGCAACACTATAGAAAAAATAATGGAGAATAGCCCCATTTGCGAACTGACAGAATGTGAGTCTATTGGCACAAAATGGATGTATATGTGTATGGATTTGAAAGTATGGACTTTGTTTTTCCCCTATGCTCCCTTTTCCTCCCTTGTGACCCCACCCACCCCTAGCAGCCACTATGAACAGAACGCCGTCTCTGCTCACATCTGACATGCTTCACCCCTCCCCCTTAACTGGCACTATGACTTGGTGCCTAATGCACCCGGCCTCACAACCCCCCCTCTTCCTTTTTCTAAAAAACAAAACCAAAAAAATAAAAAAAGGGGAAGCAAGACAAGACGAGAGACACAGAGCAAATCAAAAAACAGGCAAATAGAAAGGAGCTAACCAGCCTATTTAGCCTATCACAAGTGTCTATAGATAGGTAGCTTACAGCCACAAAAAGAAATGGAGCAGCATAGCAGCAGAGTCAAGCGATCGGATATAGATAAAAAATAACCTCTAGTCAAAAAGACTGCCCTACAATGTTGAATAACATCGAGCCACACCAACCCAACAATATCTGCAGGTCAGTAAAGTCCGAATTTGTTGCAGTAATTACCAGAACTTCCAGGACACTACCGGCAAAGGAATCTGTCCCGCTTCCCCAATCCCTAAAAAAAAACAAAAGTTTAACCTTTTCGCTGTGCCCGTGCCGTCGCGAGCACTACCTCCGTAGTGCTGCGCACGTCCGTTGGCCGACGCGGCCCTGCCCACTGCGCTAAACCGCCGCACTGCGGCGGAATTGCCGCCGCGGTTAAGCGGTTAGAGATAAGAAGATAAAGGGCACCACCTTTATCTATACCACTAGACGAACAAAACCAAAAAGCAATAGAAGACAAATCTGCCTCAGAAAAATCTGCGGAGACAAACAAACCCCCAAATAGGGATCCAGACCAGCAGGTGCAAAACATATAAGAAACATTTGAAAGCAAATTGAAAAGTCTAATATTGACATAATATCATATCTTGAGACTGAAAAAAAGTGTAGGCACTTAGGAATTTCTCATAGAGATTTGTTGCAATAGTTCCTGTGCTTCCGAAACATCACAAAACACGTGGAACTTTCCTTTGACTAGTACTTTCAGCTTGCTCTGTTGAGCAATCATGGCCTGTGCCCCCTGTTCCTTAAATAGATGTAGCATTTTTACGAATTCCTTCCGTCTTTTGGCTGCCGAAGCCGACATGTCAGGGAAGATGCGGCAAAGTGGAACTTCTGTCGAGGTGAACTGTCGCTGTTTAATTGCCTTGGTTAGAACTTGTTCCTTAACCCTATAATCCCCAAAGTTAACCAGCATAGTTTGTGGGAACTTAGAATTAGGAGGGAGATGGGCAGGTACCCTGTGTGCTCGCATGAGAGTGAGATCGCCATTAAACTCTGGGAGGACTGTTTTTTTGATAAATGAGTCTACCCACTGTAGAGTCTGCTGCCCCTCAAGGCCTTCCGGAATACCTTGGATCCGGAGATTTGAGCGCCGGGAATGATTTTCTAATTCCTCAATTTTATGTTCCAATGTTGCTTTCCGGCTTTGAAAGGTAGCGACTTTGCTATTCATAGTTAAGACTTGGTCCTCCAGCTGCGAAATTCTCGTTTCGGCTTCAAGAAGCCGTGCCGGTACCTGGGCCATGCATTCCTCGATTTTGGATAAACGGAGATGTATTGCGGCTATCTCAGCAGATTGAGAGACTTTCAGCTCTCGTATCTCATCCAAGATCAGATTAAGGAGACTCTTGGCGTCCCATTGCATGGAAAAGGATCTGTTTTCCTGCATAAGGTTGTCTTGAGATACTTCTGACGTGTCTTCGGGCTGTACAGGCTGCGTAGAGAGCATGGATTCTGCCGAGGCAGGCCGGACAAGTCCCGCAGGAGCAGAGAGATCTGAACAAGAACTTCCTCCAGAAGAAGATGTAGGCTCAACTGGGAAGGACAAAGTAGGGATCACAGGAGTAGGTAGATCCGATGAGGGTAAGGACCCCCCCGAGAGCAGCCCCTGAAGAGCAGAGGAGGGCAGGGAAGATTGACTACAATCTAAAGGATCTTTCAGACTCCCGCCTGTGTCCAGAGCTGTAGGGTTGTCTATAGAATTGTCTATTGAATTGTTGATTAGGGGGGGGCTCATTCCCTGTCGCTACCTGCTCCCCCGATGGCAAGCCATGCGTAACCTTAAAAAACAAAGGATATTTTTTAAGATCCTTGGATGCTCCAGCTAAGCCAGGTAGCGTCAGTGTCTTAACTTTGGTTGAGTCTGATAGCATGGAAGTCCCAACAATAGAGCAAGGGCTAATACTCGAGTCCAAATCTGCAGAGGATCCCCCTTTATTAACTTGATTGGTAGCCTCTAAGCTTGCCATTTCGGCGGTTTCAGTGTTTATGTTGCGATCCTTCCTGAGGGCCGCCGCGCGGTTTGCACGGGCAGCAGCTTGACCAACCCTTTTCTTCACCCTCTGGCCTAGGGTTGGGGAATCCGTGTGGACTGTTGTTGTGCTTTTAGCTCCTTTAGCAAGATTTCGCATAGTGTAGTTGTGGCATAAATTGCTTATCCGAACAGTCAAAGAGTAGCTGTCTAAGACCCCCCCAGCGACCCTCAGCCAAGCAGCATAGGTGGACTCCCGTGCACTGGTGGGTAAGGATGATACATGCACTTACCCCCTCTTGGGGAGAAACCTGGTGGATCAAAACAGCGAGGAATCGAGAAAGTCCAAAAGCAGGAGCAGCAACCTGAAGAACTACAGCTCCCAGAAGTCCAAGTGGCGGTACAGGAGGAAGCAGCCAAAGAGACACCAAGAGCAACCTGTAAGCCTGTAAGTTTGTTAGCCTGTCAGCCAGCTCAAGAGCCAGCTCGGGATGATACACTGCTGGAAAATGTGGGCGTGGATGCAAGCACACAGAAGCAGGGGCAGAAACCTCAAGAACTACAGCTCCCAGAGTCCAAATGGCGGTGCAGGAGAAAGCAGCCAAAGAAACCCCAAGAACAGCCTGTAAGCCTGTAGCCAGCTCGGGTCGATAAACAGCTGGAAAATGTGGCCGTGGATGCAAGCGCACACGGGGGATCTTCACTTCTTAGCGCAGCTTCTCAGCGCAACCTCGCGTCCGAGCTGTTTACCCGCTCCCGCCAATTTTCGCGTAGTTTTAGGAGCCTTCGTTGCCAAATCCAAGCCTGCCAAATCCGCCTTACTTCCACTCGTCTAGTGCACAGTTGAGGATTGAATTGCGCTGCTTCCCTGCCACAGTGACTCAAAAGTGGAATGTGCGTTACATTCACGTGCCTACGCTGAAAGCCGAGACGACATTCTTTCTCCGTGAGCCTTCAGCGATCAGCGCTCCGCATTCAAGCCCGCCGGGACCGGCATCCAACGTCCGCCCCGGCCCTGCATCGGCCGCGAAGAAGGAAGGGGGTGTGGTCACAGCGCAATCAGCCGGCCTTCAGCATTTCCCCAATGTTAATTTCTTTAATAAGTTTGGAAAATATTTGTTCTTTTCATCTTGTTTGAATTTATCTCTTTTGAAGAACTTCTTACCCCTCTGAAAAAAAATCAGCTCTCTATCGTTCCCTCTCTCAGTCCATTCATTCCACACTATAAACAAAGGTGCTATTGGTGTACACTAACATACTGCTCTACCTAGGTGTAGGTTGTTTGTCCGAATGTCATATATAAGTTTTGAGGGGAAACAAAGGGGGTTTCGTCCAAACTAAAGACGCCAGGTTGGACGTATGAATGCAAAAAAAGAAGAGGGAAAACCTGGCTGCCAATTTATCGAGCCGCTATTTCTTTCTTTCTATCGACTCGAATGGCAGGAGGTCTGTTATGGAAATCAGTCTGTAGAAGATTATTAAAGAAACGTTGCGTTCTTCCAAACAACACGATAGCAGAACACCGGCTGCTGCGAGCGCACACGCTTAAAATCAGCGTGGTAAAAGTTCTGTGATGGTGAAAGTTTCACTGATTGACTCGTGTTGAAAATAAATTCAACTGTTTACTCTTCCAGTCTCCTCCCGACGACATAATTGTCCTGTAAACGAGATATCAACGCCACTTGAAAAGCACAAAAAGTGCACCATTACAGCTTCAGGTTACACCGTGCCTCAGCCCTGATGAAAATCCTGTTATTTCCTTTCGGGATTGGAAACGCGTCGGCATTTCCCACCTTTGTTGGCCATAAAGGGCATTTAAAGAAGTTCTTGTCCTCTGAAGAGGGTCTCCAAATATAAATGTAACCCACAGAGCAGCATGTACCCCTTGTGGCAGCAGTCCCATAAATCGCGCCAAGCTGTAGGGCCCTATGGAATTGCTACATCTCATTTGTATTAACAATCTGCTGGTGTAATTTTGTATACTGTTTAAAAAAAAATGTTTTGAATATTATTTATGATTGCACATGTTTTGTCGCTCATTGGTTCAAATTATGTATGCACTTTATAAGTATCACAGTTGATGTGTAATAGATGTGTATTTAACAGCATAAAACATTGTGATTACAATACACTAAAGCTTAAGAACCTATGGTCTAAGCTTTCAGTCTGCTCAAATAAATAGCGGCTCGATAAATTGGCAGCCAGGTTTTCCCTCTTCTTTTTTTGCATATATAAGTTTTGAAGCATACAGGTACAGAGTTACTCTGGCCTAATGGTTGAAGTCTTAGGCTCTTACTTTGAAGGTTATGTGTTCTATCCCTGCTCTTTCAATGACAATGCGTGCTCAGTTAAAAGGGTAAGCAATGTTAATTTCTTTAATAAGGTTGGAAAATATTTTTTCTTTTCATCTGGTTTGGGCTGGACTGTTCCCATTGGGCGCAGGGTGAAGACTGATTTGCATATGGCTGGGTCCAAACTGGAATGGCATGGTGAGCAAAAAAACGATGGATTTAGGCCGAGATCTCTGTACTGGTGTGAATGCATGACATTGTTCTGCATTCTGTCCACCAATTGTTCTTTTTGCATTTGTCACCACGAGTGCGACGGGTATGCCCAGACGTGGGTCCCATGCTCTCCATGCCACTGGAGTCAAGCTATCCTGGCTGATGAGGGGTGAAACCCCAAAACTGGTCCTAGGATGCTTGTTTCCAGTCCAGGGAGGACCTGGCCTGGCAGTTTGGGCTGGACTGTTCCCATTGGGTTTAGGGTCAAGACTGATTTGCATATGGCTGGGTCCAAACTGGAATGGCATGGTGAGCAAATAAACGATGGATTTAGGCCCAGATCTCTGTACTGGGGTGAATGTATGACATTGTTCTGCATTCTGTCCATCAATTGTTCTTTTTGCATCCAATTGCTAGGGCAGATCAGCTCACTGATACTTTGGCATCAGCCAAATTCTTTAGCACATTTGACCTAACTGCTGGCTATTGGCAAATCAGACCAGCTGAGGATGCCAAACCAAAAACAGCATTTTCAACCCCTAGTGGGCATTATCAATTTATTGTGATGTCCTTTGGTTTGAAGAACGCACCTGCCACATTCCAAAGGCTGGGGAATAAAGTTCTCACAGGTCAGGAAGCCTATAGTGCAGCATATCTTGATGATATAGCTGTCTTTAGCTCCACCTGGGAGGATCACCTGGTCCACCTGAAGAATGTTTTTGAGGCTCTGCAGAAAGCAGGCCTCACTATCAAGGCTACAAAGTGCCAGAGGGCAGAGCAAGGTTGTGTACCTGGGCCACCTTGTGGGTGGAGGCCAGGTTCAACCACTTCAGAGCAAAATCCAGACCATAATGGACTGGTTTGCTCCAACTACCCAGACTCAGGTCAGAGCTTTCTTGGGCATGACTGGGTATTACAGGTGATTTGTAAAAGGATATGGGACCATAGTGACTCCCTTGAATGATTTCGCCTCTAAGAAAATGCCCAGGAAGGTTCAGTGGACAGTTAGCTGTCAGAAGGCATTTGATGATCTCAAGCAGGCCATGTGCACTGCTCCCATTTTGCAGAGTCTTGACTATTCTAAACAATTCATTGTCCAAACATATGCATCTGAGTTGGGGGTAGGGGCTGTATTGTCACACCTTAATGCAGAGGGCCAGGATCAACCAGTAGCTATTATCAGCAGAAGGTTGACACCCAGAGAGAAACGTTGGTCAGCTACAGAGGGGGAAGCCTTTGCTGTGGTCTGGGCCCTGAAGAAATTGAGGCCATACTTGTTTGGCACTCACTTCATTGTTCAGACAGACCATAAGCCCCTCTTATGGCTAAAACAGATGAAGGGTGAAAACCCCAAACTTTTGAGGTGGTCCATTTCCCTACATGGGATGGACTATACAGTGGGACATAGAGCTGGGAGTAACCATGCCAATGCAGATGGACTCTCCAGATATTTCCACTTAGAAAATGAAGACTCAACTGGGAAAGGTTAGTCTCATCTCCTTACATTTGGGGGGTTGTGTAGGAAAGTAGGATCTGTTTCTTATGGTTATCCCCACTTTTTGCTTGATGGATTGCTGTTTTTGACTAGTCTGACTAGTATCTTGTTAATCAGGACCCCAGTCTATCTGCTTTCTCCCTAAATTGGTAAGTTCAGTACTTAGGTAACCCTGGGCGGAGTTCGCCGAGAACGCGGAACTCCGCAAAGTGGAAAAAAACTCCGCCGCGCTACGCAGAGCTCCGCAAGCGGCGGAATGCAATGGAAAAATGCTGTTCGCTGTGATTTGTGGTGCCGGATGCTTGTCCGCACTGTGCAATTATCGCGAACGGCACCATGCACAGCGCAAGCGGGCGCTGCTTTCCTTTCTGCTGCTTGAGTAGATTTTTACTCGAGCTGCAGCTTTCTCAACGCGAATGGACAGTTTCTCAACGTGAGCGGTCGTGAGCATACGCGACCACTCGCAATGAAAAATCTGACCCCCTGCGTTGAGAAATCTCACCAGGAGGTTGATTTTCCACGCTCACGCCCCCCAACTTGATGTTGACGATCGCGAATGAGGAAAAATCTCGATGGGAGGTGGATTTTCCTCGCTCGCGCTTGCCAACATGACGTTGACGAATGCGAGCGAGGAAAAAAACTCCGCTCCGAAACGCGAAGCTGAGTTTTTTGGAACTCCGCGATCTCCGTGTAGCGCGGAGTGTGGAAAACTCCACAAACTCTGTGAGCGGAGTGGAGTTCACGCCCAGGGTTATACTTAGGTACATCCCAGATTGGATACTGGGGTACCCTTGTCAGCCCCTAGTATATGGTACCCATGTACCCAGGGCATAGGTCCCCCAGAGGTCCCCCCTGGGTGAAGCATGTATTATGCCACCCATAAGGAACCATTCAAATAGGCACTACATTCCTGCCATTGCAGCCTGTGTAAGTTGGTGCTTACACCACTTACTAAAGATGTAGGTTTTCTATATCTTGGGTCATTGCACTTAAAACCTATAAGTCACCCCTATAGAAGGCCTTTACAATCCTGAGGGCAGGGTGCCTAGTTCTAAGTGAGAGGGTGCCCCTGCATGAGCAGGACACCCCTGCAGCCTACGGAGTCCATTCTCCTGGATTGTCAGTGAAGCAGCCATATACTATATAGAGGGAACCAAATAATTGCGAGATGACCATCTGGAACTGGCTGCAACGAATCCTATCATGTTTGGTATCAAACATGTTAGAATCATACCCCCTCACCGTTCCAAGCACTGCGAGAGCCCTCCATTAGGCTATCAGTGTTCCCAGTTCCAGCCTTCTTGACCCTGACAGCACAAAATGGTTGCTGCCAACCAGAGACACATTTCTGCCCTTCTGCTGTGAGCCAAGCTCGAGCAGAGGAAGGTGGAGCAATAGGCGCCAGAAAGTCTGCATGAGGGGCACATTTGTTGGTCCTGTGCATGGTCCTGTTCAAACCAGTCCTGGGAGCAGTTGGCTCCCACTCTGGCGCGAAACTGGACAAAGGACATGGGAGTAACCTCCCCCCTGTCCAGACGCTCCCCTGGGAGGGTCCCCTGAATCGTCCCAACCCTTTCCCTAGGGTACTTAAGGGCTTACCTGAGTGTAGGTCCCTAGATTCATCGTGGGACAAGATTAAAATTCAAGACCACTTCATTCAACTTCTACCGCCTGGACACGCTGGATTTCGCTGGACTTGGCAAAGGGCCCAACTTCATCTCCCTGCTGGTCTGCTGCATCGTCAGTGTCTGTGCTTCATACAGAATCCCTCCAAGGCCTGTGGAGCATCAAAGACACTTGAAGGAATCTCTCTTGAAGTGAAGGAGTCACTTCATGGCATTCGCAGGCACCGTAACAATTCTGACCGGTCTGCTGATCCCAAGCTCCTGCGTACTCTGAAGCGTTCAACAACACAGGTGGTAGGTTTCTATGTCCCTCGAGGCCTGAGCTGTTGTCTCACCGAGTTTGAGGCCAGTATCCCTCGTGGGGGCTGTAATACTAGTACCCCTGTGCACTGCGTACTTTTGGAAGTGCAAATGCTTGTTGGCAATTCTGCAACAAGTGCAATGGGCTCCAAGTAGTCCCAACCTCTGGCAACTTCTTCCACAAAGATCTTCAGCCACATCGCATTGTGTGCTCCGTGGCCTGCTGCTTGGATAAGCTGCACGAGGTCCTCCTGCGACTCCAGTACCTTTGGCCTGTGGGTCCTGTGGAGGGTCATTTACATCTTCTTTGGGTTTTCCTGGTTGCTCTCGGCCTGCCCTGACACCCCTGTTCATTGTGAGTCTCCTGGACTTTGATGGTCCCATCCTTGCACCTTCTTGACTTCCTGCATGGGCTGCATTTGCCAAGGCTTGTTGGTGCTCCCACCGGACCACGACCCCTCAGCACTTGACATCCTTTGTGGGACAGCTAGTATCTGGCTGCTGGTCACCCTCAGCATCGCCTGGTCCCCACAGCTGCAGAGTCAAGTTCATCGACATCTCTCCTGAAGCATCCGACATTGGTGGGAATTCGTCTACCGAGCCCCTGGTCACTCCTAAGTGACCCAGACTCTGTCCCCTCTGCTTTCAGGTACTCCTCTTCAAGAATCCATGTTTGGATTCCTACGGACACTTTCTCCTCTTCCAGCAGCGGCACTCTCTTGATGTCCTCAATTGGGTTTGATGGCAGTTTCCGACACCACTTCACCCCTATGCACACGACTTCCCTGGTGTAGGTAATGTTGGTACTAGGGTAACCACGGGTGGGGCGGCTCTCCAACTTGCTGTCTTCCACAGGGTGTCTTCAGGGTCCACTGGGAAGGGTCCTTAATCTTTAAAAAGCCAACTGCGAATTACACGTGGAGTTGTACAGCCTCTTGACATTGTCTAGACTTGACTTGAGTCGTGGTTCTTATTCCACTTTATTAGTCTATGGTTTGGTCCCCCCCTGGGGCCCAATGTGTATTAGTGCTATTTACTGTGATTTCTTTGCTGAAGTATTGTGTGCATTGTGTTATCTCCACGTAGGAGATACTGTAACGTACTAGAGAATGATATATAATAAATACATATTTTTATAAATGCTTTGTGTGGTTCTTTTTCATTTAATCTATACTATACGATTGCATTCTGGTAAAACAAGCTGCTCTACACTTCTTTAAGACTAAGCCTGAAGGATGCTCTCCACAGCTACCACTTAGAGAGCTTTCTAAGGTTGTCTAAGACCTCTTAAATCACCATAAGGTTTCTTTGGACCTGTGCAAGGTGCCCACTTATATTAGTGGACATCATATACCAGGCCAGCTTCTCACAATAAGCTTTTGTGAAAACAACCCATGAGTCACTGTGGGCTAGTGGTTAAGGTCTCTGACTCTTGCTCAATAGGCTATGTGTTCAAATCCTGTTGTTTCAGTGGTTCTGAGGTAAAGTTATAGGCAATGGTACTTTCTCTGATAAATGTTGGAAAATATTTTTCATTTATCCTTCTTTGAATATCTCTTCTACAAGTATGTCTTACCCCAAAGAATACAAATCTTCTATCTCCCTCTGTTTCGCTTTCTTTTTCTCTCTCTCTCTTTCCTTCCATTCAACACTGTTAATGATATCAATATAGGTGAACTCTAACCCACGGCACTGCATACACTCGAGTGTTTGATTCGAATGTCATATACCCGTTTTTGTGCAGTCTCTATATGATTTACCATGGCCTAGTGTCTTAGGTCACAGACTCTTACTCCAAAGCTTTTGTGTTCAAATCGTGGTGTTTCACTGGTTGTGAGTTCTCAGTCAAAAATAAAGGTAATGTTACTTTCTTTTTTAAATGTTTTTCTTTTCTCCTTGTTTGATTATCTCTCTTTATGAGTTTGTCTTACCCCAAAGAATACAAATCTTCCCTCTGTCTCGCTTTCTTTTTCTATCTCCGTCCCTCTTTCCTTCCATTCAACACTGTCAATGATGTCAACATAGGTGAACTCTAACCCATGGCACTACATACACTGGAGTGTTTGATTCAAATGTAATATATAAGTTTTCGTGCAACCCATACATGAGTCACTGTGGCCTAGTGGTTAAGTTATGTGACTCTTACGTCAAAGGTTATGTGTTTAAATCATGGTGTTTCAGTGGTTGTGAGTTCACACTCAAAAATAAAAGCAATGTAACTTTCTTTGATAAATGTTTTTCTTTTCTCCTTGTTTGAATATCTCCCTTTTTGAGTTCATCTTACCCCAAAGAATACAAATCTACTCTCTCCCTCTGTCTCGCTTTCATTTTCTCTCTCTGTCCCGCTTTCCTTCTATTAAACACTGTCAATTATGTCAATATAGGTAAACTCTAATCCACAGCACTGCATACACTGGAGTGTTTGATTCGAATGTCATATATACGTTTTTGTCCAGTCTACTCAATATTTACCGGGGCCTAGTGTGTAAGGTTGCTAACTCTTGTTTCAAAGGTTATGTGTTTGAATCCTGGTGTTTCACTGGTTGTGAGTTCTCAGTAAAAAATAAAGACAATGTTACTTTCTTTGATAAATGTTTTTCTTTTCTCCTTGCTTGAATATCTCTCTTTGTCTTACCCCAAACAAGACAAATCTTCTCTCTCCCTCTGTCTTGATTTCTTTTTCTCTCTCGCTCCCTCTTTCCTTCCATTCAACACTGTCAATGATATCAACATAGGTGAACTCTAACCCACGGCACTGCATACACTGGAGTGTTTGATTTGAATGTCATATATAAGTTTTCGTGCAAAGCACTTATTAGTCACTGTGGCCTAGTGGTTAAGGTCTCAGACTCTTACTCCAAAGGTTATGTGTTCAAAACCTGGTGGTTATGAGGTAAAATTATAGGCAATGGTACTTTCTCAGATAAGTGTTGGAAAATATTTTTCATTTCTCCTTCTGTGAATATCTCTCTTTACAAGTATGTCTTACCCCAAACAAGACAAATCTTCTCTCTCCCTCTGACTTGATTTCTTTTTCTCTCTCGCTCCCTCTTTCCTTCCATTCAACACTGTCAATGACATCAACATAGGTGAACTCTAACCTATGGCACTGCATACACTGGAGTGTTTGATTCCAATGTCATATGTAGGTTTTTGTGCAGCTTGCTCATGCGTCACAGTGGCCTAGTGGTTATGGTCACAGACTTTTACTCATTAGGTAATGTGTTCTAATCCTCATGTTTCACTGGTTGGGAGTTCTTACTCAAAAATAACGGCAATGTTACTTTCTTTGATAAATGCATATCTTTTCTCCTTGTTTGAATATCTCTCTTTATGAGTTTGTCTTACCCCAACTAATACAAATCTTCTCTCTCCCTCTGTCTCGCTTTCTTTTTCTCTCTTTGTCCCTCTTTCCCTCCATTCAACCCTGTCAATGATGTTAATATAGGTGAACTCTAACCCACTGCACTTCATACACTGGAGTGTTTGATTCGAATGTCACATATATGATTTTGTTCAGGTTGCTCATGAGTTGTGGTTGTGGTTTCTGGCAATGGCTTACTCCAAAGGTTATGTGTTCAAATCCTGCTGTTGCAATGGTTGGGACTTCTAAGTTAAAAATAAAGACAATATTACTCTCTTTGATAAATGTTTATCTTTTCTCCTTGTTTGAATATCTCTCTTTATGAGTTTGTCTTACCCCAAAGAATACAAATCTTCTCTCTCCTTCTGTCTTGCTTTCTAGTTCTCTCTCTGTCCCTCTTTTCTTCAATTCAATACTGTCAATGATGTCAACATAGGTGAACCCTAACCCACAGCACTGCATACGCTGGAGTGTTTGATTCGAATGTCATATAAAGGTTTTTGTGCAAACTGCTCATGAGTCATTGATGCCTAGTGGTTAAGGACTCTTGCTCCAAAAGTTATATGTTCAAATCGTTGTGGTTAAGATGTAAAGTTATAGGCAATGGTACTTTCTCTGATAAATGTTGGAAAATAATTTTCATTTCTTCTTCTTCGAATATCTCTCTTTACAAGAATGTTTTACCCCAAAGAATACAAATCTTCTCTCTCCAGCAGTCTTGCTTTCTTTTTCTTTCCCTCTTTCCTTCCATTCAACACTGTCAATGATGTCATCATAAGTGAATTCTAACTTACGGCACTGCATACACTGGAGTATGTGATTCAAATGTCATATAAAAGTTTTCGTGCAGATTGCTAAAGAGTCACTGTGGCCTAGAGGTTAAGGTCTCTGACTCTTACTCCAAAGGTTAGGTGTTCAAATCCAGGTGTTTCATCGGTTGTGACTTCTCAATCAAAAATAAAAGCAATGGTTCTTTCTTTGAGAAATGTTTTTCTTTTCTCCTTGTTTGAATATCTCTCTTTATGAGCTTGTCTTACCCCAAAGAATTCAAATCTTCTCTCTCCCTGTCTCCCTCTCTTTTTCTCTCTCTGCCCTCTTTCCTTCCATTCAACACTGTCAATGATGTCAACACAGGTGAACACTAACCTACGGCACTGCATACACTGGAGTGTTTGATTCGAATGCCATATATAGGTTTTCGTGCAGATTACTAATGTGTAACCGTGGCCTACTGAGAGGCGCCGCCCACCATTGGTAATCCCCTCCATGCACCCCGGTGTAGTGGTGGATCGTAGTATGCAATGCAGACCTCCCTACGTTGGTGCGCAGGAGCGCCTCTACCATTCACAGCTCCAAGGTTTTCTATCTGATTCGGAATTCCGGTATCTGAATCAGAAAGAGCCCCGTTTACCGACCATTTACACGTTACCAAAGGTCCATAAGAACATGGAACAACCGCCTGGTCGCCCCATTGTGTCTGGCTGTGGCTCGATATTGGAACCACTGTGCAAATATGTGGATTTTTTCCTAAAACCTCTAGCGGAAAACACCAAGTCTTTTCTTCGTGACACGATGCAAGTTATAAATCTGGTTGATGGCATGTCCTTTGATCCCGCCACCCAAATCCTAGTAACAATGGATATTGTCTCGCTATATACAAGCATTCCACAGCAACATGCACTCCAAGTCATGGAGAAATATCTGGATACAAGAACCTTACCTGCGCATGTACCAACTGAATTCATCATAAGACTACTTGAGATAGCGATGACACAAAACTTTTTCTATTTCCAGGGTGACCACTTCATGCAGACAAAGGGTGTGGCCATGGGGGCGAGCTTTGCTCCGGACCTAGCTATTCTTTACATGGATGATTTTGAGCAAAAGTATATCTTTAACGTTATGAATCCTTTTGTAGACCATGTCACAGTTTGGAAGCGCTATATAGATGATGTGTTAATGATTTGGACTGGAAATGACTTCGACCTCCTCAACTTTTTTGACTGGCTCAATGAAAGATCTATGGATATCAGTTTCACAATTCACAAGGATAAATCCACCATTGATTTTCTCGACATCTCCATTAAAGTAGCTAAGGATCACCTGTACACCACCTTGTATCGCAAACCGACGGAAAGGAACACCCTGTTGAGATATGGGAGCCATCATCCCCGGGATTACGCGACAATTTGCCCTTTGGGCAATTCTTGCGAATAAGGAGAAATTGCACCCATAAAGAAGACTATTTCACCGAATCAGATGATCTAATCAACAGACTGGTTGAACGAGGATACCCTAGACGGCTGGTGAAACGGGCCAGAAAAAGAGCTTGGTTCAACCCTAGGGAAATGTTACTTAGCCCTAAAGAACGTCCAAAGAATTTGGATAGACTGATCTGTGTTACGACATTCAACACACGGAGCAACGAGATCAGACAAATCGTCAATAAACATTGGCCGATAATCGCTGCAGACTTACAGTTACCTGAACCTCCTATGCACTCATTTAGGAAAGGGAAAAATGTTCGGGACCATGTGGTCAAATCATTCTTGGACGTACCACCTCAACCAACCATACTATCTATGTGGCAACTCCCTGACGTTGTGGGACACTTTAAATGTGGGAAGTGTAAGGCATGCAGCCTAACATTTGAAACTAAACAGTTTCATTTCAATAACTGCACTGTAGATCTCAAAACCCATACAAATTGTAAAACTAAAAACGTTATTTACGCCATTGTCTGCCCCTGTGATAAAATCTATATAGGACAGACAACCCAGCAAGTCAAATGCCGAATACTGCAACACTGCAGTAGGATAAGATGTAGAACCATGGGGGCCCCTATGGTAGAACACTTTCAAACGTTTAATCATTCCCCAGAATCTATGAAATGGTTGGTTATCGAATCTATTACATTGGGAGTCAGGGGTGGCGATTTGGGTGTAATTTTGAACACTAGAGAATGTAAATGGATGGATCGTTTTAACTCTGTTAAAAATGGTCTCAACGAGATTGATGTAACATATGCCCAATTATCTTTATTAAATGGACATTAAATGAACCACCGGTTATGTCCAAAACTGCATTGTATAAAGGTCTTTACTTCACCTTAAACCTAAACAATGTAGACTTCATGATCTGTGCTACTGTTAGAATGTGAACCAACCGTTTTGGACAGTGACATGCAATGTGCATTTTTAGTATGTGCGCCAACCGGTTTGGACAGTTCCATTCAATGTATATGGTGTTTGCTTTGTTTTCCTTTAAATGTATAGGATGGCTATTTGTAGATCTATGCCATATCTCCACTGTTTTATGATTGGTTTAAACAAACATCTTCCTTTTCCTGAACTTACTCACTGTGTATTGGGCTATTATTATTTCCCATGCAATTTCTGTTAAACAATTTGGCTATCTTGTTTTTGCCTTCGTTTCACTGTTATGGGTTAATCCCCAAACATTTCTTGGTAAACACCTTGGCTCTCTCTCCCAGTTCTGGGATTGATTTTGCCTTTGTTTGTGAATCGGTTCAGCCACGATCCATTAACAGACTGGCACTACGTGCTTAACGTGCACGTTTTCATTTTGGTATTTAAAGCCTGACATGTGACACCATCCGGTGTTAGCTGTCAGAAGTCTCGACGCTTCCCAGAGGTATGTGCTCTGTTCCCCTTGCTCCCTTTTGGCTTCCAGCTTTAATTTAATTTAGACGGGTCATACAGAGTCGCTTTTTCTCTCACTAGGCTTTTGACCCAAGTGCAATTTTCTGACTCTGAGTTTCTCTCTGTCATGCTCCCCTGCTCCCATCTGGCATTCAGCTTTTATTTAATTTAGAGGCGCTATACTGAGTCGTGTTTCTATGCCAGGCTTTTGACTCAAGTGCAATTCTTTTGCAGCATTTGTTTAGCCTTTTCCGACTCTGAGGTTTCCCAGTCCTGTTATTTTTAGTTTCAGACGCCCCACATTGATTCGTAATTATGGTATTTTCTAATTTGGCCATTTGCTATCTCTATTGAGGAATGATGAAAATTTAAACTTTCATTATTTACTGTTTGGCGCACTCCTTTTTCATACACTGTGGTTATCTGCCCAGTGAGCCCTTGTCCTTGGCGCGCTGTTTTTCAGCACTATTTCTTTAATTTGGAGATTATTTACAATGTATTCCTTCTTATTTCAGCTATGGGTTACGTTTGAACCCCCGCATTTCACATTCTTCACCGATTTTTCATACACTGTGGTTATCTGCCCAGTGAGCCCTTGTCCTTGGCGCGCTGTTTTTAGCACTATTTCTTTAATTTGGAGATTACTTACAAAGAATTCCTTTTTTTTCAGCTATGGGTTACGTTTGAACCCTTGCTCTTTCTATACGGATACAAACCCCGGCCTTAGGTTATTGCGTACCTTTGGTTTATTCCTATTCGGACTGCTGTACCTATCGTGAGTAAGTGCTCAGCCTATTTAGGCTCATTCTTTCACTCCTTAATATTCACTAGTGTGAGCATTGACCCTAGCGGTTCTTGTATGTCCCTTTTCTCGTCTGTTTAGGAGCCTTGCTGGCCCACATCACTATCTTTCAGCCTGAAGACACCTGTGCTGTCACTGGTAATTTATTCCTATTTATTCTCTGTTTGGATGCCCTTTCCATTAGACACACCTTACTAATTGCATAATATTACTCTTAGGTGCAACATATACCCTTCGCTTCCCTTCCCCCTTCCCCGTTGGTCCTGATGAAGACCCCACCTCCAAGACGTCAAATCTGCTGGTTTTTATAGGGGTCGAAACGTCGACATCTCCTTCCCTTCACTTATCAAACCTGGATGACAGAGGATCTATATCTGCATCTTTTGTTTATGATTTTGCATTTGTATGTTTTGCCAGTAATTTGGCAGGTTAGGTTATCATTATTGTATATTGATGTATATATATGCACCACCTTTCCCCCTGCACATCACTTTCACTTATCCTAACTACGCACCTATCACTTCACGCTGTATGCACCTGTTTTTACTAAATGTTAAATGTGATATTCAGTTCACAATTTTTGAGTCTATGATCTATGATGACAATTTTTGTGATATTTATTTAATCATAATCATTTATTGAATGAGCCATTTGGTGTTGTCATATTCCTTGTATATAGACCATGTATTGGTTGCAGATACATTGTGAATAATTTCCACTGTGACTATCTTTTGTGTACCACTATTTACCCGAGTCCGGTGGTCTTTCGGGTTACCCCATTGATACGAAACTCTCCAAGGGGCTCAAGGCGGTCTTCTTACACAGGTCAGCAACGTGTCTCCGTGCGCCCTGCCAGATTTCACCACCAGGTAAGGGCGATCGCCACGCCTCAATGTCTACCGCCACGGCTCATTGACTCCATAGCACCTCCGCATCCCACTCCAGGCTCCAGACGCAGGACCAGCGAGGCATCCAGGCTCCAGACACAGGACCAATGAGGCATCCAGGCTCCAGACACAGGACCAGCGAGGCCTCCGGGTCCCATAGACTGTCCGCGCTTTCAAGGTTTTGGATGCCATGGTGTTGCGAAGAGTGCGCAACGAGAAGTGATGCATCACTGGTGTCGCACAGCGATGCGCCTCTTTTCATGGATGTAGCCCTGCTATTCCTATTCCCCTGGGACTCTGGCTGGTCATCCTGGATGTTGTGGGGCTTGAGGGGGTTGTTGATCTGTTCTGCACTTGGACCTGGCTGCTCCAGTCTGCATTCCATTGTTTTTTTGCCTATTTTTCCTTGGAGGTCGACTGATAGGCTATTTTTGGCTATAGAGACAAAAAACCTCCCTTGGGCTGACTAACGTGCGTTTTTTTTGCCGCTAATGGGCCTTTCGTTAGTTTTCGCCCGCTAACGCCGGAATTCCTATCGCCATCACGCTAATGTTACTGGCAATTTTCACCGCTGATCCCTGAAGCTATCGCCATGTAGCGACGTCTTGTAAATACGTCGCTAACAAGGCGATAGTTTTCAGCGGTACACGCGATAAGAAAACTGCCGCTTTGTACATATGCCCCTTACTTTTTCAATAAACATTTCCCTATTTGAAAAAAGCACCCTTTTTACTCTGTATACCCCAAAATAAACATGCACTATAATAAATACATAAAGGGTAACATGTAACATGGTGCTATATATTTTTTTAAAGATAAGTTAATTTTGTTATTTGATATTTCTAGGTATCCAACCCACATATGATATGGTAAGACAGGCAGTCCCCATCAAGACATTACTACAGCCAATACACGTTACCATGAAAAGGTTAATATGAAAAAAAGCATTCATCAGGAACACCTGGCAGCAGCACACTTTCCTCAAAATGTTAAAGTAATTTAATCAGTGCTTCTGGGAAAAACCCATCATAAAATCATTAACTAATATTAAAATGGTGTCTTAAAATTGTCAATGCTGCTAACATAAACTAACAATTTAGTAAATAATCTGATTGGATTGTGGCACAAACTCAAAAGAAGTGCATCCTCAATTTCTTTACTTTATGTTTCTTAAATACTTCACAGAAAAGAAGTGTATTGTTAAGGTCATTAAACCTGGTGACATGATACCTATGTGGCTCTGATTTTCTACTAAGCACAAAAGGCAGGTTTTCTTCGAGTTAGTGAATTTTAGACAAGGCCCAATGATATTCAATAAATGCCACAGATGAAAACACAGGGGCATATTCTCAAGGAACTATCGCCGAGTTAACAGCACTTTATCTCAGCCAAAGTCGCGATAAAATTATCTCCCCATTCACAAGCTGGTGCAAACAGCCCATATCACCAGTTTACCTGCGATAGCACCCGCAAAAAACATCGCCACAGATGAGCCCGGCAACTATCCCTAATGAGATGCAGAGTAGGCGTTCCCGAGCAAAAAGCCGCAACAACACCACAACCCAACATTCACAACGACCAGCCAGATCGGCGATAAGAACACAAAACAGGCGATACGGCGTGTTAGCAGCAGGAAATTAACACCTGCTCTGACCTGGTGCAAAGTCGGACGTCAACCTGCACCAGAAAAGGGAGCCCAGCCCACAGCCACACCTGAAGAACAACAGATGCCATGGAGCTACTCATCATGCAGCTCGGAGCCCCAACAGGGCCACAACACCCAACGCCACCACCCCCAGGCCCGCCACCCCTCCCGGACCCCCCCGGACCACCACAGAGGCAGCGCAGACAAAGACAGCGGACTTTCAGGAAATGCACCAGCCTCACAGACTTAACCCCAGAGAATGTCATTGCCCACTACAGACTCAAAAGGCCAACCATCCTCCGCATCCTGAACCTCATTGCCCACAGGCTGACGGTACCAACACAGCAGACAACCAACATCCCACCTCAGACAAAGCTGCTGGCTGTGCTGCACCTGTTGGCCTCTGGGACATTCCAACCAACAACCGCCAGAGTCGGAGGAGTCTCACAGCCAGCCCTATCCAAGTTCCTCAAACCTGTCCTGGATGCCATCATCAGCTTGGTACCCCAGTACCTATACTTCCCCCACACTGCGCAGGAACAGCTGGAGACCAAGCAAGGCTTCTACGCCATAGCTGGCTTCCCCCACGTGTTGGGGGCAATTGACTGCACACATGTCCTACTTGTGCCCCCTGCCGACACTGCACACAATTACCGCAACAGGAAGCACACGCATTCCATCAATGTGCAGGCAATAGTGGACCACCGGGGACTCTTCACCAATGTCGTCGCCAACTATCCAGGCAGTGTGCATGATTCATACATCTTCCGACAGTCCATCATCAACCGGCGCTTCCTGGATGGCACCTACGGAAATGCAGTGCTCGTTGGTAAGTACCAAATGAACACACCCCACACCTCAACTCCACAATCATGCAACTCACAACTCTGGGAATGCACACGTTACAAACTCACATACGACATGCACACGTTACAAACTCACATACGACATGCCCACCCACCACACACAACAGCACAGCGTACTGCGGTAACCTGGGCTAGCCATGTACATGAGCCATCAATGGCATGTCACCTCAGCCACACAATAGCAGTATGTGGGGAGAGGTGGGAACCAGGCATGTGTGAAGGAGGCAAGTGATCCATGAATGCGAATGCACACAATGCCAAGTGTGGCATGGAAGTGCTGGACAGACTGCGGTATGCAGACCACAGACATATCCATGTCGACACATACTGCTGGTGCTGGTAGTGTTGTGGACAGTGGGCGCAACCATGTCACCCCAGCAAGTGGGGAAGTTCTCGGAAATGTAGCTTGTTACGTCCCCCCTGTAAGCGTGTGCGGAGTGGGCTTGCCTGGCGTACGCCAGGCTAGCGTAGGGGTGTGAATAAAAAGCACGTAGCCCTGGGCGTGGTTCTCTTCCGGAATGGCCAACGTGGCTGCCAGGGCTGCGCCTCTCACCCCGCCACGAGGCCGACGCCGTGTGCGGCGATGCCTGCGATCCTGTGCACCTTCCGCAGCCCGGGCCGCTGGTCCCCGAACCAGTCTCGTCCGCCCCTGCGCATCCAGGCCTCACTGCTCACCTGCCGACACCGGCGTGTCTCCAAGAGGGCCCACCACGTGCAGGTGCTAGCTCAAAGCCAGAGGCCCGCGACCTTGGCAGCCTCCTCAGACCATCACGGCCTCCGCAAGCTAGGCCCGCAGTACTCCTTTCACGTTGACGTACTCCACCGGCATACACAGCGGTCAAGTAGGTCACACATTTGGAACTGAGTCTTGATTCCACAATGGCAGAGTACATATTTATGGCATCGTTTATATCCCTATACTCCCTTCGATGTGGTGCCACCAACTCTGTGCATAGCATTCCGACCACACATGTCTGTGGGCCCTTGCGGACGTCTGCCTACACAGCGGTCCAGCAGGCCTCACACCACTCCAATACAGTCCGTAACAGGCAGGACACAGCATCGTCGCAGGGTGCACACCCGCTCTGCTCTGGTGCCTCCACCTCCGTCAACCATGAATCTTCTCCACATGCCATTTCAACGCCGTGTGTTAGAGATCCAGGAGGAGCTAGCTGCACAGCGGTTGCCCCGCGCTGACCGCTGCCTCCGGCACACACTGCGGTCGAGTAGGACACACAATTGGAACTGAGTCTTTATCTGTTCATTGCAGAGTTTATATCATTGTACAGGCCTCATCGCAGACTGCATCCCCTTCCAGCTCTGGGGCCACTGACTCTGTGCCACGGGAGTCATGGACACTCTCTGGTTGAACGTTCTGGCGTCTGAGTCTATGGCCTGGGGGTTGTCTTCATCATCATGTAGATGATACTGACATTGTGAGAAAAAGGGGACTGTAGCATTCAACTCCTCCATATTGCCTGTTTCTGCTTGCTTCTGCCCTCTGCATCATGCCCTGGATGGACACCTTCCACTGTCCCCGGTAACACTCCGCGACATTCTCCTTGGACATCAACGAGGACCCGCTCAGCTCTCGTGGCCCTACCTCAGTGCATCGCAAGTCACCGTCCCGTGGTGGTGTGCCTGTGCCGGCCGCTGAGCATCCGGGGCCACCGACTCTGTGCAGCTCAAGTCATGGACCCTTGCTGTTTGTCATTTGAACTCCTGATTGTCTGATCACTGTTGTAGTTGTTGCCAGCACCAACCAACCCCTGAGGGGTGGCTTACACTGCCCAAAACCCATCCAGCACAGGCATCACTGGACGTGTGACCCTGGCAAGTAAAGGTGCCAGGCGCACGTGCCCGTAGCCAGTTCCCCTAATTATCTCAGTGTGTCTGTGTGGTCATTCTGTATGCATGTGGGTCCCCGGCACAACCTCATTACATTGTGCTGTGTACAGCGTGCGCAACCTTGTCACCTCAGGCAGTGGGGTGGATCTGGGACATGTATTTGTGTCGGACCCCCCTGTGAGGGAGTGGACCGGTGTACGGCAGTACGGCTTAGGGGTGTGGTCATTCAACACGTGGCTCTGGGCGTGATTGAGTTTAGGCCTTGCCGAGGCAGTCACTGATGCGTGTGTCTCAGGTGTAGTGTCGGCGCCACCCGTCACGCAATATACAATGTTGCTATGTAGCATGCCCCCGGAGTACGGGCTCGGCTGAGGGGTAAATGAGGGTGCGCAAGCCCGCTTGGGCTCAGGGGTCAGACATGCCAACTGTTGTGTGTGTCGCTATTTCCGCAGCATAAGCCAAAGGTCTACCCTCAACCGCATGGCGGGTTCAGCCAGGCATGAACTCTACATCTGTGTCCGCCCTGTCCTTACCATAGGCCTACACACACGTGTCAGTCCACCTTCAGCGCACAACATCACTGTGTCGTTGTCAGGCTTGTGGACATGCGCAGACAGGCATGACAATAATGTGCCGTAGGGGTGCAAGTGATGCAACCGCGCTGCGCACAGTAGTGAATGGGTTCGGGGGGAGGGAGGAGCAGCAGTGAGGCCACGTAATTCACATTGATGCCGCTCATGTGCAACAAGCAGTACATGTCATGCAGGAATCACAAAGTCACACATATCACACACCAATGAACCACTGAGCCTGCCAACAGATCATGCAGAACCAACTATTGACTCATGTCTCTCTGCACTGTCACAGGTGACCAAGGATATGCACTCTGCGCATGGATGATGACACCCCTCCGAGCCCCGAACACAAAGGCCCAGAGGCAGCACAATGCGGCCCACAAACGCAGCAGGGGCATCGTGGAACGCACATTTGGCGTGTTGAAGTCACGTTTCAGGTGCCTGGACGTCACAGGTGGGAGGCTTCTGTACAGCCCAGACATCGTGTGCAAGATGATCGTTGCATGTTGTGTGTTGCACAACATATGTGTACACAGCAAGGTCCCATGGATACAAGTGCCAGATGCACAGGAAGATGATGAGGAGGATGAGGCAGGTGGACCACACCCCACTGCAGCCACAGCAGGACTTGCCCGTAGGAACACCATCATTGACAATTTCTTCACATGAGCACGTCACATTGTGACTGTCCTTGGCAATCATGGGACAGTACAAAATGACCACAGGCACAGCATGTGCTAATAAATGCATTCAAAATACACATTCCCTGAGTGCATGTCACTCATCTGTACAGGCACATCACTCAGACAAGTGTGAGTGCGACATGTATTGCTGACAATTTTCTGATTTGTTCATGGATGGTGGGTGTGTCACCTCTGTGCAGAGGGGCTGTTTGGGGTGTCACATATTCGGACTGCCAGTTCTGTGTGTCGCAGTTCGTAGGGAATCCCACTCTTCGGTGTTTCACATGTGTCCAAAATCATTCCATTTTGGCTGCCATTTGTGTCCTACAGGTGACAACAGGGCTCCTTTTGGGGTCAGATATGTACCACCATGATGCAGGGATGCCTCCTGTGGCTCAAGTACCACAACATGGGCAACATGTACGTAAGCGGGAGTCACTGCCCCTACATTCGTCCACGCTTTCATGGTGGATTGATCATGGTCATGACACGTCTGTGTGCAGGAGGGGTTGCTTGTCCCTCTGCAATGTGAAGGGGAGATGCGGTTTCAATGTGTGTTCCATGCATGTTTCAGCATTGGCGCAGTTTACATGCAGACTGCATGTCAATGTACATTGTGACTGTGAGGAGATGCCTATTTGATGCGGGACAATGGTCATTTGTTCTACGTCACGGATGTGTGGTTGTGCTCGTACATTGTCATCTCACCGTTTTTTTGCTCTGCTTTTAAGGTGCATTTTCCCGCATGACGCGTGGGAATTGCAGGCCTATCGCTGGGTATCGCTGATTTTTGTATCGGGATTGGCATCATCGCTACTATTTTCGCGTTCATGTTTCGTGTTTTTTAGGCATCGCGTTGATTTTAACGCGTTCATTTGACGCGTTAGCGTGGGACTATTGCATGGGGCCGCCGTGTTGTGAATA
Source organism: Calotriton arnoldi (assembly GCA_963921515.1). Lineage (NCBI taxonomy): Eukaryota > Metazoa > Chordata > Amphibia > Caudata > Salamandridae > Calotriton > Calotriton arnoldi. The sequence goes on from CAWUFW010003690.1 coordinate 901,925, forward strand.
CCACGTTAACATGGAGTTGTTTTCCCGCGATAGACTGCGATGTGAAGGGTTGCGTTAAGCTAAACTTGCGGTGGTTATCACACGTTCTTGAGAATATGCCCCACAGTTTTACGAACAACCTGCGAATAAATGGGCAAAGGCCTTACGTCATGTAAGGTTGTGGTGATAAGGAGATGTTAGAGCCCACTAACATTGGTTGGGTGTTCAGATTTTCAAGGGTATTGTTGTCATTTAAAAAAACTTGAATCAAGCACCTTTGTTGGACCACTGCCATCAAACTGCATTTAGAGATACTAAGGACCTCATGTACAAAGCCCTTTTGTGATTTCAAAGTCTGCCATTTGCAAAATCATAGGGATGCAACCGCAAATGGGCTATTCTTTATGTACAAAAGCCCTTTTTATGAGTCGCAAAATTGTTTCCAGCTTGTAACAAGGCTTTACCTGACTCTGTTCGAATCAGAAACAGAAGGGGGTGTAAAAGGGGTATGCCCCTCCCATTTACTAGTCACTATATATTAATGGTTTGTGACTGCGATTGTGTTTGAAAATCATTGCTCAGATAGCATCTCAAAGGGTGTGGTATCTATGTGGCGGTATCTATGTTGCAAAGGAAAAGGGGTCCTCTTTCGACCCCTTCCCTTTTGTGAATGCTGAGCAGAGTTCTCAGGAGAGGTGGCTGTGGTCCATCGGACTGCTAGACATGTTGGGGTATATTTACAAGAATTGCCACTAAGCAGTTTACACGCTGTTCAGCGACAATTGTTTTACAGCTGCCGATCGCCAAATGCTAACGCTATGTTTGCGACATATTTACAATACGTCGCTACATGGCGTTAGGATCAACTAGCCTCCGGCAAAAATGTTGCTAACACTAGCGTCAAGGCAATAGAAAAATACACACTAACGTGAAAAATTGACGGCTAGCCAATTAGCGGCAATTAAATTCACGCTAGTTAGCCAAACATCACTTTTCAGTATCTAGCGACAAAAAGAGCTTATTAATACCCCTGTAAGGAAAAAAATAAATAAAAACGCCGGAATGCAGAATGGAGCAGCCAAGACCAAGTTCAGCACCGGTCAACAAACACCCTCAACAGCCAGGATGACCAGGCAGAGTCCCAGGGGAAGATGAAATACAGATTCAGGGTCTCATTTATGAAAAGTGTTGCATCGCTGGGGAAAAACAGTGATGCGCCACTTTTCATTGCGCCATCCTTGCGACACAATGAATGCACCGTATTTACAACAATGCGGTGCAGCCCTGAGTTTCCCCCTGCACTGGCGCTAATTTCAGCTGCCTAGCGCCAACACAGGCACCTGTGCACCATAGTGCAAGGGTGCCTGCATTGTGGGAAATGATTGTTTATGTGCAGGAAGATGTACCTTTCATGTCTATAGGCCCGCCGGCCACCCCCCACCCTTCACTGACGCCATCATAGACCTCATCGCACCCCAGGCTCTCACAGCCACCGATTACTTCCTACTCGGAGATCTCAATTTCCAACTGGACAACCCCATTGACCAGACCACCGCATCCCTACAGGAGAACCTCGACAACATCAGACTCAAGCAGCTAGACACCACACTGACCCACACAGCCGGACTCACACTCGACCCCGTTTTCTCCGCCAGCGGGAACTTCACCTACAGCCACACCACCTAACTCCTCTGGACCTACCACCACTGAGTACATCTCGCTTTCACCACGCCCACCGCACACCACTGCACTCATCGCCCCCCCGTCAGAGCTGGAACAAGGCCACCGAAGAACGTCTCGTCGACTTCTGCAGCACGAAAACTCTGCCAACACCAACAGATGCCAACATCGCAGTGCACAACCTTCACCGATGGATCTCCATTTGCACCAACACTCTGGCACCCCTCAAGAAGACACCAGGCAAGCAACACTCCAAGAAAACCAGCTGGTTCATTCCCACCCTCCACGAGTCCAGACGCACCTGCAGCCGACTCGAGAAGAGATGGAGGAACAACAAAACACCAAAAATCCACAAAACCTTCAAATCCATCTTCAACGCACACCGCCTTCTCCTCAAAACCACAAGGAAAACGGCCTTACAAGACAGAATCAATGCCAATGCACAAAACAGCAAAGAACTCTTCGCCATCATCAAGGAGCTTGCCAGGCTCAACAGCGAGACCGCAGATGTCCCACCCTCCCAAGACCTCTGCAACAAACTCAAAACCTTCTTCCATCACAAGATCAGGTAGATCTACGACAGCTTCGACATCCAAGACCCTGCCAATATGCCCGCCACCACCGCATGCAAACAGACCACACCCCAACAGATTGTGCTCAACTGGACTCCACCCACGATAGACAACACACTAAAGACCATAAAGAGCATCCACTCAGGAACCCCATCGGATCCCGGCCCGTACCACATCTTCCATAGATCAGCCGCCTCCGTAGCCCCCCAGCTTCACCACACAGTCAACTGCTCCATCGAAACTGCCACCTTCCCCAATGACTGGAAACACACCTGCTGAAGAAACCGTCCACGATCCAACGGACCTCAAGAACTTCAGACCCATCTCCCTCCTACCATTCCCAGCCAAGGTCATCGAGAAGGCCATCAGCGCCCACCTCTCTGAGTTCATTGAAGAGAAACACATCCTGGATACCTCCCAATCTGGCTTCCGAAGCAACCACAGCATGAGACCGCACTCCTTGCCGCCACCGACGACATCCGCTCTCTCCTCGACCGGGGCAAAACTACAGCCCTCATCCTACTGCACCTCTCGGCCGCCTTTAACACGGTCTCCCACCGCACCCTAATCACGACCCTCCACGATGCCAGCATCTGCAACAAGGCACTGGACTGAATCCACTCCTTCCTGACCGGCTGAACAAATCGAGTCAGACTACCCCCGTTCCTCTCAGAATCTACAGAGATCAGCTGTGGAGTGCCCCAGGGCTCCTCCCTGAGCCCAACCTTCTTTAATGTCTACATGGCCCCCCTCGCAGCCTTCGTCAGAAGCCACGGACTCAACATCGTCTCCTATGCAGACGACACCCAGCTGATCATCTCCCTCACTAATGAACCCACAGCTGCCAGAATCAACTTTCACAACAGAATGGAGGCCGTCGCTAACTGGATGAAAGACAGTTGCCTCAAGCTCAACTCGGACAAGACTGAAGTACTCATCCTGGGATCCACCCCCTCAGCCTGGGATGACTCCTAGTGGCCTGCCGCACTTGGAAGTCCTCCCACCCCTACGGACCACAAACGCAACCTCGGCATCAAACTGGACTTCACGCTCACAATGAACCTTCAAATCCGTGCAATATCCTCATCCTGCTTCCAAACGCTCCTCCTGCTTCAAAGGAAATTCAGATGGATCCCCACATAATCTAGAAAGAGGGTCACCCATGCACTCATCCCCAGCAGACTCAGCTACAGCAATGCACTCTACGCTGGCGAAACCCTGAAACAGCTCAGGAAACTACAGAACGTCCAAAACGCCGCAGCCAGGCTGGTCCTCGACATCCCCGGCCGCAGCCACATGACACAACACCTTCGACAACTCCACTGGCTCCCAATCAACAAGAGAATCACCTTCAAGCTTCTCGCACACGCATACAAGGCTCTCCACGATGCATGACCAGTATCTCTGAATTACCGCCTCACTTTTCACACACCCGCCAGACAACTCCGCTCTGCCCAATTCACCCTTGCCTCCGTCCCACGGATCCACAAGACCAGAACCGGAAGAAGATCCTTCTCCTACCTCACCGCTAAGACCTGGAACACCCTGCCCATCCACCTCAGGCAATCCGCGTCATTGACCCAATTCAGGAAGGACCTCAAGACCTGGCTCTACGACTGAAACCTCCACACCCAGATGGATCAGCAGCCCCCTCCCCTCAGTGCCTTGAGACCCTCACGGGTGTGTAGCTGCGCTATATAAACCCCTGATTGATTGATTCCTGAAAAATTTCAATCAGCCCCGCAACGCAGGCACCCTTGCACTAGTGCAAGGGTTCCTGCGTTCATGCATGGCAGCCCATTGTGCATCAGCGCTGGCGAAAAGGGCAAGAATGCACCATATCTTATAAATAGGGTGCACTCCTGCCCTTTTCTTATGATGCAGGGCAGCGCAGCAAGATTCCTTGTGGGGCTGCCCTGCTCCAAAGCATTAAGAAACTGCCACTAATGTGACTTAGTGGCAGTTTTTCTTTTTTAGCGACGTACAAGGAATTCCTTGTAAATATTGCATTGTGGGTTTGGCGGGAGTTTTTTGCGGGAACGCCTACCTTGCATCTCATTTTCGGTAAGTCACTCTAAACAAAGTGGCGCTGTGAAAAATTTACGTTAACGCTGAAAAAATGCTGCTAACTGGAGTTTGCGGCAACTTGTAAATTTTGAGATAAAAAACTGCCTGCCGTAACATCAAAAAATTGACGCTACGGCAGCATTAACTCCTTGTAAATGTGCCCTGTTGTTCTGTGAACTCCTACTATTCAGTATTTTGTGAACCGATCTATTTTCACACAAAATCCAACTCCATTCAGGAAATCCTGGTGCGCAATTTGTGACCATGTTTTGTGAACGGAATAATAGTACGAGGCCCCCAATATCTAACTCATGACATTTCAAGTAGTTCTCTAAATTCTATTTTATTCTTATGGAAGTCACTCTCTTTCCTTCCATGTATAAAAATATATGTGATGCTATTAGTATAATATGTAAAATTGATTGTCTCAAGGCGCTTACTCTTGCCAACACTTGATTCACAAAGATGCAAAGCAGATGAACAAAGCACTGTTTAGACCTGCTCAGGGCTCACCAATGGCCTTTTTAAGGCCCACCTAGACAGCACATATGCTGCATCTTCAAGATCTTTTGTTTTCTCTCAGTGGGCTGATGGCCCGTCCCTTAGCATTGGTTGACTCATTGTCACTCTAATTTGCTTGCTTCCTTTTGGTCAACTCCTGTAGGCTTACTTCCTCTTCATGTGTTTGTCATTCCCTTGGACCATGAACTCTTACTTGTGCCCTTTTACATCTCATTTTTTAATGCACTACTTTTTCCTTGTGTTTAAGCACTCTACCAGATTGCGTCTTTTTCAGCTGGCACCCTCATGTACTTCTCCCCGCTCCGTGTTCCTCCCTTGTCCGTGTTGCCTTGCTTCCACCCATCCTCCCTCCTACTGTTGTCTGTGTTGACTTTCCCACACTCTACCTTTTGTTGTCCATGTTGCCTTGCCCTCACCCTCCTTCCCATTGTCCATGTTGGCTTGCCCCTACCCTCCCTTCCATTACTGCTCCCACTCTCCCTCCTGTTGACAGTGTTGGCCCCTCCAATCCTCTTTCCCGTTGTATGTTTTGCCACCTTACACCCTCCCTCCCGTTGTCTGTTCCCCCTAATCACCCACCATAGCAAAAGAAAGCACCACCACTGGTGGCTCATTGCACTTGTTTTCCCCTACCTCCTGCCTTTGTCCGTGTTGCCCCTCCCGCCATTCCTTCTCTTGTTGTCAGGGTTACCCCACTCACCCTAACAGAAGAAATCAATATGATGGGGACACCGCTGGTCACCATAGCGCTTTTGTTTTTCAACTTTCAGCCATGCTGTCTGTAAACCATGGCTTAAAAACATTGACAGATCCAATACCTCACACAGGAGAGACCTATCGGCTTTGACATTGCTTTATTTAGATTTCTGGGCTCCTGCGAGGACACAGTTGGTTAGATATGCCAAGAGTTTTTCAAACTGATAGCATTTAAAACCTTCTTTACATGCATATGGTGTAGCAATTTAAATAACTGCACTTTCAAATATTTCTCTACTGGGATTTGTCTACTGTGAACTGGGCAGTGTTATTTTGAAGAAAGCTAGATAGTAACAGCAGTAAAAACATTTACGTTTGTGAGGTTGGTTGGAAGTTTATGAAGTCATTACCTGAAGCTTTTGTTTGTTTGTCCTTCGGGCAACACTTTAAATCGGAATGTGAAGTCATCATGCTTTCACCTTGTGGTAAGTAGCTCACTACTGCCTTCAATAAAGTGATTGCTCTGCAGGCCATTTCTAGAACATAAAGTTTGTCTTCCGAGAAAGCAACATCAATATCGACATCCTCAGTTTATCACTAAAGAATCACTTTCTGTATTAGAAAGTTTGTCTATTGAAAACATCTCTAACTCTTGCAGCCAACTAGGTGGCCGATTCAGAAAGAAAGCAGTAAATCCACGCTTGCACACAAATGCATATTTTAATTTTTTTTTCGTCAGTGGGAAAGATATTATTCCCCATGGAGAAAACTATTGCCCCACACTCTTTCAAAGTCTGTGAGTGCTTCAGTCCCCTTTCCACCATGGAAGGAGGTTTACGCCAGCACTCTGTGGAGTAAAAATTCGACACTTTCCAGAAAGAAAAGGGGAATGTGAGGAGTTTGTGAATCACCACAAAATAGGGGCTTATTTACAAGCCCATTGCCCCGTTGGTGTGTCACTTTTTTTGACGCACTGGCTGCGCTATAGGCTTGCCCATATTAACAAGGCCACGCAAAGTCACACTGCGTGACTTTTCATGGCCTTGTAAATATGGGCCCCTTTCACACATTACTCTGCATGAAAGGGTAGTTCCATGGGTGTTGCTGTGCGTGTTCCCACGCAACATCCATCGAACTTGACGCATTCCGAGATTTACCACATTTGGTAAAACTGAGAATGCGTCAGAATCCTAAGCTTCCCAGAGGGAGGCATAGGAATGGCTCAACGAGGAGAAATACTTATTTACGCATTGAAAGAGGAAAATGCCATTAATGATTGTTTTTGTGCAGGAAGAGCTCCCTTGAAATGCCAATATTCCTACCACTTACATGGAATTTACACGTGCAGAGATCTCTGCATTCATGGCAGAGATCTCCACATCCGTGAGTTTATATATGTCAGTAATCCCTTTTGAGAATTCCTGGCAGGTGTAATTAAGGTAAATTTGATTGAAATCTTACATTTACGACTAAAATTACTTTTTGGGACTTTGCTCTGAGGTCCTTCTGATCTGTTTTATGATTTATGCTCTCTGCCCATTACACCAAGAAGACCCTGTAAATGATAGTGATATCCTCCAGGTCCCATAATCATATTTTTGTCCTTGTACTCTACGAATGCGCAAATGGGACCAGATAAACTTTTGTATAAGCATAAGCAATGAAATGTTGCATTGTTGCATTTTGTAAGTGAGGAATAATTGTACAGTGACAAATCTATAGAGCTGCGTGAGCACAAAATTGCAGTATAGCATGACACTAAAGGCCTGATCTAGAGTTTGACAAATGTTGCTAAAAACCTTGGGGCAGGGGGTGTGGCCAACTGTCATGGCTGTGTGGATGTAATCCCCAGAAGCCCCACACCCGCACTGCAAGAATTCTCACTCTAAGGCTCTTTTCTGACCTCCAACTCGTCATGGCTGAGTGGATCCAGTGATCGGAGGGCAGGGGGCGACCCGGACCGGCCCAGCCTGTTGAGATCGGCCGCGAGGGTAAACTGCCACTGCAGCCCTGCAGCCGATGTGACAGCATGACAGCCGTGGAGCTGGTTCGGAGCCGGCAGGCAAGAATAAGGCAGTGAGCGTCAGTAAAGGAGAATGTGCTCCAGCAGCCCAGTGGGGTTTTTGTGCGAGAGTGGAGGCTGCTGATGAGGGAGGCTGTGGCTGGGACAGGTCCAGGCACGGATGCCTGACCTCAACATGGCATCGATCACGAGGCACTCATAGAGACTAACTGAGGTGGCGGTGCACAGCCGGTACCACCACGCCAACCAGCAGTGAGGTGAGGCCCAGCCTGAGTGCCCCCCTCTCGGGGCTCCACGCCGAGGGTCCCTCTTCGAGTGACTAAATTCTGCCTGCGCTGGGGCCCATTGACTGGTGAAGGTAGGCCCTGTTGAGCCTTTGGATTGAGCTGCATCTGGCCCTTTCCCTCTGAGAGCTGCTCCTACTGGGACTGCCGGCCCAAGAAGATGAGCACCGCTTGCACCGCTGACCTTGAGTGTTTCTGGCCATGTGTCCTTCCCCCTCTAGACCCTAGAGAACACAATAAGATGATGGGTGGAGTGCTAAAACTTTTCAGACACTCACCCCCAGATCTGTGACTGGGGTTGAGTGGCTGAAAAGTTTCAGCACTCCGTCCATCATCTTGTTGTGTTTGCTATGTTCACCCTAAGTGGCCAAAGGTATGCCCAGACGTGGGTCCCTTGCTCGCTGTGCCACTGGATTCAAGCTAGCCTGGCTGGTGAGGGGTAATACCCCAAAACCGGTCCCAGGATGCTTGTTTCCGGTCCAGGAAGAACCTGGCCTGGAAGTTCAGGCTGGACTGTTCCCATGAGGAACAGGGTTAAGACTGATTTGCATATTGCTGGGTCCAAACTGGGGTGGCATAGTGAGCAAAAGAACGATGGATTAAAGCCAGATCTGTGACTGGGGGTGAGTGGTTGAAAAGTTTCAGCACTCCTTCCATCATCTTGTTGTGTTTGCTATGCTCGCCCTAAGTGTCCAAGGGTATGCCCAGACTTGGGTCTCTTGCTTGCTGTGCCACTGGATTCAAGCTAGACTGACCGATGAGGAGTAATACCTCAAAACCGGTCTCAGGATGCTTGTTTCTGGTCCAGGAACGACCTGGCCTGGCAGTTTGGACTAGACTGTTCCCATGAGGAACAGGGTCAAGACTGATTAGCATATGGCTGGTTCCAAACTGGGGTGACATAGTGAGCAAAAGAACTATGGATTAAACCAAGATCTGTGACTGGGGGTGAGTGGTGGAAACATTTCGACAATACAAAAATTACCTCTGTAACCATAACTAAAGCATTACTAGTACCTCAGTAGTCCTTTTTATTTACTCCGGGCTTCATTCTTTTAAGTTCTCTTTTGTTTTTTCAAAGGTCTTTTTTCCCATATCGTAAGTTCAAACATACACCTCTAAATCTTTTGCAATATTCCCAAAAAACGGTGTCAAAGGAACAGTATTTACATGACATACATACATTTAGTCAATAACTAATACTCTTTTCACAGACATAAAGACAACATCAAACATTATTGTGCATTTTGTTCTTTAACACATATCCAACATATAGGAATACACAATCACCTATTGCAAGAAAGTGGAATAATATCTGGGGTGGGAGGAGCCTACCTCAAGGATGACAAACACTGACTCATCATGGTGAATCCCCAAAATGCAAAATAACCCTGTGCTCAGTTCCCTGGTAGCTAATGAACAAATCACACCAGTTTAACTTAGGGCAATCTATAAAGCACTTATGCAGTGCATAAACATTAATAAAGTCAAAACATCAAACAAGAAAAATGCTAAATGGCATTGAAAGATAAAGTAAAAATAAAAACAAATGGACACCAAAACAAACAAAAATCCAATAGGATAAACCGAAGATATGACTGATGAAAGTTTGAAGTTAAAATAGCACCAACAGGTACTAAGCGCCAATGGTGGTCTATGGATGCAATTTCTTGCACACTGGAATGGAGCTCAGGTTGAATACAGCAAGTGATTTTGCACCAGTCAAACATTTTACTTTCTTACTTGGGGGCCGATTACGATGGCGGTCGTAGGCACCTCCGCGGTGCTGACAGTGGCGGAAAAAGTCCATTTAGTTACTCCTGCGGCAGTCCTCGCGACCGCCATATTACCATGGGCAAAAATAGCCCATTTCTCGCGGAGTTTCCGGATCCGCCAGATATTTGGTTCCGCAACAGTGGCGGAGGGAGCCAATAGAGAAAGACCACTGTGCGGAATGACGTTCTGACCGCCGGACAAATCACGATGCCTCAACCAGCCCATCAGAACGCAGCGGAGAAACCAGCCAGTTGGAGATGTCGGAAGCACAACTGCAGAGATAGAAACTCGAGTCCGAGACACCTCCACACGTTCCTGGCCGCCATGGATCCTGCTCTACAAACCCTTCCGCTGCTGTACCTCATCCATTACCAGCAGATAAGATGCCGTCGCGGTCAACACTGCAGGTAAGTCAATAACACATCCCCGCATACAACCCCTGTACAACAACAATAACACACAACTGTCACGCTGAAATACGTGTCCTATCTACATCAGATACCCTGGTGGAGACAGAAACATATACCCCAGTGTAAGTACAGGACATTGTCCCAGACAATCAAGACCAACATCACAACATCCACACCACATGTAACATAAAAGAAGCACCACTCAGCACAACATATTTGCAGCAAGAAGTCATGTGCAGGGACACTGTCTATAGTGACATCTCATTAGGATCATCACCAAATGTATAGTAACATGAGTGTGGGCTGAGGCAAGAGTCCCTCCAAAATGACAACATTCATCATTGCACACAAATAAGGGTCAGTCCACATACAATGTGGAACAGAGGAGGGCAGACCAAGCAGGGTGTATATGTGTATTTCACAGTAGTCCAACAAGGTTTTGGAATGCGTCAGTGAGCCCGGGTAGATGACACATCATATTAGACACCACTGCCACACAATCACAGATCACCACAGCCCCCAAGCAGACATTGATAGGCCCATCACATACAATGGCAGACCATATCACACAATGACAGCCCATACCATGCAACACAGTAAGAAATTCCTGACTCAAACAGCAAACTCAAAGTAAGCACCACTGTGCATTTGACTCACAAGTGTACTGCTGCAATAAATGACACCATGTGAGCATGTCCAGTACATCAACAACACTGACTACACTGCCAACTCACAAAACAACTACACACCATTACTCCACCTCAACAAAGGGAACACCAACTACAAAGTAGTGAATGAATGCCAAAGTGTCAGGAAGACTCCATCCTGACAGCAGGAAACTCTGACCTGCGACTCATGACAACCCTCCTCCTCCTCACACCTGCCTTCCACTCATGTGAATCAAAGTGAGTAATTGAAGAAATGAAGAGTCACTGTGCAGATTAACAACCTTGGAACTGTTCACACTGCATGTCAAGTCCTTCAGGCAGCTCACCCACTTAAACTTAGCCTCATACACATACCATAAGTCAGCAGCAATGTATGACAATAACTAACCTAGTCTAAAGTGGAGTGCACAGTGCAGGAAAAACATGGAGATATTTCAGATACCATTTGTACATGACATGCAAGAGGTGCCACATATCACACTACACCTAGGCCATCAAATCATACATGGGTGGCACAGTGATTGAAATTGAACTAAAGTAACATCTGTGCAATATCCCTGTGATACAGCAATGCAAGCTATGCATTGGCCCAGGAATTATAGGAACTGTCATAAGCCATACAGTGACCAGCCCCTCATCTGTGTCAACTGTCTTGACATGTGTATGCCACCAGCACAACACTCATGGCTCATTGTGACACTCCCAGACTGTCAAACCCAAGTATGACCTTCACACAGTCCCCTCATCTACCCATCTCACACCTTCACTACTCCCCACCTGTGAGAAACACAGATAAAGATGGAAATAATGTCATGTGACTTTCCTGATAACCAATGCCACACCCTGGTGTGTATCTACAAATGTCAGAATCCCACTCAGGGATGTCTGATCCACTGCTGATCAAAAACCAATTGCCAAACACATGTCTCACAAACAACATCCAAAGAAGTCCAATAAGCTCAGCCATGTGCAGGATAACAGTGGATAGGCAATGTGATCCTAGACAGCACCAGTATAGATATCATTTTTACTCTGGCCAACTGCACAGGCACCATCATCCAAATCAATAAAAAAATACATGATCAAATGCCAATCATGAACCCTAACTGTGTTCAATAGGACAAATCTGCTAACACAGACATAGACACACTACACCAGTTACAAAGTGAGCATGGTGTCAATGTGTAGCACAAGCATGCACATGCACACTCCAGACAAGTGACTGTTCAAATATAGGAAGCCATAGCACAATTGTGCCATCAAAACAGGCTAATGAACAAGACTCCACATTGCTGCATGTGACATTCATACAAGAAATGCACACTACAAATTCAACACACATCTGAATGTATTCCAATACACAAGCTCCTCACACACAATTTCATGCAAAAATAACATTACACACATGGACCTGTCAGTAGAAAGAGCCAACACAGGCCAAAGACTGCATTCATCAACAACAAATACACAACATATGCAGATACAAAATCATCACATAGCAAACTCAGCTGGACATCAGGGGACTCACACCAGGCATGGACAAGGCAACATACACTGACAGCAGTGCATGCACAGTAAGCAGTGTGTGAACACCACCAAAACCAGTATCACACATATCTGATTGCTCCACCATGAACTTCAACATCACAAATCATCACAGGGCACAGATCACATCACACTCAGGATGGGTAGCATTACCTCAGCAAACAGACATACACTTTAGCTATCACCTTCTGCTGCACAACTCTGGAAAACACTGATGCATGGAACATGACTAGAGGACTGTGCTGGAAAAACATCTGCACTGTACATGAGCAACCATGACTGCAATCAAGTAGAAGAAAATGGCACATAACAAATTGTAAAACAGTCCTGAGTGGAACATTGGTCCTGGACACAGATCATCCTCCCACAGTATAGTGTCACACTATGAAGTGGTGGGGAGGGTCACACACTGGCAAGGCATGGGGTGGAGGATATTGGACTGAAGTGGTGTGTACATTAGTATTGGGTGGTGAGGAGTGTACAGAGCAAAAACACATAGAGGAGTAGCTCACAATGTGTAGGCATCAAAAGCCCCCATTGGGGATGGTATGACTCTTAATACCACATAGTTGTCCAACGAAAGAGTAAAGTGACATCAATGTATGAGAAAAGTCACTTATAATGTCAGTTTGCCTGAGCAGGTCAGCACAGTGAGCACAAACGTAAGCAAGAGCCATGGCTGATCATCAAACCACAACACAGACATTGCAGTGACACACTCTGCATACTCACAACTGACACCGACAACAAGTAGGTGTATCCTAGGACTGCAAGGTCATACCCACACACTGCACAGTGCTCAACCAACAACTCCTACATGTGCCCACAATCTAAAGCACGTGTCTGATAATGTAAACAAACAGGCACTCATTACCTGGATCATACATGTGTGTAGGTGTCATGTTCAGGGGCACATACACATCAACACTTCAGCCAATGACAGGCCAATCACACTGTATGACTACTCAAGTGCACACATTCAAATGTACCCATGTGACTATGAAGCTAGGCCTACACAAGATGACTACACATCTACACTGCTGTTCACACATCAAGATAGATCCCACAGATATGATGGACACTGTCCACCACGCAAGTTATCCTGTGAATTAAATTCTCTTCTGTTGTGGTACAGCATCCAAATATGACATGTGTATAAAATTGGAGACCTGACAATAGAATTATTAGGATAAGAGTAGATCATCACAGACAACCATCATTGCCCCCTCAAGCCTCTGAGTCAAGAAACACCAAAGTGGCTGTAACCTCTGGTAACCTCTGCAAAAGAAAATCAAGTATTTGCCAATGTGAATGTGGCATACATTGCACTGCATCATTAGCAAGGGCAGCGACAAAGCTTACAACATGAGTAACAGTCTTTATTACATAAACTCTGCATAGGCATCAAAAGTGCAAAACATCAAGGCCATTGGCCAGTCCAAATTTCATGTCATGTGTGCATGAAAACTTGCACATCAAATAGGTAACAGCCCACTGCCATGGGAATCACCACAGGTCAGGGGCTTCGAATGGGCAGTCCAGGCACCGCTCTGGGAGAAATGGTGTGGGGAGGGGTGTACTTGGCTTCAACTTTGGGTTGAAGTTGAACTGGGAGGGGGCTGATTGTCGGGGCCAGTTGGAGGACTGGACCTGGGAGGGAGAGAACTGGCTGAGGTAGAGGGATCCATGGATGTAGGAGCCTGAAGGTGGAGTGGTGGCACAGGGAGGTAGAGACATGCTGTGTGGAGGCTTAGTGGCTGAGGATGAATGTTGAGGGCTGGGTCTCAATTGTTTGGGGATCCGATATCCCACAAGTGTCTTGGCCGGAGTGAGAAGTGAGGTGGGCACAACAGCCTCACTCTTCCCCAAAGGTGTAGCAGCTGCAGGTGGCTCTCCCCGTGTGGATCTGCTGGACCTGGTGGTACGCTGGGGGTGGGCTTGCCTTTTCCCCTGCATCTCCTGTTGTTGATGTACACTCCCCATTTTGCTCTCTTGTCCATGCTTCACAGGGGTGTGGGTGGGAGTCAAAGTTTTGGGTGAAACTGCCTTTGGAATGTGTTTGGGCTTAATTGTTCCAGGTTCACTGCATACAGGGCAAGTGTTTGTGTGTCTTTGGGATCAGGTGTGGGGATGGGAGTGCCCTTGGATGAGATGATTTGGAGGAATGTAATGTGGTTGCATGCTTTTTGTCTTGCGGTCATGTGTGCTCGTTTTGTGTTGTGGTGATGGTGTATGGTGTCTGGTATGCTTAGAGTGCTGATGTTGTGTGCTGTGTGTGGATGACTGGGTGCCTGAGGGCTCTGGCATGTGTGTACTCTGGTCAGGTGGGCCACTGGCAGGGTGGTTGCTGAAAGGACAGGAGCTGGACTGGGAGCTTGGGACTGCTGGATGGCTGCCGTCACTGTGGAGGACAAAGACTGGACAGTTCGGTGTAGGCCACCCACGTCCAAATGAATGCCCTCCATGAACGCAACAACCTGTGGCAACTTGTTGCCATGATCCTGGAGGGCATTCAGGAGAGCAGTCTGACCCACACACAGCTGCCGCAAAATGTCTACGGCCTCCACACTGAGGGCAGCAGGGGAGACAGGGGCAGGGGCAGCGGTGCCTGCGTGGGAAGGAGACTCTACCCTTCTTAGGGCTGCGGGAACGAACAGCACTTGGGGGAGCATCCGGGAGGGTGGGCACTGGACGAGGTGTGGCGGAAGAAGATGCAGATCTGGTACTTCTGGTGCCTGCCAACATCGAGGAGTCACCACTGGACTGGGAAGATGTGGAGGTTGGTGTGTCCGGCCGGGAATCCTCCAGGGTACTCCTGTCCCCCTCCGAGGCGCGGGTACCCTCAGTGTCACTGAACTCCTGTGTCCCACTCATGCCAGTAGCTTCCCCAACGCTGTTGGGCCCCTGTCCTTCCCTGCCCTCGGTAGATGCTGCAAGAGACAGAGACATAGGTTCAGTATAGTGCCATACTCACAAACATCATGTGCAATACAAACTCCAATCCTGCAAATGAAACTCCCATGTTGAACTACTCCATGTACTTTCAGCATATGCCACATTTATGCAATCATCAGCTGATGCTTGGAAACATGCTTAGTTGATAGTCATGCTCCATGTTGCGTTGACACAGCCAAATATCTGGGCCTGTGTCTACCTGTAACCACACATACAATTGTCTGTAGGCACACCTACGTGCCTGTAGGTAAGATAGCTATACATCCAAACATGTTGTCTCAGTCACATATGAAGTATATTTCCTGGAACACCAGAAATACAAAGTCAAATATGTCCTTTTGCAAGGGAGATCACCTCCTGAAATCCACCATATTGGGCTTTGAAGCACAACTACAGTTGTCCATTGGTGTCAGCTGTGTAGATGTTACAATTTATTTGATGTGCACAGCACACATCTCTAAATGCACAGTAACATGATGCTCACTGCTGTTCACTGCCATTTGATGTCTCTGACACTCACACTGTAGCATATGTCACAAGTCCACATCTTATTTGTTAATGAAGTACAAATAAGCCCCATGTAACAATGTAGTCACATACACAATGCACAATAGCATGAGAATGGGAAATTAATGCAAGGCCTTCATAGGTTGTGACATGTCACATACCAACATCTCCACAAGTGCCTGACAGGCCCTCGTTGATCCAAGGCAGGATAGTGTCTTCTTTTGATGAGGAAGTCGGTGGACTCCATTAGGACAGCTAATGTGTGAGAATACCTAGGGTCTGGCATATGATATCCCTACATTGTGCTGACTGATGACATTGAGGACACATCAATGTGCCAAAAATTCACTCACTTATTAAAAGCATTAGCCACAACTTCACCATGCACTGATGCACATGGACACCCCTCCACAATGCACACATACTGAGGACTGACACTCTGAGTAACCTTTGTTCCTTATCATCTTTCAAATTACTGTACAACACCTCAGTCACATCACAATTTGCCATACCCACTGATCACATCCAACCATGTTAAGCCATAGTGCCAAAACAATTTCACAATAGCAAGGTTCAGCTACATTGCATTTAAATCACAGAGTCTAACCATCCCAGTCATGTTGCCATGTGCACAAATGGCAAATGCAAATCAGCCAATGCATCACTGCAATCATCACCATCTACCCCATCAGCACCTGTGTGCACTTGCTGTCACTGTGGCAGGAAATTACATCATGTTATGCCATGCTGCTGATATTAGGCTAATATGTTTTGCAATGGTGCTGTCATCTCTATCATTGTGAAAAAAGGACCCATGGGACAGGTGTGACCTCTACCAACTCACTGCTCCCTGAGTCCACATCTGTGCATGTCTCTAGCCGCTTACACATCATCACATGAGCACACTATTGTGGTAGCCACACAGCACACACAAACCTGACAAGTGTACTTGGCTACACACTTCACACAATGAATTTTCCTGTGTAGGAAGGTCTCAGTTCAGACAACATTCACAAAATGTGAGATGAAAACATGGCAAGATGATTTGATATGACAACGTTCATGGGTTTTAACACATGAGAAACAAAATGTTGTTCGAATGCAGAACCGCTGCACTCAACACTGAGGCCACTTTGAAACCATTGCATCACACTAGAGACATCACAGAGGTCCGCACTTGCTCAGGGCTGGGATTCATGCAGTCACTCATACGCAAAGTCACACTTTGCTCAATACTCACCCCCAACTTGCTGCTGATGGGCCCTCAAGCGTCCATCCAGCTCCGGCTGTGTCACTGCCAGGATGCGGACCATTAGTGGTGTCATGCTCCTGCGCGCCAACCTGACACTTCGAGGGACCACTCCCAGCGTCATCTCAGCGACGTTTTTGCTCAGGCGGCAGATGTCATCCCACCTCTTGTGGCAGTGTGTATGACGTTGGTTTGAGACACCCAGAGACCGCACCTTGCAGGCAATGGCCCTCCCTATGGCCTTACGCTGATGGACCTTGAGCAGCAGGCATGGGAGACAAGAAGAGGAAGTTTCTGTAACACTGTGTTGTGTATCACTGTGTGACAGTACAGGAGCATGAAAATACATAGCACACTAATACATCAATGGAGAGCAGAGCCCATACAGCATGTCACATAGTACCTTGGATCAACCCATATCATAGCATTGTATACATTTATGATGATGGACACACTACATGCCCATCTCATACACATGCAGAGTGCCAGCACAGAAACCAATGTAAAAATGGGCCTCCTCTGTGATGCACTATGTGAGTGAGCATGACATACAATACACTGGAAATGATGTGTAGTGGTCAGACTCACTGTGTCCTACACTACACACCCCTTAATGTCCTTGACCATTGCATAGCTACATGTGTCATGGTGGTCACATTTAGGTCCCTGATCTTACATTCTCACACTCTTCTCACAAGATGTAGTCCTGTCTTGTGTACTCCTCAGGCCTATGATAGCTCATTAAGAAATAGGGTGGCGGACAACACATATGTTTTACTGAGTCCTTGTAGTGATGGGTCCTTGTAACATTGGGCAGTTATTGTGCAGGCCATATGGCCTTACACTGAGGATAAACGTGGTCCATCACAGAAATCACATGCATGTACAATGAGAATGGAGAAACAGTGCATACACATGCGAGACTCAACACATCATGGAATCAATAGAAGGATGACATGTCCACCTCACATTTAGCAGATGTGTCATAGGTGAATTACCACCATTAGTGATAGATACAGGCATTGTACTCCTGTGCAAAATGGACACATCTCCATAAGGTCAATTTGAAAGCAGTACACACATTATTCAGTACCCTCTGGCCAATCTACATTTGAAATGTCACAAATGAGCATATGAACACTTAATGGACTATGACATCACATGGCACAGGGAATGTGTGTTCAGAGTTCGAGTATCTCAAATCAGCAGTGTAATTGTATAACTGCTAAACCACAGTATGTCATTTCCATCCCTAAATGCAACCAGGGATCTGTGGAAATAAGGCAACACACCCCATTGACGTGAAGTCAGCATGCTAGGCAGTGGCTCACACATTTACATTACCCAGTCTCAGAACAACATGTGTGTTTTTTGGCTTAAAATGAGCTGCACAAGTGTCTATGCTGCCATCCTCCCCACATACTCAAGTGCAATAAGTACTAGGTCATGTATGGACCATGCTGTTGGCAAAACATTGATGCATGAACATTGGCTTGCACTCACAGGCACATACTACTGTACAGTAACATCATGTGAGCATTCTGAGCACTCTCAAACTTTTACTCAGACACTTACCAGTACCTCTGGAGCACCATATACCCTCCCATACTGTGCAAGGACCTCGTCCACCAGGACCTCCAGCTCCTCTGTGGTGAAGGGACGGGCCCGGATGTTCTCTGTTCGAGTCATGACTGGGTCCAGAGTAGAGGTACAGCAGCAGTTGGTGGTGATGAATGGCAGGCAGCAGTGTCTGAATGCAAGTGACATGTGTGGCTCTCTCACAGATATTTATAGGCCCCTAGGGTTGTTTCAGTGGTACTCTGCTGATGCAATTGGTCTGCCTGGTTTGCATCTTTCAATTGTATCCAAAGCCTGTGACCGCAGTGGCGGTGCACGCCTACCGCGAGTTTCAAAACTGTATTGCACTACCGCGATGGCAGTTCCCATTGGCTGCAATGGCATTGGCATAGGCGGTGTCACACCGTGGGGTCAAGGGGGTCTGTACCGCAATCTGGCATCTTTCAATTGTATCCAATGACCGTGACCGCAGTGGTGGAGCACGCCTAACGCACATATGGTCACATTGTGCTATTGCATTGCCACTTGGCAATTTTCATCACTGATCACTATATATTTACACTATATTGTTGCACCTGGTTGTAAAGTGAAATGAGAGTGTGACATTTAACTCAATTATGCCCACCCATGTCATGTCAGTGCACACGAGTACATGCATTGGTATGTACTTCCTCACATGTCAAATATGATATTTGTGTGCATGTATACAGATTGGATGTTTAATGGAGTCTCATATTTGTGAACATGTCAATGGGTAAAATGGCAACTCAACCCACAGTCATGATGGACTGACCACATAATGTGCCTATATCACTGTGTACAGTGCTGTATTTATCTTCATAGTTGACCAGCTTACACACACTGTGCTCATTGTGTAAAAATGTTGTGCTTAGTGAGACGAAAGCAAGAAGGTGGTGCAGGGACAGCAGCTACGTACAAGTCAGCAGTGTTGCTGTTTGCCACATGTGCTGTGTCAGCTACACCCATGGCTGGTGACACAAGATGCAGGAGTGTACCATTTACCATTCACATAGTGTGAATCTGATTTGGAAGTAGTTAGTATGTACATACTGACCAAATGTATGACTACATGAGATCAAGGTGTCTGTGCATGTGACTTGTGCATTAAGCTGTTGTTACAGTCCTGTCAATGTTGGTGCTGTGTTAGTCATTATGTAAGATGTTTGCCACATCTCATCTGTGAATTGAATTTACATGTGTCCTATTTCATAATACGTAGGAGACGACCAAATGTGCATCGGCCGTTCCCAGTGCTGGGGAACATGGAGGATGAGGACATCATAAGGAAATTTCGTCTGAATCGCCTTACCCTTCAAGAGCTGTGTGCTCAGTTGGAGCCCCATTTGAGGCCTCACAGAACCTATCCAACAGCTTTTACGCCAACAGTTAAGGTGATGGCCGCCCTGCATTTCTTTGCCACTGGTTCGTTTCAGTACACGGTGGCCATCGCTGGTGGGATGTCTCAAGCTATGTTCAGCATGGTTCGGCGTGATGTCCTGTCCGCATTGTTGACCTACAAGGACCGCTACATCCACTTTCCAAGGAGACATGAATTGGCAGATGTGAAAGGTGATTTTTATGACCTTGGACACATACCTAATGTTGTTGGAGCCATTGACTGCACACACGTTGGCCTAGTTCCACCACAGGCACGTTAGCACATATACCGCAACAGGAAGCATTACCATTCCATTAATGTGCGAGTGGTATGCCAAGCGGATATGAATATCTCCCATGTATGTGCCAAATTTCCGGTTTCTGCACATGACTCCAACATACTGCGTAACAGCATCATCCCACAATTGATGGAAAATCTGCATCCGGAGCGTGCGTGGCTTGTCGGTGAGTACGCTGAGTCAAGTAGTGTGTTGTATGTGTGACATGCTGTTCTCGTCAACTGTTTGTATTACAAAATTGGTCTGTGTATCTCACACCTAGGTGACTCTGCGTATCCCAACCGGCCTTGGTTGCTGAGCCCACTGAGGAATCCAAGAACCCCGGGGGAAGTCCGCTACAATGATGCACATGGGAGGACACGTCGTGTAGTGGAGTGTGCTTTTGGGCTTCTGAAGTCTAGATTTCGGTGTCTGGACAAGAGCGGTGGTGCACTACTCTACTCTCCCCAAAAGGTGTGTCAGATCATAGTTGCATGCTGTATGCTCCACAACCTGGCCTAGCGCAAAGAGATCCCCCTGATCCTGGACGATGATGAGCAGCAGATGCCCCCCGCTGCAAATCCACACATGCCCAGTGACGATGATAGTGGAGAAGAGGAAGGTGTTGACCTGCGTCAACAGCTCATCAACAACTACTTCCCTTGAGTGTAACATTGTGCAACAGGGACATTGTCTGTTGGCTTTGCTGTTAGTGGCAAAGCATAGATGAGGTGTTTGGCTGCTGGCTGTTGTTGGCTCACTGCTAATGGCTGATGTGTGTGGCACAGTGTATTGTTTTCCAATTACCTCATGTCTATGTTGATGGTGTTGGTCATTGTTATGTGTGATGAGTCTTGAACGGTGTTGACTAGTGGTGTGTTTTTGCTGTAATGGCACCACCTGACAACTAAATGTCATTCTCTTGTGTCTTTCTAGGTTCCTTCACCCCATCAATGCCTTGTCACAATCAGAGCTTGTGGTACATTGGAATAGGAGTTGACATTGTACATACTGTGATAAACATGGAACTGACACAAAGGCATAGGTGTGTAAATAGTGTTTATTTTCAATTAGATTGGCTTAAAATTAAAGTGGATGTTAGGAAATTTGTGCATAGTGAGTGTATGAGTTGTCAGTGATGGTAAAGCAGACAAATAGAGTAGTCCCCACATTGATGTAATCACACAGTCCAACAAACTCCTGCCATCAACATGGCAATGTGGGATAGGATAATCAACAAAGTCAATGTCCAGGGCAACACAAGTGCCATCATGGCTGGCTCAGCGACTTGGCTTTGGTTGGTGCTTTGCCACGTGATCCTCCCGTGGTGTTTCTCGGACGTCCCCTCTTGCGTTTGCCAGGGGGCCTCTGTTGCAGGCTCAGAGGTGTCTGAGGAGTCACTGTCTTGCAGCTCACTACTCTCTGTGGCCGCAGCTGAGGTGCTGGGAGTATCAGCAGGCTGGACACTGGAGGGGGGTTGAGCCGTCATTTGAGCAGCATGTATGTCCCTCAGAACACCCACAAGCTGGCCCATGAGATCCACAAGTTGGCCCATTCGTATGTCCATGGACCTCTGCAGCAGGCGGAGCTCACGCAGTTCTTCAACAACCTGGCCCATCTGTCCCTGGTTCTGTTGGTATGCACCAAGGACTCTTGCAACGGTGGCCAGGGCTTTTGTCACAGTGTCCTCCTGTGATTGTCCCCAGTTGCCCTCCCACCTGCCCTGCTGACACGGACCTGTGGCGTTGGGAGTCAACACACCGCAAACTCTCTCTGGCATCCTCGGCTTGTGTGGTGGTGTTGCTAACCACTGAGGCAGGGACAGTGTTGCAGGCAGCAGTGGTGATGGTGGAGGTGGCTGCAGCACAGGTCGTTGTAGCAGGGGTCAGCGCTGTGGTTGTCGCTGGTGTGTTGGTGGTGGTGGGGACAATGAGGCCCTGAGACGGAGTGCACCCTGACAGTCCTGAGGAGCCAGGTTGTTGCTCTACATCCAAGAAACTGAGAGAATCAGCATCAGAGAGTTCATGTTCCGGGGGGGAGGGGGGGAGACTGGCGCTGCTGGTCAATAAAACGAATTTCGTTGCGCCCCCTGCATCGCATTTGGCGATGCAGCGTGTGCAATGAAATTCGTTTTACTGATTTAATTGTCTACTTACCTGCAATCATCCGTATTCCGGTGTTTACTACCTTCTACCCTGCCCCTCCCCCGACCCACGTCACCGCCCGGCAGCACGCCCTGCATGGGCCGCTACTGGGTACATATATTACTTGTCATTAGTGTGACATGTAAATTGCAACCATGGGACACATACAGATAGTGTGTTTACAAGGACATGTCATCATCTACCAACTTGGTGCACATCAACTTTTGTTTATGCGTGGATTTTGTTTACTCTTCATAGAATCTGTTTCAGCTATGTAAGCTAGACAATTTAATAATTTAAATGTTCTTTTATATCATGTACTTTTGTTTGTTTGACAGATTGACCGTGCATGTTTTGGGTTCATATGGGCCTTCATGCTCTGACACCATGGCACTTACACATTGCATTCTGTGCTGTGCATGATTGGGCCCTGAATTTACTTCACATGTGACTTGGTGAGTCAAAGTATAATTTCTGTGACAGTTACATGCGCTTAGCTGTCTGCACACTGGATGTAACATTTGGATCTATACAGAGTTGGCTGACATGTGAGGGATGTTGTGGTCATATGGCTCCATGCATTTTAAGAAGGATGACAGGGTGCATGCACTGACTACCTACCTGTTAGGTAACACAGTGGAGGGAAATGGCTGCCACATGGCTCTTGGGTGGGGGAGGGTTCCATCTTGCTCAGCTGTGGGACAAGGGTGCCTAATGGGAGTTGTAGTGCTGGCTGCCTATCCACAAACCCCCTCCATGTTAAGTTGGCTACCTCCCTGTGAAGTGGAGCAGAGGAAGGGAATAGGTTACACATGGCTCTTGGGTGGGGGAGTGTTCCATCCTGCTCAGGGGTGAGACACGAGAGCATGAGAAGGCTACCTACCTGTAAGTTTGAGGAGAGCAATGAAATGGCTGCCACATGGTTCTGGGTGTGGGGAGTGTTCCATCCTGCTCAGCTGTGGGATAAGGGTGCCTGGTGGGAGTTGTAATGCTGGCTGCCTATCCACAAACCCCCTCCCTGTTGAGAAGGCTACCTACCTGTAAGTTTGAGAAGAGCAATGAAATGGCTGCCACATGGTTCTGGGTGGGGGGAGTGTTCCATCTTGCTCAGCTGTGGGACAAGGGTGCCTGGTGGGAGTTATAGTGCTGGCTGCCTATCCACAAATCCCCCTCCCTGTTGAGAAGGCTACCTACCTGTAAGTTTGAGGAGAGCAATAAAATGGCTGCCACATGGTTCTGGGTGGGGGAGTGTTCCATCTTGCTCAGCTGTGGGACAAGGGTGCCTGGTGGGAGTTGTAGTGCTGGCTGCCTATCCACAAACCCCCTCCCTGTTAAGATGGCTACCTCCCTGTGAAGTGGAGCAGAGGAAGGGAATAGGTTACACATGGCTCTTGGGTGGTGGGGGAGTGTTCCATCCTGCTCAGGGGTGAGGGAAGAGAGCATGAGAAGGCTACCTACCTGTAAGTTTGAGGAGAGCAATGAAATGGCTGCCACATGGTTCTGGGTGTGGGGAGTGTTCCATCCTGCTCAGCTGTGGGACAAGGGTGCCTGGTAGGAGTTGTAGTGCTGGCTGCTTATCCACAACCCCCTCCCTGTTGAGAAGGCTACCTACCTGTAAGTTTGAGGAGAGCAATGAAATGGCTGCCACATGGTTCTGGGTGGGGGAGTGTTCCATCTTGCTCAGCTGTGGGACAAGGGTGTCTGGTGGGAGTTGTAGTGCTGGCTGCCTGTACACATGCCCCCATGGAAATATTGCTAGCTACCTTTGAGGTGATTCAGAGGAAGAAAATGGTAGATATGTGAGACATGTGTTGGGAATAGTGTGTTGTACGTAAGTGCATTTAGGTCTAGGAAGTGTAGCTTTCTAGTTGTGCAAGACAGTACATGGCAGTGTGATGGGAGACATTTGTTGGTAGTTACCAGCCTCCACTCCCCGGCTATTCCTTTGAGACTCTCTGGATGCAGTATGGCAAGCACCTTCTCCTCCCATTCAGTGAATGTTAGTGGTGGAATGGGAGGGCCACCGTCAGTCCTCTGAGCCGCCTCATGGTTCCTGCTGGCACGGTATTTCATCCTGGTCTTGAGGTCATGCCACCTCTTCTTGATGTCATGCAGTGTGCGCAGGGTGGTCCCTACTGCATTGACTTTGTTGACTATCCTTTCCCACATTTGATTTTTTCTGACTACTGGTGTCTGTTGGACCATGCTTTCAAACAAATGTGGTTCTACTCTGATTATCTCATCTACCATCACTGACAACTCATTGTCTGTGAATTTTGGCATTTTTTCTGTGCCATGGTGTGTGATGTGCAAATGGGTGACAAGTGCAGGTGGGAAGGTGGTGGTGGAGATGTGTGAGGTGTGTGTTGGTGTGGGTGGTTGTGATGGTGTGATGTGTGATGATTTGCCTCTCCTTTCTGCTGTGGTGTTTGGCCCTTCACTTCTGGAGCTGTGCAAAGGATGCTGGCAAGGGCAGGGGTTGGGTTTATACTCAGCTATGTGGGTGTGTCCAAATGGGGTATTCATGTCAGGTGCATTTTCTGTGTTGACCTGGGATTTTAATTTTTTTATGCCATGGGGGTGTGTCATTGGGTTGTGTCAAATGTTTTTGGAGGCAGCGGAAAACAATCAGCCACACTTGGTGGCCTTGTTGTGTGGTTGCATTTGACCACCATTCTTCTTTCCGCGCAACCGCAGCGGTCTGAACGCAATGATCCTTCCGCCAGCTCTGCCATTCATCTTTTTGCGCGACCGTGGCGGTCGGAAATGACTGATCGTTCCGCTTGCTCCGCCATCTTATCATAATTTCACTTGCGGTCATTCCGCTTGTTGATCAGCGTTTTTGGTGCTTTCCACAGCATTTCCGTCCGTCGCGGTTGGATTTTCTGCTTTTCCGGATGTTGCGGGCGGATTTTTGTGGAATCTGACCGCCGCGGTCAGATTTTTCAATCATTGCATCGTAATGTGACCGCCGGTTTTGCCGTGGAACATGCAGGCGTTTTTTTCCACAACCACAGCGGTCGGAGTGCTTTTCCGTCCGCCATCGTAATGAGCCCCTTAGTCTTTTCTATTTGGCTCAAAAACCTGCTGCCAGGAAAGCCTGAGGCTGTATCAGACATACTTGCATCAAAACTGCACTATTTTGTCTTGAGGTTCTGCTCATGGCCTGGAGGTCTTAGAAGTCCAAAAATGTTCAGGGTTTCTGGAGCAGCTCCTCTGGATTACTTCCAAGGTTCTGAGGACCTAGGTGCCATGACTCACTCTAGCAGAGGCTGCCAGCAAGGTTCAGTCTAGGTGCATTTGGTACTGTTCAACTAGTTAATTCAGGAAAAAGGCGTCTTGAAGCATGTTGTTTCCATGTAGCCACACTGGAGGTCACCCAACCAACCCTTGAAGTGCATTCCTTTATCC
Source organism: Calotriton arnoldi (assembly GCA_963921515.1). Lineage (NCBI taxonomy): Eukaryota > Metazoa > Chordata > Amphibia > Caudata > Salamandridae > Calotriton > Calotriton arnoldi. Next base: position 927,667 of record CAWUFW010003690.1, read on the forward strand.
TGGGTATAAGAGGGAGTGGGTCCAGTCCTTCAAGGCTCCTCTCAGGGCCGAGACAACAGGTCCAATCCTCTTCTGATATTCCGCTGGTCCAGAAGTGTTCTGAGGAGAGTTCCTTGGGCTGCCACATTTATGGTTTGCACTAGCCAGTAGGTGAGTCTGATTCCTGAATACTCTTTCACCATGATGCAAATGCTTGCCAGGGCCAACCCTCCCCACTTATGAAGCACTTGTTTCCTTACTGTAATAAATCCCACAGTTCACCTCACTCCTAAAATCCAAGAGGGTAGGAAACCTTCCTCCCTCATGCAGATCTTTTGTGTCCACCCAGAGGTGTGGCCGGGGAAATGAGCAGCCCTCTCCCCTGTTACGACTCCAAAACAGACCTGTGGGCAGGGGGTAGCTTCCTTCCCAATGAGTTTGGAGCCAGCCTGACGAACGCTTGCCTTGCGGACAAAGGCTTTCCCTTTCCGCTTACACTGAATAGTATTCGACAGGCTTCACCTTTCTCCCTTGCAAGTTAACAAAGTTTGTTGATCCACCCCAATTGTCCTTCCTTGGTTGATAGTTGCATACTGTCGCCAGGCTTAAGCCATTATTTTGCTGTGGGAGCATTTTTAACATCTAATTAAGTTCAACCACTTTCTGGACGAGCACTAGCCGGTTAAAGGAAAATTAGCTTACAGGAGCTTCAGGCAGGGAAAAGAAAACTTTATAAAAGTTATTTTTATGAAATATGTATTTAAAAATTTAACGTCAACAAGGAATTCGACTTTTAACAAATATGAAAAATAGTCTTTGACTATGTTAGCTGTTTCCATATAAACGTTACAGATTACATTTTATAATCTGTACTTATACATTTTCTAGGACCCTGCCAGTGAAAATTGCTTAAGAGGGCTAGTTAGTGGAAGACCATGCCAACTTTAATTTTGCACATGTTCCACTTTAAATATTAGGCACACTACCTTGTGGATGTCAAGGCATACGTACATACGTATGTATATGTGTATGTTTTGCCCTAACTTTTAAGTTGTTTATCATTGAATTGGTCAAAAAGGTAACCAGCGTATACAGTGCTGCATTGGACATCAAGACCTTACAATAAGGAGGATGTTATTTCTGTCAGTGTATTGATGAAATAACATGAAAAACAAAATGTGATTTCACAACATTCTTGGTTCCTAACAATTATACATATCTAGACACATGAATATTTTTTAAGTATTGTGGTTTGAGGAAACATTATAGTTAAGGTATATTTTTTGTTTTTTCTTGTATTACTCTCTGTAGGTCAGCCCCCGTTTCAGGAAGAAGATTTGGTGGGCCACTGCTGGGGCAAGTGCTTGAATTTCAAGTTCATTTTTAAAAAATACACGTTTATTCATATTAAAAGATATGCATGATTTAAATATTAAAATATTACTTGGTGACTGTGGAGTTATTAACAATCATTAAAAAACAAGAAAACATAATAATGTAAGGACTTTTCATGTCCGGAGCTTACCTGACTCTCTGCTGGACTGTATAGCTGGCCAGGACCCCTTTAAAAGGATGTCCAGTTCTTCCTGAATGAAGCTGATTCTCCAGCCATGGTGGGTAGCCACAGCAGAAATTAAACAGCAACACGTGAGGAGGTCTGCTATCCTTTAGAAGGCAAGTGACTAAATGGCCCATACAAAATGAGTACGCCAAAGTGACAGAAATAGAAATTAAGGGGCCGATTCCGATCTCGGCCGGTAGGGCTCCGAATCGGATTCGGCTTTACCGGATCCGATTCGGAGCCCTATTTCCCGACCGAATCGTACGTGCGTCCGGGCGAGCGAGTACGATGCGTGCGCTCGCGAAATCTCCGACCGACTCGTACGCAGGACCCGACCGCTCCGACCGACTCGCACGGGGACGACTCGCACCGCGCTATGGAGACGTTCCCGGCCGGGTAAGTACGATGCGCACCTCGACCGCTCCGACCGACTCGCGCAGTCCGGCTCCAAGGAGCTGTCGGAGCCGCACTTTGGGGGTCCGTGTCGGACCCCCCTGGAAGCGTAGGCACCCGAGTCGCACACAGGGGGGACACATGGGTCCCCCCTACACGTGCATGTATGGCGCGACCCGCATCGATGCGCACACGCTGTAGGGGGCGCCCTTGTTCGCGTCGTGCCCATTGAGTCAATGGGAGCCCGTGTACGCGTCGTACGACTGGCTCCCATTGACTTCAATGGGAGTCCGACCGAATCGAGTCCGATAGCATACGTGCGCATCGTACTCATTCGGTCGGACTGCTAGAGTCCGATTCGGTCGGAAATCTCTCCGGGTCCGGCTCGGTCGGAGAGATTTTCGGCCCGAATCGGAATCGGCCCCTTAATGTCAATAAACGCTTACACAATGTATGATGGATTCCATCAACCACAGACCGTTTTAACCAATGCGGGATAGTGGATGCCTGGAAAGGTAGATACAGACTAATCTTAATACTCCATTGTCCATGACAGATATGTGAGGCATCCGCCATCCTATGTCAACCACTATAAAGCTACATTCTCAGCACTGGTGATGTCTGAAAATATGGCGGAGTGGCAGTGCATTTTCCATGCAACCGTCCATTATTCATGAGATTACTTCCATCAAAAACAGCTAGAACATCTTAAATAAATAATATAGTGATACACAGTCTGTGGTGTAATGTATGTCAGCCTTGATGGACATTCCACCAAATAATTTTTTTCTTCTCTAGAAACAATTAATTTTGGGGGAAAACAGTAAAAATATTTTTGGAGCTAAAGAAATGTAAAATTAAATGTAGTAATGTTTTTTTGAAAAAAAAATGTTTTACTTTATTATCTGTATTCGTTTTGAAATGTGATAAATTCTGAGAAATGTTTAAATATTTCTAACACCCATGAGTAAACATACAATATTGAAAAATGGCACTCATATGTTGCAAAAATGTCCATCCACTAGCACAGGGGAAAAAGAAGACGCTACCTTTAACGCAGTGAAACCGTTTACAAACCACGTCCTTATCTGGAAACCATTCAGGAAAGGCACAGCATTAAGAAGCACAGGCTGAACTGTTATACCATTCAAACATTTGCAGTACAATTCCAATCAAACCTGTTGCTGGGTATAAACATTCAGACTGACATCCCACATATCATGAAGATAATTGTGGTGTTACCTTTCTGTGCAATTGGTTCCTTCCAGTAAACAGTTGGTGGCGCCAATGGGATGTCACAACCAACTGTTTCTGCTCTTCTGTTCAACTGGTATTGATACACTGAACAATATCCGTAGATGTAATGCATCTTGCATTGGTGACACAGCATGACCAAGAGCAAGTGTATGGAATCTGAAAAATGTCCATTCCATCAATATTAACCCCGGGCGTAGTGTGCGTAGCGGGGCTACGCGGAGGTCCACGGAGTTGAAAACAAACTCCGTGGAACTCCGCTATGCCACCCGCCTCCACCCCCATTATAAAAAAACATTAAACATTATTAAAAAATAATTTTAAAACCACTTACCTGGCATGCGGCGTCCCGGGCTGCCCTCCTCCTCTTCTTCGCCGTCTCGCTAATCCTTGTGAGAACTGCACATGCGCGCGCACCCACGCATGAGCATTTCTTGCAAGAAATGTGCATGCGCGGGCGCGCGCGCATGCGCTGTTTGCACATGGATTAGCGAGACGGCGAAGAAGAGGAAAAGGGCACCCCAGGGACGCCGCATGCCAGGTAAGTGGTTTTAAATTTTTTTTTTAATTATGTTTAATTTCCTTTTATAATGGGGGGGTGGAGGCGGGGGCTGGCCAACTCCGCTCCGCTGCGAAGTGTGCAGAGATTTGCCTTCTACGTGTTCTCCGCGGAACGCGGAGAAGGCAAATCTTCGCACAGTCTGCGGGCGGAGCGGAGGTCTCCGCCCGGGGTTAATCAATATGCAGGCGATCTGCATACCCAATACGTGCATCATCAGTGTGTGCGCAAGATTTCCTGTCACAACCAGTAACTCACTAGGGCTACACAACAGCTACAAACCAAAACAGATGGCAGACCTTGCACCAAGGAGGACCTGGCTTATTGGTAAGTTTTAACTGATATATGGTCGGAAAATTGTGAACCTTTAAGAAATAGTGAAATGTTTTCTTTTTTATTTTATTTCCAGAGGACTCAGCTTATCCTAGCAGCACATGGCTTTTAATAGCACAAAGAAACACAACATCAACAGGGAAATCCACTTAAGTGAGGCACATATCTGAACAAGAAGGCATGTGCAGCAAGCTTTTGGACTCCTGAAGGCCCAGTTCCGGTGCCTTGACAAGTATGAAAGTGCCCTCCTTTATGCTCCTGGGAAGATCTGCAAGATAGGCACGTTCTGTTGTATGCTGTACACCCCTGCCCTGCTGATGGACATGATGACTTCTAGTGGGAACCCCAGAGTTTTGTTTCTGATATGTGTCAATATGATGACTGTGATGAGGATGAAGGCAGTAACCTCAGGTGTGACCTTATTGAAAGCATCTTTGCCTGATGGTAAGTGAACTCAAGTACAAGATAAATGTATGCTAAAAGTGGGTTTATCCTCTTTTACAATGTATGCTATTAATGCAATAATTACCTTTCAGTTTATTTATGGAAATTCTAGAAAAAACATATTTTTGTAGGTCAATAATAATGAAAGTACATTAGTATATATTTGAAATGTGACGTACAATCTTATTGGCATGTATGTGAGATTGTGTCTGTTACAGCTCTTGATATTTAGACTAAGAAATAAATATGAATTAAGTTTTAAAAGGTAAGAGTTTGTAACAAACATATTAATATGTCTGCTTAATCCTTCCTACATCATGCCATCCTGTCATCTGCTAGAGCACTAGCAAGTCATTGGTGGGTATATTGTAGACTTGCACGTAAACTAATGATGGAGAGGTTTGCAGTGCAAGTTTTCTGAACATTGATGTGCTGTGTATAATAAAATCTATACAATTCCTCTCGGTCATGGAGTGATCTATAATTATTGAGATCATCTAAGGTAAATGACATGCTGTGTGTGTCTCCAAGTCTAGAACTTTTTCTTGATTTGATTATCTGTAGCATATCTGCAGTAAAATGGGTTGTGTTTTCTGACTACGTCTGAGCATGATTTATGTGTAAAACATGAGTACAGGTGCAAAGCGTGAATGAAGACTCCCATTTGGGTTGCTAATGTAATTGAAGGAGCAGTTGAATAAAAATGTAACACAGACTTTTATTTTGTCACAATTGGTGGATTTCTTATCTACTTTCCATTGTCCAATTTATTTTTTTCATTATGCTTCCTAATCATTTGTTATTTGAGTACTTTCTAATGTTGTGTCTTCTATAAATGGTTGCAGTGTTTATAACTTTTCTTAACATATACTTCTCCCTCGCTGGTCTATTTTGTACTAAAAATATATTATTTTAATACAAATATTTCAATAAATCTCTATATTGAAATTTTTAAAAAATAGGTGCTCATCATTTTTTATTTGTTTGTGAAATGTGTATTAGGTGGAACTAATAAAAGTGTGTTTAAATTGTTAACTTGAATACACAGTTTTTATGTTCAAAATATGCTTCTATTCTTAATTTGTTTTTATTGAATATAATCACAACATACATTACTTATTATTCATTTCTCGATTATAGTTCCAAAAATATAATAAAATACATTCCCAGAAAATGAATTCACATGTATGTTGGACGAGAAATTGAAGAAGGGCCTACAATTGGTTAGAGTCTTTTTCCAGGCAGCAGTCCATGAGTGGATATGAAACGTGTAGACAGAGGGTGGATAGGATGAATATTCCGGATGTTCACAATAGGACAGTACTTTTTTGTGTCTTTTGGTGGTGGCTTGTTCGGTATTACCCTGAAATGGGCCAGATGAACCACTCCTTCTGAGGGCCAATGAAGTGGATTGAGTTTCACCTGGGTAGGTTGTCACATGAGGCTTCATAGGAAACAATGCCCCCTTTCCATGGAGCTAGCAGCTGGAGATATTTCTGGGAACAAGCTGGCACTAGATGCTGCATGACTATAAAAAGGGCCAGTTAAATGTGACACTGCTACAGACAATGCTTTAAATCCATCCTGCAACATCTCAGAATGTAAAGTGCTGACACTCATGCACCGCTCTAGTAGATCATTTTGAGCCCTCTGGATCTCATTCTGGCCCCTCGGGAGATCATTCTGGGTGATTAGAAGTATTATAATGTGGTCCAGCTGTTCCTCCTCCTCCTGTATAGCTGCACCGATCAGGTTTTTGCCCATGGTTGTTACATTGGTAGCTGCACCTTCAACCTCCGTAAACACAGCAGACGCAGCCATGTCAAAATGTCCCTGAGACCTTGGATGTATGGCCACAGGTGTTGTCTGTCCTGGCTGCACGGCAGTTGTAGTGGATGTTGCTGTCACAGGAGCCTGGACAGGGGTGGCCAAAGTTGATGGTGGTGTGGGGCCACAGGGGTCTTAGAGGACACAGCACAGATGTTATGTTATGTTATGTTATGTTATTAGGGACTTATAAAGCGCACAGCTACTCGATAGAGTGTCCCGGCGCTACAGATTCTGGGTGGGGCTAATCGTGAACACTCTCTTGCGTAAGTCACACTAATACTGAAAAAGCCAGGTCTTCAATGACTTTCTAAAAAGGAGAAGATCCTGCGTCTGCCTAAGTGCAAGGGGAAGACTATACCAGAGTCGAGCAGCTTGCACCTGGAAAGAGCGGCCCCCAATTAGAGCATGTGAAGATTTGGGGATGCAAGCCAACTGAAGTGCAGCCGACCTCAAAGCACGACGCGGGGAGTAGAATTGAAATCTCTTCCTAAGGTAAGGGGCCCCCATCCCGTGAAGGGATTTAAATGTTAGAACCATGGCTTTAAACATAATCCTTTTACGGATCGGAAGCCAATGCATGGATTTCAAGTGGGCAGACATCCTAGTTCTGGGCCCTAGCATGAGACTAGCCCTTGCCGCAGCATTCTGAACCACCTGTAATCGAGTCAACATGTAGTCAGGAATTCCCAGGTAAAGGCTGTTAACGTAGTCCAACCTGGATAAGACTAACGCCTGGACCACCGTTTGTCTATGTGTTAACGGCAAAGGGGCAGGACCTGTCTGAGCATTTTAAGCACTCCAAAGCATGAGCCCACCACAGCTTGTATTTGGGAGTTCATGGATAGATTGTCCTCCATCCTGACTCCCAAATTTTTAACAGTCTTGACCGAGGTGCTAGGGGGGGATATGTCCTGTGGCCACCAATTCCGCCACACATTGTCTGATGGGAGGCCGAAAAGTATCATTTCCGATTTGTCGGGATTACACTTAAGTTGGTGAAGTTGGAACCAAGCAAACACCTTAGTGAGGCAGGCATGTATTGCCTCACCTCTAAAGTCTGACTTCTTGTCACAGGTGAAGAGCAGTTGTGTATCATCCGCATAAGATACAATTTTCGCTCCGTGGGCTTCAGCCAGAAGCGCCAAGGGGGACATATACAAATTAAAGACTGTAGGACTAAGGATTGAGCCCTGCTGAACCCCCACCTTAAGGGGGGGATAGGTGCTGCAAAGGGAGGGGACCACACCGTTTGCTGGCGATTGTCCAGAAATGAGGCAAACCATCGGAGTACCGTGCCCCCGCAGCCACATTCTTGAAGTCTCCGAAGGAGCAAATCATGGGGCACGGTATCGAAGGCCGCTGATAGGTCCAAGAGAATCAGCACAGCCTTCCCTCCCTGGTCAAGGGTCTCTTTAATAGTCTCCGAGACCTCAAGAAGCGCGGGTTCCGTACTGAAATTTGACCTGAAACCGGACTGACTCTGGTGGAAAACTTGATTATCTTCAGCATAAGTGGTAATGACCCCATTGCGTAATGGGGACAGAGCTCTGCTACCTGTATTAGGTGTAGTGTCTTGTTGGAGAGGTAGAGACATAAAGCATTGGCCATATAAACCTGAAGGGTCAGGCTGCTCTTCAAGATATTCCTCATTGGCAGGAGAGCTGCTCCCACTGAAGGTTTCTGATCTCCTTTCTTCAGGCAGAGTGGACAACAGTGTTTAAACTGATAACTGAGATTTTGATGACTGACCTTCGAAAAAACAGAAAAAGAAAACAAATGACATTTGGAGTTCAACTTACTGTTGGCCAGATGGGTTAGTCCATCACAAATATGACACATACCCACGACTGATCCAACTGAGATGTTTTCATTCTTATTAATGATAAAACATTTAAATTGATTCATAGTTAGTAAAGTGAAGTTAAGTGTGCTTTCACACCTTGGGGCTGCAAGAGTGTGTGTTGTTCGACACTCTTGTCCCAGACTGGATTATGCCATGCCCTAGCAGTAGTCTGTGAAACTGAATTTCTAAAACAGTTTTATGTCAATTATCAAATTCCTAACCTATTACAGTCTGGCTATGGAGTTTATTTAGGGCATATAACACCATAAGATTGTGACATTGAATATGCTGTAAATTAAAACAAATCTAATGTATGATTAGTACTATAAGCAAGTTAAAAGTACATCGTAGCAATCTAACAGTGAAAGTACTACATGCCGACCTCCTGCCGTCTTGTGAATACCTATGCATTGAAGTGACTGGTTGCAGCAATCACTCATGCAAACTGCACACATTTTACCACCCCTCGCGACACCCTTCCCTTCACAGAACTGATCATGGACATTATCTCGGCCAATTCGGATTACCATGGCACTCAGATCTTCCTGGGTGATTTCAACCTCCACTGGAATGATGTAAATTATGTGGTGGTCAATAGCCTTAAATCCTTCCTACTAGACCTCAACCTAATCCAAATCTGTGACAGCCCTACTCATATCAAAGGAGCTACCTTAGATCTTGTCATTGGTAAGCCCAACTCCATCCTCCTTGAGTCGATCCTCCCATGTGATTGGACGGATCATTATTGCATCACCTTCCTCATCCTGGAATCGGTTAGAGCTAATAGAACCCAGCCTAAGAACCCAAAACAGTTGAAAAGATGTCTACGGAACATCAACTCGCAAGATCTGACAGCTCTCTGCGATAACACCCTGCCCCCTCCCTTGAACATGTCGGATGTCCACGACCTTACGATCCACTATAACCACTCAATGCTTAAGGTATTAGACTCGGTTGCACCACTACAGCTTAAAAGAATGTCCTCTAAACTCTCCAAACCGTGGTTTAATGATAGTCTTAATTCCGAAAGAAGAAATTTAAGACTTGCGGAAAGGTTGTGGAGATCCCATCCCTCCCTGGATCATCTAGACCATTTGAGATCCCTGAGAAGCATATACAATAAATGCATCAGATGCTCGAAGGCCACCTTTTTCAGACCTCAACTAGATCAAGCAAAAAAACGTCCAAAAAACTGTTTGAACACATCAAATCCCAAGCTAACAGTCATCCTAATCTCTCGTCACTGGGTCAAAGGACATTGCCGGACTGTGAAGAATTCACAGATTTCTTCACGGATAAGACTATTAATATTGAAACTGAATTACATTCTGCCCTTGATCACCTGTCGATCAGTCCACTGAACACCCTCTGTCCCCCAGGGTGGGGCATCACTGTCCCTGCGCTGCCCTACCGCCCCAAAAACAATGCATCCTGGAGTCTGTTCCAAACCTTGGATGAATGCACTATACGCAAAATGCTGTCGACTTTGAAACCTTCCAACCATTACAATGACCCTCTGCCATCAAACCTCTTCCCGGAAGTTAGATCCTCCTTACTAACACTTTGGACTTCAATCATCAATGCATCACTTCGACAAGGTGCTATCCTGGATTGCCTAAATTAGGGTCAAGTAACCCCGATTCTGAAGAAACCATCTGCTGATCCCACGGACCTTCATAACTTTCGCCCAATCTCCAACATCCCCACCTTGGCAAAGCTCCTGGAGAAATGTGTGCTCGCCCAACTCTGTAACCACATCGACCATTTCCAACTCCTGGACCAATGCAAATCTGGATTCCACCCAGGCCATAGTACAGAGTCTGCGCTAACGCACATTGTCGATGATGCGCTAAGAATGTTGAACCTTAATGAGTCGTGCCTATTGATCCTTCTTGACCTGTCGTCAGCATTCGATACTGTCAAACACAATAACCTAATTGACCTCCTGGAACACAGGATGGGGCTGTCTGGGCCTGTTCTAAATTGGTTCTCTTCATTCCTTCAGAACAGGTCCCAAAGCTTCAAGGTGAACCAATCCCTGTCCCATCCTGCACTGGTCACTCTGGGGGTTTCCCAGGGTTCAGCGCTCTCCCCACGCTCTTTAACCTGTTCATGGAGCCTCTGACAGAAATTCTGAAATCATCCAGCATTCACTATTACATGTATGCAGATGATACCCAACTATACCTGAAGATCGCCTCCCCGAAGATATTCAGTCCCTCAACTCATTCCTGCTGGAAACACAAAGCTGGCTGACACGTAACCACCTGAAGCTTAATGCTCTAAAAACGGAATTCCTCCTAATCTCACCCCTCAAACAGTCTCAGGTCATGGACCAATGGTTGAATCAGCTTACTGCTCTTAATTGTAGTCCTCACCTCGTGGATTCAGCATCCTCTCTGGGTATTATATTAGACAAAAGTCTGAACATGCAGAAGCACATTAGTTCCCTCACCAAAGGAGCGAACTTCCAACTCAGAATCCTAAGAAAACTCAAACCCTATCTCCCTGCTCCTGACCTAAAGGTTGCAGTGCAAGCATTAGTGATCTCAAAGCTGGACTATGGTAGCGTAACGCTGTGCGGCTTGCCTAGAGTGAAGACGGCTCCTCTGAGGGTTGCCCTCAATTTGGCTGCCAGGCTCGTAACTGGCACTAAAAAATACAACCATATTTCTCCGGACTTGCTGGCCCTAAATTGGCTTCCTTATGAAGTTCGGATACAGTTAAAAATTGCTTGCATGGCACACAAAGCCATTCACTTCAAGACCCTGCTCTACCTCGCTCAGAAGCTGGAGCTCTCATGTGGTCCGAGAGCCTCCAGAAGCGCGAGCACCCTCCTGCTTAAACGACAAAAATTCAAGAAAAAAGACCTACAATCGAGCCTTCTCTGGTACGGCTCAGAGGATCTGGAACTCCCTTCCCCCGAAGTCAGGGTGAACCCTTCCACTGCCCTCTTCAAAAAAGAAGTCAAAGGGCTCTTAATGAAGAAATTTCTGCCTCAGTCAGGCTTCCCCATTGGACACTGGGGCCATGGTCGTTGATCAGTGGCCCAGCTGCCTGGTTCATGAGAATGTTCGGATATTAAGACTGTGAATTTGCGCTGTGTTGATTATGTTTTGTTTGCTTGTACCCTTCTTGTTGCACAAACTGTAAAGCGCTCTGATACCCTCGTTGGTCATGTTCGCGCTAAATAAAACTTTTAAAATAAATAAATAAATAAATAAATAAATAAATAAAAGTCTTAAGATATAAAACATGATTTTGAAAAATTATCTGGGGCCCTATTATGTATAGGGCGCACTTTCTCTGTGTGCGCCCTGGCACACCTTAAAACAGGTGCGCCGGGCGCAAATAGAGAAAGCGTGCCCTAGTACATTAAATGTGGTGCCCCCAGGGCAGCCACAAATTCGTGCTGCCCTGGGGGCAGCACATTCAAGTGAAATATGGAGCAGCTTTGAAGCAGCCGTTCCGTTTTTCACGGTGCAGGTGGCAACCCTCTGCACTTTTAAAGGGTATAAGAGATCCCCTTGCAGGCGGGTGCAGTCGGTGACTGCACCTGCCTGCAAGGGGATGCCTGGCGGGTCCACAGGACCCCCGTTCCCCCCTCCAGAGGGCTGCTCTCAGGGGGCGTACTGAAGGTGCGCCACCTTTTAGGTGGCACATTGCCAGTGCGCCTCCTGACTGCATCTTTGCCTCTGCATTCGCGCCTGTAATACGGCGCGGGCACAGAGGCAAAGTGATTCCCTCATTTGCACGGGTCACGCCCCCATGCAAATGAGGGAAGGCCCCCTTAAGATAGCGCTGGTGCTTTATATGTGCCAGTGCTATAGTTATTACAGAAGGGGACGCACAAGCATCTGCGGCCCCTTCTGCAATACCAAAATGTCCGGGGGTGCGCAAAGCGGGCACAAACGCCCGTTGCGCCCCGAGGGCACTTTATGTAATACGGCCCCTGATAGGCAATATGAGAAAGTGAGACTTGTATGAGACTGCTGTAGCACTCTGGTCAGCAGATACAGGACACTTTGCAGAGCTTTTGGTAGACCTATACATTTTCCCTTCTTCTTCATCTTATTGGTAAATGAGTCCCAGCTTCCATGTTTGTAGATTAAATTAAAATGAATATTTGGAAAAATTTAGAAGGAACAAGTGAAGGATCATTAAGTATGCATATAATGTGTGTGAAAGGAGAATTATACTTGCTAGCAAAAATTAGAAATATTAATTTGGTGTCCACTTTGCCATTCCTTAGCTGTTAGTTATAATTGAAGACCGATTGTATAGAAAAATTAGACCAAAATGAATACAAATAATCTAGCACACTACAATCACAGGCACTGTTATAAACCATACCTGGGGCATTGTAGTCCTAGTTACTTTGATTCATCTGTTATATCTTCTACCACCACATATTGCTTTTTTGTATAGTTTATAGTGATATTAGTAAATTGTTAGATGTAGGCATTACATAATGGAGATTTATGCTCCACATATGATATTACACCTGTTAGGAGGGGCTGTGTTAAGGACAAAGGCGTAATAGAGTGATGGAATGTTAGGTAGTGATTAAGTAGGGGATGAATTTAATTGTGACAGACATCTTGCATGAAACGTGTTAATAGGTTGCCATTAGTGGGGAGATTTGTATGAGAGAACAGGGGTACCAGAGTGAAGAAAGGATGAATTTGTTAGTGCTAGACAGGTAATATTTTTAATTACCCGTCTCTACTCCACCAGGAATTCTTGCAATAGCTTTAGTGTGGAGAATCATGAACAACTTCTTCTCCCAGGGCATGGAGTTGCGGGGCCTGGAAGATCCACCATCAGTTGCCTGGGCAGCTCACTGTGTCCTGGAAAACAGGGAACCTGCACACCCTCACAGATCATTCCACTGCTTGCAGATGTCCTCCTGTGAGCATCTGGTGTTGGAAACAGCATTTACCCAACTCACTATTCTGTTCTACCTTTGCCTTCTTTGGCTCATGGGCGTTGCCTGCACTAGGGGTCCAAACAACTCTGGCTTAACCCTAATCATTTCATCCACTATAACAGTTAGCTCACTTTCTGAGCACCCGGGTTGTCTTCTTCCAGACATTTTGAAAAGAGAAGCTGACATAGGTCAGCTGCTGGTGCTTCATGTTGTAAGGGGTAAATGTTTTGTGTAGTTTGAGGAATGTGTTTTGTAGTGTGAGGTGAAGGTGTTGTTGCCAAGTTGTTTTTGAGCAGATATGTGTTGATGGACGCATCTGCTGTCGGAAACCCCATCCACTATTGCTGCCCTCTATCCTGAGGGTCTCCCGTCCCACTCTGAAGGATCACAACTCTAAATATGGCAATCAGATGCCCGCCATAGCAAATCTGATGGAGTTGTATTTACTGACGGTGGAGTGGGAGACCAACGACAAAAGACTGAAGATTGGCAGAAAGGACCATCCTCCGTCATGCTGGACGCCGGTCCCTCAGCCTAAATTCTAAATAAGACTGATAGAAATCATTCAGCCTGACTGATGGATCTGTTCCTCCATGGTGGATGATGACTTCCCATCCGCCAAACTGTAAATCAAGTACTAACCATTGAACTACAACACAAAGGAGACGCAACTGTGTCTTGAGAGGAACTTGTCCTCAAGTTCCACTTAATTGACACATTTTCCAGGTGAGACTTTCATTCAATATTCTGCTTGGCTATTGCTTCCTGTTGCTTTCGTTTGGTGTTAAGATTTCACACAAAGCCAGGTCATTCTATTTTAATTAATTAGGTATGGGGCATATTCTCAAGGACTTATCGCCGATTTATCGGCACTTTAGCGCCGCAAAAGTGGCGATAGATTTATCGCCCTATTCTCAAGCTGGTGCAAACTGCCGATATCGCCATTTCCCCAGCGATAGCTGCCGCAAAAAACATCGCCATGGATGAGAGCCACAACTAACGCTAATGATATGCAGAGTAGGCGTTCCCGTGCAAAAACTCACGAAAACACCACTTCGCGATATTCTCAACAACCATCCAGATCGCAGCAGGGATTTAACACCTGCCTTTTACTGGTGTCAAGCAGGACGACAACCTGCAGTATGAAAGGGAGCCCAGCCCAGAGCCACATCTGAAGACCAACACATGTCATGGAGCTACTGATCATGCAGCTCGGAGACCCAAGAGGGCCACAACATCCACCGCCACCCCCCCGGTTCGCCCCCCCGGACTACCACCGAGGCAGCGCAGAACAAGACAGCTAACCTTCCGAAACCGGCATGGCCCCTCAGCCACACACTTGCAGAATGTGGGGAGAGGTGGGAACCAAGTATGTGTGAAGGAGGCAAGTCACCCATGAATAAGAATGTACACAATGCCAAGTGTGGCGGTGATGTGCTGGACAGACTTCAGTCCGCAGTGTGATTGCTGTGTCATTGGTAACCAAACAAAATATGCAGTCCATGTCGAGGTCCAAGGTGAGTGTCGCTGAGTGTATCGGGGGACAGTGGAAGGTGTTATTCCAGGGCATGATGCAGAGGGCAGAACCAAGCTGAAACAGGCCATATGGCGGAGATGAATGCTACCACTTCATTCTTACCACAAAGCCAGATTCATCATCATCTTCGTCCTCTGATGTGTCAGGTGCCTCACATGTGGGTGGTGGTGTTTAGTCTGCATCACTGTGTGGCACTGACACATCAGGGGGCAGAGATGTGGATGGAGTAGTAGCAGCAGCATTCATCCGCGCCAGGCCTTGTGGCGGCAATGCCATGACGAGGATCTGCAGGGCTTGGAAGATCACAGCTACATCTCGCTGGTGTGCAGCCGTGGCAAACATTCTTTCCGCCTGCATCCGCTCCAAGCTCTCCATCATTCTCCTTATGTGTCCCAACTCCCGGTTGACATCGTTGGAGCCACTCTGACTAGACAGTTGTTCTTGGCTCAGAATCATGACTCCAGTGATGTCAGCCATGGATTGTTGGAGAGCATGGAGCGGACAGTGGGTGTCCGTTAGGGACTGTAAGTCGTCCCTGATGGGACTTAGACACCCACGTATGGCATCGAGTTTGGCTGTCATGAGGTCGAACCCCACCCGCAGCTGATCAGATATCTTCTCCTGGCACCCTAACACACGGCATTGGAATGCAATGTGTTGGTAATGGGGGTCCTGGGAGACAGCCGTGGTGGTGGGTGCTTCCTGCTGTGTGGTCTGTGTAGGGGGTGGGGTCTCCTTGATGCAACTGGGCTGCCCTGCTCCTGGAGGTGGAGTGCCGAAGCTGTCCATGAGCTGTTGGAGGGCATCGGTGTCGATGTTGGGGAGGTCCTCTTCATCATCAGTGCTGAGTTGTTGGGTCTGCTCTGCAGGAGGTTTTGATTCTCCCTCTGCAATGTGAAGGGGAGATGCAGATTGACATTGTGTTCACATGTATGCTCACGCATTGTACAAGTTTACTAACAGACTGCATGACAATGTACATTGTGACTGTTTGTGAGGAGATGCCTATTTGATGCGGGACAGTTGACATTTCTACACCATCAGGGATGTGAGGTTGTACTTGTACATTCTCATCTCACAGTTTCCTGCTATGCCAAATGCGAATGTCCATTTTCTACACACAAGTGGCAGCAGTTGTGTCCTCTGTTCTGTTGTGAAAGTGTTGCAGTTTGTACCACATTGTTGTCAATGTTGAGGTGCTCTGATTCTTATGTGCGTGGCTGCATTGTGGGTGTGTTGCCCCTTCAGCTCTGATTTGGCTGGCCCTTATTCCTTTCAGGCGGTGTGCCTTTCACTTCTGTGCTTATACAGTGCTGAGATGTTGCAGACTTGGGTAAATTGGGCTCTTGGTCGGAGTTGTGACTCTTGGGCATGGTTTGTCCGCAGATGTGCTATACTTAATTGTGCATGTGTGCCATTGTGCCCATCTCCCCCGTCCCCTAATCCCTGGTCGTTACTCCCCCTGTTGCTGTTGGCTCAGGTCATGTTGTGCAGTGTCGGGTCCCCCGACTCCTGCCACCGTCTCCCCAATGAAGACTCGGGTCACCATTTCCTCCATCTCATCCAGCTCCTGGTGTGTCGCTGGGCTCCCACCTCCAGTCTGCATTGCTGCTTTCATGTTGGCTGCGAGTTTCAGCTTGGTTTTGCGCTTCACATCAGTCCAACGCTTCTTGCAGTCATCCACTTCCCTTCTCTTCACTCCGACTGCATTCACCTTGGCCAAGATGGACTGCCATATTGTATTTTTAGTTGCCAATGACACAGTGGAGGTGATGAACAGTTGGTGGTGGTGTTCTATCACCTCCGTAATGAGGATCTGGTTTTCTTGCGTACTGAAACGCGGGTTCCTCTTCTTCTTCTCCTTGCCCTTCCCTGACCCAGAGGTCCCAGGCTGGTCCTCCGTGGGGATTGTGGGGTTCTGGTTGTCCTCTGTACTTGCTCCGGCTACCTCCATGGTGCTTCGCAGTTGTTTGTGTTTTTTGTTGCCGCTTTTATTGTGGTTTTCCCGCCTGACTTGTGGGACTTGCAGGCCTGGCGCTGCTTATCGCTGTATTTTTATTGCAGTTGGGCCCATCGCAACTTTTTTCACGTTCGGGTTTAGATTTTTATCGCCGTCCCGGTAATTTTATCGCGGACATTTGACGCGTTATCGGGAAACTATCGCATGTTACCGCCATTTTGGGAATACGACGTTAACAAAGAGTTATTTTCCCCGCGATAGACGCCGATATGAAAAATTGCGTTAACCTATTTTGGCGATGATTATCGCATGTTCTTGAGAATATCCCCCTATGCGTCAAATCCTAGATCTATCAAGCTTGCCCCTCCCACTACCCCTCTCTTACATGCATTCTTAGGGGGGGGGGTAGTGTTTTTTTTGCCAGGGAAGCCGTGCCAACGTTTAGTGTAAAATGTAGCTTTTGCAGAAGAAAGATGGTTGGCACCACCATTTGTGTCACATAATTGCTAACATTTGGCTATAGTAAATTTGTGCTGTTGTGATCGTGTTATACTGCACAGCACGATGATGCTTCCTGGTTCAGATGACACTTTTATAAATACCGAAATAAACGAATATATTGTGTAAATTTCTCGCTTAATGGGTACATTGTTTGTCGATATTTTTTCATTACCCTCAATATTCTCTACCTCTGGCCTACCACGATAATCTATCCCTGAAAATTGTGGGGCATATTAGCAAGAACATGCGATAAATATCGCAAACCTTGCTTAGCGCGCCTTTTTTTATCGCCGGCTATCGCTGGATATTACCGCGGAAATAACATGCTATTAGCAAGGTTTATCTCCATTGCGATAAAATATCCAGCGATAGCGGCGAAACCCAGCTTTAACGCGAGAAATCCAGCGATAAAATCCTATCGCTAATTCTGGGGACTTAACCTTACAATCCACCTCCCATTGACTTTCATTGCTAAGTCATGTTTTTATCAGTTCTTAAAAACAAGCGATAATCGGGGTTAGCGCGCGTTTTTGTCGCTTCGCGGGTATTGCTAATAGGCGATAGGTATGTAAGCGACTGTTTACCGTCGCTTTTAGTTGGGAACGCCTACCTTGCATGTCATTAGCGATAAATATCGTTGACATGCAAGGCGATGTAATTCCCGTCCTCTAACGCCTGAAAGCTGTCGCTAACGCCTGTTAGCGACAGCTTGCTAATAGGGCGTTAAAAATATCGCCGCTTTAGCGGCAAAAAGTGCCGCTAAAGCGGCGATAAAGCCCTTGATAATATGCCCCTAAATTCCGTTTGTCTATGTTTAAATTAAGATACAATTGAATATGTTGCTAATTTCCTCGGCCTCTTAAGGATGATAGGCTGGACTTACTGCGCTGAAACATGACGCTGCAACCTCCGAATTACACACACACGTACATTGCAATTCAGAACATCAGTACTTGTGACAATGTCATAGAAGTAAGAGAAAGAAAAGGAAATGTGTCTCAGAGGGCATGGGCACAATAACGATTACCAGAAAATATAAATTCTGACTTCCATTGTTTTGGGCGTGTGTATTTACCAAACGGCCTCAGTGTTTCGCCATCTTGTGCAAGTAAGTAGAAAGAATATAACGGAAGAATATTAAAATGTTCAGGTAATTTCTCCACATGAACACAAGAGGGAAGCATTTCTCTTTTTTTTGACGAACAGGGAATCCAAAATCTAATCATGAGAAATATAGCTCAGATGATACGGTACAAACCTCTTGAGAAAGCCAGGCACTCCATATATTAAAACAAACGGTTGATGAAAATGATGCCGCTGTTCTGTAAAGTATTTGTTTTGTTCTATTTCTTTAGATTTTGAATACCTCAAACATTTAGAGATGTGTGCAAGTCTTACAACACTGACTGCCAACTACGTTAGGTACATATTCAGCTAGCTGTCATTACTTCCCGTTAAGGGGGTGGTACATGGGCGTTGCGATGCAACCACCCATGCTTTTTGATGCTAAACTCGCTTCATGAACATCAGTGGAAAGGATTTAGCTCTAAAAATTAACGCAGCTGAAAAGCAGGCGTTAAACTGTTTACATTTCTCCATGCCTTTCCAACTTTGCATGTGATTTTGAACATGTCTAGGCATAGTATTTTGTACATGAAGGGTACCCTTCCTGTACCAAACCAATGCTAGACTCAGACACACCATAGAGCTTTGGCGCTAATGTGTGTGCCTGGCGCATGGCGCTAGGGAGAGGGGTGGAGAGAGCCATATCCCTGTGAATATGGCGCTCTCCTGCTCTCTCCCTGTCATGCAACGCAGTGCAGCCTCTTAGGAGGCGGCGCGTTTTGTGTGACGGTGTTCAGAATCTTGGCCTCGGTATCATGTTTTCTGTCCTCCCACTGTCACCAGTTGATTTCTCGCCCTATCCTGTTAGAGTCTTTTGGTGGTGGCAAGTAGAGATTAATCGCTCATGGTATGGATCTTGTGAACGTGTGTGGATGAGTGAATTTGTGTGCATAACTGTGGAGGCATTCGTGTGAGTGTGTGTGTTTGCGTACAAGTGCAGTTTAATGTGTAAAAGAACTAAGGCCCGGATTTATCAAGCCTTCTCGTTGTCCTTTTATCATGCAAGGTGATGCAAGGACAGTGCATATTCTTCAGTAATATCTACAAAGCCATGCAAGGGACGATTTGCTCTACCTTGCCTGGCTTAGGAGAGATATGCAACGCAATGCAGTGGCTTGTGCTGTGTTACGTTATATTCCAAGCTCAGAGGTGCATCCATGTGTGGAGCATAGACGTTCCCATGCATTCACTTATGGGTTTGTCACATTCCCAGATTTACTAAAGTTAGAAAACCTAAGAATGCGTCAAAATGCTACGCCTTCCTCAGATATCTTTATATCTCCTTATTACTTCCTCCTTCTGTGTGTGATGGCTTCTTCCTCACACACAGAAAGAGTACAATGCCTCTTTGGGTTGTTTTTGTGCAGAAAGGTGTCACTTCCTGCACAAAAACAATCCTGGCCATAACAAAGGCACCCGTGCACTATCTGCAAAGGTTCCTGCATGGGCACTAAGCAGCACACAGTGCGCCAGTGCAAGGACAGAGCAGAAACGCTCCATATCTTTGCAACTATGGCACATTTCTGCTTTCTCCCTTTGCACACATTGCAGCTCAGCAACTTTGCTTGCTGTCCTGTGTTGCATGGAAGATTAGTAAATATGCCCCCAATTGTTGGAGTCCAGAGGGGAAACAGCCATCACATTGCATGCGTTACAACGCAAGCGATTACAACGCGGTCGTTACAACGACCCCGTTGTTACATCGCAGTACCATTACAAAGCAAGTCGTTACAACGACTTGCTGTAGGGGGCGCTCTAAACTAAGGAATAGTATAATTTACTATTCCAACACCTTCCCTCCTGTTGCACACACTGGAGTTGGAATAGTAAATTATACTATTCCTAAGTCCAGCACGCCCCCTACAGCAAGTCGTTGTAACGACTTGCGTTGTAATGGTACTGCGATGTAACAGCGTGGTCGTTGTAACGACCGCGTTGTAATCGCATGCGAGGTAAACGCCTATATTCGTCCAGAGATCTTCTGAGGTTCTCGCAACTGGTCATGCCGAATGGATTCTGAAATGGTGAGTGATATTGGTTTGTGGAGGAGAGGGTTGTATGCTAGTAAACGGATGGTAAATGGATACTGATTACAAAAGGAAGGTGACAAAGAGGAGCCTCACCTCCAGAGTAGTTGAAGGAGCACTGCTTAGAAAATTGTGAACATCATTCTGTGAGAAGACAGAAGAAACAAGTGATCTTGAAATATTGCATACTGTGCAGTACAAGTGAGCTTATCATCGCCAATAGAGGGACTAAATTAGAACATTGAGTCCTGGTGAGCAAGGAGCACAACAAGATATGCCTGAAATAACTTTTGTTTTGTCCTAGGCAAGTCTGATTTATCCACTATTGACTCAATTAGTAAACTAATTTTTGAGTCAAAATGCCCTCATTTTAAAATATGGCATACAGCACAGTAAGTGTAAGCATGTCATCTGCAATAGAGGGACTAAAGATGGGAAATCGGTTCATGGTGATTAAGAAGCAGAACAAGAAGTTTGATTGTTCATCCCTTTCCCAATTACGAAACTTACTCCTTGAGCCAAAATGCCCAAGGTTGAGTTTTTCAGATTCATTAAAAAAGAACAACCTTCTAGAAAAGAAAGAAAATGACAGATTCAACTCTGCTTTTTCTTATTTTGCTATACTTTGAGACTTTATAAAAATAAAACAATCATGCAAACGAACTCTTGAAGGAGCAGAATCTGCTGTGCATGGCATTTGGACAAATGCCAAGTGAAGTGTGTTCTGGAGACACAAGGGCAGAATGCAGGTTGTAGCAGGCGGTCTGTGCATGCATGTGAAGCCTGTTTCACCATGCTCAAAGCCATAGGGTGCTGAGCGCGGTGATGGTCCAAATCTGAAGTGAGTTCTGAAGCTAAAAAGATTTAAGGGCATATTTATGAGAGGCTTGCGCCAGTGTTGGGCCACTATTTCTGATGCAATGGCGGTGCAAGCAGTGCTCCATATTTAAAAGATGACGCATTTGTCCAAATACATTTATTTTTGGACTCCTGCATCAGAAAAAAGTCGTGCTAAACCAGCTGCACCATGCACAAATTAAAATATGCAAGGTAGGCGTTCCAATGGAAATACTAATGTAAATCCAATGCAGTGATATTTATGGGAATTTCAATGTGTGACACATCTTCACCAAGCAGCGCGCAAAGGCTGAAATGCGTAAACATTCCTGTACATCGGCTACCCAGGTGTGGGAAATGACACAGTGGCTGTGGTAGAAAAAGGTAAACCCCACAACACAATTGGCAAGCTCAACTATGCCATGGAGGTGGTCATTCTGCAGCTGTAAGTCGCAAGGAGCGACCATGTAGGCAGCGAAGGAAGCGTGTGTTCCAGCAGTGCATATGCCTCATTGATGTCACGGATGATGAGGTCATCATTCAACTGCTCCACAAGATTGGGCCAAGTCTCCAGTCACCAACTGCCAGGCCCAATTACATCCCTCCACAGGTCAAACTAGTGGCAGTGCTGCCATCTGGTTCCTTCCAGGTCACAATAGCCAGAGTGGCAGGAATATTACAGTCATCATTTTCTTCCTTCCAACCCTCTGTCCTAGATACCATCATCAGGGTCACAGCCCGGTACCTCCTCTTCCCCAAGACCCAACAACAACAGATGGACACCAAGCAAGGCTACTATGCCATTGAGGGATTTCCCCATTTCTTAGGTGTCATTGATTGCACACATGTGCACTTGGTTCCCCCTGCCAAACATCCAACCCATACCGCAACCGGAAGCAAACCTACTCCATCAATGTCTAGGCCATTGTGGACCATCTGGGGATGTTCACCAATGTGCCGGACAAATACCCTGGAAGTGTGCATGATGCTTACATCTTCCAGTATTGTATCATCAATAAGCACTTACAGAATGGTCGAAATGGTAAGGAAATCTGAAGTATACACCATACCAACTCAAAGTTAGAAATGTAAGACATAATAGCCAACTCTGTGCCTGTCAATGGAGCTAGGGGCATATGTATGAGAGGTGTGCCTCATAATTGCACCATACATCACGGGACATGTGTGATGCAAACCCCTAAGCCAGATATTTGAAGTAATGCAAAGCTACTTTGCATGGCTATGAATGGCACTAATAATCTAGAGTAATGCAATGCAGCTAAGTATTGTTGATTTGCAGAAAGGTGTCCCTTCCTGCACTGAAACAATACTACATGCAATGCAGGCACACATGCACCATGGTGCAAGGGTGCCTGTGTTTGTGCTAGGCACCCCATTGTGTAGCAGTGCAGGGTGAAAGGACAGGAGTGTGGCGTATGGGCTTTATACTGTGCACTCCTGCCCTTTCCTAGTGATGCAGTGCAGCGCAGCAAGGTGACTTACTGCCCTGTCCCATGCCACTTTGCCAAACATCTTGCTCCTAGTGTCAGGTGCACATAGTGGGAACAATGTATTGCAACGTGCAGACAATGATTTACCGTTCTGTCATTTCTTCACTGATCCTGCAATGACTGTAGCAACAGAACATCTGTGTGTAGCATTGTGTCTTCTCACACTGTGTGGATGGACGGAACCACATCATCTGCACAGGTTAATAAATCAGTACAAATAACATGTGGTGTACAAGACAAGTGAATAGGATTACAAAGTGTACATCATTGATAAGTGTGAGATTAGTGTCTCCTCAATGTCGTACCTAGTCTTTGTAGCAGTTAAAGTACCACAAAATCATTGCTGTGTGAACAAATCCTATGTTCATAAGTAAGTGTGTCACACATGGCAGTATACTTGTATGTTGACCAAAGTTTCTTAAGCAACACTGGTAGAAGTACTTGCAAAGTCCATTTGTGGCTTGGAATGTAAGTGTAGGTGCCATTCATGTGTAAATGTCAATATTGGTTAACAAAGTGATACCAACAGTACAAAGCACACATATGTCTCACCCATACTGACAGTCTAGGTACACACATAGGTAGCAAGCCACATTGACATATGTAACCAATGCGAAAGATCATAGGCTTTGTGGTGTAAGATGGTCATACGAACTGCATATGAATCCATCAATGTTAAACTCACAAAGTCAAACACAATGCCGTCAAACATGTCATACATCAGTAATTACCATATAATAAAATGCAACCAGGGCAAGGTATCACACTGTACTCATGATACCAATATCTACATTCACTTGCCACATCAATAAGGACAGAAACAAGGCATAGAAGTACCGAATCCCTTACAAGTTAGAATCATCACAGACTTGTGAAAAGCTAAAGTATGTTGTGCAGGTCTGTAGCAGAAAAGTACTTGCAGCAACATCGTACATAAAGATGACCCAAAATGCAAGGCCTGTGTGTCACTCCAAGTGCACCATGACAACGTGTCTGACAAAAAGCATTCGCTGAAGGCTGGCAACAAATTGTTTAACTATCTATGTTGCATCTTTGAAATGCACCACAAGTACGCAGCAAATTTCCACCATAAAGTAAGTTAACAAATCAAAGGCTGTGTCAATATCATGTAGGCGAGCAACAACATCAGAGGTTTCACAAGGACATGTGTATGTGTGAGTGTCAAACATGTTGACACAGTCACAACCGACCTAGGGATGAACATATGGCAGAAAATCAGATGACTAAGTTGTCCCTTTGCACATGTAGTGAGTGCACATAACATAGAGAACTCAAGAACATTTGTAAATTCATGTCACAGTACTCTACGGTCTAAATATAAAAGTCAGCATGTAGAGGCGCCCAAAGTATCATGGCATGCTCCACATTTGTAATGACACAAAGAACTGGAAGATACATGTGTAAACCAATGGTCAACTGTACATATAGCACATATTGCCAAATACTGTTAGAAATGAGTATGAGTAAGTCAGTACACATTACACACATGGACAGGAATGTTTCTGTAACAAAGTGCATATTCATCAACAGTGTGCATTTTTTCTACTTTAAGCTGACCAAAGATATGGTCTGCAGCCATGGATCCTGACCCCAATTGTACATCCCCAGATGGAGCTAGAAAGCAATACAACCAGGCACTTATCAAAACCAGGAATGTGGTTGAATGGACATTTAGTGTACTAAATTCCAGGTTTCGATGCCTGGACATGTTAGGGGGATGATTACTATACTCGCCCCCAATGGTGTGCAAAATTATACTTTTATGTGCTATCTCCCACAACATGTGTTTGAGAACTAATGTCCCATGGGACTTGAAGCCTGAAGAGACTGAGCCAATGGAGGAGGGGGAGGATGGAGGAAAGATCCAACACATAATGACTGGTCGGTGGCGACGCAACCACATTGTGGCAAATTTCTTTTCCTGAATCATCGGAACTGATGGACAAATAGACTGCAATTATCTGAAATGTTCGACATGAGAATAAATGTGTGAATTCATCCATTGTGTTGTTTGTTATGTCACAGTCAATGTAAACATCAAATCACTCACAAGACCCATTGAGCAACATGGGGCCAATGCTCAAACATATTCATCAACCAACACAGCAATGCATTCTGATGCAGTCTGTTGCATTAAAGGGACAGGAGTGGCTTGCCACATATCCACATTCAAGTTGACATTCCTGTCCTCATGCCCTTGAGCAGTGCAGTGCTGCACAGCTAGCAGTCTTCCTGTATTCTGAAGCAGCAAAGCGTGTTTCAGATGGTACTCAGTGAGTGTTGGAACACAAACCGCCCAATATGTCCATACCAGAGACAAGCCCCTTGTTGTAGTATGTTTCACCAATGCGGTAGCATGCTGACTGGCAGCACTTTGCAAATGTTGTTGCAGATACCATCACAGATCATGAGATGCAGTTTCATAGGCAAAGGCCAAGCATCATGTGAACATGATAAATTGTAATTTGTAAAGAAGGCATACATGCATGTGTGCTGAGCCGCAAAACTCTACACATGTGACTCAAGTCCTGGCCAGACTGTCATATATACCACATCATGCCACAGTTGACAATTCACACATTTACCATGCATCGCACAGCAATGCGATGAGGCTCAAAGGTCTGTAACACAACATTATGAACAGATGACCTTGTAATGAGTGGCATTACCCAGAGAAGTAAGGCAACGGAGATGTTCTTGAAACCATCACATCACCTGGAGAATACAGAGATAGGAAAAGTGTGAAGTGTCCATGTCACAAGTCACACATAAATGCATGTGTACATACACCAGGTCATTTAACATGGTGCAATGGAAGATTTTGGATATGAACTGACCTCTGCATGGTAAAATTAGTTTACCCCTACCCTGAGTGTAGAAGTGCATAGTTTTTTTTTTTTTTAAATGGAGTTTTATATAGCGCGAACTTGACCCGCAGGTATCAGAGCACTCTACATAGCACCAGTTGCGTTACATGAGGACACATTAATTTTTCTTAGCACAGGGAGATTAAATGATTTGCCCAGAATCACAGGATGTTCAGCATCATTGCCGAGACTCGAACCCAGTACCCTAGATTCGAGGCCGACCACCCTAGCTATTAGGCCAACTCGGATTACACATCTTCTTACATCCCAACAGGGAAATGGCATTTGAGTGTGTGCCATTAGATAGGCTTGTGCTATGGAGTGCAGTCTTGTTGGACCAGGATGACCACACAAAGACCTGTCTTCAGAGTAGATGCACTGCTACTGCCTTTGTCAGGAGGACAGACCGAAAGTGGGGTTGCCAGCATGATGTTTAGTGAACAGTAGTAGTGAAAATGATCATGTGACTCTGATTCACTGCAGTGAGACATACTGGCTCACTCACCGCTCATGAAGGTCTGTTGATGCGTGCCACACTCACCCCTGCCCAACATCATGTTGTTGAATATGTGTGCATGATAAACTCATGAGCAGAATGCATGTTACTGTGCAAGACATACACATCACATAGGTTCCATTGTGGAACAGTGGGCACATGGTGAATGTGTGTGTGCGCTGGTAGCGTGTGTACACCCTCACACACTCAAGTTCAGTAAAAAGGGAGTGTAGGTGATAGCTAAACACAGATACATCACAGCATTGCAACACGAATGTCCTGTGACATTAAACAGATGGGGAGCATTTGAGTATGGCCACACAGTGCAGGCAGGAAGCCCATCTCCTGCACTGCTATGTGTTAAAGCAAAAGGACAGAAATGTGCTGCATTGAATAGCATACAATGCATTCCTGCCTTTTTCTCTTTGTCAGTGTCGTTTTGGCTGGCTAGGCCCAAGGCAGGCATGCTTGGACTATGATGCAACCGTGCTTCATTTGTATGCAGGAATTTATTTGTTCATGAAGGTGTGTCTTCTGCGTAAGTCGAATATCCTGTGAGGCATATTCCATCATGTACATGTGCTGCAGAATGCAGCACACATTGAAAGCAGAAGTAACAAGGACAATCTAAGGTTTAACATGTAGTTACCCCACTCCTGGGAAGGTTGCACTTACTGGTGCATTCCCAGGTTTCCCTAGTTTAGTACGTCTGGGAATGTGTCTCAAACCATGGAAGCTGCATGGGTTCAGGAATGCAACGATCATGGAACCTCTCTCTTGTGCTGAGTAAGGCAATGTAGTGTTTTCTTATGCATTGCTTCACACATTATGAATGAACGGTCACAGGTCTATGCAATGTGGACTTGGGTTGGAGCAAAAATATCATAACAGTTGTGCATTGCAAATGTAACGTGTTGCATTATTTAAGCGCCACACAACTCAGGTCATACATATCCCCCTTGAGTGCTGAACTGCCTGCAACACTACATTACATGGATGACTGTGAGAAGTTGGCCTGGTATATGCTGTTCACTAATTAAAGTGGACACCTTGCACCAGAACAATTCGACTCTTATGGTAGATAGGTTTAAGACAACCTTTATAGAAAGCTATCCTAGTGGTAGCTGTGGAGAGCAGCCTTCAGGCTAAGTCTTGAAGGAATGTAAAGCAGCTTGTTTTACCACACAATCTCTTGAATCACCAAATGAAAAGACACCACACAGGTATATATATCAAATATATATGTATTTATTAATAAACACTCTCTACTAATCTCTTTATGAGAAGTCAAATATTATCAGGATAAGTTTAGCACAATTGAATATTACAATCTTAGTTTGCTAGACCTAGGTCTAGGGCATCTAGAATCGAGGGACCCCCAAGAACCACCCCAGGTAGTTGTAGGAGACCCACAGGGGACGGACGCGGTGACCTGGCACCAATGCGAATCCTGTACGAGTCTATGCGCTCAGACGCGATTGAGATATCAATGTTCAAGGTCCCTTGCGTGTTCGAGGCGAACACACCGATCGGACTCAGTACGAGTCGAAGGATTCGGTCTACAGATAGGATTTGCAAGGGAGTCGGACGCGGTGTGTCTAACACAGACGCGAACCAGGTACGAGTCAGTGCGAGAATCGCACGGGGAAAGTAAGAGTTTTAGGATATTTCTGGTGAACCTACAAGCAAGTCACTTACAGGGTAAGTAGTTCGAAGGCCCACACCCACAGGAGCACCATAGTGCTGGAGTTACCTCACCCAGGGAAGCCGGGTGCACAGGTGTCCTTTGGTGTCGGGTCGTGGCGTCGTTTTCAATGGCAAACAAAGAAGACTTGCTGCTTGTGATGGTGTGAAGAAGTGTCCGGTGGAATCCAAGCCTGGATTCGGTGGAAGGATGACCTGAAAGCAGAGGGGACAGTGTTCAAAGTCACTTGGCAGTGACTCGGGGCAAGGAAGATGAATGCCCACCATCGTCGCAGGGTTCAGGTCGTTCACGGTTGCCTTGACTCTTCAGCCACGAGGTCCAGGAGGCGTCGACGACAACCAGGAGCTGGATTCGGCGTGTCCCACAAAGTCTGCGGCTTACTGCGGTGTTGGCAACTCGATCGGAGCCAACAAGCCTTGGTAACCGCAAGTCTTGGGGAAAGTGTGAAGAGGCGATGGCGCAGACCAGCAAGGTCTGTGGAACTCACCCAGCAAAGGTAAGTCAGGGCAGGCCTGGAGCAACCAGGGGAGCCCTTTGGTTTCTTTGGAAAGTCTTCTGGGGACCCACAAGCCGGCTGGCAAGGGGTCGCGAAGATGCCTCGGGAGGATTCTCTCACAGGGACCCACGGTCACTCAGGACGTGGTAGGCTGCTGATCTTAGGAGGGATTCCTGCTCGAAGCTGGGACCACACGTGGTCCAAAGCACAAGTTTGTGGAACGTTGTGAGGGGTTGTACTCGACAATAGTGCACGGTACCAGGGGTCACGGTTCCTCGTTACTCTTGGGGTCCACTGGCCTCAGCTTCACTGGGGACTCACGATGGCCTTTGAGAAGTCAGAAAATCCACTTCTTGGGCTGCAGGAACTTCGGACTCTGGCGGGAGCGGTGTAGTTTGCGACCGTCGTTTGTAGTTTTTGGTGCCTGCCAAGCAGGGGAGTCACTCCTTGACTCCAAGGGAGATTCTTCAGTCTTCCAAAGGTAGCGGAACGTCGACAGTCCGGGATTCTTCTTGTAGAGCGTCGTCCAGGGAAATCTAGGGTGCAATGCACAGGTTCCCCCTCTTATACTAAAAGGAGGGGAGGGACTAGCTCTATGACCCTACCTATGGGAGGGTCAGGGGAGTGGGTGGCTCCACCCACTTCCCTTTGTCCAGTTTCGTGCCAGAGCAGGGACAGGTAGCCCCTGAGCCGGTTTGAACTGGCATATGCACAGAGGTGGCTTCTGCTCCCCAGTGCAGGACTTCAAAGCACTCTAAGAGTGCACCCACCCAGCCCCAATACACTAAACCCTGTCTGGGAGGTGGTCACACCCCTTGGGACAGGATATCTATTGTTGGGCTCCCTCCACTGCGAGTGTTGGTCATCAGCAGGAGGGCAGCCCAGTGTCTGTGACTGGTGGCATCCATTTTGTGATGCCAGGGCTCTGTCGGATTCTACCGCGTTTCCACAGTAGGTACATGTCTATCCCTCTAGAAGGGTGGAATGCGACCCCCGCCGCCAGGACTGGCGGGGGTAGTATTCCAAGGTGTTTGACACCAAACACAACATGTTTCGATGCAGCCATTCCAAAGTTAGCATTTTACCGCGAGGATATAATGCACTTAAAAGTATATGGTTTAACCGCATCCACAAACAGCACCAGAGAATGGACTCTGAGAGCTGCAGAGGGGCCCTGCTCAGGCAGAGGCACCCCCTCACATAGAAGCCAAGCACCCTGCCCTCAGGATTGATAGGGCCTGCCTTAGGGGTGACTGATAGGGTTATATGTGTGTGTAGGAGAGATATAGGGAACCTATATCTCAGTGAGGGGTGCTAACACTTCCTTACTCAGGCTGCAGTAGCAGGCCTGTGGTGGCAGATTTAGTCTGCTTCCCAGGGGTGGCATAATACATGCTGCAGCCCCTGGTAGGCCTGTGGAGTACCTATGCCCTTGGTACCTAGGGTACCATATACTAGGGACTCATAAGGTGCCACAGTATCCAATCACTAGTGCACCTAGAGTGCACTCCAAATCGTTTAGAGAGAACAGAGAGGCTGGGGCCCTGATTAGCAGGGTCCCAGCCTGACTATAGCCAGAAACCAGTGTAAACATCAGAAAAAAGTGGGGGCAACATAAGAGGCAGATCCTACTCTCCTACACAACCCCCTCCAAACGCAGGGACACTAAACTAACCTTGACCAGTTGAGTCTTCGTGTTCAAAGTGGAAATACCTTGAGAGTCCATCTGCATTGTCATGTTGGGTCCCAGGTCTATGTTCCACTGTATAGTCCATCCCCTGTAGGGAAATGGACCACCTCAAAAGTTTTGGGTTTTCTCCTTTCATTTGTTTAAGCCATAGGAGGGGCTTGTGGTCGGTCTGAACTATGAAGTGAGTACCAAACAAGTATGGCCTCAGCTTCTTCAGGGCCCATACCACAGCAAAGGCCTCCCTCTCTATAGCTGACCAACGTTTCTCTCTAGGGGTCAGCCTTCTGCTAATAAAAGCTACTGGCTGGTCTTGACCTTCATCATTCAGTTGAGACAGTACAGCTCCCACACCCAGCTCAGAAGCATCTGTTTGGACAATGAACTTTTGGTGTAGTCTGGACTCTGTAAGATGGGGGCAGTGCACATGGCCTGCTTTAGGTCTTCAAATGCCTTTTGACAGCTAGCTGTCCACTGAACCTTTTTGGCATTTTCTTTGAGGTCAGATCATTCAAGGGGTCACTATAGATCCATATCCCTTGACAAGCCTCCTATAGTACCCAGATAGGCCTAAGAAGGCTCTCACCTGTGTCTGGGTGGTTGGAGCAACCCATTCCATTATGGTCTGGATCTTGCTCTGTAAAGGCTGAACCTGGCCTCCACCTACAAGGTGGCCCAGGTACACAACCTGACTCTGCCCTATCTGGCACTTAGTGGCCTTGATAGTGAGGCCTGCCTTTTGCAGGGCCTCCAAAACATTCCTGAGGTGGACCAGGTGATCCTGCCAGGAGGAACTAAAGAAAGCAATATCATCTAGATAAGCTGAGCAATAAGTTTCCAACCCTGTCAGAACTTTATTCACCAACCTCTGAAAAGTGGCAGGTGCATTTTTCAATCCAAAGGGCATCACCACAAAGTGGTAGTGCCCACCAGGGGTCGAAAATGCTGTCTTGGCTTTTGCATCATCAGCTAATCTGATCTGCCAGTAGCCAGCTGTTAGGTCAAACGTGCTTAGATACTTGGCTGAGGCCAAAGTATCAATCAGCTCATCTGCCCTTGGTATGGGATAGGCATCAGTCCTAGTGACTGCATTGAGGCCTCTGTAGTCTACACAAAACCTCATTTCTTTCTTACCACCCTGGGTATGAGGCTTGGGTACCAGGACTACTGGACTAGCCCAAGGGCTATCTGAAGGCTCAATTACACCTAGCTCCAACATTTTCTGGACTTCAGTCCTGATACAGTCCCTGACATGGTCAGGTTGCCTGTAGATTTTATTCTTGACAGGCAGACTGTCTCCAGTGTCCACCTCGTGGGTGCACCAGGAAGTCTGACTAGGGGTCAGGCTAAACATATGTCTAAACTGTTGCAGAACTTGTCTGCACTCAGTTTGCTGATGGTCAGTGAGGCTGCTTGCCAAAGCAACACCATCTACTGACCCATCATCAGGGTTCTGAGAGAGCAGGTCGGGGAGAGGGTCACTCTCCTCCTCCTGGTCCTCATCAGTTGCCATGAGCAAGCCCATGTCAGCCCTGTCAACATAAGGCTTTAATCTGTTGACATGGAGCACCCTCAGGGGCTCCTGGGAGTTCCAAGATTCACCAGATAGGTGACTTCTCCCTTCTGTTCAACTATTGTATGGGGGCCACTCCACTTGTCCTGGAGGGCTGCTGGGGCCACAGGCTCCAACACCCACACTTTCTGTCCTGGCTGGTATACAGTCAGTACAGCCTTTGGTCATGCCAAGCTTTTTGTAATTCTTGGCTGGCCTCCAGGTTTTTGGTTGCCTTTTTCATGTACTCAGCCATCCGGGAGCAGAGACCAAGTACATAGTCCATCACATCTTGTTTGGGGGCTTGAGAGGTAACTCCCAGCCCTCTTTTACCAAACACAGTGGACCTCTCACAGGATGCCCAAACAGAAGCTCAAATGGGCTGTAGCCAACCCCCTTCTGTGGAACCTCTCTGTAGGCAAACAACAGGCAAGGAAGAAGAAGGTCCCATTTCCGCCTAAGCTTCTCTGGGAGTCCTTTAATCATTCCTTTCAAGGTTTTGTTGAAGCGTTCAACTAAACCATTGCATTGTGGGTGATAGGGGTGGTGAACTTGTAAGTTACACCACACTCCTTCCACATTGCTTTTAGATACCCTGACATGAAGTTGGTACCTCTGTCAGAAATGACCTCCTTTGGAAAACCCACTCTGGAGAAGACTCCAATGAGGGCTCTTGCCACCACAGGGGCTGTGGTGGTCCTCAGAGGAATTGCTTCTGGGTACCTGGTGGCATGATCCACTACCACCAGGATAAACCTGTGCCCAGATGCAGTTTGAGGGTCAAGGGGACCAACAATGTCAATCCCTACCCTTTCAAAGGGTACCCCCACCACCGGTAGTGGTATCAGGGGGCCTTTGTTGTGCCACCTGCCTTACCACTGGCTTGGCATGTGACACAGGAGCGACAAAACTCCTTTGTGTCCTCTGACATATGTGGCCAATGAAAATGTGGAACAAGCCTGTCCCAGGTCTTGTTTTGGCCCAAGTGTCCTGCTAAAGGGATATCATGTGCTAAGGTCAAGAGGAACCCCTAAACTTCTGAGGTATTACCAACCTCCTGGTGGCTCCAGGGGCTGGGTCTCTACCTTCAGAATATAGGAGTCCCTCATCCCAATAAACTTTATGGGACCCACTAGCACTCCCAGCAGACTCAGCAGCAGCCTGCTGTCTGAGGGGTTCAAGAGAGGGGCAGCACTGTTGCTCCTTCCTCAGATCTTCCCTAAAAGGGCCCCCTGCCCCCAATAACTGAACCTGATCAGGCTCAAGTCCCTCTGGGGCAGTTCCTTCTTCAGGCTCTGCTTCACCTCCCTCTGGGGGTGAATCTGTGATCTGAGACAGAGGGGAAGGCACTGCCTTTACCCTACTGCTCCTCCTCTTGAGAAGCATCTGGTCCATTGTTCCAGGATCCAGAGCTGGTTCAGTGTCATGCATTCTTGCTTGTGACCTGGTCACAGCAAATACCTCTGCAGGGATGCCCAACATCTCAGCATGAGTCCATAACTCTACTTCAGACCAGGCTGAAGTCTCTAGATCATTGCCCAATAGACATTCGACAGGGAGGTCTGCACTGACTACAACCTTCTTGAGGCCAGTTACCCCTCCCCAGGAGAAATTCACAACTGCCAGACTATGGTTGGTCTTGGTGTTGCTTGCATTGGTCACCTGGTACATTTCGCCCAGGATGATCTGTCCAGGGTCCACAAGATCCTCTGCCACCATGGTGACACTAGCACCTGTGTCCCTAAATGCCAAAGCCTGTTTGCCATTTATTACAGGCTGCTGTTTGTATTTGCCCAGATTACTGGGACTCACTAGAAAGGACATATTAAGGTCTCCCTCACAAATCAGCATTGCCTGAGTGGGCACTCTGACTAGGTCAGAGTCCACTTCAGAACCCAGGGTCAACCCTACTAAACCCTTAGTCTGTGTACCACCTCCACCAGTAGCTGAACTAGGGGGAACAGTTGCCTTAGGGGCAGGAGTGGTGGTGGTCTGGTCTTTGGACTTGTTACAGTCAGAAGTCCAGTGCCCTTTCTGTTTACAGAATTTGCACCAGGGCTTCTTTTGGCCTTTTCCCTTGTTGGACTGTGACTCCCCACCAGATGCAGATTTTTGGGGCCCTTGTGAAGACTTCTGGTCTTTTGACTTATCCCCACCTTTCTCAGAGCCCTTAGGATCTTGCTTCTTGGTGTCACCCCCTTGGTTCTGGGGTTTCTGCCTCACCCTGGTTCTGACCCACTTGTCTGCCTTCTTTCCCAATTCTTGGGGAGAGGTCAGATCCGAGTCCACCAGGTACTGATGCAACAACTGGTTCTGGCAATTATTAAGGATTTGTTCTCTCATCATCAGATTATACAATCCCTTAAAATCAGTAACCCTACTGCCAACCAGCCAACCCTCCAGAGCCTTGGTTGCACAATCAACAAAGTCAGTCCAGTCCTGAGTCTGTGCCTTCTGGGTGTCTCTGAACTTTAACCTGTACTGTTCAGTGGTTAAGCCAAACCCATCTATCAGTGCACTCTTCAGGACTTCATAATCATCAGCATCCTCTTCTCTAACAGTGAGGAGCTTGTCTCTACCTTTATCTGAAAAGGAGAGCCACAAGATTGCTGCCCACTGCTTCTGGGGGACCTGCTGTACTCGACAGGCCCTCTCCATAGCAGTTATCCACTTGTGGATATCATCCCCACTCTGGTAGGGAGGAACAACCTTGCTCAGGTTCCTATGGTCTGGAATAGATTCTCTGCCTCTAGGGACACTGTTGCTGCCACCAAAGGGTTCTAACCCCTCTCGTCGAGAAGTTCTCTGGATCTCCAGGGCTTCTCTATCCAGTGCCAACTGCTTGGTTCTGAGGGCAACTCTTGCTTCCTCATACTGCAGCAGTTTGCACATTCTTTCAGAGGAGGTCTCTCTTATGGGAAAGTATGAGTTCCTCTGGTGGACAAATTCTCTGCCAGAGTGATAAGAGTGCTCAGATTCCCTGGAAGGGGATCTATGCCTCTCATCCACTCTGTCAGTTCTCTTAGGGAGAATTCCTCTGTCCTTTTCAGGCCCCTTGAGGCCTGGCCCTTCAATCACAGAGTCCTGGTCATTCGGATTTTCATCGTCTGACCCAGATACTGTAATTGACCCACCCACTGATTCAGACCCATTGGCTCCTAGAGCCAATCTAAGATCATCTGCTGTCAGCAGATCTATCAGGTGCAGGGTTGAGGGACTCTGTCCTAGTCTCAGGTGTCTTTCAACACACATGGCTCTCAAGTCAGAGAAAGCCATGTCCTTGTACTGAGGCTGAGTGGATCCACTGGTTCCACCCTTTAAGGACATTCTAGTGTTGTGCAGTGTTGTACTACCTACACTAGTTTGTGGCCTACTGATCCTAGCTTGAGCTGTAGAAAGGGTGTGCTATCCCTTGGCACACAGCTCTAAGTTCAGTAGAACTTATCGATACTAAGCTTGACTTTATATGTACCTTAAGTACCTATAGTGGTTTTCAGTTAGTAATTCAAATAGAGATTTTCTGGTAAAACAATAGCAAGCTGGAATCCCACACGCTGCCCACCAATGTGAGAAGTTGGCCTGGTATATGCTGTTCACTAATTAAAGTGGACACCTTGCACCAGAACAATTCGACTCTTATGGTAGATAGGTTTAAGACAACCTTTATAGAAAGCTATCCTAGTGGTAGCTGTGGAGAGCAGCCTTCAGGCTAAGTCTTGAAGGAATGTAAAGCAGCTTGTTTTACCACACAATCTCTTGAATCACCAAATGAAAAGACACCACACAGGTATATATATCAAATATATATGTATTTATTAATAAACACTCTCTACTAATCTCTTTATGAGATTAGAGGATAGGAACATCTGTACAAGTCAAATATTATCAGGATAAGTTTAGCACAATTGAATATTACAATCTTAGTTTGCTAGACCTAGGTCTAGGGCATCTAGAATCGAGGGACCCCCAAGAACCACCCCAGGTAGTTGTAGGAGACCCACAGGGGACGGACGCGGTGACCTGGCACCGATCGCGAATCCTGTGCGAGTCTATGCGCTCAGACGCGATTGAGATATCAATGTTCAAGGTCCCTTGCGTGTTCGAGGCGAACACACCGATCAGACTCAGTACGAGTCGAAGGATTCGGTCTACAGATAGGATTTGCAAGGGAGTCGGACGCGGTGTGTCTAACACAGACGCGAACCAGGTACGAGTCAGTGCGAGAATTGCACGGGGAAAGTAAGAGTTTTAGGATACTTCTGGTGAACCTACAAGCAAGTCACTTACAGGGTAAGTAGTTCGAAGGCACACACCCACAGGAGCACCGTAGTGCTGGAGTTACCTCACCCAGGGAAGCCGGGTGCACAGGTGTCCTTTGGTGTCGGGTCGCGGCGTCGTTTTCAATGGCGAACAAAGAAGACTTGCTGCTTGTGATGGTGTGAAGAAGTGTCCGGTGGAATCCAAGCCTGGATTCGGTGGAAGGATGACCTGAAAGCAGAGGGGACAGTGTTCAAAGTCACTTGGCAGTGACTCGGGGCAAGGAAGATGAATGCCCACCGTCGTCGCAGGGTTCAGGTCGTTCACAGTTGCCTTGACTCTTCAGCCACGAGGTCCAGGAGGCGTCGACGATGACCAGGAGCTGGATTCGGTGTGTCCCACGAAGTCTGCGGCTTACTGCGTTGTCGGCAACTCGATCGGAGCCAACAAGCCTTGGTAACCGCAAGTCTTGGGGAAAGTGTGAAGAGGCAATGGCGCAGACCAGCAAGGTCTGTGGAACTCACCCAGCGAGGGTAAGTCAGGGCAGGCCTCGAGCAACCAGGGGAGCCCTTTGGTTTCTTTGGAAAGTCTTCTGGGGACCCACAAGCCGCTGGCAAGGGGTCGCGAAGACTCCTTGGGAGGATTCTCTCACAGGGGCCCACGGTCACTCGGGACGTGGTAGGCTACTGATCTTAGGAGGGATTTTTGCTGGAGGCTGGGACCACACGTGGTCCAAAGCACAAGTTCGTGGAATGTTGTAAGGGGTTGCACTCGACAATAGTGCATGGTACCCAGGGGTCGTGGTTCCTCATTACTCTTGGGTTCCACTGGCCTCAGCTTCGCTGGGGACTCACGATGGCCTTTGAAAAGTCAGGAAATCCACTTTTTGGGCTGCAGGGACTTCGGACTCCGGCGGGAGTGGCATAGTTTGCGACCGTCGTTTGTAGTTTTTGGTGCCTACCAAGCAGGGGAGTCACTCCTTGACTCCAAGGGAGATTCTTCAGTCTTCCAAAGGTAGTGGAACGTCGAAGGTCCGGGATTCTTCTTGTAGAGCGTCGTCCAGGGAAATCTAGGGTGCAATGCACAGGTTCCCCCTCTTATACTAAAAGGAGGGGAGGGACTAGCTCTATGACCCTACCTATGGGACGGTCAGGGGAGTGGGTGGCTACACCCACTTCCCTTTGTCCAGTTTCACGCCAGAGCAGGGACAGGTAGCCCCTGAGCCGGTTTGAACTGGCATATGCACAGAGGAGCCTTCTGCTCCCCCAGTGCAGGACTTCAAAGCACTCTAAGAGTGCACCCACCCAGCCCCAATACACTAAACCCTGTCTGGGAGGTGGTCACACCCCTTGGGACAGGATATCTATTGTTGGGCTCCCTCCACTGCGAGTGTTGGTCATCAGCAGGAGGGCAGCCCAGTGTCTGTGCCTGGTGGCATCCATTTTGTGATGCCAGGGCTCTGTCGGATTCTACCGCGTTTCCACAGTAGGTACATGTCTATCCCTCTAGAAGGGTGGAATGCTACCCCCGCCGCCAGGACTGGTGGGTGGGGTAGTATTCCAAGGTGTTTGACACCAAACACGACATGTTTCGATGCAGCCATTCCAAAGTTAGCATTTTACCGCGAGGATATAATGCACTTAAAAGTATATGGTTTAACCGCATCCACAAACAGCACCAGAGAATGCACTCTGAGAGCTGCAGAGGGGCCCTGCTCAGGCAGAGGCACCCCCTCACATAGAAGCCAAGCACCCTGCCCTCAGGATTGATAGGGCCTGCCTTAGGGGTGACTGATAGGGTTATATGTGTGTGTAGGAGAGATATAGGGAACCTATATCTCAGTGAGGAGTGCTAGCACTTCCTCACTCAGGCTGCAGTAGCAGGCCTGTGGTGTCAGATTTAGTCTGCTTCCCAGGGGTGGCATAATACATGCTGCAGCCCCTGGTAGGCCTGTGGAGTACCTATGCCCTTGGTACCTAGGGTACCATATACTAGGGACTCATAAGGTGCCACAGTATCCAATCACTAGTGCACCTAGAGTGCACTCCAAATCGTTTAGAGAGAACAGAGAGGCTGGGGCCCTGATTAGCAGGGTCCCAGCCTGACTATAGCCAGAAACCAGTGTAAACATCAGAAAAAAGTGGGGGCAACATAAGAGGCAGATCCTACTCTCCTACAATGACCTTGCCTAGCTTTGTGCGTAAGACATGGTTGACACTCAAAAACATGCAACAATTTGGAATTACACCTGATTGCGTTTATTAAACCAGGAAATGTGCAAGCTGGGTGGGACATACACTGCAGTATGGGTGAGCCAGCCTGTCTTTGTGCTTTCCTAAGTGTGTGTTGCATCTGGGACACATCACAATGACGGATTGCCCGCACATTGCATTAAAGAGAGCCTAGCCAGAATATGGAATATAATACCATGGCACTTTGGCCCCAGGAGCCAACTTAATATGCACATATGAGTGTGGGGGACATCCAGGCGTGTTCCCTGATAAAGACTGTGACAACTGATGGGTGATCCTACAGCTCATAATGTCTGCCTTGCTGTGGTATCATGCTGCCTACTATTTACCGTTGCATGGTGATTGGGACTGCACATGCATTCCTTGGTCCCATTCTGACTCTATGGGCAATCTGTTGCTCTACCTGTGTATGCTGTGCCACCTGTCATGAAGTTTCAGGTGCATGACAGACTTACAACCATCCAGATGAACCACATGGACACTGCCCTCTGTCACACAGACCTGACAAGTGGTGCCACCCCAGTCCTGGCTCAATGTAAGTGTGCCAAAGGTGTGTGATCCAGCATCAAACAGACCTCTACAGTTGAACAAACATATTAGTCCAGTTGCGTCGGTCACAGCCTGTGCCTTGTCCCTGTTGTACCGTGCATGAAAAGACTTGCGCCGTTCGAAAGCCGCGCATACAAGCCATTGCGTGGAAGTGACTGGAGAAGGGCCACTGTGCAGTGCAGGAATCACACAATAGGCATTTTAGTAGTGATGCATTATAAAAAAAAGAACGCAAATGTCAGAAACGGGTGGAATATACCCAGGAAATTATGCACTGGGTGTGGCAGGCTGCAAACTAGGAAGAGTGGAAGTTAGTTTCACTTTCTCATACAGACTGTTAGTTTGTGCTGGGAGTTGGAGGTGTTTTGGAGAGTGGCTGGTTGATTGTGGTGAATTTTTGTCTTGTCGGTGTCTGTTCTGTCCCTGTCTTGTGGTCATATTGTTTATTGTGTATTGTAGTGGTGAATTGTATTGTTTTCGTCATTGTTTGTTGGGTGTGGAGGGATTTACTATTTTAGGGGTAGCAGTTTTCATTAATGGGTGTTTTGTTTTTGGGTTTAGGGTGTATAGAGTGGGTTGGGCCATGTCAGGGAAGGGTAGATCCAAAAACATTTCTGAGGGACAGTTTGGGGGCC
Organism: Calotriton arnoldi; assembly: GCA_963921515.1. Lineage (NCBI taxonomy): Eukaryota > Metazoa > Chordata > Amphibia > Caudata > Salamandridae > Calotriton > Calotriton arnoldi. The sequence goes on from CAWUFW010003690.1 coordinate 966,808, forward strand.
TGCTATGGCTGCTGGCCCATTATTTCCTAACATGACGGCATTGGGGGTAGGGTCAGCCAGGGCTACCCCACCAAGGTCTGGAAAAAGTGTTGGGGGAGGGTGCAGTGGCACATGTCAAGGGTATTTGGGGTCGACCACACTGTCCATCAGCTGAAGCATCGGCGGGCTGATGTGGTGTCTCGAGAGGTGGATCACTAACACCACCTTGGATTGGCTGTTGGTGTGAGAATTTGGCCTGGTATATGCTGTTCACTAATTATAGTGGGCACCTTGCACCAGTCCAAACAACCCCTTATTGGAGATAGGTTAAAGACAACCTTATTGAAAGCTATCCTAGTGGTAGCTATGGAGAGCAGCCTTCAGGCTAAGTCTTGAAGGAATGTAAAGCAGCTTGTTTTACCAGTCTATAATCTCTTGAGTGATCAAATGAAAGAGCACCACACCAGGTATATATTCAAAATATATGTATTTATTGCTAAACACACCCCTCTAGTCTCTTTATGAGGCTAGAGTTCGAAGTACATAAGTTAGAAGTTATTTAAACACAGTAATAGCACAAATACACGTTTGGGCCCTAGGGGAGTACCAAACCATATACCAATAAAGTGGTATGCGAACCACGACTGAACTAGACACTAGGCCTAGAGCCTCTAGAAGTGCTTGGACCACAAGGAACCACCCAAGGTAGTGACACAGGGGACCCACGGGAGACGCGTGCAGTGTAAATACACAACCGCGATACGCCGTTGACTTCTATGGAGAAAGTCGTGATCGGGAAATTAGAGAAAAGGGACACTTAAAAGAGGACTTGGACCAAACCCTTTGAGATCTAGGACTTTGAAGAGTCTCTACCCACGGGAGCACCGGAGTACTCGTGTTACCTCACCCAGGGAAGCCGGGTGCATAGGTGCCTTTCGGGGTCGGGTTTCGTCGTCGATTCGAATGGCGATCTGCTGCAAAGTGCTGCTGGCGACCAAGAGAAAAGTGTCCGGGTGGATCCAAGAGTGGATCGGAGTTCTGAAGAACCTGAAAGCAGAGGGGACAGAGTCTGGGTCACTAGCCATTGACCAGGAAGGCGATGGACAGATGCCCACCGATGTCGAGTGCTTCAGGTGCATTGATGGTCGTCTTGACTCTTCAGCCACGAGGTCCAGGAGGCGTTGTCGGTGACCAGGAGCAGGATTCGGGCTGGTACACGATGTCTGTCGAGTGCTGAGGTGTCAGCGACCGGATTGGACCCAACAAGCCTTAGCAACGGCAAGTCTTGGTGAAGATGTAGATCGTCGATGGTGCAGACCAGCAAGGTCTGTGGAACTCACCCAGCGAGGGTAAGTGAGGGCAGGCCTGGAGCAACCAGAATGCCAAGTTAGAAAAGGATTGGCCTTCGTTAAGGGCTACTAGCCAACGGGCTAGCGACTGCGAAGGAGCCTTGTGACACCGCACGTGGATCTGGCTCACAGGACACTCGTGGAGTGGGGGCCAGTAATCTTCGGTGCAAGTGGTGCTGGAGGCTAGGGCTACTCGGAGCCCAAAGCACGACTTCTTGGGAGACCCAGAAGAGGATGCACTTGCAAATGTGCTCGGTGTCCAGGGGTCACGGTCTCAAGTCACCCACGATAGCCACGGGCCTCAGCTTTGCTGGGGACTCAGGGTAGCCTCGGGAAGTCTGAGAATCCACCTCTGGTGATGCGATGACTTCGGCGTCCGACGGAGCTTCAGAGATGCGAACCGGACAGATGCTTCTTTGGTGCCTGCCAAGCAGGGGAGTCACTCCTTGACCCCAAGGGAGATTCTTCTGTCCTCTAATCGTGAGTAGAGCGTCGAAGGTACAGGATTCAGTTTCAGAGTTTCGTCCAGGGATAATCTAAAGTCCTAAGGACTGGGTTCCTATCTTTATACTAAAGATAGGGGTTGGACTACTCTGTGGCCCCACCTATGGGTGGGTCAGGGCAGAGGGGTGGCTACACCCCTTTCCCTTTGTCCAGTTTGCGCCAAAGCAGGGGCTGCAAGCCCCTGATCCGGTTTGAACTGGGGTATGCACAGGGACACCAAATGTGCCACCAGTGCAGGACTTCAAAGCACCCGAAAGTGCTCCCGCCCAGCCCCAATACACATTATCCTGTCTGGGGAGGTGGTCACACCTCCTTGGGACAGGAAACCTATTGTCCAGGCCTCCCCTGCCGGAGTTTCGTCCAGCAGCAGGAGGCCAGACTCGTGTCTGTGGCAGCAGCATCCATTTTGTGATGCCAGGGCTCTGGAAAGAAGTTACCGGACTAGTCAGAGTTAACATGTCTTTCCCTCTAGAAGGGTGGAATGCTACCCCCGCCACCAGTATTGGTGGGGGGGTAGTATTCCAAGATGTTTGACACCAAACACGACATGTTTAGGTGCAGCCATTCCAAAGTTAGCATTTTACCGCGAGGATATAATGCGCTTAAGAGTATATGGTCAGGCTGCACTACAAACAGCATCAGAGATGGTCTCCGAACGCTACAGAGGGGCCCTGCTCATGCAGGGGCACCCTCTCACATAGGAACCATGCACTCTGCCTTTAGGATTGATAAGGCCTGCCTTAGGAGTGACATATAGGTTTATATGTGTGTATGTATTTAGTGATATAGGTAACCTATATCACAGCAAGGGGTGCATGCACCACCTTACCCAGGCTGCAGTAGCAGACCTGTGGTGTCAGTTTGGATGGCCTTCCAGGGGTGGCATAATACATGCTGCAGCCCCTGGTAGGCCTCTGAGGTACCTATGCCCTTGGTACATAGTATACCATATACTAGGGACTTATAAGGGCACTCCAGATCCCAATCAGTGATGTACCTAAGGCACATGGAAACCATTTTAGAGAGGAAGCAGCTAGGCTGGGGTTCTGATTAGCAGGGCCCCAGCCAGACTAATGTCGAAAAACAGTGAAGCATCAGCAAAAAGTGGGGGTACCCATGTGAAGCAGATCCTACTCTCCTACACAACCACCCCCCAAACGTAGGGACATTAAACTAACCTTGCCCAGTTAAGTCTTCATGTTCTAAGTGGAAATACCTAGAGAGTCCATCTGCATTCGCATGGTTACTCCCAGGCCTATGTTCCACTGTAAAGTCCATCCCCTGTAGAGAAATGGACCACCTAAGCAGTTTGGGGTTTTCACCCTTCATTTGTTTTAGCCATAAGAGGGGCTTATGGTCTGTCTGAACCAGGAAGTGTGTACCAAACAAGTATGGCCTCAACTTCTTCAGAGCCCAGACCACAGCAAAGGCCTCCCTCTCTATGGCTGACCAACGTTTCTCTCTAGGGGTCAGCCTTCTGCTAATGAAAGCTACTGGCTGATCCTGACCTTCTTCATTCAATTGTGACACTACAGCCCCTACCCCCAATTCAGATGCATCAGTTTGAACAATGAACTTCTTGGAGTAATCAGGACTCTGCAGAATTGGAGCAGTGCACATGGCCTGCTTCAGGTCATCAAATGCCTTTTGACAGCTAACTGTCCACTGAACCTTTTTGGGCATTTTCTTAGAAGTTAAGTCATTCAGGGGTGTCACTATTGATCCATACCCTTGACAAATCTCCTATAGTACCCAGTCAGGCCTAAGAAGGCTCTCACCTGAGTCTGGGTAGTGGGAGCAGTCCAGTCCATGATGGTCTGGATCTTGCTCTGCAAAGGTTGAACCTGGCCTCCACCCACAAGGTGGCCCAGGTACACAACCTGACTCTGCCCTATCTGGCACTTAGTGGCCTTGATAGTCAGGCCTGCCTTTTGCAGGGCCTGTAAAACATTCCTGAGGTGGACCAGGTGATCCTCCCAGGTGGAGCTAAAGACAGCAATATCATCTAGATATGCTGCACTATAGGCTTCCAGACCTGTGAGAACTGTATTCACCAGCCTCTGGAAAGTGGCAGGTGCATTCTTCAGACCAAAGGGCATTACCACAAATTGATAATGCCCACTAGGGGTTGAGAATGCTGTTTTGGGCCTTGCAGCATCAGCTAGTCTGATCTGCCAGTAGCCAGCTGTTAGGTCAAATGTGCTGAGATATTTGGCAGAGGCCAAAGTATCTATGAGCTCATCTGCCCTGGGTATTGGATGGGCATCAGTCCTAGTGACTGCATTGAGACCCCTGTAGTCCACACAAAACCTCATCTCTCTTTTTACACCACTGGTGTGAGGTTTTGGTACAAGGACCACTGGACTAGCCCAAGGGCTATCTGAGGGTTCAATAACTCCCAAATCCAACATTTTCTGGACTTCAGGCCTGATACAGTCCCTGACATGGTCAGGTTGCCTATAAATCTTGTTTTTAATAGGCAGACTGTCCCCAGTGTCCACTTCATGAGTGCACCAGGTGGTCTGACTGGGTGTCAGTGAAAACATATGTCTAAACTGATTGAGGACTTGCCTGCAATCAGTTTGTTGCTGGGTAGTGAGGCTGCCTGCCAAGGCTACACCATCAACTGACCCATCGTCAGGGTTCTGTGAGAGCAGGTCAGGGAGTGGGTCACTCTCTTCCTCCTGCCCTTCATCAGTAGCCATGAGCAAGCCCATGTCTGCCCTGTCCACATATGGTTTTAACCTGTTGACATGGAGAACCCTGTGGGGACTCCTGGGTGTTCCTAGGTCTACTAAGTAAGTGACCTCACCCTTCTGCTCAACAATAGTGTGGGGTCCACTCCATTTGTCCTGGAGAGCTGCTGGGGCCACTGGCTCCAACACCCACACCTTCTGTCCTGGCTGGTAAACAGTCAGAACAGCCTTTTGGTCATGCCAGGCCTTTTGAAGTTCCTGGCTAGCCTCAAGGTTTTTGGTTGCCTTTTTCATGTACTCAGCCATCCTGGAGCGGAGACCAAGTACATAGTCCACTATATCTTGCTTTGGGGGCTTGAGAGGTAACTCCCATCCTTCCTTCACCAAGCACAGTGGACCCCTCACAGGGTGGCCAAACAGAAGTTCAAAAGGGCTGTAACCAACCCCTTCTGAGGCACCTCCCTATATGCGAATAAAAGGCAGGGCAAGAGTATGTCCCATCTACGCCTAAGCTTTTCTGGGAGCCCTTTAATCATGCCCTTCAAGGTTTTGTTGAATCTTTCAACTAAACCATTGCATTGTGGGTGATAGGGTGTGGTGAACTTATAAGTCACTCCACACTCCTTCCACATTGCTTTTAAGTACCCAGACATGAAGTTAGCACCCCTGTCTGAGACTACCTCCTTAGGAAAGCCCACTCTTGAGAAGATTCCCAGGAGGGCCCTTGCCACCACAGGTGCTGTAGTGGTCCTGAGGGAATAGCTTCTGGGTACCTGGTGGCATGATCCACTACCACCAGGATAAACCTGTGCCCAGAGGCTGTTTGGGGATCCATGGGACCAACAATGTCAATCCCTACCCTTTCAAAGGGCACCCCCACCACAGGTAGTGGTATCAGGGGGCCTTTGTAGTGCCACCTGCCTTGCCACTGGCTTGGCAGGTTACACAGGAGCGACAAAACTCCTTACTGTCTTCTGACATGTGGGGCCAGTGAAAGTGAGGGACAATTCTGTCCCAAGTCTTGTTCTGGCCCAGGTGACCTGCTAAGGGAATATCATGGGCTAGGGTCAATAGGAAGCCCCTGAACTTCAGAGGTATAACCAATCTCCTGGTAGCACCAGGCTTGGGGTCTCTACTCTCTGAGTACAGGAGTCCATCATCCCAATACACTGTATGGGGACCACTAGCTTTCCCAGCAGCCTCAGCAGCAGCTTGCTGTCTGAGGGGTTCAAGGAGGGGCAGCTCTGCTGCTCCTGGCTCAGATCTGCCCTAGAAGGTCCCCCTGTCCCCAAGAACTCAACCTGGTCAGGTTCAAGTTCCTCTGGGACAGTTCCTTCTTCAGGGCTCAGATCATCCCCTCAAGGGACTGATCTTCCTCCTGAGCCAAGGGGAAGGCACTGCCTTAACCCTACTACTCCTCCTCTTGGAAGGCACTTGGTCCATTCTTCCAGAATCCAAGGCCTGTTCAGTGCTAGACATTTTGGCTTGTGACCTGGTCACAGCAAACACATCTGCAGGGATCCCCAGCATTTCTGCATGGGTCCTGAGCTCCACTTCTGCCCAAGCAGAAGTCTCTAAGTCATTGCCAAGCAAGCATTCGACTGGTAGGTTTGCACTTACCACAACCTTCTTAAGGCCAGTTACCCCTCCCCAGGAGAAGTTAACAACTGCCAGAGTATGGTCTGTTCTGACATTGCTAGCATTGGTCACTTGGTACATCTCACCAAGTATAACTTGCCCAGGATTCACAAGGTCTTGTGTCACCATTGTGACACTTGCCCCTGTGTCCCTAAATGCCAAAGCCTCACGTCCATTGATTAAAGGCTGTTGTCTGTACTTGCCCAGATTACTGGGACTCACAGTGGAGGTCACATCCATGCCTCCATCACAGACTAACACAGCCTGAGTCAGTTCTCTGACTAGGTCAGAGCCCAACTCAGTTCCCAGGGTGAACCCTACTAAACCCTTGGTTGGAGCACTCCCACCAACTGTACTAGGGGGAACAGGTGCCTTAGGGGCATTGGTGGGTGCTGGACTGGAGTCTTTGGACTTGGTGCAATCACTGGTCCAGTGGGTCTTTTGCTTACAGACCTTGCACCATGGTTTTCTTTGGCCTTTCCCTTTGGTAGACTGTAAATCCCCACCAGAAGAAGATTTTTGGGGGCCTGATGAAGACTTTTGATCTTTACCCTTCTCCCCACCCTTGTCAGAGTTCTTAGCATCTTGCTTCTTGGTTTCCCCACCTTGGTTCTGTACCTTCTGCTTCACCCTGGTCCTGACCCATTTGTCTGCCTTCTTTCCCAATTCTTGGGGAGAGGTCAGATCAGAGTCTACCAGGTATTGATGCAACAGCTGGTTTTGACAGTTATTAAGAATCTGCTCCCTCATTATCAGATTGTACAATCCTGAGAAGTCACACACCTTACTGCCCATCAACCAGCCTTCCAGAGCCTTGGCAGAACAATCCACATAGTCTACCCAGTCTTGAGTCTGTGCTTTTGGGTGTCTCTGAACTTCAACCTGTACTGTTCAGTGGTTAGGCCAAACCCATCAATAAGAGCACTCTTCAAGACCTTGTAATTATCAGCATCCTCCTCTCTAACAGTGAGGAGCTTATCTCTACCTTTGTCAGCAAAGGAGAGCCACAAGATTGCTGCCCACTGCTCCTGAGGGACCTTCTGTACCTTACAGGCCCTCTCTAGAGCAGTTATCCACTTGTGGATGTCATCCCCACTCTGGTAGGGAGGGACAATCTTGCTCAGGTTCCTATGGTCATAGGACCTTTCCCTATCTCTAGGGATTTGGCTGCCACCATGGGACTCTAGTCCCAACTTTCTTCTCTCCCTAAGGAGATCTAGGGATTCCCTATCTAAAGCCAATTGCTTCTTTCTGATTTCCAGCTGAGTTTCCTCATACTGGACCAGTCTGTTTCTCCTCTCATGAGAGGATTCCCTCTTGTGAGAGGAGATAGAGCTCCCTATTGAGGTGCCAGAGTGGTTAGACTCCTGAGAAGAAGATCTAGACCTTCTGGGCACACTCACAATCCTTCCTGGGGGGGCAAAGGGGCATCATTCTGATCCTCCTCTTCCTCCTCCTCAGGAGGGGTTGGATTATCCAGGTCAGGGCCATTGTTGCCCTCCTGGCCAGTTTCAGAGGGGGGGCTGGGGGTACTGGTACCCCTGGTCCCTTCCTCTTCTTCTGCCCCACCCTCAGCTCCTACCCCTTCAGTCCTCAAGGGCTTACTAAGGTCATAAGCCACCAACAACTCCTTGAGGTGTTGGGTGGTGGGGCTTTGGCCTGTCCTTATTTTTCTCAAGTTGCATAAAGCTCTCAATTCCAAGAATGGGAGTGTATCATACTTGGAGGGTGGAAGCTCAGTGGCTTCCTGCAAGGATTCTTTAGATCCTACCCTTAAAGACATTACTAGTGTGGTGTGGTGTATGCACTACCTACTCTAGTGTGGCCTACTAAACTCTCTTGAGTTGTAGAAAGGGTTGTGCTATCCCTTAACACACAACTCTAAGTTCAGTAGAACTTACTGTATTCTAAGCTTAAATTATATGTACCTTAGGTACCTTTAGTGGTTTTCAGTTGATCAATTCAATTGAGATTATCTGGTAAAACAATAGCAAGCTGGAATCCCACACGCTGCACACCAATGTGAGAAGTTGGCCTGGTATATGCTGTCCACTAATTATAGTGGGCACCTTGCACCAGTCCAAACAACCCCTTATTGGAGATAGGTTAAAGACAACCTTATTGAAAGCTATCCTAGTGGTAGCTATGGAGAGCAGCCTTCAGGCTAAGTCTTGAAGGAATGTAAAGCAGCTTGTTTTACCAGTCTATAATCTCTTGAGTGATAAAATGAAAGAGCACCACACCAGGTATATATTCAAAATATATGTATTTATTGCTAAACACACCCTCTAGTCTCTTTATGAGGCTAGAGTTCAAGTACATAAGTTAGAAGTTATTTAAACACAGTAATAGCACAAATACACGTTTGGGCCCTAGGGGCGTACCAAACCATATACCAATAAAGTGGTATGCGAACCACGACTGAACTAGACACTAGGCCTAGAGCCTCTAGAAGTGCTTGGACCACAAGGAACCACCCAAGGTAGTGACACAGGGGACCCACGGGAGACGCGTGCAGTGTAAATACACAACCGCGATACGCCGTTGACTTCTATGGAGAAAGTCGTGATCGGGAAATTAGAGAAAAGGGACACTTAAAAGAGGACTTGGACCAAACCCTTTGAGATCTAGGACTTTGAAGAGTCTCTACCCACGGGAGCACCGGAGTACTTGTGTTACCTCACCCAGGGAAGCCGGGTGCATAGGTGCCTTTCGGGGTCGGGTTTCGTCGTCGATTCGAATGGCGATCTGCTGCAAAGTGCTGCTGGCGACCAAGAGAAAAATGTCCGGGTGGATCCAAGAGTGGATCGGAGTTCTGAAGAACCTGAAAGCAGAGGGGACAGAGTCTGGGTCACTAGCCAGTGACCAGGAAGGCGATGGACAGATGCCCACCGATGTCGAGTGCTTCAGGTGCGTTGACGGTCGTCTTGACTCTTCAGCCACGAGGTCCAGGAGGCGTTGTCGGCGACCAGGAGCAGGATTCAGGCTGGTACACGATGACTGTCGAGTGCTGAGGTGTCGGCGACCAGATTGGACCCAAAAAGCCTTGGCAACGGCAAGTCTCGGTGAAGATGTAGATCGTCGATGGTGCAGACCAGCAAGGTCTGTGGAACTCACCCAGCGAGGGTAAGTGAGGGCAGGCCTGGAGCAACCAGGATGCCAAGTTAAAAAAGGATTGGCCTTCGTTAAGGGCTACTAGCCAACGGGCTAGCGACCGCAAAGGAGCCTCGTGATGCCGCAAGTGGATCTGGCTCCCAGGACACTCGTGGAGTGGGGGCCAGTGATCTTCGGTGCAGGTGGTGCTGGAGGCTAGGGCTACTCGGAGCCCAAAGCACGACTTCTTGGGAGACCCAGAAGAGGATGCACTTGCAAATGTGCTCGGTGTCCAGGGGTCACGGTCTCAAGTCACCCACGATAGCCACGGACCTCAGCTTTGCTGGGGACTCAGGGTAGCCTCGGTGAAGTCTGAGAATCCACCTCTGGTGATGCGATGACTTCAGCGTCCGACTGGAGCTTCAGAGATGCGAACCGGACAGATGCTTCTTTGGTGCCTGCCAAGCAGGGGAGTCACTCCTTGACCCCAAGGGAGATTCTTCTGTCCTCTAATCGTGAGTAGAGCGTCGAAGGTCCAGGATTCAGTTTCAGAGTTTCGTCCAGGGATAATCTAAAGTCCTAAGGACTGGGTTCCTATCTTTATACTAAAGATAGGGTTGGACTACTCTGTGGCCCCACCTTTGGGTGGGTCAGGGCAGAGGGTGGCTACACCCCTTTCCCTTTGTCCAGTTCGCGCCAAAGCAGGGGCTGCAAGCCCTGATCCGGTTTGAACTGGGGTATGCACAGGGACACCAAATGTGCCCCCAGTTCAGGACTTCAAAGCACCCGAAAGTGCTCCCGCCCAGCCCCAATACACATTATCCTGTCTGGGGAGGTGGTCACACCTCCTTGGGACAGGAAACCTATTGTCCAGGCCTCCCCTGCCGGAGTTTCGTCCAGCAGCAGGAGGCCAGACTCGTGTCTGTGGCAGCAGCATCCATTTTGTGATGCCAGGGCTCTGGAAAGAAGTTACCGGACTAGTCAGAGTTAACATGTCTTTCCCTCTAGAAGGGTGGAATGCTACCCCGCCGCCAGGATTGGCGGGGGGTAGTATTCCAAGATGTTTGACACCAAACACGACATGTTTAGGTGCAGCCATTCCAAAGTTAGCATTTTACCGCGAGGATATAATGCGCTTAAGAGTATATGGTCAGGCTGCACTACAAACAGCATCAGAGATGGTCTCCGAACGCTGCAGAGGGGCCCTGCTCATGCAGGGCACCCTCTCACATAGGAACCATGCACTCTGCCTTTAGGATTGATAAGGCCTGCCTTAGGAGTGACTTATAGGTTTATATGTGTGTATGTATTTAGTGATATAGGTAACCTATATCACAGCAAGGGGTGCATGCACCACCTTACCCAGGCTGCAGTAGCAGACCTGTGGTGTCAGTTTGGATGGCCTTCCAGGGGTGGCATAATACATGCTGCAGCCCCTGGCAGGCCTCTGAGGTACCTATGCCCTTGGTACATAGTATACCATATACTAGGGACTTATAAGGGCACTCCAGATCCCAATCAGTGATGTGCCTAAGGCACATGGAAACCATTTTAGAGAGGAAGCAGCTAGGCTGGGGTTCTGATTAGCAGGGCCCCAGCCAGACTAATGTCGAAAAACAGTGAAGCATCAGCAAAAAGTGGGGGTACCCATGTGAAGCAGATCCTACTCTCCTACACAACCACCCCCCAAACGTAGGGACATTAAACTAACCTTGCCCAGTTAAGTCTTCATGTTCTAAGTGGAAATACCTAGAGAGTCCATCTGCATTCGCATGGTTACTCCCAGGCCTATGTTCCACTGTAAAGTCCATCCCCTGTAGGGAAATGGACCACCTAAGCAGTTTGGGGTTTTCACCCTTCATTTGTTTTAGCCATAAGAGGGGCTTATGGTCTGTCTGAACCAGGAAGTGTGTACCAAACAAGTATGGCCTCAACTTCTTCAGAGCCCAGACCACAGCAAAGGCCTCCTCTCTATGGCTGACCAACGTTTCTCTCTAGGGGTCAGCCTTCTGCTAATGAAAGCTACTGGCTGATCCTGACCTTCTTCATTCAATTGTGACACTACAGCCCCTACCCCCAATTCAGATGCATCAGTTTGAACAATGAACTTCTTGGAGTAATCAGGACTCTGCAGAATTGGAGCAGTGCACATGGCCTGCTTCAGGTCATCAAATGCCTTTTGACAGCTAACTGTCCACTGAACCTTTTGGGCATTTTCTTAGAAGTTAAGTCATTCAGGGGTGTCACTATTGATCCATACCCCTTGACAAATCTCCTATAGTTCCCAGTCAGGCCTAAGAAGGCTCTCACCTGAGTCTGGGTAGTGGGAGCAGTCCAGTCCATGATGGTCTGGATCTTGCTCTGCAAAGGTTGAACCTGGCCTCCACCCACAAGGTGGCCCAGGTACACAACCTGACTCTGCCCTATCTGGCACTTAGTGGCCTTGATAGTCAGGCCTGCCTTTTGCAGGGCCTGTAAAACATTCCTGAGGTGGACCAGGTGATCCTCCCAGGTGGAGCTAAAGACAGCAATATCATCTAGATATGCTGCACTATAGGCTTCCAGACCTGTGAGAACTGTATTCACCAGCCTCTGGAAAGTGGCAGGTGCATTCTTCAGACCAAAGGGCATTACCACAAATTGATAATGCCCACTAGGGGTTGAGAATGCTGTTTTGGGCCTTGCAGCATCAGCTAGTCTGATCTGCCAGTAGCCAGCTGTTAGGTCAAATGTGCTGAGATATTTGGCAGAGGCCAAAGTATCTATGAGCTCATCAGCAAAAGGTGGGGGTACCCATGTGAAGCAGATCCTACTCTCCTACAGTTGGCAGCCTCATAGGTATGTATGTATGTACCATCTGCATGTAGTTGTGTCTCAATCACATTTGAAACTTTATTTTTACATGTAAGGGGCAGATAATTTAAGAGGCAGGGTACCAAAATCTGGTGTACAGCTGTCCATTTGCTATACCCTGCCCCAGGGGACTGTTCAAGGTGTTATGGCTTTCTAAACAATTTCACATGCATGTATTTGTAAACATGACCTGATTTCACATATGTGCTTGTGCAGGGCATGATGTGAATATTTACAAAAACCGTGGACAGGTGTTGTGTAAGGAGCAATGCAATGATCAGTCTCCTACAATGTTCACCTTCTCATGGGTGCTGCATTGTTCAGCACACGTAGAGAGTTTAACATGCCCCTGGAAATTATATTTGTTCCAGAAGGTGGGCCTATCAGGACTGAAAATTGATACCGTCTTTCAAATCATGCACCCCTGCACCAAGCTTTGCGCCTAGTCAGCACTCTGTGTACTTGTGACATTATTAGTCTGATATTGTCCTTACAATGTCACATACTGCGTATACCTGTCCTTTCCATCCCAGCACTACTATAGGGCAAATGGTTTCCCCCCTTGCGTCATGGTACAAGCTGGCCTGAGATGATGCTGCCCAGCAGTACACAAAACATCCAAAGCCTGAGGCATGCTTCAGACATGTGAGGTGAGATATCTCTAATCATCAACATCTGGCCACCTCTGCCATGTAAGGTGACTAGCTGCATCTCATATAGACAGACAATCTATACATATGTGTGTTCAACATGTTGAATATACCAGATCACTGGGATGTCATAGTACTTTTCATGATATGTAGACAGTGTGTATTGGCACTATTCACAATGCACTGTTCCATTTATTGTCTTGTAGGTGGGCCTCCACCATACACCAGGGGGAGGTTGAGACCTTCCAGGATCCCAACGCTACCAGTAAGTGAAATAAGTACACGATTGTAGCTCTGTAAGGTTTGTGTGTGATCTATGATAGTTGTTACACTGTGATGTATAAGTGGGTGTATCAATCACCTGTAACCAAATTACACTCAGTGTACAAACACAACTGAACTTGTACACAGAATATTATGAAATGGACATTGACATATATCACTGTGTTTGTAGGGGCAATGTATGCAGGTCCACATGAATCATGCATCTTTCCCTGCTTTGTTGATGTTTGCTCACCTACAGTTTGGATGCTTATGGCACATGTACCATCATCTGGCACTAAATGTGCAAATGGTCCACAGTTGTATTGTTATACACCCAACACATGGCACAAACATTACTACCTATGATTCAACAAACCTTTTTTGCAAAGTGGATTGAGCTAGGCTGAGCTTGTCTGGACACAGTAAGCTTGCCTATGTCCATATTTGAGTATGACACTGGTGAGGGTGAGGTGGAACACATTCCCCAGACAGCGTTACCAAGTGTAAACATTGCTGTCTCATGCTATCAGATTTATAGTAATTGTGTGTCCAAATGCCACGTATATGTTATTTTTGTGTGGCATTATACTATGCTCATACATGTAGGAGAGGTTTAACCTCACCTGCAACATGAGTTCAGTGTGAAAGACTATAGACGTGATCAGACATTCATGCTGATCAACAACTAAAATGTTTTGTTCCAGTAACTATGTGTGAAATCCAATGTCCAAATTGGAAAAAAACTTGTGTGACCGTGACAGCAGGCTAGCCATCACAAACAGACAATTCTTACGGTGATAGATGCAGTAAATTTAGTTGTGATACAGCGAAGATATTTCTAATCATTGATTTGAATCATGATAGACGACATATGATATCTCAACATGCGTAGCTGTGAGGGTGTTAGTACATTGTCAGTAGATATTTTTATATATTTTTCCATTCTTCTGCAACCCTTAACCTGAGGTATGGCTACTGTATTCTGGCCTCAGGGGGAATAGAGCATTCCTCCGTGTAGTCCTGATGATACATATGTGAGATGGGGTGGCAGAGGAACATTTACACAGATGGCATGGAGGCTGTAAGGATGTAGGCCTGCAACTCCATGTAACCATGGTTTTTGACAAATCATTACCAGACTGCATGACTGATGCACGTTGTGAGTGTAGATGTCCACATGGTAGGGTATGGACATATGGCTTGACAGGTCGAGACAGGATGTCAGGAATCCTACCTCAGTGCAGACAGATTTTTTTGGAGTACATTGGGGACATTTCACCAGTCTGCACATGGAAATGCAGTGAAATTCTAAGCTCATTGCCTCATATACCCTATGTCCCATGTCTGGGAGACATTCATACAATGCCAGGTTGTTTGTAAATTTGATGCAATGAGGAAAAGTCCACATGCAGCGATGCACTGTGTCTGCAGCATACAGCCCATTACACTGCTCAACTACTAGTGAGGGGACTTCTACTGGCTAGTATCAACACTGTCACCCTTGACTCATGGTGCAAGGTTACCTGCAACATACACCACAAAGTACTTGTACAGATGAGAATTCCAGCATATATACACACACTCCTGACATGCATTGCATATGTCTTCATGTGTGGCAAAGAAAGCAGCCTTGGGGAAATGTGTGTGCAGACATTAGAATATGTCACGGTCACCATGGTATTGCTACATCTGTATACCAGAAGCTATTTGGTAGATTTCCTGGTATTTGCATAAGTCAATATTGGTGAGGTCTACAACAATTATGTCTTACAGTAGGTAGCTACCCACCCTCCATCTATGTTTTGACTACCTGGCACTGAGTCAGTCAAGTGAGCAATATGTATTGCCTTGTGTATTTCCAGAGGAGTAAAGCAATGCAGAGGCACAACACCTGGACTTTCTTGATGTAACTCATTCCACATATGTTAATAAGCAAAGGCAAATCCAGTTGCATGATGCAATACTGTGAGAAGCTGGCCTGGTATATGATGTCCACTAATTAAAGTGGGCACCTTGCACCAGTCCAGACAACCCTTATGGTGATTTAAGAGGTTTTAGACAACCGCAGAAAGCTCTCTAAGTGGTAGCTGTGGAGGGCAGCCTTCAGGCTTAGTCTTGAAGGAGTGTAAAGCAGCTTGTTTTTACCAGAATGCAATCTTATAGTATAGAATAAATGAAAGAGAACCACACAAGGTATTTATAAAAATATGTATTTATTATATCATACTCTCTAGTACGTTACAGTATCTCCCACATGGAGATATACACAAAACACACAATACTGTAGCAAAGAAATCACAGTAAATAGCACTAATACACAGTGGGCCCCGGGGGGGGGACAAAACCATATACTACGTAAGTGGTATAAGAACCACGACTCGAGTCAGGACAATGTCGAGAGGTCGTAGAATCACTGGGGACCCAAGGAAGCACCCAAGGTAAGTAGACAGGGACCCCAAGGAGGATGCGTGCAGTGTGAGAACACGTCCGCGGGCTCCGTACAATTCTACAGGGAAGTCGCAGTTGGATTTTTAAAGATTAAGGACCCTTCCCAGTGGACCCTGAAGAAACCCTGTGGAAGACAGAAGGTTGGAGAGCCACCCCACCCGTGGATACCTTAGTACCCACGTTACCTACACCAGGGAAGTCGGGTGCATAGGGGTGAAGTGGTGTCGGAAACCGCTGTTGAACCCAATGGAGGACTTCAGGAAAGTGCCGCTGCTGGAAGAGGAGAAAGTGTCCATGGGAATCCAAATGTGGATTCTGGATGAAGAGTACGTGAAAGCAGAGGGGACAGAGTCTGGGTCACTTGGGAGTGACTAACGGCTCGGTAGATGAATGCCCACCGATGTCGGGTGCTTCAGTCGTGATGTCTGTGATCTTGACTCTGCAGCTGTGGGGACCAGGCGATGCTGAGGACAACCAGGAGCCAGATATGAGCTGTGCCGTGAAGGATGTCGAGTGCTGAGGTGTCGGTGTCCGTGGGAGCACCAACAAGCCTTGGTAAAAGCACCCCACACAGGAGGTCAAGAAGTTGCAAGAAGAGGACCAGCAAGGTCCAAGAGACTCACCACAGTCAGGGGAGCCAGGGCAGGCCTGGAGCAACCAGGGTAGCCTAAAGAAGATGTAGTTGACCCTCCAGAGGACCAACAGGTCGAAGACACTGGAGCCGCATGAGGACCTCATACAGCTTTACAAACCAACAGGCCACAGAGCACACAGTGTGATGTGGTTGAAGATATTTTCAGGAGAAGGTGCCAGAGGCTGGGGCCCAATGCACTTGTTGTAGAATTTCCAACAAGCATTTGCACTTGCAAAAGTACGCGGTGCACAGGGGTTTGGGTATTGCAGCCCCCACGAGGGATACTGGCCTCAATCTCAGTGAGAGGACAGCTCAGGCCTCAAGGAATGTAGAAACCCACCTCCTGTGTTGCAGAACCCTTCAGAGTCTGTAGGAGCTTGGGAACAGCAGACCAGTCAGCAGTGTTGCGGTGCCTGCGAATGCAGGGGAGTGAATCCTTCACACCAAGGGAGATTACTTCGGTAGTCCTTGATGCTTCACAGGCCTTGGAAGGTTCCTGTACGATGCACAGGCACAGACGATGCAGCAGACTGGAAGGGAGACGAAGTCAGGCCCAAACAAGTCCAGCCAAGTCCAGAGTGCCCAGACGGTAGAAGTGCAGTGGTATCTGTTCTGAATCTTATTCCACTCTGAATCTAGGGACCTACAGTTAGGTAAGCCCTTAAGTACCCTAAGGAAAGGGTTGGGATGATTCAGGGGACCCTCCCAGAGGAGGGTCTGGACAGGGGGGAGTTTACTCCCATGTCCTTTGTCCAGTTTCGCACCAGAGTGGGAGCCAACGGCTCCCAGGACTGGTTTGAACTGGACTATGCACAGGGACACCAAATGTGCCCCTCATGCAGACTTTCTGGCGCTGGCAAGCGCACCCACCCAGCCCTAATACACTAAATCCTGTCTGGGAAGTGGTCACACCTCCCTGTGACAGGATGCCTATTTTTCCACCTTCCGCTGCTCTAGCTTGGCTCAGCAGCAGGAGGGCAGAAATGTGTCTCTGGTTGGCAGCAACCATTTTGTGCTGTCCGGGTCAAGAAGGCTGGTACCGGGAACACTGAGAGCCTAACGGAGAGCTCTTCCAGTGCTTTGAATCATACCTCCCACACCGTTTACGGTGTGGGGGTATGATTCCAACATGTTTTCCAATATGTTTGATACCAAATATGATAGGATTAGTTGCAGCCAGTTTCGAGATGGTCATCGCGTAATTACGCGGTGCCCCTCTATATAGTACATGGCTGCTTCACTGACAACCCAGGAAAATGGACTCCGTAGGCTGCAGGGGTGTCCTGCTCATGCAGGGGCACTCTCTCACTTAGAACCAAGCACCCTGCCCTAAGGATTGTAAAGGCCTGCTATAGGGGTGACTTATAGGCTTTAAGTGCAGTGACCCAAGATATAGAAAACCTCTATCTTTAGTAAGTGGTGCAAGCAGCAAATTACACAGGCTGCAATGGCAGGCCTGTAGTTCCACTTTGAATGGTCTCCCATGGGTGCCATACTACATGCTTCAGCCCATGGGGGACCTCTGGGGTACTTATGCCCTGGGTACATGGGTACCATATACTAGGGACTGACAAGGGTACCCCAGTATCCAATCTGGAATGTACCTAATTACTGAACTTACCAATTTAGGGAGAAAGCAGATAGACTGGGGTCCTGATTAGCAGGATCCCAGTCAGACTAGTCAAAAACAGTGTTACATCACGCAAAAAGTGGGGGTAACCATAAAAGCAGAACCTACTTTCCTACACAACCCCCCCAAACGTAAGGAGATGAGACTAACCTTGCCCAGTTGAGGCTTCATTTTCTAAGTGAAAATATCTGGAGAGTCCATCAGCATTGGCATGGTTACTCCCAGGTCTATGTTCCACTATATAGTCCATCCCGTGTAGGGAAATGGACCACCTCAAAGGTTTGGGGTTTTCACCCTTCATTTGTTTAAGCCATGAGAGGGGCTTGTGGTCTGTCTGAACAATGAAGTGAGTGCCAAACAAGTATGGCCTCAACTTCTTCAGGGCCCAGACCGCAGCAAACGCTTGCCTCTCTATAGCTGACCAAAGTTTCTCTCTGGGGGTCAAACTTCTGCTAATAAAAGCTACTGGTTGATCCTGACCCTCTGGATTAAGGTGTGACAACACAGACCCTAGCCCCAACTCAGATGCATCTGTTTGGACAATGAATTGTTTAGAGTACTCAGGACTCTGCAAAATGGGAGCAGTGCACTGCCTGCTTGAGATCATCAAATGTATTCTGACAGCTAACTGTCCACTGAACTTTCTTGGGGGTGAGATCATTCAAGGGAGTCACTATAGACCCATATCCTTTTACAAATCTTCTGTAATACCCAGTCAGGCCCAAGAAAGCTCTGACCTGAGTCTGGGTAGTTGGAGCAACCCAGTCCATTATGGTCTGGATTTTGCTCTGAAATGGTTGAACCTGGCCTCCACCAATCCCTGGCCTTTCAATGGCACTGTGTGCTCAGTTAAAAGTGAAGGCAATGTTAATTTCTTTAATAAGTTTGGAAAATATGTTTTCTTTTCATCTTTTTTTAATATATCTCTTTTGAAGAACTTCTTACCCCACTGAAAAAAAATCGGCTCTCTATATTTCCCTCTTAGTCCTTCTATTCCACACTATAAACAATGGTACTGTTGGTGTACACTAACATACTGCTCTACCTAGGGGTGAGTTTTTGATCCGAATGTCATATATAAGTTTTGAGTCTCAGTGATAAAGAGTCACTCTGGACTAATGGTTACGGTCTTATCCTCTTACTCTGAATATTAGGTGTTCAATCCCTTTCAATGGCACTGTGTGCTCAGATAAAAGTGTAGGCAATGTTAATTTCTTTAATAAGTTTGGAAAATATTTTTTCTTTTTATCTTGTTTGAATATATCTATTTTGAAGAACTTCCTACCCAGTGAAAAAAAATCTACTCTCTATCGTTCCCTGTCTCTGTCCTTCCATTCCACACTATAAACAATGTTACTGTTGGAGTACACTAACCTACTGCTTTTCACAGGCCTGGGTTTTGATTCGAATGTCAAATATAATTTTGAATTAAGCAGGTAAAAACTCACTCTGGCCTAATGGTTAAGTGCTAGACTCTTACACTGAAGATTAGGTGTTCAATGCCTGGTCTTTCAATGGTACTGTGTGCTCTTTTAAAGGGTATGCAGTGTACTTTTCTTTAATAAGGTTGGAAATATTATTTTTTTCAACTTGTTTGAATATATCTCTTTTAAAGAACATCTTATCCCTCTGAAAATAAATCTACTCTCTACCATTCCCTCTCTCTGTCCTTCCATTTCACACTATAAACAATGCTAATGTTGGTGTACACTAACATACTGCTCTTCCTAGGCGTGGGTTTTTGATTCTAATGTCATATATAAGTTTTGAGTCAAACTGCTAAAGAGTCACTCTGGCCTAAAGCTTAAGGTCCTAGACTCTTTCTCTAAAGATCAGGCGGGCAATCCCCGGCCTTTCAACGGTGCTCTATTAAATGAGTAGACAATGTTAATTTCTTTAATAAGGTTGGAAAATATTCTTTCTTTTCATCTTGTTTGAATATATCTTTTTTGAAGAACTTCTTACCCCAGTAAAACAAATCGGCTCTCTATCGTTCCCTCTCTCAGTCCTTCCATTCCACAATATAAACAATGGCATTGTTGGTGTTCGCCAACATACTGCTCTACCTAGGCGTGGGTTTTTCATCCGAATGTCATATATAAGTTTTGAGTCTAGTTGGTAAAGAGTCACTTTGGCTAATGGTTAAGGTCTTAGACTCTTACTCTGAAAATTAGATGTTTAATCCCATTGTCTGGCAATGTGTGCTCTGCTAAAAATGTAGGCCATGTTAATTTCCTTAATAAATTTGGAAAATATTTTTTCTTTTCATCTTGTTTGAATATATCTCTTTTGAATAACTAAATGCCCCTTTTAAAAAAATCGACTCTCTATCGTTCCCTCTCTCAGTCCTTCCATTCCACACTATAAACAATAGTACTGTTGGTGTACACTAACATACTGCTCTACCGAGGTGGGAGTTTTTGATCCTGATGTCATGTATAAGTTTTGAGTCTAGCTTGCAAAGAGATACTCTGGCATAATGGTTAAGGCCTTAGATTCTTTCTCTGAAGATTAGGTATTCAATCCCTGGGCATTCAATGGCACTGTGTGCTCAGATAAAAGTGTAGGCAATGTTATTTTCTTTAATAAGGTTGGAAAATATTTTCCTTTCATCTTTCATCCTTTCATCCTTTATATATCTTTTGAAGAACTTCTTACCCCTGTGAAAAAAATCTACTCTCTATCATTCCGTCTCTCAGTCCTTTCATTCCACACTATAAACAATGGTACTGTTGGTGTACATTAACATACTGCTCTACCTAGGCATTGGTTTTTGATTCGAATGTCATATATTTGTTTTGAGACAAACTGTTAAAGAGTTGTACTGGCCTAATGGTTAAGGTTTTAGACACTTTCTCTGAAGATTAGGTGTTCAATCTTTGGTCTTTCAGTGCCACTGTGTGCCGAGTTAAAAGTGCAGGCAATGTTAATTTCTTTAATAAGTTTGGAAAATATTTGTTCTTTTCATCTTGTTTGAATTTATCTCTTTTGAAGAACTTCTTACCCCTCTGAAAAAAAATCAGCTCTATCGTTCCCTCTCTCAGTCCATTCATTCCACACTATAAACAATGGTGCTGTTGGTGTACACTAACATACTGCTCTACCTAGGTGTAGGTTGTTTGTCCGAATGTCATATATAAGTTTTGAAGCCTACAGGTAAAGAGTCACTCTGGCCTAATGGTTGAAGTCTTAGGCTCTTACTTTGAAGGTTATGTGTTCTATCCCTGCTCTTTCAATGACAATGTATGCTTAGTTAAAAGTTTAGGCAATGTTAATTTCTTTAATAAGGTTGGAAAATATTTTTTCTTTTCATCTTGTTTGGGCTGGACTGTTCCCATTGGGCGCAGGGTGAAGACTGATTTGCAAATGGCTGGGTCCAAACTGGAATGGCATGGTGAGCAAAAAAACGATGGATTTAGGCCCAAATCTCTGTACTGGTGTGAATGTATGACATTGTTCTGCATTCTGTCCACCAATTGTTCTTTTTGCATTTGTCACCCCGAGTGGGACGGGTATGCCCAGACGTGGGTCCCGTGCTCTCCATGCCACTGGAGTCAAGCTATCCTGGCTGATGAGGGGTGAAACCCCAAAACTGGTCCTAGGATGTTTGTTTCTAGTCCAGGGAGGACCTGGCCTGGCAGTTCGGGCTGGACTGTTCCCATTGGGTTTAGGGTCAAGACTGATTTGCATATGGCTGGGTCCAAACTGGAATGGCATGGTGAGCAAATAAACTATGGATTTAGGCCCAGATCTCTGTACTGGGGTGAATGTATGACATTGTTCTGCATTCTGTCCATCAATTGTTCTTTTTGTATCCAATTGCTAGGGCAGATCAGCTCATTGATACTTTGGCATCAGCCAAATTCTTTAGCATATTTGACCTAACTGCTGGCAAATCAGACTAGCTGAGGATGCCAAACCAAAAAGAGCATTTTCAACCCCTAGTGGGCATTATCAATTTATTGTGATGTCCTTTGGTTTGAAGAGTGCAGCATATCTTGATGATATAGCTGTCTTTAGCTCCACCTGGGAGGATCACCTGGTCCACCTGAAGAATGTTTTTGAGGCTCTGCAGAAAGCAGGCCTCACTATCAAGGCTACAAAGTGCCAGATAGGGCAGAGCAAGGTTGTGTACCTGGGCCACCTTGTGGGTGAAGGTCAGGTTCAACCACTTCAGAGCAAAATCCAGACCATAATGGACTGGTTTGCTCCAACTACCCAGACTCAGGTCAGAGCTTTCTTGGGCATGACTGGGTATTACAGGTGATTTGTAAAAGGATATGGGACCATAGTGACTCCCTTGGATGATTTCACCTCTAAGAAAATGCCCAAGAAGGTTCAGTGGACAGTTAGCTGTCAGAAGGCATTTGATGATCTCAAGCAGGCCATGTGCACTGCTCCCATTTTGCAGAGTCTTGACTACTCTAAACAATTCATTGTCCAAACATGTGCATCTGAGTTGGGGGAAGGGGCTGTATTGTCACACCTTAATGCAGAGGGCCAGGATCAACCAGTAGCTATTATCAGCAGAAGGTTGACACCCAGAGAGAAACGTTGGTCAGCTACAGAGGGGGAAGCCTTTGCTGTGGTCTGGGCCCTGAAGAAATTGAGGCCATACTTGTTTGCACTCACTTCATTGTTCAGACAGACCATAAGCCCCTCTTATGGCTAAAACAGATGAAGGGTGAAAACCCCAAACTTTTGAGGTGGTCCATTTCCCTACATGGGATGGACTATACAGTGGAACATAGAGCTGGGAGTAACCATGCTAATGCCGATGGACTCTCCAGATATTTCCACTTAGAAAATGAAGACTCAACTGGGAAAGGTTAGTCTCATCTCCTTACATTTGGGGGGTTGTGTAGGAAAGTAGGATCTGTTTCTTATGGTTATCCCCACTTTTTGCTTGATGGATTGCTGTTTTTGACTAGTCTGACTAGTATCTTGTTAATAAGGACCCCAGTCTATCTGCTTTCTCCCTAAATTGGTAAGTTCAGTACTTAGGTAACCCTGGGCGGAGATCCCCGAGTATGCGGAACTCCGCGAAGTGGGAAAAAACTCCGCCGCGCTACGCAGAGCTCCGCAAGCGGCGGAATGCAATGGAAAAATGCTGTTCGCTGTGATTTGTGGTGCTGGATGCTTGTCCGCACTGTGCAATCATCGCGAACGGCACCATGCACAGCGCAAGCGGGCGCTGCTTTCCTTTCTGCTGCTCTAGTAGATTTTTACTCGAGCTGCAGCTGTCTCAACGCGAATGGACAGTTTCTCAACGTGAGCGGTCCCGAGCATACGCGACCACTCGCAATGAGAAATCTGACCCCCCCGCGTTGAGAAATCTCACCAGGAGGTTGATTTTCCACGCTCACGCCCCCCAACTTGATGTTGACGATCGCGAATGAGGAAAAATCTCGATGGGAGGTGGATTTTCCTTGCTCGCGCTTGCCAACATGATGTTGACGAATGCGAGCGAGGAAAAAAACTCCGCTCCGAAACGCGAAGCTGAGTTTTTTTAAACTCCGCGATCTCCGTGTAGCGCGGAGTGTGGAAAACTCCACAAACTCCGCGAGCGGAGTGGAATTCACGCCCAGGGTTATACTTAGGAACATCCCAGATTGGATACTGAGGTACCCTTGTCAGCCCCTAGTATATGGTACCCATGTACCCAGGGCATAGGTCCCCCAGAGGTCCCCCCTGGGTGAAGCATGTATTATGCCACCCATAAGGAACCATTCAAATAGGCACTATAGGCCTGCCATTGCAGCCTGTGTAAGTTGGTGCTTACACCACTTACTAAAGATGTAGGTTTTCTATATCTTGGGTCATTGCACTCAAAATCTATAAGTCACCCCTATAGAAGGCCTTTACAATCCTGAGGGCAGGGTGCCTAGTTCTAAGTGAGAGGGTGCCCCTGCATGAGCAGGACACCCCTGCAGCCTACGGAGTCCATTCTCCTGGATTGTCAGTGAAGCAGCCATATACTATATAGAGGGCACCAAATAATTGCGTGATGACCATCTCGAAACTGGCTGCAACAAATCCTATCATGTTTGGTATCAAACATGTTAGAATCATACCCCCTCACTGTTCCAAGCACTGCGAGAGCCCTCCGTTAGGCTATCAGTGTTCCCAGTTCCAGCCTTCTTGACCCTGACAGCACAAAATGGTTGCTGCCAACCGGAGACACATTTCTGCCCTCCTGCTGTGAGCCAAGCTCGAGCAGAGGAAGGTGGAAGAATAGCCGCCAGGAAGTCTGCATGAGGGGCACATTTGGTGGTCCTGTGCATGGTCCTGTTCAAACCAGTCCTGGGAGCAGTTGGCTCCCACTCTGGCGCGAAACTGGACAAAGGACATGGGAGTAACCTCCCCCCTGTCCAGACGCTCCCCTGGGAGGGTCCCCTGAATCATCCCAACCCTTTCCCTAGGGTACTTAAGGGCTTACCTGAGTGTAGGTCCCTAGATTCATCGTGGGACAAGATTCAAATTCAAGACCACTTCAACTTCTACCGCCTGGACACGCTGGATTTCGCTGGACTTGGCAAAGGGCCCAACTTCATCTCCCTGCTGGTCTGCTTCATCATCAGTGTCTGTGCTTCATACAGAATTCCTCCAAGGCCTGTGGAGCATCAAAGACACTTGAAGGAATCTCTCTTGAAGTGAAGGAGTCACTTCACGGCATTCACAGGCACCGTAACAATTCTGACTGGTCTGCTGATCCCAAGCTCCTGCGGACTCTGAAGGGTTCAACAACACAGGTGGTAGGTTTCTATGTCCCTCGAGGCCTGAGCTGTCGTCTCACCAAGTTTGAGGCCAGTATCCCTCGTGGGGGCTGCAATACTAGTACCCCTGTGCACTGCGTACTTTTGCAAGTGCAAATGCTTGTTGGCAATTCTGCAACAAGTGCAATGGGCTCCAAGTAGTCCCAACCTCTGGCAACTTCTTCCACAAAGATCTTCAGCCACATCACATTGTTTGCTCCGTGGCCTGCTGCTTGGGTAAGCTGCACGAGGTCCTCCTGCGACTCCAGTACCTTTGGCCTGTGGCTCCTGTGGAGGGTCATTTACACCTTCTTTGGGTTTTCCTGGTTGCTCTCGGCCTGCCCTGACACCCCTGCTCTTTGTGAGTCTCCTGGACTTTGATGGTCCCATCCTTGTACCTTCTTGACTTCCTGCATGGGCTGCATTTGCCAAGGCTTGTTGGTGCTCCCGCCAGACAACGACCCCATAGCACTTGACATCCTTTGTGGGACAGCTCGTATCTGGCTGCTGGTCACCCTCAGCATCGCCTGGTCCCCACAGCTGCAGAGTCAAGTTCATCGACATCTCTCCTGAAGCATCCGACATTGGTGGGAATTCATCTACAGAGCCCCTGGTCACTCCTAAGTGACCCAGACTCTGTCCCCTCTGCTTTCAGGTACTCCTCTTCAAGAATCCATGTTTGGATTCCTACGGACACTTTCTCCTCTTCCAGCAGCGGCACTTTCTTGAAGTCCTCCATTGGGTTTGACGGCAGTTTCCGACACCACTTCACCCCTATGCACACGACTTCCCTGGTGTAGGTAATGTTGGTACTAGGGTACCCACGGGTGGGGCGGCTCTCCAACTTGCTGTCTTCCACAGGGTGTCTTCAGCGTCCACTGGGAAGGGTCCTTAATCTTTAAAAAGCCAACCGCGAATTACACGTAGAGTTGTACAGCCTCTTGACATTGTCTTGACTTGACTTGAGTCGTGGTTCTTATTCTACTTTATTAGTCTATGGTTTGGTCCCCCCCTGGGGCCCAATGTGTATTAGTGCTATTTACTGTGATTTCTTTGCTGAAGTATTGTGTGCATTGTGTTATCTCCGCGTGGGAGATACTGTAACGTGCTAGAGAATGATATATATTAAATACATATTTTTATAAATGCTTTGTGTGGTTCTTTTTCATTTAATCTATACTATACGATTGCATTCTGGTAAAACAAGCTGCTCTACACTCCTTTAAGACTAAGCCTGAAGGATGCTCTCCACAGCTACCACTTAGAGAGCTTTCTAAGGTTGTCTAAGACCTCTTAAATCACCATAAGGTTTGTTTGGACCTCTGCAAGGTGCCCACTTATATTAGTGGACATCATATACCAGGCCAGTTTCTCATAATAAGCTTTTGTGAAAACAGCCTATGAGTCACTGTGGGCTAGTGGTTAAGGTCTCTGACTCTTGCTCAATAGGCAGTGTGTTCAAATCCTGGTGGTTCTGAGGTAAAGTTATAGGCAATGGTACTTTCTCTGATAAATGTTGTTAAACATTTTTCATTTATCCTTCTTTGAATATTTCTCTTTACAAGTATGTCTTACCCCAAAGAATACAAATCTTCTATCTCCCTCTGTTTCGCTTTATTTTTCTCTCTCTCTCTCCTCTTTCCTTCCATTCAACACTGTTAATGATATCAATATAGGTGAACTCTAACCCACGGCACTGCATACACTCGAGTGTTTGATTCGAATGTCATATACACTTTTTGTGCAGTCTCCATATGATTTACCATGGCCTCGTGTCTTAGGTTACAGACTCTAACTCCAAAGCTTTTGTGTTCAAATCGTGGTGTTTCACTGGTTGTGAGTTCTCAGTCAAAAATAAAGGTAATGTTACTTTCTTTTATAAATGTTTTTCTTATCTCCTTGTTTGATTATCTCTCTTTATGAGTTCGTCTTACCCCAAAGAATACAAATCTTCTCTCTGTCTCGCTTTCTTTTTCTATCTCCGTCCCTCTTTCCTTCCATTCAACACTGTCAATGATGTCAACATAGGTGAACTCTAACCCACGGCACTGCATACACTGGAGTGTTTGATTCGAATGTAATATATAAGTTTTCGGGCAACCCATACATGAGTCACTGATGCCTAGTGGTTAAGGACTCTTGCTCCAAAAGTTATATGTTCAAATCGTTGTGGTTAAGATGTAAAGTTATAGGCAATGGTACTTTCTCTGATAAATGTTGGAAAATAATTTTCATTTCTTCTTCTTCGAATATCTCTCTTTACAATAATGTTTTACCCCAAAGAATACAAATCTTTTCTCTCCAGCGGTCTTGCTTTCTTTTTCTCTCCCTCTTTCCTTTATTCAACACTGTCAATGATGTCATCATAAGTGAACTCTAACTTACGGCACTGCATACACTGGAGTATGTGATTCAAATGTCATATATAAGTTTTCGTGCAGACTGCTAAAGAGTCACTGTGGCCTAGAGGTTAAGGTCTCTGACTCTTACTCCAAAGGTTAGGTGTTCAAATCCTGGTGTTTCATTGGTTGTGACTTCTCAATCAAAAATAAAAAAAAAGGTTCTTTCTTTGAGAAATGTTTTTCTTTTCTCCTTGTTTGAATATCTCTCTTTATGAGTTTGTCTTACCCCAAAGAATTCAAATCTTCTCTCTCCCTGTCTCCCTCTCTTTTTCTCTCTCTGCCCTCTTTCCATCCATTCAACACTGTCAATGATGTCAACACAGGTGAACTCTGACCCACGGCACTGCATACACTGGAGTGTTTGATTCGAATGTCATATAGAGGTTTTCGTGCAGACTACTAATGTGTAACTGTGGCCTACTGGTTAGGGTCTCTGACTCTTACTCAAAAGGTTATCTGTTCAAGTCCTTGTGTTTTAATGGTTGTGTGATTTTTATCGACCGAATTGAGGTCCACAGGCAAACAAGAGGACTCCCTAGATTGGATGAAATCCTTCCTCAAAGACCGTGCCCAATCAGTCCACCTCTCTTCTTACCACTCAGCTAAAGTACACTTGAATTGTTGAGTACCACAGGGCTAGTCATTATGCCCACATCTGTTCAATCTTTATGCTCGCCCTCTGATACACACCCTCCGAACAAAGAAGGCAAAAATGTATGACTACCAGCCGCGGCCTGTGCAGGTAAGAGCAGTGGGGCCGCGTTGGGTGGTGATTCGACAGACGACCACAAGAGAAAATTAAATAAATAATTAATTTTCCCTCATCGTTGTCTGTTGAAATCCCCCCAATTCCGCCCCACCGCTCTTACCTGCATGGGCCCCTGCTGATGACAACGCTGACGACATGCAGCTGATCTTTACCATCGACGATACAATGGAATCAATGGAGTTCTTCCAAAACACCATGCTATTTATTGGAGACGGGATGAACAATAATCAATTGAAGCTCAACTCTGATAAGTTAGAGATTGTCATCACCAATAACAAGTTCAACCACTAGAATAATCATTATTGGCCGATGGAGATGGGAACCCCCCTATACCAAAGAAAGCTGTAAAAAGTCTGGGTATCCAAATTGATGAGGATCTATCAAAGACATCACAGATAGGAGCGGTAACATCCTTATGCTTCCTCCAACTCAGGAAAATTAGGAACATCAGGAAATTCTTCTCTATGGAAGCAATTATTCAAATCATCATTCCATTAGTCCTATCAAGAATCAACTATGCAAACGCCCTGTACCTGGGACTCCCAACAGGCCTCAACCATAGACTTCAAATGGTGCAAAATCAAACAGCTAGACTTGCCTTTCAACTACCTAGGCACTGTCATATTAAATCACTGATGAAAAAGCTGCATTGCCTTCCAGTGGCTCAACGGACCATCTTCAAAACAGGCTGTACTATCTTTAAATCACACCGTAACAAAAGTCCGAAGTTTATATCTTCAAGAATCCAGAGCGATCTTTGACACGTAATCTCAGATCAGCCCAATCGAAGCACCTAACGGTTCTGAGATTTAAGCAAAAGAGGCTGGGAGGAGCAAGATTTTCAGTGATAGAGCCCATACCTGGAACTCACTTTCAACTGAGATTAAACTAGTAGCAAACTATATGAGCTTTAGGAAGTTGCTGAAAACCTGGCTATTCACACAAGCATATGGTCAGTAACCTTACCAGACGTTGGCTTTCTACACCACAGCGCCAAGAAACCTTTGGAAAACGTGCGCTATAAAAGCTCGTTATAACATAACAACATAACAAATACAAGATGCCATCAGAAGCGCTAACCTAGATCTGCACCTTCTAAGAAAACTAAAACCATTCATACCACCAGGATACCTAAAAGCTGCTGTTCAATCTCTAGTGCTTTCAAGACTGGACTAAGGGAATGTCACGCTCATAGGTCTACCCAAGGCTATCCTAGCCCCAATGAAAGGGACATTAAATGCAGCGGCAAGACTTTTAAAAGACACAACTTGCTACGATCGCATCGCTCATCACTGAGAGCTCTCAACTGGCTCCCAGCTGAAGTAAGAATCCAACTGAAGGTGGCATGCATAACACACAAAGCACTTCACAATTCTGGCCCTAAATAATTGGCAAATAGGATCAAGCTATCAGGAGGAGGAGAGGGATTATAGAAGTGCTAAATCCCTCATACTTGAACCTCCCAGATTAAAAAAACGGAAAACCCACGGTCACACTTTCACTGGATCTGCCCCCAAAATGTGGAACTCCCTAACACCCTCAATGAGAGCAATTACCTTACTCAAGCTTTTCAAGAAGGAAGTCAAAGCCATACTGCTGGAAAGACATGTTGCATAAAAGAACTATGTAGACACTTTTATCTCCCCCATTTGATACTGTATTCTGCTGTGATATACCTTGCTTGCTGAAGTCTATGTACAACATATCTTAGTTTGTGCTAGACTTGGCATCCTAGGCGTGGTTTCCCCTAACTTTTTGCCTCTACCTACTGTATTTTTAATGGCATGCTGGATTTCGTTTTTGCTGGCTTAGATGGTTTGGGCACTTTGCTACTGCTGACCATTGGCAAAGTGCAGGTGCTCCCTCAGGAAATTGTTATTATGATTGGTTATCCATGATTGGCATCTCTAATTTATTGGTAAGTCCCTAGTAAAGTGCACTGAGTGTGCCAGGGCCTGAAAATCAAATGCTACAAGTGGAGCTGCAGCACTGATTGTGCCACCCACATGAGTAGCCCTGTAAAGGTATCTCAGACCTGCCACTGGGGTGTCTGTGCACAATTTTAAACTGCCATGGTGACCTCGCAAGTGCACCCACTTGCCAGGCCCCAACCTACCCTTTTCTTACATGTAAGGCACCCCTCAGGTAGGCCCAGGGTACCCCCACGGGCAGGATGTAGCGTATTTAAAAGGCAGGACATGAACTGGTGTGTGTGACATGTCCTGATAGTGAAATACTGTGTATTTCGTTTTACACTATTGAAAGGCTATCCATCCCATAGGCTAACATGGGAGTTGCTTTGTAACATCTTACAAGTATAACTTTCCATAGGGACAAGATGGAGAAATGAAGTTTAGGCTCTCTGAACTCAGAATTTAATAACACATCTTTTTAGGAATATGGGGGCATATTACCAAGAACACGCGATAAATATCGCAAATCTCGCATAGCGCGTTTTCATTATCGCCCTCTATCGCTGAATTACATCGCCGTGTTAGCGGCGTATTAGCAACGCTTTGCTAACAGGTGATGTACAATCCAGCAATAGACTGCGATAATCATCATTAGCGTGTGAAATCCAGCGATGATTTCACAGCGCTAATGAAAAGCTTGTTAATAGGGTAGTGTGGACTTAACCAGACAATCCACCTCCCATACAAGACATGCTTAAGTCAAGTTTTTACCAGGCGTAAGAATCCGGCGATAACCGCAGTTACCGCGGCTTTTTTTATCGCTCCGCGGTTCCGGGGCCGCGTTGTAAATACCGAGATGTCGTGTTTGCGAGTTTTTTCATGTTGTTTTTCATAGGAACACCTCTTTTGCATCTCATTAGCGATGTATATCGCTAACATGAGTAGCGTTACAAAAACGGCAGCTAACATGCGCTAATGCATGTTAGCGACGCCTTGATGATTGTGCGATAGGAAAATCGCCGATTTTCCGACGATAAGTGCCGGAAATGTGGCGATACAACTGTTGATAATATGCCCCATGGTTTTTAAATTGTGTGTTTGAAAATGGCACTTTTAGAAAATAGGCATTTTCTTATTTAACCATTCTGTGTGTCTCTGCTGTTTTGTGTATTGCCTGTCCGGTTTTGGAGTGACAGGGACTGGGGTGTGCATTCACTGTAGACAGCCACAAGGGGAGTTGAGGTGTGTCCTGCCTTTCCTGGGTTGACTCATAGCTGAGCTGAATAGACCTTGGCTGCATTTAGAGTGGTGGGAGGAGTTTCACTTGCACCTGAATAAGCTGTGTCTCCTTTACACAAGGCTGTCTCCACCTCCTGTGGTCAGGTTGCATCAGAGAGGACATAACTGGTTTGAACTGGGCTTCAAACCTTGCCACAAAGAGAACAAAGACAAAATGGGTTATAAGTAGTGGACCTTAAACCCCAGAGAATTAGATCGCTTCTGGACTAAAGAGGAACCTTTGCCAAGGAGAAGAGCTGTAAGGAGGAGTACTGCCCCTTTGCTGTGTGTGCTTTGCTGTGTTGGCCTGCAGTGGCGGCGTCTGCCAAGAAAAGGACAAAGACTGGAACTTTGCTGTGAACCTGCTTGAAGAAGAATCTCCAAGGGCTTGCGTGTAAGGCCTCCTGTTATGAAGTCTCAGGGTCACAAAGACTTCACCACCAGCTTCCCTGAACTCCACTACTGAGATTTCTGACCTGCCAGGCGGTGCCTGTTCCAGTTCTGGGCCTCTGGAGGTTATTCCTGCTGTTGGTAGCTGGAAAAAAACTTAGAGAAATCCCGAAAAACAACTCTGTCGCAGTCCTCGACGCCAACAGTGGCGCAGCGACCTGCACCAAGGCCAGGGGCACTGCTCGTGAAGTGCACGACACACTGTCTGCATCGCAGTTCCCTCCCCTTTTGAAGCCTGCTGACGGCTGCAGTTATCAGCATTCCCAAAGCCAGTGCTCGCACCAATGCCGTCAGTGTCAGCGCCTGCATCCCATTATTGTGGAGCCGATAACCGACGAGGGTGACTTCACGAACTCTTCGACTTTGCATTGCCTCACCGGAACCGGTTCCTCACTACTGACGTCGCCGACTTCTCCTGTCCTGGCCTCGACACGTCGTCTCCTCATGGACACAACGCCTCGCCTGCCCCGTGGCAACCAGAGAACCGGCCTCGCACTCGGCAACGACGCCTCACCTCCATGATGCCGTGCATCATCCATAGACTTCGTTTCCAAGGTACTGTTGTTTGGGGGTCCATGTGACCCAGTGCCTAACGCTGCACACCTCGCTGTTGGTGCCGTACTTTGGATTTGTGCCTGTCATTACATCATAATAGCCCCAGATGGAGCAATTTGTTTCCTACAAGCTATCTTTTGGAAGTAACTGTGTTTAAGCGCTATTTTGATCTATGTAGGTTAGATTTTTGTTGTTTTGGTCTTGTTTGGTTTACATAAAGATACTTTAATTTTTTTCTAAACTGGTATGGTGTCCTTTTGTGGTGTTTTCACTGTGTTACAGTATGTTTTGAGTACAAATACTTTATACATTGCCTTTGGGATAAGCCTGCCTGCTCATGCCAAGCTACCAGAGGGTGAGCAGGGCTTACCTAAAGTGTGTATCCCCCTTACCCTGACTAGAAGCAAGGGTCCCTACTTCGACAAAGGTACAAACCTCTGCCAATTAGATAGCCCCATTTCTAACAGTTTGGTTCTTACTTCACTCAACCCTCTCTCAGTACACAGCTCTGATACCGTGATGTTCATGTTCAGGTTTATAAAACACAATAAATAAAATAAATAATAATAACAGATTTGAGGGCACTACTTGACATTGTACTGGGATGTGACCAATAATCGATCGATCATAGCCTAATCAGCCAAGTTTTTGTAGTGTACTCACTATGTTTACTTACCTGATTATTTATTGTTCCTTGTGGCTTTGGGACTTTTCAATGGCGACGCAGGATGGCCTGACCGAGAGGAGAGCTGGTTGCTGAGGAAACTGTCACTTGAAGGTGTTGACAGGGGCACATTTCTTAGAAGCCTTGAAAGGGAAGAGCTGCGGCTGGCGAGTGAACTGCAGTCACGAGTGAACTGCCTACAGATGTTTTGTTAGTATGACTTTTGTTCTTGTCAAGCGCTGCTACTCGTTAAGCACGTAGTTTAATTACGTGGTTACTTTAAAGAAAATAAGAATCCACGTTGCTCGGAACGTCACGCTGCCTGTGGCTGATGTCAGAGCGAGACAAAAGCATATTGGTATCCTAGAGTCATTTTGATCAACAAGTTTTATGGAGTCGGCAATATGGTGTCAGCATTTCTTTAGCAATGTACTCTCTCTCAGGCTGACAGGCGCCCCCGTGGAGGTCAAACAGTGCAGCTGTTGCATTCTATTGTTGTTTCCAGAAATTGACTTACAAGGGCTTCTTTGCAACGCATAAGTAGAAAAACATAATTGATGCGCATTTTGTTCTCATTTTGTGTGTGCGTTTTATTGTGGGAGAGCACCAGTAACACTCTCAGGGGGATATTCACAAGAACGTGTGCTAAATTTCACAAAAAATGTTAACGCAACTTTACACAGCGCAGCCGATCGCGGGAAAATAACCCCGTGTTAACCTGGAATTCACAACACGGCGGTACCATGCGATAATCCCCCGAAAACGCGGTCAATGTCCGCGATACAATCACCGCAAGCGTGATAAAAACACACACCTCAACGCAAAAAAACATGCGATGGGCCAAAGCGCGATGAGGAAATAAGCGATAAGCAGCGAGAGGCCAGCACAACACATGCGTAATGCGTGAAAAAGCACAAGAACAGCATACGGAAAATGGCACCACAAACCAAATCAACTGCGGAGTACCACGGATGCACCCTGACCGACTGCAGAGGACAACATGAACTCCAAAATCCCCATGGAGGAACACCCAGGAATACAGGGCACGTGGAAGGGCAATGAGAAGAGGAAGAGGAAGACGGGGTACAGTCTACAGGGAAACCACATGATCACCACGGATGAAACAGAACACGAACGGACAGCGGACAGCTACGCCGCCCACAAGAGCGCCACCCGCAGTCACCATCACCTCATCAGATCCGCCAAAAGGGCCTCACTCAAAGACCGCCTAGACAACAACGCACACAACAGCAAAGAGCTCTTCAACATCGTGAAGGAACTCTCCAACCCCAGCTCCAACACCAACGACATCCAGCCGCCGCGAGACCTGTGCGACTCACTTGCCACCTTCTTCCACCGCAAAATCGCCGACATCCACGACAGCTTCAACACCACGACCGCCCCGGCAACCACCGAGACCACTGCCCCCACAACCACCAACCGCCTGCTCTCCTGGACCAACATCAACGACGAGGACACCAGCGAGATCATGAACACCATCCACTCCGGTTCACCGCTAGACCCGTGCCCTCACCACATCTTCAACAAAGCCAGTACAGCCATCGCGCCCCATCTCCGGAAAATAATCAACATCTCCTTCGAGACAGCAACCTTCCCAGAAAGCTGGAAGCACGCCGAGATCACCGCCTTACTCAAGAAACCCAAGGCAGACCCCAAGGACCTCAAGAACTTCCGACCCATCTCTCTGCTCCCGTTCCCCGCGAAGGTCACCGAGAAAATCGTCAACAAACAACTGACCCGCTACCTCGAGGAGAACAACATCCTGGACCCTTCCCAGTCCGGCTCCGCAGCAACCACAGCACCGAAACCGCCCTCATCGCCGCCACCGATGACATCAGGACCCTGCTAGACAACGGAGAAACAGCAGCCCTCATCCTCCTGGACCTATCAGCCGCCTTCGACACGGTCTGCCACCACACACTACGAACACGCCTTCACGACGCCGGGATCCAAGAGAAGGCCCTGGACTGGACCACATCCTTCCTTTCTGGCAGAACACAAAGCGTCCGCCTCGCCCCTTCCGATCCAAGGCCACCAAGATCATCTGCGGCGCACCCCAAGGCTCCTCCCTCAGCCCAACGCTGTTCAACATCTACATGGCACCCCTCGCCCACGTCGCCCGACAGCACAACCTCAACATCATCTCCTACGCCGACGACACCCAGCTGATCCTCTCCCTCACCAAAGACCCTCACACCGCCAAAGCCCACCTCCACGAAGGAATGAAGGCCGCTGCCGAATGGATGAGGACCAGCCGCCTGAAGCTGAACTCGGACAAGACGGAGGTCCTCATCCTTGGTTCCAACCCTTCAGCCTGGGATGACTCCTGGTGGCCAACATCACTGGGAACAGCCCTGCCACCCACCGACCACGTACGCAACCTAGGGGTCATCCTCGACCCCACCCTCTCCATGACTAAGCAGGTCAATGCCGTTTCCTCATCCTGCTTCAACATCCTCCGAATGCTCCGCAGGATCTTCAAGTGGATCCCCACCGAAACAAGAAAAACAGTCACCCAGGCCCTCGTCACCAGCAGGCTGGACTACGGAAACGCCCTCTACGCATGAACGACGGCTAAGCTCCTGAGACGGCTGCAACGCATCCAGAACGCCTCTGCACGTCTTATCCTCGACATCCCCCGACGCAGCCACATCACACCCCACCTGAGAGACCTGCACTGGCTCCCAGTCAACAAGAGGATAACCTTCAAGCTCCTCACCCACGCACACAAAGCACTCCACAACTCCGGACCAGCCTACCTCAACAGACGACTCAGCTTCTACACCCCCACCGCCAGCTCCGCTCGACCAGCCTCGCCCTCGCCACAGTCCCCCGCATCCGGAAAACGACCGCCGGCGGCAGATCCTTCTCCCACCTCGCCGCCAAGACCTGGAACACCCTCCCCACCAACCTCCGACAGACCCAAGACCTACTGGCCTTCAGAAGACTCCTCAAGACCTGGCTCTTCGATCAGTAGCAGCACCACCCCCCTCTTCCCCCAGCGCCTTGAAACCCTCGCGGGTATGTAGTGCGCTTTATAAGTGACATGATTGATTGATTGATTGATTGAACACCACCACCAACTGTACGTCACCTCCAACGTGTCATTGGCAACAAAGAGGCAAAGATGGCACACCACCTCGGACCATGTGAATTCCGCCGCATGGCAGAGGAGGACAAATGAAGAGCACAAGAGACGCTGGACTGATGTGAATGGCAAAACCAAGCAGAACCCCGCTGCCAACACGAAAGCAGCAACGCACCCCGGAGGAGGGGGGCCAGCAGAACACCAGGAGCTGAATGACATGGAGAAGAT
Source organism: Calotriton arnoldi (assembly GCA_963921515.1). Classification (NCBI taxonomy): domain Eukaryota; kingdom Metazoa; phylum Chordata; class Amphibia; order Caudata; family Salamandridae; genus Calotriton; species Calotriton arnoldi. The sequence continues at coordinate 1,002,669 of CAWUFW010003690.1, forward strand.
GGTGGCCACATTCACCAGTCCGGAGACGGTGACATGAGTTGGTGATCTGGACACTGCCCAACATGACCCTACATCACATCAACATGGTGCGTAGCGACCTGGGAGTGGGGGGACTGGTGGAGATGGGCACAATGGCACACATGCACAATCAAGCAGGGCACACTGCACACCCACAATGACCCTGGTCCATGTCCCTGATCCCACGGGAATACTCCAGCACACACACAAACACCAAGTAGTCCCACGAACAGCCTGTGCCCAAGGGGGCACCCACCCAACACGTCAACAGTCACACAACCAACATATGCCCACGTGCGAACATGCGAACATGCACATACGTCAGCCACACTGACAATTTAAGAGACACCACATGACCAGTAGCTTGGCTGCAGTCCGATCAACATGGCAATGTACACGGCCCGACACTGAGGTGGCTGAGTGCGGACAACACCCAAAAAGGAGCAGGTCACACTCGGACACAACTACCTGCACAAACAACCCCTGACGTCAACGACACATCTGTGGACAAATCAGGCCCAAGAGTCACAACTCGACAAAGAGCACAAGTTGCCCACGTCTGCAACATCTCAGCACCCTGGAAGCACAGAACTGACAGGCACACCGCATGAAAGGGATCAGTGGCAGACAAATCAGAGCCACAGGAGCGAATCACACACCATGCAGCATACGCATATGAGTATAAGTGCACCTCGACATTGACAACATCCCGGTACAAACAGCAACACCTCCACAACAGAACACAGGGCACAACTGGTGCCGCAAATGTGCACAACATGGCAAATCACATCTGGCACAGCAGGAAACTGTGACATGACAATGTACGAGTACAACCTGTAACCTGCAAATATGTTTTATTCACACATGCTGTGATTGTGGACATTTTGTACTGTCCCGTGATTGCCAAGGACGGCCACAATGTGACGTTCTCATGAGAAGAAATTGTCAATGATGGTGTTCCTACGGGCCAATCCTGCCGCAGCAGCAGTGGGATGTGGGCCACCTGCCCCACCATACCCATCATCGTCCGGTACTTCTGGAACTGGAATCCATGGGGCATTGGTGCGTACACAGATGTTGTGCAACACACAACATGCAACGATCATCTTGCACACGATGTCCGGGCTGCACAGGAGCTTTCCACCTGTGCCGTCCAGGCACCTGAAACGTGACTTCAACATGCCAAATGTGCGTTCCACGATGCCCCTGGTGCGTATGTGGGCCGCATTGTACTGCCTCTGGGCGGGTGTGTTCGGGTCTCGGAGGGGTGTCATCATCCAAGGGCAGAGTGCATATCCTTGATCACCTGGGACAGTGCAGAGAGAAAAGAGTCAATACTTGGTTCGGCATGATGTGATGGCAGGCCCACTGATCCAGTGACGCCTGTGCTGACTGTGTGTGGGGTGAGTGTAAGCCAGCCCTCAGGGAGTAGCTGGTGCTGGCAACAACTCCAACAGTCATCAGGCACTCAGAAATGCAATGTCAGAAAAGCAAGGGAGCATGACTTGAGTCGCACAGGGTTAGTGGCCCCGCTGCACAGCGGCCGACACGGGCCTACCGCCACGGGACGCTGACCTGCGGGAGACTGGGGTAGGGTCATGAGGGCAGAGCGGGGTCTCCAATGTCTCAGAGGTGCCTTCCGCGGAGTGTCTCGGGGGAGAATGGGAGGTGTACCCCCAGGGCATGATGCAGAGGGCACATGCCAGCTGTGACCGGCAACATGGCGGATATGAATGCCACAGACTCATGCCAGACACCAAGTCCATACCTGCCCGTTGCTGATGACAACCCCCAGGCCACAGGCTCAGACACCTTCAGTGTTCCGCCGGAGGCTGATGGTCACTCACGGCGCACAGGGTTAGTGGCACCAGGTCAGTCCTTGCTACTGGTTGACCTCCTCCGTAACCGTGATCCGTGTTACCACCGGACTGTGACGCATCTCCCTCTCAGTCCTCCCCCTGCGTACACTGGCATGGACCCGGCCATTGATCCATGATGACTCAGTCCAGGATGTGGGACATGCTGGACTGCAGTGTAGCCAGGCTGCAGCAGTGGGGTATGTCAATGAACGGGGACCCCTGGGGGCTTGTGTCACGGAGGACAGCGATGGACTGAGGAGGCCACCAAGGTTGCAGGCATGGGTCTTGGCGCTAGCACCAGCACGTGGTGGGCCCTCTTTGACACACGACGGTGTCGGCAGGTGAGCAATGCGGCCTTGGAGCGCTGGTGCGGGCAGGCCTGGTCTGGGTATCAGCGTCCTGGGGTGCAGCAGGCGCACAGGCTCGCAGGCCCGCTGCTCACGGCGTCGGCCTCGTGGCGGACTGCGAGGCGCCGCCCTGGCAGTGACGTTGGCCTTTCCGGGAGTGAACCACGCTCTGCGCCACAGGGTTTTTGTCCACACCCCTGCGCAGGCCTGGCATACTCCGGGCCCACCGACTATGCTCACGCACACAGGGGGGGACGCAGCGAGCGACATTTCCGCGATCTGACCCATGGCCTGGGGTGTCATGGTTGCGTCCACTGTTCACTACTCTCCAATCACCAGCAGTCGATGTCTGCATGGACATATCTGTGGTTAGCATACCCATGTCTGACCGGCACATCCACGCCTCACTTGCCGTTGTGTACATTCCCATTCATGGGTCACTTGCATCCTTCGCACATGGCTGCATTCCGCATCTCCACACGTTCAGCTGTTGTCTGGATGTGGTGCCATGATATAGCTGTATTGTGTGCAGGGGAAGCCCAGGGTCCCCATGGAGTTGTGTTGTCGTGTCTGGTAGGTGGGCATGTTGATTGGCATGTTGTATGTGGTTTGGTCACGTGTGCATTCCCACAGTTGTGCGTTGTGAGATGGTGGCTTTGAGGTGTGTGGTGTGTTGATCTGCCACTTACCAACGAGCAGTCCAGTTCCATAGATGCCATCCTGGAAGCGCTGGTTGAAGATGGACTGTCGGAAGATGTATGAATCGTGCACACTGCCTGGGTAGTTTGCGACGACATTGGTGAACATTCCCCGGTTGTCCACTATTGCCTGCACATTGATGGAATGCGTGTGCTTTCTGTTGCGATAGTGGTGTGCAGTATCTGCAGGGGGCACAAGTGGGACATGTGTGCAGTCAATGGCCCCCAACACGTTTGGGAAGCTGGCAAAGGCGTAGAAGCCTTGCTTTGTCTCCAGCTGTTCCTGCGCAGTGTGGGGGAAGTGAAGGTACTGGGGTATGAAGCTGCTGATGGCATCCAGGACAGGTGTGATGAACTTTGATAGGGCTGGCTGTGAGACTCCTCCGACTCTAGCAGTTGTTGGTTGGAAGGTACCAGAGGCCAACAGGTGCAGCACAGCCAGCAGCTTCGTCTGCGGAGGGATGTTGGTTCTCCGCTGGGTTGGGACCGTCAACCTGTGGGCGATGTGGGTCATGATGCGGATGATGGTTCTCCTTTTGAGCCTGTAGTGGGCGATGACTTCCTCGGGGTTAGGTCTGTGAGACTGGTGCGTTTTCGGTAGGTCCGCTGTCTTACTCTGCGCTGCCTCTGTGGTGGTCCGGGGGGTGCGGGTCCGGGTCCTGGGGGGGTGGCAGTCATGGGGGTGGTGGCGGTGGGTGTTGTGGTCCTATTGGGGCTCCGAGCTGCATGATGAGTAGCTCCATGGCGTTGTTTGTTCTTCGGGTTTGGCTGTGTGCGGGGCTCCGTTGCGTACTGCAGGTAGTCGTCCGGCTTTACACCAGCTGAAGGCAGGTGTTAAATACCTGCTGCTACCGCGGCTTATCGCGTGGTTTTGACTCGCATCGCAGTTCTGGCATTTCGTTGTGAAAGTGGTGTAGTGGTGTTTTCGTGTGTTTTTGCACGGGAACGCCTACTCTGCATCTCATTAGGGTTAGTTGGTGGTGTCCACCGTGGGGATACATTTTGGGGCAGTTATCTCGGGAATACTGGCGATGTCTGCAGTTTGCACCCGCTTGTGAATGGGGTGTTAAATCTATCTCCACTTTTGATGAGTTAAGGTGGCGATAAATCGGAGATAAGTCCTTGTGAATATGCCCCTCAGTTTATTTTTCTATTATTAATATCTGGGTGCCTAGCCAAGGGAGTATTCTACAGGAGCATCGGTGTGCACAGTTTTCACTCCGTGATATGCACACTTAATACTATTTGCATGTTACGTGTTGGAGTACAATTTCAGTGACACGCACACTTAAACCTGTGTGTCAAATCCTGCGCCATTTGTTTTTATATATTGATGTTTACTTTTGACTCAGTGATACGCACATTGGATACTCATTGCGTGTCACATTTTGGTGTACAGTAGGGTGCAGCGCAGTTTAGTGACAAGCGTTTTGTGGCACACAACTTTTGAGTATTTGGTTTTGTTCTGCGCAACAATTATGGATGGTTTAGCAGCTCCTACGTATTTTGTACAGAACCAGGGAGAGCCTGTAACTCCGTCGGAGGATTGGAAGGAAGGTTTTGAAGCTTACGTACAAGCCATTGGGGGTGACATTTTCACTACAGCACGGAAATTAGCCTTACTAAAACACTGTTTGGGAGCAGAGGGTAGACGCTTATTGAAACATCTTCCAGCCTTATCTACAGAAGTGGATGAAGGGGATGAGGATAGTGACGATGGAGGAGATGAGTATGAGGTAGCCATAAAGAAAATAGATGCAAACTTTGGGAAAAAAAAGAATGAGGTGGTAGAGAGGTTCAAGTTTCTGAAGAGAAGTCAGTTGCTGGGCGAATCAGTGGAGAGTTTTGGTGCCAGTTTAAGATCGCTGGCTACGACTTGTAACTGTAAGAGTTTCCAAGATGAGATGTTAAGAGAGCAACTGGTGTTGAAAGTAAACAATAAGAAGGTATGGGAAAAATTGTTGAACACCGAAGGGCTGACTCTCCAAATGGCTATTGACTTAATGAAAAGAGCAGAGTTGATGGAGGAGGGATTAAAAGAGTTGAAGTCGGAAGACAAAGTGGAGGCGGTCCAGAAAGAGTCAAGCAAACCAAGGAAAGAAAAGGACAAGAAGACACGCAAATTGTGGAGAGAAGAGGACAATGGGAGCAAAAGATTGGGGGGGCTAGAAGAATGTTATGTGTTACAAGTGTGGTTACAGGGGTCATGTAGCTTAAGACGAAGTGTGTCCAGCCATAGGAAAAATTTGCAGGAAGTGCAGGAACAAAGGGCATTTCGCAAAGATGTGTAGAGGTAAAATGGGGAGCGTGATTAAAAAAAGATCTTCAGTGAATATGATAGAGGGAAGCGAGGGTGATGAAGTTGAACAAGAAGTAATTTTGGAAATTCAGCAAGTGGGGAGGGTTAGTGAAGACAATTAATTTTGTAACATCAGTTTTGATGGTGTTGAGTTGAGGATGATGGAAGACTCTGGAGCTAGGTACACCCTTATTGGAGAGGAATATTTTAAAGACTTCTCACAACATGTGCTGAAAAATCCTGAAGTCAAGTTACGGGCTTATGGAAATAAACCCATCAAATTTGTGGGATTAATTGAAGCCCAACTAGAATTCCAGCAGAAAGTAGTGCCATCTAAAGTGTATTTTGCTAAGGAAGGTTTGTGTTTGTTAAGTTGGCCTCAGCAAAGGGACTTAGGAATTTGTTTGGATCTCAACCATCCCGATCAGGTGCTGGGGGCACCGTCTGCTGTGTGTGAAGTTGAGGAAGGTGTGCTGTACTTAACAGATTTGCCGGACGTTTTTAAGGAATGTCTATCACAGCGCTTGCGTAGGGCTCTCTCCCATGTCACTTATAATTACACCAACCCAAACACTAGGATTCCACATGCACTACACAGCGCCCTTTTACACAACATGCTGTATCAGCACATTATGGTAATGGGCTCCAAGGCATCAGCCAGGTCATGTTACGTCTCTTCACTGATACTGTATGCAGTAGGCGGAGACTGACTTTACTTGTCCCAAGAGGTAGCCCCTGAAAGAGCAAAATACCTTCTCCACTTATACCTATGCAGAATCAGGGCCACAATCCAGCCCAACAAGGTGGAACCCCACAGAGTAGTAGTGGATTTTACCCAGTATGAGACCAATCCAACAGCTCTATACCTTTTCACTGAGCCTAGCGACATTCCAACTGAATTAGACAGGCTGCTCATAAAGGGCACCATAAGGGAGGATACTGTTTGTACCAAGACTTCCCAGAGAAGAGATTCTTGGAGGTAGCAAAACCCCGAAATCCATACACAAATGCATCTGCTACTGCCTCCATTTGTGGTCCAAGAGTGGCACTGCATATCCTGACATGGAGTTCCTTTTTAGGGCCATCCAGCTCGATGATACGAAGGGAAATGGGTATCGTAGTGAAGGGTTGAACGAAAGCATAGACACCCCATGTCAGGAAATCTGGGATACTAAGGTGAGAGGATACAATTGGCTAGAAGGGAAAGGGCAACCCCTAACTGTACAGAACCCTAAACTGTATTCCTTATGTTTCAGAGGTAAAGGAACATTTCCACTGGGCACAAATGAAAACTGTGGCACAATCCTGCAAATTCTGGATAGGCAATGGGGCACCTCCATGCTGATGGATATGTACTGGCAGGGGGGAGAGTTTGCCTACACTCAGCTTGTCCCTGGATGGTGCAGATTCTGTTCTCTGGTAACCATACACACCCCTACCCTCCTCATTCCCAGAGAAGAGCCATCAAACTTGTACCAGCACTCGCTAAGGAAGAAGACAACCTTGCTGAATCAGACTTATGAAAAATAGCTCCAGATTATTTTGGCTGGGCTCAGTACAAGGACATGCCAGAAGGAATTCGGACTCCCAAGTATCGGCGGGAGAGACCATACCCTTCTTCACCGTGCAGGTGAAAGCCAATGCCAGCTGGCTCCAAATCACCAGGGGGGAAATGCTTAAAATAATGAACAGCACTGAGCTCAGCCCTAAATCGATCAAGGAAAAACTGAGAGCAATCCGCCTCATGGTGATGCAGCAGTGGTATGTGTTAGACTTAATGACCACGATGGAGGGAGAGTGTGTGCCAAGATTGGTGTGTCATGCTGCACATATATCCCAGGAAATGACCTGGATAATGGGACATTGACTCTTGCCATCCAAGCACTGCACTGCTTACAAAGAGACATGCATGAGTAGGGAGGTGCCCCTGAGCAGGAGTTGTTCTCAAATTGGTTGTCTTGGCTCCTCCTGTGGCTTTCTGGATTGTGCACGTCATTGTTGCCGGTTTTCATCATGTTCTTGTGTTTGATTCCATGCATTTGGAGATTTCCTGCTGTAGAAATGCAGCCCTCATATTGGGTGGAATGTAAGTGTAGGAAAGTAGGATCTGCTTCTTATGGTTACCCCCACTTTTTGCTTGATGTTACACTGTTTTGACTAGTCTGACCGGGATCCTGCTAATCAGGACCCCAGTCTATCTGCTTTCTCCTTAAAATGAGATGACATGCACTATAAGTACACTCCAGATTGGATACTGGGGTACCCTTGTCAGTCCCTAGCATATGGTACACATGTACCCAGGGCATAGGTACCCCAGAGGCCTCCCATGGGCTGAAGCATGTATTATGCCACCCAAGAGAGAGGCCATGCAAAATGGAACTACAGGCCTGCCATTGCAGCCTGTATAAAATGGTGCATGCACCGCTCACTTTAGATATAGGTTTACTATATCTATAGGTCACATACTAAAAACCTATAAGTCACCCCTACAGCAGGCCTTGACAATCCTGAAGGCAGGTGCTGGGTTTTATGTGAGAGGGTGCCCCTGCATGAGCAGAGCACCCCTGAAGCCTTCGGAGACCATTGTCCCGGGTTGTCGGTGACGCAACCAGACATATAGGTAGAGGTGCATAATATGCTCGCGTAAAATGCTATCTCGAAAACGGCTGCAACAAACCATGTTGTGTTTGGTATCAAACACCTTGGAATCATACCTCCACATCGGTAACCGGTGTGGGAGGTATGATTCCAACCTTCAGGAGCAAGCTTCGTGGGGTCCCTGGTCTTCCCAGTACCAGCCTTGTCGACCCGGACCAGAAACACATTTCTGCCCTCCTGCTGCTGAGCCAAGCTCGAGCAGGGGAAGGCAGCACAATAGGCATCCTGTCACAGGGAGGTGTGACCACCTCCCAGACAGGATTTAGTGTATTGGGGCTGGGTGGGTGCACTTCCAAAGTGCCTGAAAGTCTGCACGAGGGGCACATTTGGTGTCCCTGTGCATAGTCCAGTTCAAACCAGTCCTGGGAGCCGTTGGCTCCTGCTCTGGTGCGAAACTGGACAAAGGACAGGGGAGTATCCTCCCCACTGTCCTGACCCTCCCCTGAATCTGTCCAACCCTCTCCTGTGGGTACAAAAGGGTTTACCTGGCTGTTGGACCCTAGATTCGATGTGGACAAGATTCTGAACAAGAAACCACTGACCTTCGACCGTCTGGCCACTCTGGACTTCGACTAGGCCCGACTTCGTCTCCCTCTCCGTCCAAAGCCTCGTCTGTGCCCGTGCACCATACAGGCTCCATACAGGACCTGTGAAGCATCAAGGACAACTGAAGTATCTCCCTTGGGGTGAAGGAGTCACTCCCCTGCATTCATGGGCACCATAATGCAACTGACTGGTCTGCTGATCCTGAGCTTCTGCAGACTCCGAAGGCTCCAGCAACACAGGAGGTGGGTTCCTATGTTCCTTGAGGTTGAGCTGCCCTCTCACCATTTTTGAGGCCTGTATCCCTTGTGGAGACTGCATAACCCGAACCACTGTGCACCGCATACGTTTGCAAGTGCATATGCTTGTTGGCATTCCCCAACTGAGTGCATTGGGCTACCAATAGCCTTAACTTCTGCACACATTTGGTACTAAGGACTTTGGCCTCCTCACACTCTGTGCCCTGCAAGCTGTTACTTTGTGAAACTGCTAGAGGTCCCCTTGCGACTCCTGTGCCTTTGGCCTGTGGGTCCATTTGAGGGACAACACTGCTTTTCTTGGGCTCCCCTGATTGCTCCAGGCCTGCCCTGATTCCCCTTGCTGTGGTGAGTCCCCTGGTCCTCACTGGGCCAGACTGTAACCTCCTTTGACCTTCTTCATGGGTTGCCGTTGCCAAGGCTTGTTGGTGCTCCCGCCGGACACCGACCCCTCAGCACTCAACATCCTTTATGCAACAGCGCATATCTGGCTCCTGGTTGTCCTCGACATCTCCTGGCCCCTGCAGCCGTAGAGTCAAGGTCTCCATCTTCACACCTGAAGCATCCGACATCGGTGGGCATTCGTCTACTGAGCCCCTGGTCACTCCTGAGTCACCCAGACTCTGTCCCCTCTGCTTTAAAGTTCCTTCCATCAAGAATCCACCTGTGGGTTCCAACTGACACTTTTCTTCTTTCCAGGAGTGGCATTTCTTTGAAGACTCCCATTAAGAACAACAGCGGTTTCTGACGCTACTTCGACCCTATGCATCTCGCTTCCCTGGGATAGGTAACTCTGGTACTTCGGTTTCCACGGGTGGGGTGGCTCTCCAACCTTCCATGTTCTAAATGGTTTCTTCGTAATCCACTAGGAAGGGTCCTTAAACTTTAAAACTGCAACCACCACTCTCCCATTGAATTGTACGTAGCATGCGGTCGTGTTCTCACACTGCACCTGTCCTCCGTGGGGTCCCTCCTTACTCTCCTTTGGTTGTTCCTTGGGGTCTCAGAAATTCTACATCCTCTAGACACTGTCTTGACTCGAGTCGTGGTTCTTATACCACTATTTTAGTATATGGTTTGGTCTCCTCCTGGAGCCCACTGTGTATTATTGCTGCTTACGATTGTTTCTGTGCTACAGTATTGTGTGCTTTGTGTCTATCTGCGTGTAGCAGATACTGTGAGATATTTAAGGTGTGTTATAATAATAAATACATATTTTTATAACTACTGTTAATTAAGGTTGCATTCTGGTAAAACAAGCTGCTTAAAATTCCTTCAAGACTAAGCCTGAAGGCTGCTCTCCACAGGTTAAGGTTGCATTCTGGTAAAACAAGCTGCTTAACATTCCTTCAAGATAACCTTGGATAGCTTTCTAAGGTTATCTTTTACCTCTCAAATCAACATAAGGGTTGTTTGGACTGGTGCAAGGTGCCCACTTTAATTAGTGGACATCATATACCAGGCCAACTTCTCACAGGAAGTAACTAGGAAAGTAGAAGATGTCAAAACCAAAGAACAACAGTCCCCCAATAAAGTAACTGTCATGAAGTATGGGTTAGATAGTGTAGTTGAAAATTCAACTAGAGGGGGAATGTTAATATTGAAAAAGTCTATGTCAATATGAATAACGATGCATTCATATATCAAAACGAAATCACATCTTTATTGATGAATTTGCCCATTGTGAACTCCACGTCAACCCTGACTCAGAAATATGTACTTAGGCAGGCCCTGAGACTCAGGCCTGAGGTCACTGATTGACAGGTCACAGGTTGGGTGGCACACAGCCCACAGTCAAATGCGCAAACAGGAAATCCCAGATCAAACCCACATATAGGCGCAGCGAAACCACAATGGTCCACGGAATTTGGCCCCAATAAAGCACATGTGGCCGGAGGGGTGCACGCATTCCCAAAACACCACAAAGTCAGATGCCACATGAAGTTAGGAACATATAGCCAATCAGGAAACAGCACACACAGTACATGCAGTGATCACACACTCTCCATGCTGGACATTTCAGCATGTTACCCAGTGGCTGCATTGTGTCCATGCAAGGTTGAGGCCCACCTGGATTCCTCATCCAATACATTAATTTATGGCTCCAAAGACAGTGGTTCGCATTCCTTACCAAAAGGGAATCCTGAACAAAGACCCATGTTCAACCGATTGCAAATTGAGACAGTCCTCAGACACTAAGCCTGTCACAGTGCTCCCGGGTGCATTGTTTAATTAAAGGAACTGTTCCTGTTTTGCCAAATGCCTCTTGTCTCTTGTTTTTTCAAGGTATTTCATGTTCAAGCAACAGTATATTTTAAGGACTAGATTGATGTAAGGTTCACCACTGCTGAGAACACTGCACTATGTCACCAGGGTGCCTGCATTGAATCCAGGCATCACTTAGCCCACAGCTCACGACAAAGTAATGTTCTTTTGTCATCTATCAGATTTATTCCTGCACTCTGCCTTTCACACAGAACACCATTCCAATCTGCCTTGATCTGCTGTCATGAGTGCAATTTATGCATTCATGTGGCTGAGGGGTCATATTTGGCACTCATCCAAACAACTCTACACATCAAGCTGCCTTGCTACACTGCAGGAATGGGTAAGGGCATGTACTTACCATAGTGTGCTTAGTTGTGTAGAATCCTGTAGTTTCCCAGTACACACAGCCATCTCCACAGTCCAGAACAATAGGCACTGTGCACCATCTTTGATGACACCCACATCAAACATTGACTCTCAGGACACACCTACAACATCTACATTTGTTATATCATGCAATTGACAACCATGGCTACCTGTGTGTGAGAGCTATGGCTCATGCTGAACCACACAAATTAGTAGTGAGGACATTCTGTAGCATATACCTTCAAGGTTTCCCACATGACTAGCCCGAACACCTCACCCTCCAACCATCCCAAATACCTGCCCATCATCCTGGACACCTAGCTCACCTTGTGCTTCGCAATTACCTGTTTCACATCGTCCAGCTTTTACATATGTAGCAGTCAGACTTTTCTGCTTATGGCTTCCTCCTGACACCAGCTACACCATCACTCAAGCCCACATCAAATGTAGAAGGTCGTACACCAATGCCCTCCTCTACAGCATCCCTTCACAGCTTGCGGGAAACTATCACACACAGCAGTGTGTGACTATCACTCTTGCTACCTTGCGGCACAAACATCACACCTCCCCTCCTTGAGATTCTATTGCTCCCCATTCAGACACACTGCCATTTGAACGTGCTCAGCCACACCTACATGGCAGTACACTACAGGGGCCCACCGAGCTCACACACCATCTATGCTGCCAACAAACACTCATGTACCTCTAATGTGCATCACTTGCAATCACTCTCACGCACAATATTCATTTGTACAAGACAGGAGATAGTGTGGTGTTTGATATGGCAAGCAGCACTTGTGTAATCTCACCCAACACATCAAGAAAGCTGCGTGAAATAGGGTTTAATGCTAGAGACTGTACACATGACTCTTCACATGACCCTACTTGGTGATCCTTCACATACTCAGCACCTGGATTCCCTCTCAGATGTGAGGTTATTCCTCTGGCAACTCCATTACACTCCACTTTTGACTTCATAGCCCTAAGACAAGCCCACTTGCCTCCTGGTGTAAAGGCACATGCATTGCAAAGTCAGGTTATGCAGATTTCCAAGGACCATGCATGATGTGTTGCTCCAGAGCAGATTTTGTGCTTTGTATTGTGGGACTTGTAATGCTGGTCACTCATGTCATATATTACACTACAAGTCACAGTTTTCAAAGGACAACCTTGACTGGGGCAGCACATCATGCATAAACCTGACAAACTTTTGCAGGGCTAGGCTGGGCTGAACAATCTGTCACTGGGCAAAACAAATTGCATTAATGTGATCTATGAGTTAACCTGTAAGACATTCCTGCCCTTTACCTTGTACACAGCACAGTGCAGCTCAGCAAAGTGTGTTGCCGTGCGGCATTACAGTTTTAACCAAATTGGCCCTTGTTGACACTTAGCCTGTAGATCTTCCAGGTCCGCAGCCGCAGCAGTGTCCTCTCCTTCCACTCCTTCCACCAACTCCATTTGGATGAGTGACGGCACCTGCTCCTCTAATGGGTCTAACTCCTCCTGTCCCCTGTGCTGCCCTTAGGTTCCTGCCCAGTTTCCTGTGCTTGTAATCATGCCAGTGCTTCTTGCACTCTGCCACTGTCCTTTTTGTTTGGCCTACACTGTTAATCTTACCCACAATGGACTGACAAATGGCTTCCTTCTTCCCTAATGGCACTTTGAACGTGACAAAGAGACGGTGTTCATTTTTTTTCACCTCAGATATTAATATTTGGTTCTCCTTCTCACTGAAATTGCTCTTCCTCTTCCCTCAGATTCTGTTTGGAGAGCTTGGCTGGTGTTGAGGTTGTTGCCCTCACTGCTTGTTCTTGCAGCTCCCTCCATTTCTTTCATTTGGTGAATTGGGAAAGTTTTTTTTTGCAGTGCATCGCTTTTTTAGGCTTTTCGACACACGAGCACGCCGATGAGATGCAAAACTGATTTGTGGCACGTAAATATAGCTTTCTGACCGGCAAATCAGCTTTGCGTCACATTAGGAACCGATGCGTCACAACACTTTAAACCATCCACCCCACCTAAGCGTCAACATTTTTTGCCGCACCTTGGGAACTTACGACATGGTGAGCCATCCCGTAAATACAACGCATACTTGTCACGTCAAAGTGTCGTACCGCATCGCATCTTTTTCTGACGCTGCGATGCGTTACTTTTCATAACTATGCCCCTTAGTATGAGGTATGGCCTTAAGCCAACCCTGGAATATCAAACCCACTATTAATGGACAAAGGTTGAGCACAACAAATTCTGGGAGCTGGGCCATGTCCTGCAACCATATATCATTGGACATGGCCAAACACCATGGGGAGTGGGTTCGCGATTTGGGGCTGGGTTAAACCATCTTGTTAAAACAATCACTATAAAATGTTTATTAAAGGGAAAGTATGGTTCATTATTCTGAAGAGAAAATAGCACATTGATAAAAATAAATGCCACATAAATTCCACTAGGAGTGTCAAAGGCTGCGTGCTGTACATGGATGAAGGCGATGCCTTGCACCAAGAAGCTGAGCACATGATCAAAAATGATGCAGAGTGGGTTTTAAGTGCTCAAGAGCTGGACTCAGGATACGTCTGGAAGTGATATCCCACATGCACATTCTTCACACCAAGGCAAAAGGCCTAATTTTTATCTACTTGCCATGGCCAAGAGCCAAAACCTATTATTAACCTAAAGAAATTGCTGAAAACGTTGTTAATGGAAGTTTTGTTTCTTTACTCAAAAGATAAAATATTGGAGCATATTAGCAGCACCCACGTTAAAATTATCGCTGTTTAGCGGCAGGAAACTGTCGCTAAAACGGTCGATAATGGGCTTGCTAATATAGCTAGTAGAATTCCAATAGAAGCCCAGGTTAGATGTCCCACATCTAACCTGGGCTTCTATTGGAATTCCATAACGCATATTAGCAAGTCCATTATCGCCGCTTTAGCGGCAGTTTCCTGCCGCTAAAACAGCGATAATTTTAACGTGGGTCTTGCTAATATGCCCCATTGTTTTTTAATAAAATAAGTATAGAAATTCCTCTAAAATGCACCAGTTCAAAGAAAATCATGGTTATTATGATGCAAAACCTATGAAACATTGACATTGAACAATTGTGATGAGCATTGCAAGCACGACTTTCACAATACACTGTATATATCTTCATCCATAAAGGCACTCATAACATCAAAAATAACTCATTTGATGGCATCGGTCATTATCATGCGAGATGATGAGTACTGCATATGTAGGACTTTTGGAGAAGGGCAACTGAACCTGCTTAGTACTTTTTAGGTCGAGCCTCGAGTAGCGCGCAAGCGCTTCTCTGCGAGACTTATAGTTAGGGAGTTTGAAAAGCTAACCAGACGCCAGGCGCCATGGCCTTTACCTGCGGTTACGCGCTGCGGCAGACATGTGTTTCCAACTATCGGGCCCAGACGCGGGCGCGATAATTGAAACACATGCCTGCCGTGCGGGTAATCGCAGGCAAAGGCCGTGACGCACGAGCGTCTGGTCAGCTCTGCAGGCTGCCGCGCCGCCGCCTCGCCCCGCTCCTCTCTTATGTATCAGTGACTGTGTGACCCGCTAACAGTACAGCGTCACAATCATGTATGTGAATATTAAGCATTTCTAAAGTTTTACTGTGAATGTATTTAATGATTTTATGTAACTCCGGTCACACCTTCGATTACTTTGAGAAACTGTTGAATTTTCGAAATAAACGGGATCCTTCAATGCTGATTTTGTGTTGGTGCAGCGCAGGCACTTGATTGGCTCTCGGGAATGGACAGATTAAAATTCAATTAAAGAATTTATATATATATCGAGGCAGTGAGTTTGCAGTAAATGTGATTGTCTCTAGAAGTAATTAAACGCTTTACAGAATAGAGACGTGGGATCCAGGAATTGAACTGAGTCTGGGGTTCAAATCCTGGCTTTTGCTGAGATTGTGTAGTTTTGGTCAAATCGCTGTATTTCATAGTGCCTCGGGCTGTGTGTGTATTTCGTTTGTTCCAAGATGTAATTAGCCGATTTAAAGAAAATATGTACAAAACATTTCTGAACATAATGGTCATGCAGTGACGTTTTGGGGTAACTTTTGTGAATTTCCTGCAAACCAACTTGAGGCTCACAGTCACCACAAAATGGAGTGTAGAGGTGTGGGGGGGGGGGCGGGAGCGTGAGGAGGGGAACACAAAGGGGAGTTTGACAATGTTTATAAGGCCCGTGTTTGCTGACCATCCGATCCCAGGCACCTCATTAGCAACTCATTGAGGCGTCCTCCGAGTGCGCAGATGGGCGTCTGCTCCGCCCCCAGGCGCTCTCACTGCAGCGCTGACGGGTGGGCGCTCGCCCTCTGACTGACAGTTTTTCGTGCCACTTTGGAGGAACTTATTTCGCCTCTGTCACATGAAACATCTTTTTTATCTGCTCATAAATCCGGGCCTTCTTCTTCTGGGGGTAATTAATTGTCAGCCGCAACATTTGTGTTTAAAGAACGTTTTTACGAAATCAGATAGTGAGCGCATAAGAGCTTGGAGTTAATTAAACGTATTTTTGGGACAGGAGCAAATGTTGTGGGGGGTGGGGAGGACCCTGGAAGAGCTCTTGTGTGGGTGTGAAAGGAAACTAAAAAGATGGTGAGGTGCGTGAGACGGCAGAGTATCCCTCAGAGCACAGGTGAGTCCAGGGGGACGGCATGTCCTGAAGTGGAGGCCATGTCTGGACCTGGGGCATTTCCTGAAGTGAGGAACGTGTCCACAATTTGAGACCCCATGTTGACAACAGAGGGTAATGTCCAGAATTATGGAGCGCGTTCACAGACCACTACAGGAAGCTCGGAAACATATCCAGAACCGGGGAGTATGTCCAGAACTGAGGAGCATGTCCGGAACCAGAGAGCATATCCAGAACCGGGGAGTATGTCCAGAACTGAGGAGCATGTCCAGAACTGAGGAGCATGTCCGGAACCAGAGAGCATATCCAGAACTGAGGAGTATGTCCAGAACTGAGGAGCATGTCCGGAACCAGAGAGCATATCCAGAACCCAGGAGTATGTCCAGAACTGAGGAGCATGTCCGGAACCAGAGAGCATATCCAGAACCCAGAAGTATGTCCAGAACTGAGGAGCATGTCCGGAACCAGAGAGCATATCCAGAACCGAGGAGTATGTCCAGAACTGAGGAGCATGTCCGGAACCAGAGAGCATATCCAGAACCGGGGAGTATGTCCAGAACTGAGGAGCATGTCCGGAACCAGAGAGCATATCCAGAACCGGGGAGTATGTCCAGAACTGAGGAGCATGTCCGGAACCAGAGAGCATATCCAGAACCCGGGAGTATGTCCAGAACTGAGGAGCATGTCCGGAACCAGAGAGCATATCCAGAACCCGGGAGTATGTCCAGAACTGAGGAGCATGTCCGGAACCAGAGAGCATATCCAGAACCGGGGAGTATGTCCAGAACTGAGGAGCATGTCCGGAACCAGAGAGCATATCCAGAACCGGGAGTATGTCCAGAACTGAGGAGCATGTCCGGAACCAGAGAGCATATCCAGAACCGGGAGTATGTCCAGAACTGAGGAGCATGTCCGGAACCAGAGAGCATATCCAGAACCGGGGAGTATGTCCAGAACTGAGGAGCATGTCCGGAACCAGAGAGCATATCCAGAACCCAGGAGTATGTCCAGAACTGAGGAGCATGTCCGGAACCAGAGAGCATATCCAGAACCGAGGAGTATGTCCAGAACTGAGGAGCATGTCCGGAACCAGAGGGCATATCCAGAACCGAGGAGTATGTCCAGAACTGAGGAGCATGTCCGGAACCAGAGAGCATATCCAGAACCGGGGAGTATGTCCAGAACTGAGGAGCATGTCCGGAACCAGAGAGCATATCCAGAACCCAGGAGTATGTCCAGAACTGAGGAGCATGTCCGGAACCAGAGAGCATATCGAGAACCGGGGAGTATGCCAGAACGGGGGAGCCAGGCCGCAACTGGAGAGCGCGTCCAGATGGGACCGGTGTCGGTGTGGATGTGTCCGGCAGGAAACTGGGCAAAGCGCCAATCAGAAGTGCAAGAGGCCCACTGACCCCAGACAGGAAGGGAGCAGGAACCCTGCTGGGGCGAGTCTGCACTGAGCCCATCACAGACACCCGCAGGGAGGGTTGGACTGAGCCGCATGCAGTGAGCATGTGTGTCCGGGCAAGTCTTTCTGACCTTACATCTAGCTGCGTCAGGGTGACCAACCCTGCGTAAATTTCACGCACCGTCCGTGATTTGGACCTCACGACCTTCCGTTGTCCGTGAAGATCCCTCTCAAGGACGCCTTTTGTCCCTAATTTTGGGCATTGTTCGCCTGGGAGAAGCCTCAGCCCCCCTGATGGGGGCCTCACACTCACCCTCTGAGCACAAGAGCAGCCCCACCCCGCCCATTGTCCCTGTGTTTGCAGCTGATGATTATCACACACAGAATGACAATGGGCCAGTCTGGGCTGTTACAGCATGTGGTGGCCTCCTCCTGCCCTGGTCTAGGGCAGGGCATTCTGTTGTAGCCCTACATAAAGAAAAATGTTGCACCTCACCAGGTGGAAGAAATGTACAGAATGCAGTTATGTTATGTTGTTAAGATTTCTTATAAAGCGCTCGTACACCGAGTGGTTTCTTGGCGCTGGACTTAAGAAGTTTTTTGCTGGGGCCTCATGTGTTAGTTGTCAATAGAGTCTAGTTATAAGCTTGGGTAAATAGCCAGGTCTTAAGTAATCTACGGAATCTAACAAATTCAGTGCAAGTTCTTATATCTAAAGGGAGAGTGTTCCAGAAACTGGGGGCCAGTACTGCAAACCTGCAGCCACCTATTCGTTTCCGTTTGTAGGAAGGAATGATTTGGAGGTTCTTATGAGCAGAGCGTAAGCTCCGTGCAGGTAGGTATTTCTGGACAAGTCTGGATAAAAATTTTGGGCAAGCACCATGCAAGGTTTTAACAAGCATTGGCATAGCCAATAGGTCTCGCCTTTGGGACCTTATAAGTGTTTAGCCATGCAACGGTTGGTGTTGTTGCACCAAGGATATTGTGCTGCATAACTAAATACTTATAAGGTCCCAAAAGCGAGACCTATTGGCTATGCCAATGCTTGTTCAGTTTCCATCAAGCACAAATAGTCTTGTAGACTATCAAAGGGGTTTGCATACATCTGCCACTAAGCTAAATCCCCTGCCTCAGAAGGGTGGAATTTAAGTATGCTGAGCTAGTTGGCAAAGATTAGAAACTGATGGCCTTCTTGACTTTGTAGTCGTAGCCTAGTTGTATCTGAGCCAGAACGTAGACACAGTGCGGCAGATTTACAAGCCCCTTGCGCCACTTTTGCGTCACTTTTCCCATGTTAAAAATGATGCAAAAGTGGCGCAAGGGCCTTGTAAATAAGCCCCAGTATTGGTAAACAAGCTGCAGTCCACTACAGCACTGAAAGAGGAACCCGAGGTGAGTTCAATGTCAGTACCCTGAGGAGCGCCATGTGTGTTCCTGTCAGTACCCTGTAGGAGTGGTTGTGTAATTCTGTCTGCACCCTGAAGGAACGCCATGCGTGTTCCTGTCAGTACCCTGTAGGAGTGCTTTGTGTATTCCTGTCAGCACACTGAAGGAACGCCATGTGTGTTCCTGTCAGTACCGTGAATGAGTGCCATGCTTTCAGGATATCATACTGATTTGGCCGTGTTTATACAGAAAAACACGAAACAGGAAAGCAACCTGTCTTCCGTATTTACCCTGTAGAAGCACATCCACGACTGGAAAGAAAACTGAAAATGAAATACTAAAAGAAAAAAAGAGAGACAAGCTACAGAACCGTATCTTGCTCATGGTTCTGCCTTAATTAGTTTAAACATGCAAACAGGACTTCTTGATGCAATCTCAGGTATTTATGTCATTAGGATAGAAGAGATCCAACTTTGTTTTTAGTTTTAAAGGAAAGCGTGCTTGCCTGATTGATATATATGACTCCCTCTCATACAGTTACAACTGTGATGAAAAACAGAGACATATGGGATAAAGTACCCACTGTCGCAAATTATAAGGATATTGCCAGTCTCCGGGAGTTCCTTTATAAGGTTATGAAACTCTAAGGTGACTTCCAATATCTTTATCATTTACGACAGGGGTACTTTATCCAATATACATGGTTACACCATCATCTTTCACATAAACCACATAAATCCTTGGTATGTAACTCTTTATATAAGAGAGAGAAAGTTTTCAAACGTGAGGAATAAAAAAATGTTCTTCAGTGCAAAACTGAACACATCAAAAAAGCTGTGAGATACCTTTAATATAAGTCAGTGTAAAAACAAACAAACAAAAAAAAACAGTAGCTCGGAATGTGTGGAAACAGCAGAAAGATTCTAACTTTTCTATAATTTCCCAGGGTGTACAAAATAAGATTTTTGCCATAAATATCTGTTTTTGGTAGTACAACTAGAACAACAGAGTAGCAGAAAGAAAAGCCACATTTAGGTTGTTTTCTCTAAACAGCTGCTTTAATGATGCTCCATGCCCTTACCCGCCTTTCCCCTCTGCTCCATGCTTTGGCTGCAGGCATTGTGATGTCAGAACTCAACTGTAATACATTATTACAGTTGAGTTCTGACATCATTTTTTTATTTCCTTATAATAGGCGACTAGGTGCATCACAAGTCACCTATTGTAAATAGAGACAGGATTTTATACAGGCATTGTAGAATCTCACATATTACATAAGGGATAAGGTACCCCGCAGCACCTTATAAGGATATTGCAAGTCACCAAGGAATTCCATAACCATATTGAGGAACCAGGCAGAAGGCTGAGTTCCTTTATAAGGTCATACAGCTCCAAGGTGACTTGCAATCTCCTTATTATGTACACCCGGGGGTACTTTATGCCATATAATACATGGTCTCACCATCACCTTGCCCACATACCACTCAAAACCTTGGTGTGTAGCTCTTTAATATGAAAGAGTGAGCATATTTGCAAATATGAAGAATAAAAATAAAACCTCCAATTCAAGTTTAAAAAAAAAAAAGAAAAAGCTACAGGAGCTCATAATGTGGAGAAACATTCAGAAAGATTCTAGCTTTTCTCTATCTAAGGAGTGCAAAAAATAAACATATTCTCGCTGCTTGTCATTGTAAGCAATTTGAATAGAGCAGAGAAATAAACCAATGTTTCTTTCTGTTGCTCTAAACAGCTACTTCAATTATGCTCAGTGACCTGACCTGCCTTCATCTCGACTGCTGGCTCTGGAAGCAGGCATTGTACCTTTGTCAGAACTCAACTGTAATAACTCATAATAGTCGCGTTCTGACGTCTTTTCTATGCAAATGTTCTCTACTTAGGCCTGACAGACTACCTAATTAAAAGACTTCAGGTAGTACAAAATGCAGCGGTGTGGCTTCTTCTCAACCTCCTTTTGAGGACTGCAGCTTCCCCTTATTTCTGCTCTCTCAATTGGCCCCTAATTAAGTAATTGATCCTGTTCAAGGCACTTGTTCTGACCTTTAGAGCCTTACATCTCATAGGCCCTCAGTATCTTGAAACCAGAGTACACTTTTACTCACCTATGAGGGATCTTTGGGGCATATTTCCAATAAAGTAGTGGATGGCGGGTTAGCTCCAAAATAGCTAACGCCGTGGTACGCCACTTCAGAAAAGCAGGGATGCACCGTATTTACAATAATACGGTGCACCCCTGCATTTCTCCCTGCGCTGGCGCTAAATTAAGCTGCCTAGCGCAAACGCAGGCACCTTGCATCATAGTGCAAGGGGGCCTTCGTTGAGGGAATGAATGTTTATGTCCAGGAAGGTGTCCCTTCCGGCATGTAAACAATCCAGAATGGCGCTTCGAAACTTCAATCTGTGCTGCATTGTGCAGCACACATAGAAGTTGCAAATCGTCATTTTTTTAATGATTCTTTATGTGCAGGAAGGGACACCTTCCTGTACATAAACAATCATTCATGGCAATTTGCTGTTTCTATGTGTGCTGCACAATGCAACACACATAGAAACAGCAAAAACGTGGAGAAATAACGTATTTTTCCTTGTTTGGCCATGTTGAGACCAGGTTTTCCCTGGTCTTAATTTTGACTCTGCCCCCTATTTACGCCACCTAGGGGGCAGCGTCACTAACAATGGGTGTTGCGGCTGAACTCCTACTGTAACACCCATTGCCCACCCCTTTCACACTAAGAATAGCGTGAAAGAGTGCCTTATTAAGAGGCGGCGTTAAGCCACATTAAGTGGCTTAACACTGCCTAGTAATAAGGCGAAGCCCCTATCACCACAAGAACGTCATAAAAGTGACGTTCCTGTGGCGATAGGGGCTTGTAAATAATGGCCCCTTTGTTCCTTTAAACTTGCCTTGGCAGTGGTGCTCCAGGAATGGTGGCAAATCTTTCTCCTTTCTGGGTCCTATTGCCTCGAATAGACCTCCTATTGACCTTTTTCTTGAAGTGTCTGAGCAGGCATTTAAGAAAAAGTCGAAGACATGGCTTTTGGTTCAGGTTTACTATCTTGCCTGTTAGTCTTAGTGCCCAGACTCTCTACGGAGCATCTGTCATGCTTTATAAATCCTTGCTCATCATCATTATCATTTTCTTTATAATCGGCGATGGGGTGTGACACAAGTCACAGATTACAAAGAAATTAGAGGCTGACATTTATACAGGGATTACAGAAACCCATGTATTATGAAGATATAATGAACATGTCTGATCTGTGCTACACTGAAGCTTCCAGGAGATGGGTGTTGAATGGAGTATTGTGGAATTTTTAAAATAATATTTAATGAGAAATGGATTTCCTCATGCGGCCATATTGAGGCATCGTATAGCCGTGAACCCTGCTTGGTACACAGATGGGTTGTATCAAGGAAAAATGTTGACCTTTCCACTCAGGCCTTCATTAAACTGGCTGAAAATGGGTGTGCACCCAAATCGGAATTCCAAGTGGTGCCCCAATACCACAATGATGAGGGTTTTTTGCTGTATACATTTCGCCAGATCAAGGCTGGCAAAACGTATCTTGGGAAAAACTGAGAGATTTCGAGTTTTCCAGATGGGTATAAACATTCAGGTTTATGCCATTATGCCCCATTACAACCGGTAGAACTTGGAGTGGAGAAGTAAGACTTCACCAGGGAAGTATTTACCCGCCTACCGCAGTCATTGCAATGAAGGCCATACTTTGGGCATATTTACCAGGAAATGTCGGAGTGTGGAGCTGCACCAAATTTGACAGTGCCGTGCTCTGACATTTCCAAAATGCAGGGATGTGCCGTATTTACAACAATACGGTGCACCCCTGTGTTTTTCCTAGCGCAGGTACTAAACTTAGCTAGGCACCCTTGCACCATAGTGCAAGATAGTGCAAGGGCACCTGCTTTTGAGGGAATGATTGTTAATGTGCAGGAAGGTTTCCCTTCTTGCACATAAACAATCAATAATGCGGGTTTGTTACTTCTATGTGTGCTGCATTCTGCAGACATAGAAGTAGCAAATCATCAATATTTAATGATTGTTTATGCACAGGAAGCAACACCTCCCTGCACATAAACAACCATTAATGCTGTTTTGCTCTTTCTATGTGTGTTGCACAATGTAGCACACATAGAAAAAGCAAAAACAAGGAGAAATAAAAGTATTTCTCTTTTTTGCACCATTGTAACGCCTTCTTATGCACGGTGTTAGTTTTTGGCGCTGCCTCAGATTTGTAGATCCTTGTAAAACTGGGGCAGCGTCAAAAAGCAATGGGTGTTGCGGAGGAACGACCACAGCAACACCCATTGCACGCCCCTTTCAAGCAAAGTGATGGGTGTAAAGCGGCCATATTTACAAGGCGGCGTTAAGCCACGAAAAGTGGCTTAGCGCCGCTTTGTAAATATGGAGAAGGGCATAGCACCACCAGAACGATGCTAAAAGTGACGTTCTGTTGGCGCTATCCCCTTGTAAATATACCCCTTTGTTTCATTGGCCACACACTGCATTTTAAGAAAACAAGTCAGAATACATTCAAGAAAATAACTGCAGCATGCATATCACCCCCTCCCCTTACAATTGCTTTCCATTTGAACGATTGTAGGTTTCAACAGCTTGCAAGTTTCTGGTCCAGGTAAACCAATGTACCAGTAAGTAACTAGTAAGGTTTGGAATGTAAAATGTTTGTTCTTTAGATTAGGCTTGAAAGGGATAGAAGAGGAAATACAAAAGTTTCCATCTGCAATTTAACATCCCACTATAAATTCTGCAAGACAACGTGAGCAAAAAAAAAAAAAATGTGGACTTCTTTGCAGTGTAACCCTCTTAAGTGTTTTTTCCAAGCTGCTTGCAATATTTTAGAATAAATACGTTTCTGCGGCCAATATACCGCGGAAGGACATTAATTCTGAACCACTGGAAGCAGAATAATATCACATTTGGCATCGCATCTTAATAGTTTCGCAATTGTTCTCAATATTCAGGCAAGAGTTTCGGTTCAGGGACCTTTATTGGGGATTTCAGATCATTAACGTCGAGGTTCTGAGAGCCAAAACTGTAGCTTGATATTACTGCTCCATGATAATATCTGTAACACAGAGGGCAGGATATGAAATTTAATTTTCATTTCTGATTTAACATTTCTCTTCCCATAACCGAAAATTAAAGTCTTTTTACATGAAAAATGCAAACCATTGATCTTTCCATGCACGAAGATAAAGGGGAATGAACACTGAATAAGCTGACTAAATTAACTGAATGTGCAGATGTTCTTTCGATTGGTGCAGTGGAACCCTTTATCTCGCATAATGCATGATAAACAAGAGGGAAGTCAGCATAAGCGATGCAGTGATGTGCATATTAATTTGCACAAACCTGCAAGCGGGACACATACAGTTCCCATGCAAATTAAAATTGTGCATTGCATTTGAATCTAAAATTGAGAACAATTCATCCTCTTTCAGTTTGGTGCTAATGTGAGTGCATTAGAGCAGCAGAGATATCAGGGCTGCAGGCATCAAAATATTCAGGCATTATTTTGAGAGGTAAGTTTGAGGTTAAGACCAAGACCTCTATTTTTAAGTTTCAAAAGATAAGTTTATTAAAAGTATGTCAAAATGGAAACATCAAAATAGCAAATAACATAACATCAAAAAGAAACAATACTGAACATGTCATTAATGGCATATAGGCAAGTAATCATATAAGAAAAGAAAATTAATGGCAAAGGTAAAAAGGGTATAGAGAAGGAAAACGGGTTCAAAAATTAATAAGCATACAATTAAAACAAGATTACATTTGATCAATAAAGATTGGAAAGAATGATAAAAACCAGAGAAATCAAGGGAGTTGAGCAACTTCCTGAATATCTGGTACTGGAGCAAAGGATCTTTTAGCACTTTCATCTAAAAACAGTGTAACAGGAGACCATAAAAGTAATCTTTTTTGTTTCAGAGACGTGGGAAATACAAAAGTTGTGTCAAGACTGTGGTTATGGCAAACAGAGTACCACCAAGCTAAATACGAGAGCTTGGAGGTATCCTTCCAATTTTTTGTTATCTGCTGAAAGGCAGTAGCCACTAACAGGTCAATGAGTTGCGTTTGTGATCTTGGTTTATTCCAACTATTGGAGAGACTACCTAGAAATATATTTGCAATTGTAAGGGGGGGGTGTTAGTTCCAAAGATAGCATTAATTTGGGACCAAACTGATTTCCAAAACTGCAAGACCTGTGGACAAGAAAAAAGTAAGTGTTGAAGATCAGCTTGTGGGGATGAACAAGACCAACAAGTACTAGAAGTGTCAGAATGCATTTTATGAAGGGAAACTGGTGTTAGCAACAATCTATTATAAATGAAAAAAAGAGTTTGTGTGGCACTAGCTGCTCTGGAAGACTTTCTAATTTTCGTCCAGATCTTGTCCCATATAGATATGGGCCAATGTATGCCTAAATCAGTCTCCCAGGAAAGTTCAATCTTTGATTTGGGTCTTGATAAGAGTGGGGATAATAAACAAGTGTATAGGGTGGAAGCTTTAGGCAATCTGCAAAGGATGTTTGACCAGGCATGATCTAGTGGCAGAGGGGTGTGAGGCAAAGATTGAAAATATGAGTAAGAATCTAATATGGCAGAACGTAGGGCTAGAAATTTATGTGAAAATGATGAAGGTAAGTGAAAAGAGAGAGCGAGCTTTTGAAAAAGTGAGAAAAGTGTCATTGTCAAATAACTGATGCACCCACAAAATGCCTCTATCTCTCCAAGTTCTCCAAAAATCGGTTTTTTCTTGATGCAAATAAAGTTGTTATGCCATATGGTGGAGTTAAGAAATGTATTGAGATTGTGGGGCTCGACATGAAGAAGTTTATTCAAACTATTACACGAATGTTTAATAATAGGCGTATGTAAGTTTTGCGGTATCCTCGTAAAAGATAAATATTCTTGAAAAGAAAACGGGGAAAGGAAGGAAGTCTCTAAATCAATCCAAAGAGGTAGATCAGGAGAAGGAACAGACAACCACTTGGATTTATGAGTTAGTAAAAAGGCCTTATGGTATTTGGGAAAATCAGGGAAGCGGACACCTCCCTCAGATTTCGGACGCGACAACTTTAGTAAGGACATTCTGGGTTTTTTGTTCAACCAAAGAAAAGAAGTAAGAATGGAGTTAATTTTGTGAAACCATTTTGTAGAAATGGGCACTGGAATATTAGAAAGAAGATAGAGGATAATAGGCGTTAACATCATTTTAATGGTGTCAAGACGACCCCACTATTAGAGATATAAAGGATGCCATTTGGTCGTGAGGGAGCTAAGCTTCTCAATACATTTATTAAAGTTAAGAGGAATTGATGATTTAATGGAGGAAGTGAACCATATGCCAAGATATTTTATGTGAAGGCGACTCCAAGTAAAATTGGAGAGGGAGAAATCCTCTTTAAAAGTATATTTATATAAGGGAAAATTTCACACTTATCATTGTATAATCTGTGACCCGAAACTAAAGAATATGATTTGAATTCAATTAAAAAGGCTGGCATGGAATTATGAGGTTGGGAAAGGAATAAAAGAACGTCATCAGCATAAGCAGCTAATTTAACCTGTAAAGAATTAGAGGTGTAACCCGTGATGGATTGATTCTGTCTTATTTTAGCCAAAAAGGGTTCAAGGGCTAAATTAAAGAGGAAAGCTTTCTCGGCGTCTAGGGCAATGGCAGCAAGGGGTTGTGAAAGATTTGGCAATTTGGAAATAATGTCAAAGAACAAACGGGTAATGTCATTAATAGATCTTCCTTTGACAAAGCCCGATTGCTCCCTTCCTAAGAGGTGGGGTAGAAAAGACTCCAATCGAAGAGCTAATGATTTCGAGAACATTTTGTAGTCTATGTTAACTAAGGAAATGGGTCGGTAATTTTTGCAATAACGTAAATCCTTCCCCTCCTTTGGGATAAGACAGATTAAAGCTTCCAGAAAAGTACCCGAGGCATTACCAGAAGAAAAAAAAGAGGAAATTAAAGTATGTAACTTAGGTATGATTATTTGAGCAAAATGCAAAAAGAATTCGACAGTGAAACCGTCAGGACCGGGGGCCTTATCTTTCTTAAGGGATTTAAGAGCATTAAGTAAATCAGTCGGAGTTAAATCAGTTTCAAGGAGATCCAGATGTAGAGATGGGGAAGAGCGTTTGTGAATTGAGGAGAGATACAGGGAAATATCATCATCAGTGGGAAAGAGTTCAGGAGTATAAAGTTGTTCATAAAATTGGACAAATTCTTGTAAGATATCAGCGTCTTTGTATTTAGAAATGTTTGTGTTCGATAATATGGATTCAATATGAAGCTTATTTTGTTTGGTCTTTAAATAATTAGCTAGTAGTTTGCCAGATTTATTTTGTCCACCATAGAATTTAGCACTAGTTTTTAAAAGAAACAAAGAGGCAGCGTCAGTCGTGTCCTTATTATATTGAATTTTGGCACTAATGAGGTCAGTTAGGCAATGTTTCGATTTGGAAGTATAATAAGTATGTTCCAATTTCTTTATCTTTGAGAGGAGTTCCCTATTTGAAGCTCGAGCTGTTTTCCGTTTATTAGAAGTGTACCGAATAATAAAGTCACGAGCAGAAGCTTTAAAAGCGTCACAAATTATAAAAAAGGGTGTAGTGTCATTATTATTAAAAAAGGAAATACTCATTGAAGAAAGAAATAAAGGAAGTATTGAAGTAAGGGTCTAAAAGAAGGGAATTGTTAAAACGGCATCTTCTGGGGTGATCAGAATGAGGCAGTAAGTCTAACAGGATGGAAACAGGAGCACGGTCGGAAATAAGTATGGGACCTATATCTGCGGATATGAGAGATTGGGAGACACTGTGTGATGTGAAAAAATAATCAATTCTTGATTGGGTCTGATGGGTGGAGAGTAAAAAGTAAATTCTTGCAAGGACGGATTACATAATATCCATGCGTCGGTTAAATGCAAGTGTTTAATGGTTTGTGTAAAAGTTTTATGCGCCTTTGAAGGAGTGAAAGGAACAGTGGATTTTCGATCTAAAAAAGGGTCAAAAACTTGGTTGCAATCCCCAGCTAGAATTATATTGCTAGCAAAATGATGGGAAATCAATTGATATAAATGGGACCAAAAAGGGGCGTCGCCAGAAGTAGGGGCATAAACATTAAAAAGAGAGAGCGAGACACCCTCAATGTCTAACTTAGTAAACAGCCATCTACCATCCTCATCTCTCTCTTGTGAAATAAGGGAGGTCTTTAATGATTTGTGAACTAAAGTAATAACACCATTTATTTTGCCATCGCCAGGTGAGAAGAAGAGTTCACCAACCCAACTTTTCTTAAGCTTTAAAGATTCAGACTCAGTAAGATGTGTTTCTTGCAGCAAAACAATTTTAGCATCCAGTTTAGATAAGTAAGATAATACCCGTTGTCTCTTAATAGGGGAGTTTAAACCTTTAACATTCCAAGTAATGATTTTTAAAGCCATAAATCAAGGGAACAAGATAAATAGTAAAATGAACCAGCCTTAATGCATATACCATTAAAATACAAATAAGATATAATTAGATGTATGTAAAATTTAAAACTTAAGAAAGTGAAGAAAGAAGAAAAAGGAAGGAAAGAAGTGATAAATAAGTTGAAAAGGTCAATCGAAGAGAGAATGAAAGAAGATTCAAACAGCTAAGGAAGTAGCAAGTATGACGGTGAGAGAAAAGAAAAAAGAGAGAGAAGCAAGAAGGTAGAGAAAAAAAAGTAGTATATAAGACATTAAAGAAGACACAAAAGACATACTTACAAAAATCCAAGACACATGTAAGGTGGGGAGAGATTAGGCCACATGGAAGGATGACGACCCAGACTTCAATCGGGGACAGGAAGGAACGAGAACTGACGAGCAATACAACACATAGGGAAATACATCAGGAGAACGGAACCTGTAAGGAAGAAAAAGAAGATGATGACCAACTCAACACAAACTGATAATTGGAAACAATGACTACAATCAAACAAAAGTGAAGAGAGTCATTAACAGTAAACGTGAGAAACTACGGACTCTTGTAAGAACACAGTCAAAATAGAACATCAGCAACTATTTGTTAATCGATGAGGATGACGCAGATGTATCCATGGACTCCGTCCGGCAAAAATTGAGAAAACTTTTCAATTTTGTAGAGTCTTCATATGTAGTAGTCTTATTATTGATGGTAACCTTGAAGAGGCATGGGTGGAAAAGGCCATAACGTGCTCCGAGAGATCGAAGATGTGGTCTCATTGCTAGAAAGTCTCTATGTCGTTCAGCAGTGGGCTTTGAATAATCCTGAGAGAAGAACAAAGTATTGCCCGCCCAAGAAACACAGTTAGCTGCTCTGGCCGCTGAGAGAATCTTAAGCAGGTCGATATATTCTAGGAAATATAAGAGAACCCCTCTTGGTTTCTTCATGGTGGTAGAAGACGGTGCAGAAGCAGGGCCTAAACGATGAGCTCGCTGGATGGTAAGCTGAGTATCCTGTGGCAAATTAAGAACTTTAGGTAAGAACGATTTGAAAAAATTGATAGGGTCAGAACCTTCTGAACCTTCCGATAGTCCATAAATGCAAAGATTATTCCGCCTGTTTCTGTTTTCCAGGTTTTCGACTTGCTTTTGGAGAGTCAACACTTGAGAATGGAGGGCATCCGTTTTGCTACTGGCAGAGGTTAAAGATTCAAGATTCTGTTCCACTGTAGTAACTCTGTCCTCCAAACTTGACCATCTTTCTGTTAGAATTTGTAATTTAGAGTTGGTCTCCTCAACAAATGGACGAAGAGCTCTAATTTCCTCAAGTAGTAAGTCCAAAGAAACCGAAGATGGTTGTTTGGGAGGATATGGAGGGTCTTTCTTGAGGCGTTTGCTTGGTGTTTTGTTCGTGCCAGAGGAATTTGCAATAGTGGAAGCCGTGACGCCCTTAGGCGAAGTATTCGATGAGTCATCCATGGCGGAACAATATAAGCGGGATGTAGAACGAGTTGAAGATTTGCATGCAAGAGACGATGAAAATGAAGAGACTTTAAGTAATTTGCCCATGCATCCAGAGCAGGAGAGAATATTTAGCATAAACAGTCCAAAAGTCTTATATATACCTTAAGTAGTTAAGAATTCTCATGCAGTAAAAGTAGAAAGTGAGATCCCCATGCAGCAATCAAAGCAGCTTCCTGTAAGCCCTCTGTCAAACGAACCACAACAGTAAGTGCAGTTAATCGTAAGCCAGGGGATAAGCAATGTCGTGGTACAGCTGGGAATGACTTACAAACAAAGTGAGGTGCAGCCAGGGCGGAGTCAATATAGCAGGATGGCACGTGAGGAGAAATATAAGCACACCTCAAGCCATAGTGCCATATCTCTGAAGGCGCTGAGGTGAAAGGGCAAGAAGCAGCATTCAAACGTTCTCACATAAAAAATAGAAGTTTGTTATTTGGGTCTTCAGAACAGAAAACATACATTTAATGCAAAAAAAAAAGGTGTAGATTAGAAGAAAATTCTAACCCTCCAATAAGAAAGCCAGAGAAGAGGATGCAGTCTACATCCTGAAGTAGACAATTATTGAAGACAACTGTACACCATAGAGAGTCTAGCTCCTTTGAATGAGGTACGCGCAATAAATCCCTCA
Organism: Calotriton arnoldi; assembly: GCA_963921515.1. NCBI lineage: Eukaryota > Metazoa > Chordata > Amphibia > Caudata > Salamandridae > Calotriton > Calotriton arnoldi. Next base: position 1,033,118 of record CAWUFW010003690.1, read on the forward strand.
CGGAGCGTAAGACAAAATGGCGGCTGATTCTGTGAGGGAAGCGCTCCGTTAATGAAATCCAGACAAAACGCCGCTTACATTTTGCCGCGGCAGCTCAGGAACACATCAATCAGCTCAGCAGCAGTTCCGACAGTTACGCTGTAATTTTGAAGTCCGTGCAAGAAGTTAGTCGCACGCCAGATCCGTCGTCCTCTCCGCCGTCCCGGGAGAGTCAGGGACTAGCCGCCATCTTCCTCGGGCGCTAGCCACGCCCCCTCAAGACCTCTATTTTTAATATTGCTTTAAGAGAGCAATTGCTGTTAAGCTCTGATACTGCAGTCCCAATGAATATTTTGCATTGCTCACAGAATTCTAAGGGGCAGATTACGAGTTTGGCGCATCTTGGCGGTTGGGATACTCGTCACAAACGTGAAGGATATCCAGTCCGCCGTATTACAAGTTCCATTGGATATAATTGAATTGTAATTTGGCGGACTGGATATCCGTCACATTTGTGATGGAGTAACCCTGTCTGCCAAACTCGTAATCAGGCCCTTAATGGTCTTTGTGCATCTCTTTCAAAAATATGCTTTGCGCAGGTGCAAATTTAGGACCTGTGTCGAGGTGCATGCTATGGTCCTTTGCTGAAACTGCCGAGAGGCGGTCGAGATTTGAACCCATGGGCGGAGGCCTGTTAAATATGAAACAGAGGCCAGGGCTGTAGCACACCCCAACACGTTTGATCACCATTTAATCAGTCATTTAATGCCCCATGCAGCAGGAGATACTACAGCAATCATAGGTTTACTATTTTAAGGAAAAGATGTACCTCCAAATCCACAGGACAAAAATTCTCCAGCTACGATCTTATGTCGACCCCACATATAAACATCCACCATAGCAGAGTAATTAAAACCATTCAGTGGCAAGATGGAAGCTCTGTAAGCACTTCCCCTATCAAGGTAAAATAGAGGTGGTTCATCGTCGATTGCCTCCAGAGAATTAAACGTCAGGATTACTACATGTGACTGTAAACTAACCAGTCCATAGATTCTGGCCCAGCTCCTACCGGAGATACTGTTGCCGATATCCAAATAGCTATCCCTTGCAGGAATCCCATGATAGGAAAGTGCACTTGATATAGTGGTCAACACAGTGGAAAGACTGTATTGGTTTTAATTCCTCTGATAACTGAATGATCCTATTAGGTGTAGGTGCCAACACTCAGAGACACTGCCACAGCCTGCGGTGGTCTTAAATTGTAGATTAATGCTAGATCTGTAATGACAAAAATCCTAGGACGCCTACCCAGCAGTGTCAAAAGAAGGAGGCGTAATGATGATGTTGAAACATCTTAAGATCATGCCAGGGAGAGCATCAGTCCCAATAAAAAAGTGTCACATCACTTCTAAAGCGACATCCCTACCCATTCTCCCCAAATCCAGTCTTCCCAAATTCTTTGTGTCACGGATGGTTGGGAAAAAAACGAAAATCCTGAGATACATCGCCATTGTCACTGAGTTCCAGTGCATTTTAGAACGACATGCCAAGTACAAGCTGCAGAAGCCTCCCGAGCACATCCAGAAAAGTTTTCGATCCAAGCTAGACGTGGTCTCACAGTAAGAGTGGATGTGGCTTAAGGGCTAGAGCGGCTGACTTTGAAGCTGCGGACCCAGGTTTGAATCTGGTGGGAGGCACAAACATCCTGTGATTTTGAACAAATCACTTAATCTCCCCGTGCCTAAAAATAAATGTGTACATCTGTAATGGTGTTCATGTAAAGTGCTCTGATACCTTTGGGTCAGGTTCGCACTATATAAAACTGCCCAAAAAATAAGGTCTGAGACAACCGATCTAAAACAAGTTAGGACAATGCTGAGCCCCTAGATTTTTAGGGACCCAAAGACACTATTTCTGGGGCATGGCTAGGTTCTTTTTTGCAATATTCTCCCCTGGCTGCCAAATGTATATTGGAATAACAAAGGATAACAGCATACACCAACCTTAATTAGACAACATTTCAAAAATCCACCCAGCCAACTCTCTCAGAGAGATACACATCAAAAACTCCTGGAATGCCTTGGCTGTGCACTGATGAATACTTGATGGTGACTTAGTTCAGCCTTGCTGGTTGGACCTCTGAGGGGTTTGACTAGAATATATTAATCAAGGACATTGTAGTCAAGCACTTGCATCGAAGACCAATAAGTGCAGAACAGTATACCATAAACACTAGGGAGCTGATATATCAAGGGATTGCATTGCCTTTGTGTCATGCAGGGTGTCGCAAGGGCAACGCAACCCTAAGCCAGATTTACCTATCAATGCAAGGCCCCCTTGCATGGCCCTGCATTGTTTGGTAAATCTTGAGTAATGCAAGGCAGCGCAGTCACTGCCTCGTGTTACTCAGTGTTGGGAAGGCGTTTCATGAGTGAAGCGTGGATGTTCCCACGCATCCACCCATGGATTTTGGCGCATTCCCAGATTTACCAACACTGGTAAACCTGGGAATGAGTCAAAATGCTGTGCCTTCCCAGGGGAAGTGCAGTGAGAAAAAATATACTTATTCTACAGCACACTTAGACAGAGGAAAATGCCTCTGAGGACTGTTTTGTACAGGAAGGTGCCTCATCCTGCGCAAAAACAATTCTGCCTACACTGCAGGTACTCTTGCACCATGGCCCATGGGTGCCTGCATTGCTGCAAGGCAGCACATTGTGTGCCAGTGGAAGGAAAAGACAGGAATGTATATGATATATGATCTATGAATATCATATACATTATGGATATGTCCAGGCTTACGTAACGGTTGTCGTTTTGTCCTGATGAAGACCCGCATGAGGAGGTAGAAATTACCCTTATCGCGGAAGACGGGTTGAAACATCGACATTCTCTTTCCTTGGCCTGCATTACTATTTTTTGACCTTGGCTTAATGTCCAGAGGTCATCCAAGGGATAAGAAAGTGGATTGATATTGTATACAGTCCCAACATTGGTTCGGTCGACCAAATCACCTAATCCAACCAGTGTTGTATACATGAAATAGGGTATTTTTGCTTCTTACTTTCTCTGATTGTTCTCTTTTCTTTTCACATTCACATTGCACATGAGCACTTCCTTTTCACTTCTTTTCTGACAACCACCTATTGTTATAATCATTGATTAAATACTGTTTTTCATGATGACTATATAAAGATAAGATTTTTTCATATAAACATTGCTGTCTTTGGGCTTTCTCTCTGTGACAATAATCTTATTATAGAATAACTCTTTGTATGACCGTCTGAATTGAATTCTCCAGTCCTGTGCACTTTAGGCAGGCTGAAAGGATACTTCAGATTTTAATCCCAGCAAGAGACATTTCATCTGCCTGGAACCAAATTATTTTATCAGCATTAGGCAACAATGACCCAGGCATTGACCACAATACCTGCCACTAATGAAACAAAGAAACAGATGAGCTCTGTGGGATTTTCTTACTCCCATACATTTTGTGGGAATCAACCCATTCCAGGGGAGGAAATGGACCAGCTTCAATAAAGTAAGCTCTGGGGCCCTCATTTATGGGTTTTTGGCGCAGGAAGGTACCTTGCTAGGATGCCCTACACCAAAGTGAAAGAGCAAGAATGCACCAGTACGGTGCATTCCTGTCCTTTCTCCCTGCACGGGCACTGTTTCAGCAGCCTCACACCTAGCATAGCGCCACCATGGTGCAAGGATGCTTCTATTGCATGCAGGATTCTTTTTTGGTGCATGAAGGGGCACCTTCCTGCAGAAAAACAATCCTGAGAGGCATTTTCCTCTCTCAATTGTTACAACTTGGGTCTTTTGCATGTGGTTTCCTGCCCCTATACTTGAGAGCATTTACTGGGCAATAGGTACGCCTTTTTAGCGCTTGGCTTTCAGAGTAGCGATGCACAGAAGTATAAGTCTTTCACAGGGGAGGTTCTGTGGGCTAGAGACTCAGCACTAAAAAACTCAACAAACAATATTTAATACATCGCTGTCCAGCCGGTGTTTTCCCTTATAAAAATGAATTACTTTATTACACATACAACTAAATGCTTTGCACAAATTGAAAGATATGTACAGAAAGGCCCTGGGGAAATGCCTATGGTGAGATTATGCGCTGTGCACCCTCTGTATTGGAGGCACCTCTTACAATCGGCACCCCGGCAAACCCTGAACCCTAAGACCACAATACCCCTCCACTATGTACTTAACCCAATATAGTGGTTGCCATCAATATAATTTTGTCCTAATGGCTTTGTCAGGATGTCACCACAAACAATAAAAGCTAAATTATAAAATCAAAACACAATACAATCAATTGTAAAACATTTCATGATTGTACTATTTTACAATAAGATTCAATCACACATGCACATGTCAATGGTTGCAAAACTTAATACTGTGTAGTGTTTTTTTAGCTATTTTTAGAGTTGTTACAAAGCAGTCATGGGACCTAGAATCCAAGGTCTCTGCACCCTAGAGACCTAGGACTGAATGTCTTAGCTACCAAAGCACTTGAAATAATGGCAACCACTCACAGGATCACTGATGCCCCCCGCTGGGAGGCTTAGGGTGACTACACACGTTTTTGATTAGGTTCACTAGTGGGCTTCTGCATGTCTGGCTGCTTTCCTCCCAGAACCACCAAGCACTTTTCTGATGGCGCCCTGCTTCATGTAGCAGCACTAGACCACAATATGCATATTTTGGAGCGGCCCCATTATGTTCTGCCTCGAGTTTTCATGATCTCTTTAATGCAGTCATCAACCATGAAGAATTTTTTCTTCCTTTTGGGCACGCCTTTTAATTTTTGTCTTCTAGGTGCCCTCCTGTGGGGCTACTGAATTATAGCAGTCAAGGTCTGCATGGGAGCCCAAGTCTGTGCAACCCAGCCTACTCACTGCGTGTCTGACAGCCTGACACTACTCCCTGTGCTGGCACTGGGGGCAGCAGTCTTTGCTCCTGCCTTCGATCGCAGATGGGGTTCCCCCATTTTGCACATTCTATGCTTCCCCAGACGTGGCTTGAAGAGTTGCGACCCACCTTCCTGAGCTCAGACCCACCAGATCTGCCACGCAATGGAGTGCACTGGTGCTCTACAGTACCCTTGCAGCACTGGCCAATGGCATTAGGGGTCCACTGGGCAGCTTCTAAAATGAAGGTGACAGCTGTGTTCTCCAGCTCGACTGGGACAAATGGCATAGGGTTTTTAGCATCTCACTCCTGATGGCGCGTTCCACCCCCCAGAAGTGTATATTTGTGCAACCTTGTTGTCGTATGATGTTTCTTAACATGATGTACCAGCACAATTGTCGGGAAATCTGAAGCTCACACCCCCCCAATCTCCTGACCAAGCTGCACACCTGGTTCTAGATTTTTGACAGTTTGTAGGAGCGGCATATTCCCAATGCTCCCCCTCCGATGACGGCCAGCTTAAGGCCTGCTCTCCTGCCATTTATCTTATAACCTGTCTGGGGCTTGTCGTGCCCAGCTGCTTCTCTCAAGCAGCAATGGCTGTTCAGGACCGAGGACCCGTTTCTTTGCCTGGGCTTCTGCTACTTCCCCTTAGCCTGGGATCTTCCTCAGCAGTAACCTGCAGCCCTCAAAGCAGAGAACCCTCTCTGCCTGATCTGTCCAATCCCAATGGCAAAGTGCTACAGACTTCAGTGAAGCACTACAGACTTACTCTATGGTCAAAAAGAAACTGGATCCTTTATTTCCGAACACCCAATTAAATTATAAGGCCTCACAGACCAAAACCAATGTATTAAAGGTCAGATCTGTGACAGGCTATCTGTGTTTAAATACTGGGCTGTTAGAAAATATATTCGTACCCGCTCAGCTCACACACGTGCACACACATGAACGCATGTAGTTACATGTACCCAGTCCAGAGCCTCTCACCCCAGCTGCGCAGCAGTGACCTTTTTTTAAAAAAGGCGAGCACTGGTGGTTAGCACTCAAACCCGTTTAACCAGAGCTTATAATGACTGAGACTCAGTTAGTGAGACTCACAGCAGAGATCCAAACACTGGGTCATCTAAAAGCAAAAACACTTAGGAGGTCTAAATAAAACTTGTTGAAACGTGGCTGCTAGGAGAGCAGGGGGGCCCACAGGAGTCTCCCTAAACATTTAAGAAGTCATTCTTTGTCTCCAGGTGGCAAAATCCATGAGCCTGGGAGAGGTTTCCTTTGATTCCAAGCACTTGTGAGCTAAGACTTTAAGTCTCAGGGCTTTGAGGTGTGGGTACATGTTGTTGATGGGTGTTGAATCTGCTTTGCAGCGGTGTGACAGTATTAAAAAGAATCATCCACACAATAGTATGACTACTGTTATTTTTAGGTCTCGCCTAGCGAACGCAGCGCAGGCGCTGCTTCGGCTTGGCGAGACTATTGTTGTCGGTTTGGTGCACGAAGGGAGACAAAACATGTGCGCGCCCGGACAGCCGATGTGCACGCTCACGGCGTCTGCATCAGCTTGGGCCCGGACAGCACATGGGCACGCGCACGGCGTGTCTTTTCAGCTTGGGCCCGGACAGCACATGGGCACGCCGCGACGGCGTGTCTTTCAGCTTGCGTTTGGACAGCCAATGTGCACGCTCGCACGATCACGAGGGCTCCTGCGATATTGTAATTGCAGGTGGCATAATGAAGGGCATCCTATTTACCTCCACATCGGTCCTTTACGTTCATAATGCGCACCGTGCCCATCGTTTCGTGCTGGTATCTGTTTCTGTCAGCCTACGCGCATTTCCGGTCATTCGCGCTCGTGTGGCTGACTAACACAGTTCCGCAACCATGAAAGGAAATATTTCTGCTCATGGCAACATACAAGATGAGCGTGAATAAATCGGGGATCCAAAATGCGTTATTTTGTATCTTAATCTCAAAAAAGTTCTCTGCTTCACAGGTGCAATGGATGCCTTTGCTGCTCTCGCGCTTCCACAGCAGCCTCCCAGTCCAGTGTAATGCTGTTAGAATTTCTCCTCCAATTGCGCCGGTGCTTGAGACCTTTTCGACGCTGGTGGGCTTCACGCAAGAAGGCTCTCCGCAGGTGCTTATCGCCGGGTTGGATTGCACTGTGGCCAGGTCCAGCCAATCACCAGAGCAGTCCGCCGTGGGGATCCCTTCCCCTCCCGTTTCTTAGTAATCTCTTCAAAAGTCTGGCTCGCTGTTTATGCAGATCCCGCAGTAGTTTCGCAAGCTATTCTGCTAATTGTCATGCTGCCTTTTTCGAGGTTCGCGCTATGCAAATACCACAAACACACATGCATATAAACATTTGTTTTTACTGGAATGACTGCTGGCATATTCAGAGGCAGTCGTTCCATAGGAGAATACTTGGGCTCGCACAGAGGTAGGCTGGGGGCTTCTTTGCGCGCGTGCGTGACGACGACTGTCCCATCACAAGAAGTCTCACTCTAGGAAATGTGTTATAGCAGGTTCAGACTGTTTGCATCTTGTTATCGTTTTGTGGCCATAACATGAGGGGCTCGTGTTTTAAGTCACAATTGAGTTAACCTATCCCCCCTTTTTTTGCAGTTTTATCTAGCGCACACTTGAACCGAAGGTATTGGAGCACTATACATGAGCCCCAGTTACATTACACAAAGCTGTGTGTGTGTGACCCAGTCTGACTCTTGTCCCGGACCACCACCGAAGCTCAGAGTGACCACTGTGCAAGGACAAAGGGAGGCTCTCTGAGCCATTAGAGCAGGGAGACCGCCAGAGGAGCCGACCTTCGTTGAAAGCTGCTTAATGACTAATGCATGTGGGGTCAGTTTACGGAGACAGAGGCGGCCTGGCTGGTGCCAGTCTGAGTGCCGCAGGAGCTGTACGATGCTCCTGCAGACAAGTTATCTTTGTAAACAGTCGCCTCGCGGTTCAATGTCTTGCAGAGCAGGCTAGACAAATCTTATTTCGATAAATTACAGCCCATGACATGTGTAACAATATATCATTGGGACATTCACTGTAGTCTGTGGCATAGACGATTGACATCAGGGGTATGAAGTTCCTCTCCTGGATCTTTATTTACGAGCCCGGTGCATAATGGGAACTGTAGTCCTCATTCACCTCAGTTCGCCCCAAGTTCTAGACTACAATTACTTTGCATAAGGTTGGCCCTGCCAACATGTTGTTTCAGAGCATTTTAAAGGCAAAAAAAAAAAAAACAATGTTCGCGCTGAGTTCAGAGCAATTGCTTATTTCAAATGTATAATAATAACTGAAAAATGTACGTGTCTGCTTTCTGTGATTTCGAATATCTGTGTACGATCATTGTACCTCTTCCTTCCACCCGACCTCTCGTCCATTTCTTCTCCCCCTCCGCACCCCGGTCCCTGTTTCTTCTCATACCTCGTCTCTGTTTCTCCTCCCCGCCCCGTTACGCTACTCCCCACCCGATTGCCAACGCCAAAAGCTCACTTATGGGTGAGACCTATTGACTGTGCCAATGTTTGTATTCTTTGTAGCTCTTATAGGCACGCAGAATCCTGGTGCCATGCCTGCATCCTCAGAATGGCATGCTAGTGGCAAGCACAACTGGTCTGGTGTTGCTTGTGTGCCCATCTGGAGGGTACCTGGCCTGGAAGTCGGGTTGGGCTGCCTTGATTGGAGCAGGGCTGAGACTGATTTGCATATGGCAGGTCTCTGTCACGGTGGATGAAAAACCATGATGTGGAAAACAATGAACTAAAATGCGGCTGGAGCATCGTCAGTGGCTGAGATTCACTTAACTATTCCTTCAGCCACCTTGTTTCTTGTAATGTCTCAAGGATGAGCAGCCAGATCTCATAGATATCCGACCCTGCTGCGTGCTGCTGCCTTCTTCACTGCGCAAAACCATGGACAGTGCCTTGAGCCATGTTCCCTTGTGAGGTGACAATGCTTATTTATCTGTCTCCGGGGGCTATTCTGAGAAATCTGTAGTCAGGGCCTGTGGTGAAGGGCATGGGCAGGCAGCGTCACGTGGCTGTGAGCAGAGTTCCATCATGCACGCAGGGGCAGTGTTTGGGAAAAGGTAAGAGCATAGAATAGAGGGAAAGGGTGTGAATGCACCAGGCGTGGGTGCGTAGGTGGGGGACACAGGGCGCGCGTAAAGGGCTCGAGCCACGCAAGACACTATAAGCAGCGAACGACGAGCTGCAGCAACAGACTACTGGTCAGATCTGAGAGCTGTACTAGAAACGACCTCAGAGCCCCTGAAAACACACTCAGGCACCTGACGCATATACATTGCTAGACACATAGTTACACTGCTAAACACACACCTGCTGCTAGAAACTCTTAGGTACACACAGACACTGCAAGACAGGCATAGCCATAGTCACACTATCAGACACACTGATAGGGGAGAGGATGTGGTCCGTCGGCTAGACTGCCGACTTTGGTGCTGGAAACCAGGGTTCGAGCCTCGGGGTAGCGTCCACATCCTGTGATTCTGGGCAAATCACTTAATCTCCCCGTGCCTGACTGTGTAATGTAAATACGGTGCTCATGTAAAGCGCTCCAATACCTTCGGGTCGAGTTCGCGCTATATAAATATGCAACAAAAAAAACATACTCTGGCACCTGACGCATACACGTTGCTAGACACATAGTACACTGCTAAATACTCACACACTGCTAGAAACACTTGGGTACACACAAACACTGCTAGACAGGCACAGCCATATTCACACTTTTAGACACACACATACACTGCTAGACACACTCAGGCACCTGACACATTCACGTTGCTAGACACATAGTTACACTGCTAAACAAGTCACACTGCTAGAAACACTTAGTACACACAAACACTTCAACTCAGGCACAGCCATATTCACACTATTAGACACACACACATAAACTGCTAGACACACGCATGCAGCTGACACATACATGTTCCTAGACACATAGTTACATTGCTAAACACACACACGCTGCTAGAAACACTTAGGTACACACAAACACTGCAAGACGGGCACACCATATTCACACTTTTAGACACACAGGCACACCACACACTGCTAGACACACTCAGGCACCTGACACATGCACGTTGATAGTCACATAGTTACACTGCTATTCACACACACACACACATCTAAAAAAACACTTAGGTACACACAAACACTGCAAGTCAGGCACAGCCATATTCACTATTAGTCACACACACTGACATACACACTGCTAGACACAGGGGCACAGACAGACAAGCTGCTAGGCACGCACAAACACACACACACTACTACACGTACATGCATATACACACTGCTAGACACATGCACAGTCATGTACACAGTGCTAGACACACACATATACTCTGCTAAACATACACAAGCACAGAGACGTACACACTGCTAATCACACTCAGCACAGATACATGCACACTCCTAAACACAAACACTGCTAAACACACATACATATTGCAAGAGACACACATACACACTGCTATCCACAAACATACACACTGCCACATGCACACAGGCACACATTCAAACACACTTGCTAGCCACACATGCCAAGGCATGTAAACACTGCCAGACACACAAATATACAATGCTAAAACATACTCAGATACATACATAGATACTGATTGACACCTACAGGCACACACAAACAAAGGCCGAGAGATGCATGCAAACTACTCCTACATCCTCCTGGACCTATCAGCCGCCTTCGACACGGTCTGCCACCACACACTACGAACACGCCTTCACGACGCCGGGATCCAAGAGAAGGCCTTGGACTGGACCACATCCTTCCTTTCCGGCAGAACACAAAGCGTCCGCCTCGCCCCCTTCCGATCCAAGGCCACCAAGATCATCTGCGGCGGCACCCCTAATGCTCCTCCCTCAGCCCAACAGCTGTTCAATATCTACATGGCACCCTCGCCCACGTCGCCCGACAGCACAACCTCAACATCATCTCCTACGCCGACGACACCCAGCTGATCCTCTCCCTCACCAAAGACCCTCACACCGCCAAAGCCCACCTCCACGAAGGAATGAAGGCCGTCGCCGAATGGATGAGGACCAGCCGCCTGAAGCTGAACTCGGACAAGACGGAGGTCCTCATCCTTGGTTCCAACCCTTCAGCCTGGGACCGACTCCTGGTGGCCAACATCACTGGAGACAGCCCCGCCACCCACCGACCACGCACGCAACCTAGGGGTCATCCTCACCCCACCCTCTCCATGACTAAGCAGGTCAACACCGCTTTCCTCATCCTGCTTCAACATCCTCCGAATGCTCCAGAGGATCTTCAAGTGGATCCCCACCGAAACAAGAAAAACAGTCACCCAGGCCCTCGTCACCAGCAGGCTGGACTATGGAAACGCCCTCACGCAGGAATCCGACGGCTAAGCTCCTGAGACGGCTGCAAGCGCATCCAGAACGCCTCTGCACGCCTTATCCTTGACATCCCCCGACGCAGCCACATCACACCCCACCTGAGAGACCTGCACTGGCTCCCTGTCAACAAGAGGATAACCTTCAAGCTCCTCACCCACGCACACAAAGCACTCCACAACTCCGGACCAGCCTACCTCAACAGACGACTCAGCTTCTACACCCCCACCTCGCCAGCTCCGCTCGACCAGCCTCGCCCTCGCCACAGTCCCCCGCATCCAGAAAACGACCACCGGCGGCAGATCCTTCTCCCCACCTCGCCGCCAAGACCTGGAACACCCTCCCCACCAACCTCCGACAGACCCAAGACCTACTGGCCTTCAGAAGACTCCTCAAGACCTGGCTCTTCGATCAGTAGCAGCACCACCCCCCTCTTCCCCCAGCGCCTTGAGACCCTTGCGGGTATATATTGCGCTTTATAAGTGACATGATTGATTGATTGATTGATTGATTGACTACTACACCCATAGACACACAGATACTAAACCCTGCTAGGCCCAAACAGGCACATTTCTATACTGCCAGACACACACAGGCACGCACACACACGGGTACATACACACAAATACACTGATAGAGCCTCATAGGGAAACGTACACAGGAAAAGCGACAAATGTGCACACTAATTGAAGTGCGCTTTTGACTGGGGAAGAGTTGGTTTGAATGCTCTAATATTAACATGTTTTGTATACAGTGCTTCCTATTACATTGTGTGTGTTCTTAATACCATAAATAACAAATGTTACTATTGGAAATGCTATTTTACTATTACTGGAATGATGAAAGGCTGAATTAGCCTTAAGAGGAGTTGAACCTGTGACCTACAGAGTCGGTCTGGGCTACAAGGCAGTCTGGCACTGTCAGGAGGGCTAGTCTGATAGGTCATTGTGTGGGCAGATTTTTTTGGCTGTTTTCTGGTCTGGTGCTTCGGTGCATGCAGTCACCCATACCTTTAAAACATCTATACAGTGTTTCATTACAAGTTCAAAACTGCCTCTATTTGCAGAATGTGTACAAATTCTTAGGTCTCACTTGCGACGGTGCATGGGCTCTCATTAGCAAGGAATATTATGTACAACAAGGGCTTGAAGCCCAGCCTTTGCTTACCATTCATTGGTTTCATCGTCATTCTTATTTGCTAACTTCCAATTCGGCACCGTCTGTCAGGCTACACTTTCTCTTCTTTGGCTGGAGCATGGCCAAAGTACTGAGCGCTTTCAGCGTGATTGCAGTCCCACCGGGCTGATTGCACTGCGATTGAGGTATTTTTATTTTTATTCTTCCCTGTCATTCCTTGTTCATGTTGCTTTTCCCTCCCTCCACCATTGACCATGCAGCTTCTTCCCTTCCACTCCCTGCTGTCTGTGTTGCTTCTTCCCCTTCTCACCCCAATCCCACGTTGTCTGATACTACTGCCTCCTCCTGCCCCCTATTGTCTGTGTTAGCTCTTTCCCCTCTACCCTCCCGTTGTCCGTGCTCGCATAAGAACAAAAAAGTGCCATGGTGCACTTTTTGCCCCATTGACCTTTATCTCCCACCCTCCCACTTGTTATCAGTGGTGCTTTGTTCCTTAGCTGCCCGTGTCGCTCACCCCCACCTCCCATAAGCAAAACAAGCATTTGCAATGCAATAGGTCTCGCATTACTGAATGTTTGAGCTGATTGGCATTGCAAATAATAATGTTTGTTAGATTTTTTTTTTGTCAAAAAGTATCCCATCAGTAAATAAGCAATAAAAAAAAATACACAAAGCAAAGAAAAGGTGCAGTACCATAGGCTGTTACTAAGTGTCCCTGTGAAGTTATAAATGGATCTCTATTAGCCACAAAAGGTACTGCATCCTTAATGCAGTTATAAAACGAGCCATTGCGGCTGAGCATATGTTTACACTTTTTAAAATTACTTATGCTACTGCTGGGATATTGTTTGATAAAAATAAAATCTAACAAACATTATCATTTGCAACACCAATAGCTCAAACCTTCACTAATGCGAGACCTGTTGCATTGCAAATGCTTGTTTAACTGATGACAACAAAGTTTGCGATGAATCATTACATCTATTAATGAATGTCATTATAAAATGGTACCATCCAGAGAGATTTTTATCAGCGCTGGCTTTATGGCAGTGCACTGGGTTAAAAGCATGTGAACTTTCTTGTGCGTCCAGATGTTTCAGACAACAATAAAAGTGTCAAGATAACTCTAGTGATTAATGTTATTACTGGTGAGAGATCAACATTTTGTCTAGTGGCAGTTCTGAGTCATCATGAAGTAGCACAAAGGGTTAATGTGCCTGCTGCAACTAACATGCACCCTGCAGATCACAGAACTGAATGTGAGTGAACTATGAATAGCGCTAGTAAAATATTAAATGTATGTCAGAGAGAGGCTATGGAGAGATGAGGTGCACTGTTGGAGAATGGTAGTGAGGGAATTTATGGAGAAGGAGGTCATGGGAGTGGGTGTCAAATAAGACTGTTTCACCAGGCGCTACCAGCGCTAAAGCTGTCCCTGGTTTTTATGTTGTTGGCATAGGGTCTTAATGACACATTTCTGCATTTACTGTTGTGGTAACACCCTAACCAGGAGGTCTGACTTTCAATAACTACACCTTATTTTAATATGTGTAGTGTATCTGGGTCTGGTGGCTTAGTGGAATAATGTGTCCATTGTAGGGCCAGTGTTTTATCCCATGGTCACAGATTCAGATCCCGGTGGGTCCAGTCATCCTTCTAAGGCCAATAAAATGAGAACCATTGAGTTAGGTAACAATATACATCTGTTATTCAGCATCAAGATACCCTTGGGTGAACGTGCGATTTACAATTAAACATGTTATATATAGGGGTAGCTTGGTTTTAGAGTTCAGGGCTTGCTGGGGTTTACAATTTTAGAGGGTCTCACCATAGGTATTTGCAGCTGCCAACTTCTCTATATTTGCAAACTAATGCATAGTATTCAATAATGTGTTATTAATAAAGTATTTTTCCTTTTTATAAGTGAAAGCGCTGGCTGGATAGTGATTAATTAGATGCTGGTTTTTCTATACCTGAGTCCTGGGATACTAGCCCATACCACCTCCTTTGAGTAGGCCTTGAACTGCTCTGCCTTTCAACCATTTGAAACTCAAGTGCTACAAAGGGGTACTTGATTCTTATTAAAGGGAAATTGTGGTCTTATTACTCATGAAGGGTTCACATCCTTTGCAACTAATAACCCAATTTCTTGCAATGAAGTTTCATTAAAAAAAAAAAAATTCTGGAAGGTTTTGTTAGTTCTAAAGCTACTTGCAAGAGATTTCTTACTCTGGTCCAAACTGACCCTTTATGGTTTCAGTTTTAACCTTCTTTTTTGAAGAACACAGTGCTGGTATTTACTATATTTAACAATTCCCATATATAAGATACTGTTAACCTAACTTATGTTGAATAATTATGTTGGAAGATAATTTAAAAGGCAGTGCCCATGCGACCATAAGATCAAATCATTAGCATTCACTTCCTACATGACTGCCATTCCTACTTCAGCTCATGATGCAGCACTGAGATGAAATCATGCAGGTTATGCTGCCTTCTGGTCTTACTACTTTTCTCTGCAGCATCCAATAAATTGGCCACAAGATACAAACTAACATTCTGGCAGCATCCATGGAATTCACTAAAAATGAATCTCAGGGCTCTTCTCTGCCACATCAACGGAAACTCATCAAGTTGGCCACCTTCAGAGCTCCATAACTTCCTGTAGAGTACCTCACAGATCTTTTTCCCATTGATCTTCAACTTAATGACGAAATATGGAGTACATGCTCCTAATCTTGTGTCCCAAAAAGCATGGATCGTTGAAAGCCAACAGTTAGACGCGCTATAGATTTGGACTGGTTTTTACTCCCCACAAAGCTTTGGTGTTCCCATGCTTTCCATATTCTCATGTACAGTGGACTTAAAACTGTGCCAACGCTTGCCTGTTGTCATGTTGCATAGGTCTGTTTAATTACGCTGACAACATTTGTGGAATAGCTACTTTTTTTGGTTATGCAAAATTCACAAAATCTCAAAACACTTTACATTATGCAATTTTGCAAAACTTTTTTTTTTAAGTGGACGCACTTTGCACTAAAACGTCTTGCAAGATGCAAACAGGAGACTGGCTTCCATAAAAAAAGTCTCCCTGATGGGACAGAAGGACAGTAACAGTCGAGAGATGGACTGTAGCAGGATGTGTGAACATTGACAAGAGAGTAACAAGTGATGGGAGAAGTGGACAGTGATGGGAGATGTTGACAGTAGCTGAAGAGGTGCACAGGGAAAGGCAAGGTGTAAACTGACTCCCAAGGTGTGTAGCAACATCCCACATTGACAATGATGGAAGAGTTAGACAATGCTGTGAGTAAAGAGCAGTGACCAGAGAGAGGGGCAGTGAAAGTGATCTGGGGGAGCTGAAGTGGGCAGTGACAGACTTCAGATGGAACTATGCCTGGAGGCAAATGGGGATGTTGACAATTGAGAGTGGGCAAAGAGAAGAGAAGATTACAAACACAGAAAAGTAGTGCCACGAGATAAAAGCTCTGTTGTGTCCTCATAGTGTTCCAGTACAATCTACACTTGGTCAGAGATTTAATAATCTTACCCCCTCAGCACCATCCATCCTTCCCATCATGCACCTACCACCAGCCCAATTTTGCGGGGGCCCACTCTACATCAGTCACTGCAGGAGGGGCTCATCATTTTACAGGCTGAAGTGCACTATTCTAATACTAACCCACCTCCACCTTCTGGATGATTGTAATCTTTTAGGCATTATAAAACAACAACTGCTAATTCGAAAAGGGTAAACAATTTTATGTAAAACATAATAGTGATGTCCATGCAATGATTGGTCTCACCTGCCTTGGATTGTACACCAGGGCACTGCAAACAATTTAGAAAACGCCCCTTTCCATGAAGTAGGATTCTGCTGCAAAACATATTTATCACAGATGAATTCTCTAAATCAGAAGCCGTTGAGTGAAATTAAATCAAAAAAAGTTGTTTTTTAATGACCTTGATGATTATATATTGGGCAATAAATATTGCCTTCAGTTTCAATTTTTTTAACAAGACATGACATCTCTAATAATAGTCGGTATTATTTTTGTTTTTACATTGTAATTGCACCATTACTTTTCTTCTAAATCTCCAATTAGACCCTGTACCACATTACAGAATAGACCTGTTAATCAGCTGCAAGGTCAAAGAAGCGATTCATTGTCATGGCACGTGCAATGATCTCTTTGTCATAAAGGCGACTGAGGCGGTTCGTATCATTCTGCATCATTCAACTAATTAATGGGTGCAGACAAAAGTAGGAAATCAATTGGGATTTAATTTAACCTTAAATGAATGATCGACTCTCCACAAGGGCAAAAGAGAGAAAACATGATAATAGGGATCAATGAAAGCTGAGGGCATGCCGCCTTACTTGTTATCCAAAAATGGTCTGTCTGTCTATCTATCTATCTATCTATCTATCTATCTATCTATCTATCTATCTATCTATCTATCTATCTATCGCCTATCTGTCTACATATATAGCCAGAATCACTTTTCATAGGAAATTCATTTTTGGTTTGCAAATAACTTGGAAACCATTTGATGAATCTTCACAAAACATTCTTCAAACAAATTTCAGACACTTTAGCTTCTTTCTGGAAAGTTTCAGGGTGATCCGTCAAGTGGGGGGCTTAGAAAAAGGGGAGGGGGTCCCAAAGTCCTAAAACGCAGTTTCCCCATGTAGTTTCCCTAGGAACTTTACACAATGCTACAAGCAAAACGGCTGAATGGAATTACACCAAATTTGGCAGAAAGCTAGTTTTGGTGTAAATCCCTACAGCCATTTTAGAGAAATTAAGGTTCAAAATGTATAAATATCTAGTGACGCTGTAGTGGACCTTGGGGGTCAAAGTATAAAAAATGTTTCCCCATCAACACAGACTTGCGGTACTCTTGCTGTCCTCAATGTGGAAATTTGCTGGAGTACCGCAAAATTACCACCATATTATTGTGGGTCAAAAAGAAATTGTTGGATGGGTGTCCATGGGTTGCTGTGCAACCATGGGGAATTGGCCAGCAATCAGGGATTGGCCATCTCTGGGGGGTTCTGTGCATGGGATTGGCCACCCACGGAGGGCTGGGTGCAGGGTCTGGCCACAGGCCAGGCTCTGTAGTCTTCCCAACACCGAGCACAGCCTTCGGCCCTGCACAATGCGGTGTAGGTCTACTTAGTTATGGTAATAAATTATACTTTGGTGAAAATGTCAGTTAAAACAATACATTTTAAACTCTAAAAACAACTGAAATTCATCAGTTATAGATAATTCAAGGAACTGGAACTCACGCCATAGACATGCACTGATTATGACCTCACATATTGCATCATTCATGACATGTTCTATCACTTTGGTGTTAATATCACAGATGACATCTAATATTACATCATTAATGACAACACTGTCCATGGCGGAGTCGTGAGTTAAAGTTCCTTGAATTAACTATAACTTGAGTTAACTATAACTGGTGAATGTAAGTGGTTTTTAGAGTTGAAAATGTAATGTTTCAACTCACATGTTCACGTAACCATAACGTCACTCTAACCTTTGCTTTTTTCAGTGAAGATATATAACTATATATATATATCATGTCATCAGTGATGTCATTTGAGATGTCATCAGTGATGTCATCAGTGATGTCACTGACCATGTCTTGAATGATGTAATATGTGACGTCATCAGCAGTGCATTGCGGGGGCGCAAGTTATAGTTAGCTCAACTAACTATAACGGCCGAATTTCTCTGGTTTTCTACGAGTGAAATGTCCAACTAACTATAACAACCCTGAAACCTGTGGTTTTTTCAGTGAATTTCTAAGGCATTTTTAAATGCTAATTTCTAACTATAACGTCCCTGAAACCTATGGTTTTTTTCAGTGAATTTCAAAGGTTTTTTAAAGTGCTAATTTCTAACTATGCTTCACAGAGGTAGGACATGTGAAGAAAGAGGAAGAAAGGAGCAGAAAGAAGCAAGAGAAATGCAGAAAGAGGCAACAGAAGTCCAGAAAGACGAAGAAAAGTGCAGAAAGAAGCAAGAGGTATGCAGAAAGAACCAACAGAAGTGCAGAAAGAGGCCTTGTTGCAAAGTCATCCTGTGCCCCCAACTTTTTGCTGACTGGCACTGGTGGTAACTGACTCTGACTAACCAGGCCCGGAGCCAGTGCTATGCTGAAAGACACTTAGAACACAGTGAAAACACCTACATACACTAGGGTACACTATGGGTTGGGGTACCCCTGTGATTGGCATGACCTCCTCTGTAAGGCCCAAGTACATAATAGGGCAGGGGGTTAAAACTACCTCTAACTCAGAGGTGCAGAAAGAGGCAAGAGAGGTGCATAAACAGGCAGGAAAGGTGCAGAAACAGGGAACAGGGGTGCAGAAAGAGGCAAGTGAGGTGCAGAAAGAAGCAAGAGCAGTGCAGAAAGAACCAACAGAGGTGCAAAAAGAGGCAAGAGGGGTGCAGAAAAAGGTAGGAGGGGTGCACAAAGAGGCAAGAGAGGTGCACAAAAGAGAAAAGAGGGGTGCAGAAAGAGGCAAGAGATCTGCAGAAAAAAGCAACAGAGGTGCTGAAAGAGGCAAGTGAGCTGCAGAAAGAGGCAAGAGATCTGCAGAAAAAAGCAACAGAGGTGCTGAAAGAGGCAAGTGAGGTGCAGAAAGAAGCAAGAGAGGTGCATAAAGAGGCAATAGAAGTGCAGAAAGAAGCAACAGAGGTGCACAAAGAGGCAAGAGGGGTGCAGAAAGAAGGAAGAGAAGTGCAGAAAGAAGCAACAGAGGTGCTGAAAGAGGCACGAAGGGTGTAGAAAGAGGCAGGAGAAGTGCAGAAAGAAGCAAAAGAGGTGCTTAAATATGCAACAGTGATGCAGAAAGAGGCAAGAGCAGTGCAGAAAGAACCAAGAGAAGTGCAGAAAGAAGCAACAGAGGTGCAGAAGAAGGCACAAGGGGTGCAGAAAGAAGGAAGAGGAGTGCAGAAAGAAGCAACAGAGGTGCTGAAAGAGGCACGAAGGGTGCAGAAAGAGGCAAGAGAAGTGCAGAAAGAAGCAACAGAGGTACATAAAGAGGCAAGAGTGGTGCAGAAAGAGGGAAGAGAGGTGTAGAAAGAGGCAAGAGAGTTGCACAAATAGGGAAGAGGGGTGCAGAAAGAGGCAGGAGGGGTGCAGAAAGAAGCAACAGAGGTGCCGAAAGAGGCAAGAGAGGTGCAGAAAGAAGTAAGTAAAGTGCAGAAAGAGGCAACAGAGGTGCAGAAATACACAAGAGAGGTGCAGAAACAAGCAAGAGAAGTGCAGAAAGAGGCAATAGAATTGCTGAGAGAAGCAACAGAGGTTTAGAAAGAAGCAAGAGGGGTGCAGAAAGAGGTAGGAGAGGTGCACAAAGAGGCAAGAGAGGTACAGAAAGAGACAGGAGGGGTGCAAAAGAAGGAAGAGAAGTGCAGAAAGAGGCAAGAGAATTGCTGAAAGAAGCAACAGAGGTGTAGAAAGAAGCAAGAGAAGTGCAGAAAGAGGCAAGTGAGGTGCAGAAAGAAGCAAGAGCAGTGCAGAAAGAACCAACAGAGGTGCAAAAAGAGGCAAGAGGGGTGCAGAAAAAGGTTTGAGGGGTGCATAAAGAGGCAAGAGAGGTACAGAAAGAGGCAGGAGGGGTGCAGAAAGAAGGAAGAGAAGTGCAGAAAGAGGCAAGAGAACTGCTGAAAGAAGCAACAGCGGTGTAGAACGAAGCAAGAGAAGTGCAGAAAGAGGCAAGTGAGGTGCAGAAAGAAGCAAGAGCAGTGCAGAAAGAACCAACAGAGGTGCAAAAAGAGGCAAGAGGGGTGCAGAAAAAGGCAGAAGGGGTGCACAAAGAGGCAAGCGAGGCGCAGAAAGAGAAAAGAGGGGTGCAGAAAGAGGCAAGAGATCTGCAGAAAAAAGCAACAGAGGTGCTGAAAGAGGCAGGTGAGGTGCATAAAGAAGCAAGAGAGGTGCATAAAGAGGCAATAGAAGTGCAGAAAGAAGCAACAGAGGTGCACAAAGAGGCAAGAGGGTGCAGAAAGAAGGAAGAGAACTGCAGAAAGAAGCAACAGAGGTGCTGAAAGAGGCACGAAGGGTGCAGAAAGAGGCAGGAGAAGTGCATAAAGAAGCAAAAGAGGTGCTCAAAGATGCAAGAGTGATGAAGAAAGAGGCAAGAGCAGTGCAGAAAGAACCAAGAGAAGTGCAGAAAGAAGCAACAGAGGTTCAGAAGAAGGCACGAGGGGTGCAGAAAGAAGGAAGAGGAGGCAGAAAGAAGCAACAGAGGTGCTGAAAGAGGCACGAAGGGTGCAGAAAGAGGCAAGAGAAGTGCAGAAAGAAGCAACAGAGGTACAGAAAGAGGCAAGAGTAGGTGCAGAAAGAGGGAAGAGAGGTATAGAAAGAGGCAAGAGAGTTGCACAAATAGGGAAGAGGGGTGCAGAAAGAGGCAGGAGGGGTGCAGAAAGAAGCAACAGAGGTGCTGAAAGAGAAAAGAGGGGTGCAGAAAGAGGCAAGAGATCTGCAGAAAAAAGCAAGAGAGGTGCTGAAAGAGGCAAGTGAGGTGCAGAAAGAAGCAAGAGAGGTGCATAAAGAGGCAATAGAAGTGCAGAAAGAAGCAACAGAGGTGCACAAAGAGGCAAGAGGGGTGCAGAAAGAAGGAAGAGAAGTGCAGAAAGAAGCAACAGAGGTGCTGAAAGAGGCACGAAGGGTGCAGAAAGAGGCAGGAGAAGTGCATAAAGAAGCAAAAGAGGTGCTCAAAGATGCAAGACTGATGAAGAAAGAGGCAAGAGCAGTGCAGAAAGAACCAAGAGAAGTGCAGAAAGAAGCAACAGAGATTCAGAAGAAGGCACGAGGGGTGCAGAAAGAAGGAAGAGGAGTGCAGAAAGAAGCAACAGAGGTGCTGAAAGAGGCACGAAGGGTGCAGAAAGAGGCAAGAGAAGTGCAGAAAGAAGCAACAGAGGTACAGAAAGAGGCAAGAGTGGTGCAGAAAGAGGGAAGAGAGGTATAGAAAGAGGCAAGAGAGTTGCACAAATAGGGAAGAGGGGTGCAGAAAGAGGCAGGAGGGGTGCAGAAAGAAGCAACAGAGGTGCTGAAAGAGGCAAGAGAGGTGCAGAAAGAAGCAAGTGAAGTGCAGAAAGAGGCAACAGAGGTGCAGAAAGACACAAGAGAGGTGCAGAAAGAGGCAAGTGAGGTGCAGAAAGAAGCAAGAGCAGTGCAGAAAGAACCAACAGAGGTGCAAAAAGAGGCAAGAGGGGTGCAGAAAGAGGTAGGAGAGGTGCACAAAGAGGCAAGAGAGGTACAGAAAGAGACAGGAGGGGTGCAAAAAGAAGGAAGAGAAGTGCAGAAAGAGGCAAGAGAATTGCTGAAAGAAGCAACAGAGGTGTAGAAAGAAGCAAGAGAAGTGCAGAAAGAGGCAAGTGAGGTGCAGAAAGAAGCAAGAGCAGTGCAGTGCAGAAAGAACCAACAGAGGTGCAAAAAGAGGCAAGAGGGGTGCAGAAAAAGGTAGGAGGGGGTGCACAAAGAGGCAAGAGAGGTACAGAAAGAGGCAGGAGGGGTGCAGAAAGAAGGAAGAGAAGTGCAGAAAGAGGCAAGAGAATTGCTGAAAGAAGCAACAGCGGTGTAGAACGAAGCAAGAGAAGTGCAGAAAGAGGCAAGTGAGGTGCAGAAAGAAGCAAGAGCAGTGCAGAAAGAACCAACAGAGGTGCAAAAAGAGGCAAGAGGGGTGCAGAAAAAGGTAGGAGGGGTGCACAAAGAGGCAAGAGAGGTACAGAAAGAGGCAGGAGGGTGCAGAAAGAAGGAAGAGTAGTGCAGAAAGAGGCAAGAGAATTGCTGAAAGAAGCAACAGTAGGTGTAGAAAGAAGCAAGAGAAGTGCAGAAAGAGGCAAGTGAGGTGCAGAAAAAGCAAGAGCAGTGCAGAAAGAACTACACAGAGGTGCTGAAAGAGGCGTGAAGGGTGCAGAAAGAGCAAGAGAAGTGCAGAAAGAGGCAACAGAGGTACAGAAAGAGGCAAGAGAGGTGCAGAAACAGGCAGGAAAGGTGCAGAAACAGGCACAGGTGCAGAAAGAGGCAAGAGAGGTGCAGAAAGAGAAAAGAGGGGTGCAGAAAGGGGCAAGAGATCTGCAGAAAAAGCAACAGAGGTGCTGAAAGAGGCAAGTGAGGTGCAGAAAGAGGCAAGAGATCTGCAGAAAAAGCAACAGAGGTGCTGAAAGAGGCAAGTGAGGTGCAGAAAGAAGCAAGAGAGGTGCAGAAAGAGGCAATAGAAGTGCAGAAAGAAGCAACAGACATGCAGAAAGAGGCAAGAGGGGTGCAGAAAGAGGCAGAGAGAAGTGCAGAAAGAAGCAAAAGAGGTGCTCAAAGAGGCAAGAGGCGATGCAGAAAGAGGCAAGAGCAGTGCAGAAAGAACCAAGAGAAGTGCAGAAAGAAGCAACAGAGGTGCAGAAGGAGGCACAAGAGGGTGCAGAAAGAAGGAATGAGAAGTGCAGAAAGAAGCAACAGAGGTGCTGAAAGAGGCACGAAGGGTGCAGAAAGAGGCAAGAGAAGTGCAGAAAGAAGCAACAGAGGTACGGAAAGAGGCAAGAGTGGTGCAGAAAGAGGGAAGAGATGTGTAGAAAGAGGCAAGAGAGTTGCACGAAATGAGGCGAAGAGAGGGTGCAGAAAGAGGCATGAGAGGTGCAGAAAGAAGCAACAGAGGTGCTAGAAAGAGGCAAGAGAGGTGCAGAAAGAAGCAGGTAGAAGGTGCAGAAAGCAGGCAGGAGAAGGTACAGAAAGAGGGAAACAGAGGTGCAGATAGAGGCAAGAGAGGTGCAGAAAGAGAAAAGAGGGGTGCAGAAAGAGGCAAGAAATCTGCAGAAAAAAGGCAACAGAGGTGCTGAAAGAGGCAAGTGAGGTGCAGAAAGAGGCAAGAGATCTGCAGAAAAAGCAACAGAGGTGCTGAAAGAGGCAAGTGAGGTGCAGAAAGAAGCAAGAGAGGTGCAGAAAGAGGCAAGAGAAGTGCAGAAAGAAGCATCAGAGGTGCAGAAAGAGTCAAAAGAGGTGCAGAAAGAGGCAAGTGAAGTGCAGAAAGAGGCAACAGAGGTACAGAAAGAGGCAAGAGAGGTGCAGAAACAGGCAGGAAAGGTGCAGGAAGAGGGAACAGGTGTGCAGAAAAAGGCAAGAGAGGTGCAGAAAGAGAAAAGAGGGGTGCAGAAAGAGGCAAGAGATCTGCAGAAAAAAGCAACAGAGGTGCTGAAAGAGGCAAGTGAGGTGCAGAAAGAGGCAAGAGATCTGCAGAAAAAAGCAACAGAGGTGCTGAAAGAGGCAAGTGAGGTGGAGAAAGAAGCAAAAGAGGTGCAGAAAGAAGGAAGAGGGGTACAGAAAAAGGCAAGAGAGGTGCAGAAAGAGGGAAGAAGGGTGCAGAAAGAGGCAAGAGGGGTACAGAAAATAGCAAATGAGATGCAGAAAGAGGCAACAGACATGCAGAAAGAGGGAAGAGAGGTGCAGAAAGTAGAAGAGATTTGCAGAAAGAGGCAAGAGAAGTGCAGAAGGAAGCAAGAGTGGCTTGCACACCATTGGTACCAATTTAACACCCACATTTAGCAATAAGTAACAGGTGCCCATTCTAGGTTTGCAAAGGGCCTTCCACCACGCTGTAACACTTGTCGCTGCATTTTTGGTAACGTTTGAGCCGTTTGAGCTAGAAACAAGGCTTTTTTTGTTCAAATCTGCAGATTAGGAAGTAGATGATGAATTATGTGGCTAATGCAGAAAATGTATAATTGTGCAAAAGTCGGTGCAGCCAAACAGTCGCATAATTCCAGTGGCCCTGCTCATACCTCTGACTAGGTCCACAAGTGCTCCTCAGTGATTCCTTCTTTTTGTCTCACTGAGTTCATAGTTGAGCTTCTATGGAAACGAGGAAGACTAAACCTGAGGTTACCACGCCACAACACAGACTACCATACCACATAATTACTCTCCATAACACATAATCCCACTCTACATAATTCCTATACACTAAATACCACATACTTTCTATCCACATAGTTTCACTGCACAACATACCACATAATTCCACTACACACAACGTACATCCACTCAACTTAAAAAAACATTGGTAAAATCTTTTACATTTACAACGCCAAAAGCTCTAACTCTCGCAAATGCGAAACCTATTACATTGCAAACACTTCTTTAACTAGTAGTCGCGTTTGCAGAGTGGTGGAGAAAGGGTGCTGGGCCTCCGACCAGCGCTCAGGAATTCCGCTGCGTAGGACTTACAGGAGGTACCAGAAGGGCTTCTTGGCCCCCAACGTCCCTCAGGAGTAAATTGGACTTCATCCCCCATCCCGTAGTCTGCCTGGAGGCGCATTTGCAGAGTGGTGGAGAAAGGGAGGCATGGCCTCCGAAGACATTTTAGCAATCCCACTGTGTGGGACTTACTGGAGGTAACAAGAGGGGTAGTTGGCCCCCAAGGACATCCTTGGGGGCAACTACCCCTCCTATTGCCTCCAGTAAGTCCCACACAGCAGGATTGCTAAATTCTCATAGCAGGCCATGCCCCCTTTGCCTACCAATCTGCAAACGCGCTCCCTGGCGCGCTCTTGGATGGGGATTGAAGTCCCCTTCACTGCTGGGGGTCCTTTAGGGGCCAACTAGCCTACCTCTTACCTCCAGTAAGCCCCACACATTGGGATTGCTGAGAGGTGGACACAGGCCACGCCCCCTTTCTCCACTACTCTGCAAACACGCCTCCTGGCGTGCTCTTGGTTGGGGGATGAAGTCCCCTTTCCTCCTGAGGGTGCCTGGGGGCCAACTAGCCCTCCTGTTACCTCCAGTAAGCTCCATACAGGTGGATTGCTGAGAGTGCTCAAAGGCCACGCCCCCTTTTTATACCACTCTGCAAACGCAGCTCCTGGCACACTGCTGCCTGGGGGATGAAGTCCACTTGTGTCCTGAGGTCCTCAGGACACAAGAGGAACTCATCACCCCACCAGCAGTGCGCCAAGAGGCGCGTTTGCAGAGTGGTGTAAAAAGGGGCATGGCCTCGAACAACCTCTCTGCAATCCAGCTGTGTGGCGCTTACTGGAGGTACCTAGTGGGCTAGTTGGCCCCCAGGGACCCTCAGTATTCAAGGGGGCTTAATTCCCCAACTTAGAACGTGCCAGGGGGCGCGTTTGCAGAGTGCTGCAGTGAGGGGGCGGGGTCTCCGGCGAGATGCTGGCTTTTAAAAAAATATATATTTAGAAGGGGGGATGTGTGGCCCCCTTCTTTTAGTATTTTTTATTTTTTTAAACGGGAAGGGAGCAGAGCGGCCCCCCTACCGAGGTCGATTTCGGCCCCGGGGACCCCATCCCCTGGGGCATGGCCTCCTTTTTTTAATATATATTTATAGGGAAGGGGGCCACGTGGCCCCCCTTCCCTGGGCCACTTTTGGCCCCAGGGACCCCATCCCCCGGGGCATGGCCTCTTTTAAAAAAAATATTTATAGGGAAGGGGGGCTGCGTGGCCCCCCTTCACTGGGCCACTATTGGCCCCGGGGACCCCATCCCCCTGGGTTGGCCATTTCATAAATATATTTAAGAAGGGGGCATGCGGCCCCCCTCCCCAGGCCAATTTCGGCCCCGGGGACCCCATCCCCCGGGGCCCGGCCATTCTTTTTTTTTCAAATAAAGGGAGGGGGGCCGTGTGGCCCCCTCCCGGGCTACTTCTGGCCCTGGGGACCCCATCCCCCGGGGCCGGCCCTTAGCGTTGGGGACTGTGGGGGGAGCCCCAATGCCCCCACAGTCCCAGCCAGCTCCCCGCCTCCTGTGGGAGCTGGCAGTGCTTTTGGGAAGGGGAGCTGCAAACATGCAGCTCCCCTTGCCCAAAAGCAATTCTGCTTTGCTTCGTTGAAGCGAGAGCAGGTTTCCTGCTCTCGCTTCAACGAAGCAAAGCAGTGTTTGCTATGACAGGGCGGGAGCCATGCTCCCGGCCTGCCATAGCAAACAGCAATGTCCTGGGGGTAGGCACCCAGAGACATTGCAGGAGCCAGCCTTTGGGAGTGGTGGTCCCTAGGACCATCGAGGGCTCCAGGAGGGGGGCTGCGCGGCCCCCCTCCCATCATTTCAACAGCCCCGGGGAGGTGGTGGTCCCCGGGGCCCAGGGGTCCGCAACGGACCCCCATATGTAAACAATTAGTGCCCCGGGGAGGTGGTGGTCCCTGGGGTGTGTGGGGGGACTCGAGCCCCCCAACACATTTTTTTTTTAAATCAAAACCCCGGGGAGGTGGCGGTCCCCGGGGCAGCATGGGGGGGCAGGAACCCCCCCACGCATTTTATTTATATAAATAAGCCCCGGGGAGGTGGTGGTCCCCAGGGCTGCAGGGGGGCCGCGTGCCCCCCACGTTTAATTGTCAAAGCCCCGGGGAGGTGGCGGTCCCCGGGGCTGCAGTGGCCCCCATGGGCTCCCGCTACATAATTGGGCATTGCCCCGGGACCTGGCCCACCCAGGGGCTTAAGGAAAACAAAGCGTGGGAGTTCGCGTTTCATTTTTTTTATTTTCTCGGCCGGATTCGCACAGCCAGCGCGAATTTGGACTATTGTTTTTTTTTTTTAAATGTTTTTTTTGGCCCTGGGGGTCCTTGTGGGACCCCCTGAGTAGGCCTAGGGGGTTTCTACCCTGCCCCCTTATCTTGTTTTTCACCTTTTTTGTACTGATTTCTTGTGACTTGGTTACCGAGTCACAAGATGGCTGCCAACACATTCTGGTTTGGAGTGTTGGCAGCCAATCAGAATTCAGCTCGTGCTCGGGAGGAGTCGCGACTACTCCTCGGTACTCAGATATCGATATTTTAATTTTTTTAATTTCTCAGCAACCATTTTTAAAAAAGCACGCTTACTAGACCAAGACCTACTTTTTTGCCATATTTGGTGTAATTCCGTTCAGCAGTTCGGGCTGCAGCTTTGTCTAAAGTTTCCTATGTAAATTAACATGGAGAAAACACGTTTTGGGTCCCCCATTTTTTCTCAGCCCCCGCTTGACGAATCACCCCGAAACTTTCAAGACAGGAGCTGACCGGAGCGCCCCATTAGTTTTGAAAATTTCGCGAAGATTTGTCAACCGACACAAAAGATATTGGTAAATCAAAAAAACGCTTTTCCTATGGAAACTAGGTCCTAAGTATAACTACCTACTGGCGACTGCCAGTAGGTAATATATATATATATATATATATATATATATATATATATATATATATATATATATACACACACACACACACACACACATATAGATGTATATGTATGTATATCCTTCTACTTTTGTACCGACAATACCTCGAGATGCAGTCGATATTTTCCATGACCGAGTGATCGACGTAATTGAAAATCTCTCAATCGCAATACTGCCAAACATAAGATCAGCGCAAAACATCCATATACTAACTATACCAACCTCATGTCAAAACAGAAGAAAAACTCAGCTATCGTGATTAATAAATCAGTCAAAGGGGAAAATATAGTGCTATGGCGTACAGATGATTATAAAAGAGAGGCGTACAGACATTTAAATGATGATCAATGATACAAAAAATCCAATATGGCGCTAGTAAGAAAAATGAGCAAAAACTACAAAGATGAGCTTACCCTTTGGAAAAGAAATGGTCTCATAACAAAAGATGAATTTGCCTTCCTCAATAATGAATTTCCTACCATGCCTACATTGTACTTTATCCCCAAGGTACATAAAAATGAGTCACCAGTGCCGGGAAGGCCTATAATATAGGCACAAAAGAGCCTCTTCGAGAACACATCGGAATATGTGGACTATTACTTGCAAGAATTTGTAACCAGTCTCCCTACATATATAGAGACACCACTGACTTCCTGCAAAAGCTTAATGAACAGATATGGGCTGATGACTACATATTTTTAACCATGGACATCACTGCCCTATATACTAGCATTGCACACACAGATGGGCTGAAGCTGTCAAACACTTTCTTGAGAAAAGACCTATTGAAATGTATGAGCACAATCAAATGATTCTGAGCATGATACATTGGTGCCTGCACAACAATATCTTTCTTTTTGACAACACTGTATTCCAACAGCAGAGAGGTGTGGCTATGGGAGCATGCTTTTCCCCCAGCTACGCATGCTTGCATGTAGGCTGGTGGGAGGAGCATGTCCTCATGGACAGACACAAAAAACACTGGTCAGTGCATATAGTCAAGTGGTGGAGATACATCGATTATGTTTTTGTTATATGGAAAGGGAGTGTGACACAGGCAATACAATTTGTAGATAACATCAATGTTAACAACTTGAATCTCCAATTTGCAGCGAACATAGATGCGATAACCACTAATTTTCTAGATGTTAAGATATATGTAGAACATAGTAAAATTGAGACTTGCCTCTTTAGGAAACCGACTGCAGGGAACTGGTGCTACATGCACACAGTTTTCACCCACAGCACACTATTGCAAGTATTCCTTATGGGGAATTTCTCCGCATACGTAGAGCATGTAGTACAGAAAAAGACCTAGCTCAATATCAGGCCGAAGCAAAACAGAGATTCATTGAAAGAGGCTACAATTCTAAACAACTGGATAGTGCTCTTAAAAAAGCCAACAGTAAAGACAGGACCAGGCTGTTAAATCTGATTAAGGAGATTGATACAGTGCAAACTCTCCCTAGCATGACTACATCTGAGATGCAAAGGACACACATCAGATTAGTGACAACATACAGCAGACAGGCAACTAGGATAAGGGCTATCATAAACCAGCAATGGCCTATTATCTTCACCGATACAACACTTAAACAAGTACTTCCAGCTAAACCTACATTTGCTTTTCGTAAGGCATTTTCTATGCGTAATGATTTAGTTCGAACTAGCCCTGAAACTAGAAAGACCATTAGTTGGCTCACACCCAAGTGGGGATTCTACAAGTGTAATACATGCCAAGCCTGTAAATTTGGGACTAATACCACCTCCTATAATACAGCTTTTTCAAATGACAGCATAGATCTCAACGGCCACTTCAAATGCAGGACTGACCATGCTGTGTATGTGCTCCAATGCAACTGTGGATTAAGTTACATAGGGAGCACTAAGCTGGAAGTATATGTCAGAACACTACAGCATCTACCAGCAATCGTTAATTCTGACCCTACATACCCGGTTGCAAGGCATTTTAAAGCTGTCCCCGGAAATGACCTGAGCTGCTTTCAGTATTTTGTTTTAGATGCGGTTCTGGCCCACATCAGAGGTGTAAACCGTGAGAAATCATTAATGCAGCTAGAATCTAAATACATTATGTAACTAGACACTAAGGCCCGCTGGGTTTAAATATTGGTGAAGACTTTTATAATTATCTGTAAATCTCTATAAGTCCTTTTATCAGCCATCTTATATTCATATGTGCATTCCTCATTTTATTTATCTGTTTGGTCATTTTAGAGTTAGGGTGACCCATGCAGGCATTACATATGTAACTTATTAGTCTTTCAGTAGTTTTAGCTTCAGATGTTTATATTTTTTTGTACACTTATGGGTTTCAGTTATTAGTTTTAACACCACACGAGAGTATTTGTATAGCATTTTACATATGGCGATTTTAACACTTTCTGCTCCTTAATTAATATATATGGTATTTAACTCCCTATATTCTTCTGAATTATACATGTAGGCTTGGTATTGCAGATGTTGCACACCATAATTGCGTAATTTGCACAATACAACTGCGTATTTGCACATTGCGATAACTGTAGCATTTTATGCTAGTATCTTATCCCTGTACTGTACTATGCAATCCATTGCGACATATAGAAGTAAGAAGGTCATTTGCGTATTTGCACACAGTTTATTGTTCTCAATCGGTGCAGTCAAGTATTAGTGTACTTATATATGCACACTGGATATTGCGGTTTGTGCACTTTCTAATTTCGTATTTGCACGTTTTATTGCTAAAATTCTATGTTAGCATAGTGCTGGCAGAACTGCTATATATATATATATATATATAAATAGACCAGTTGCATATTTGCACATCGTGAAAAATGTAGCACTGTATGGCTAAAATCTATCATTGTACTGTAAAAATCTATCATTGTACTATATTATGCTACTCATTGCAATATATACAATTATGTGATATTTATCTATGAAATGACAATTTAGATCCAGTGTCTGTTTTCCTACATGTATACCTGTTGATATTTTCCTCAGGGAGCAGCCATTAAGCCATTATGTCAGTTCCTTGTAGGTGCGGTAGTGTGTTTTCTATGCCAATTGTAACCATCACTAGTCACATGGGGTGTTATGTTCCCTTTAAATGCTTTGTAAGACGCAGCGTGGTCATGTGATCAAGGCCATAGGACGTGGCCAAAACGCGTCATGGGCAGCATGAGTATGAAATAAATTTGGTATATCAGCACCAGCTACATCGGAGTCCGTTGAATCTGTTTTGGTGCACTCCTGCACTTGGATTGTTGTTTGGATATATATATATATATATATATATATATATATATATATATATATATATATATATATATATATATATATATATATATATATATATATATATATATATATATATCAAACAAAATCTCTCCAATACCCATAGAGAGAAGTGAGACGCACCCAACTGCAAGCGTATTCTGTTTATTCCATCCAGAACATGAGCATTGGTGTGCCTCCTCCGACGCGTTTTTGTTCTATAACCTTATTCATGGTTTCAAACGGCAGTTCAATCAACTTGCAAAGCAACTGACATTACTTTATACCTGCAAAGGGACAACCAATTAGATTTATTCTCAATGCATTATGATCCTTCCTGATGCATTGGGGTCATAGTAGTAAGCCACCAAATGTACTTTGCCCTTCAAAGTTCAATCATATATTCTGGTATACATGTTGCTTTAAAAGTATTATAATTTATAATTTCAAAAGCCCAAGTGGGTATAACTTGTTGACGTTCTTTTAAAGCTTCACCAGCTTGCTGTCCCAAAAGTCGCCATATTCCAGGGGCAACCCAGGCCAGTTGATTGAACTGCTGCTTGAACCCATGAATAAGGTTATGTAACAGAACTTTTTTGGCATTCATGCAGTGACAACATCAGAACGTGGCGGAGACAGGATAAACAAAACTCCGACAATTGGAATCACGCTATATAATAAGATTGAGATCCAAGACACCATCAGGAATTAACATGGATGAAGAATTATATGTACACTTGGAATGACTTACAAGAATAATTGTAAGGGAACAAAAATGTGTAAGAAATGCCACTCCTGCAGCAATTCAATTATTTAAGGAACTTGAGAGTGCCTAAACTGGGCAAACACAGAGAACAGAAACCCTTTAACAACGTAAAAAACGAGGGTACTATACCCAAAACAATAAAAAAAATACAACATGAAACAATTGAAAATACAGTAGTGGTGTAGTGAGAAACTACTGATCCACCTGGGACACAGCACTATACTGACTATAATCCTAGTTGAATTATTGGATTAACGGACTGCCGAACGTATTAACTATCAGCAGTCAAAAAATTTCCCAAAATTTCCATTGGTTGTAAATAATTGTAAATAAAGTTAACGATGAATGGCACTACATTACCCACAATGCCACATAATAGGTATGAGTGGGCTGTATAAAGAGTGCATTGGAAAAAAGACTCACTAACCATGACAAAGGCCCTGCGAGGCTGAATCGCGTTGGTTGAGCGTTACGAGTGCAATTAAAACTTGAAATATCAGATTTCAGAGTGCAGCATTTTCTTGCATCAAAATTGAATCCGGGGCCTGGATTCGGCCACTACGCCTGCACCCGCTGTTGTGCGCTCTGCCAACTTGAATCACATTGTGGAACTATATATATATATATTCACTGAAAAAACCATAGGTTTTAGGGACAGTTATAGTTAGTTGGACATTGCACTCGTACAAAACCCGTGAAATTCCCCTGTTATAGTTAGTTCAGCTAACTATAACTCGCGCCCCCGCAATGCACTGCTGATGACATCACATATTACATCACTCATGACATGGTCAGTGACATCACTGATGACATCACTGATGACATCTCAAATGACATCACTGATGACATCATCCAGTGACTGTGTTTCTGTAAAGTTTAAATATGTTTAATATATATAGGGAAAGGCGTATTGAAGAATGAGTGGGTGTATAAGTGTCTGAATGGATGATTTAGTACGTGAGTGACTGACTCTACAAGTGAGTGATTAAACGTATCTTACTGAATGCATGGGTTAGTGACTAAACTGTGTGAATGTCTGTATCCGTCTGTTTGTTGGTGTGTAAGTGGATGCATGGATTTGCGAATAGCTACATGAGTGTCTATATGGGTATTTGATTGGTTCTCTGAGTATCTGTATGGCTGTCTGAGTGTTTGTGTGGGTGGGGTGTGTGTGACTCTATACATAGATGTGTGAGTGGGTGATTCACTGGGTGCATGATTTCAAGAGTGCATCTGTGATGGACTGCTTGGGTGGGTGAGTGTGTGTATGGGTGTGTTAGTGAGTGAATGTATATCTCAGTGGTACATGTGCGAGTAACTACATATGTAAAAGGCAGTATATATGTGTGTTAGAGTATTTAAATGGCTATAAGTGAGAGTGTGTTATTGTGAGAGTGGCTGTATGGATGCGTGTGTGCTTGTATCAGTTATTGTATAAGAGCGTAAGAATGTGCTAGTATTTGTATGAGTAAGTGAGCTGGTGTGTGTGTATAACTGTATAGGTGAGTAAATGGGTGTGTGATTAATTTTTTGCATGACTGACTAGGTGTGTGAGTACCTCTATGGATGAGTGGCGTGTGTGAGTGTTTATATAGGTGTACGAGTGCATATGATAGTCCTGTACTGAGTGACTGTAAGTATGAGTGACTGTACAGGTGAGTGAGTGGATGTGTGTGTAGACCTAAGAATCAGTGAGTGGGTATGTAGTTTTTGGTGTTGGAGTGTCTATGGTTTTGAGAATGGCAGTCTGTAATTTAGAGTGGGTGTATCAAAAGTTATATTAGGTGTGAGAAGATGCATGAAATTATCACATGGATGATGTCATCAGTGATGTCATTTGAGATGTCATCAGTGATGTCATCAGTGATGTCACTGACCATGTCATGAGTGATGTAATATGTGACGTCATCAGCAGTGCATTGTGGGCGCGAGTTATAGTTAGCTGAACTAACTATAACAGGGGAATTTCACGGGTTTTGTACGAGTGCAATGTCCAACTAACTATAACTGTCCCTAAAACCTATGGTTTTTTCAGTGAATTTCAAAGGTTTTTTAAATGCTAATTTCTAACTATAATGTGTCTGAAACCTATGGTTTTTTCAGTGAATTTCAAAGGTTTTTTAAATGCTAATTTCTAACTATAACGTGCCTGAAACCTATGGTTTTTTCAGTGAATTTCAAAGGTTTTTTAAATGCTAATTTCTAACTATAACGTGCCTGAAACCTATGGTTTTTTCAGTGAATTTCAAAGGTTTTTTAAATGCTAATTTCTAACTATAACGTGCCTGAAACCTATGATTTTTTAAGTGAATTTCAAAGGTTTTTTAAATGCTAGTTGCTAACTATGCCAACAGAGGTAGGACATGTGAAGAAAGAAGAAAAACGCACAGAAAGAAGCAAAAGATGTGCAGAAAGAACCAACAGAGGAGCAGAAAGAGGCCTTGTTGCAAAATCATCCTGTGCCCACAACTTTTTCAGACGGGTACTGGTGGTAACTGACTCTGACTAACCAGAGCCAGTGCACGCTTGCACGGTGTTGAAGGGAGGGGGCCTGAGGTGACATGTGTGCAAACGCGCTGCGTGGCGCGTTTTAAGTTGCGGGATTAAGTCCCCTTGAATCCTGAGGGTCCCTGGGGCTCATCCAGCCCCCCAGGTACCTACAGTTAGGACCACAGAGCTGAGTTGCAGAGAGGCGTTCCGAGGCCACGCACCTTTTTTCACCTCTCTGCAACGCAACTCTGTTGTGCTTACTGAAGGTACCTGGTGGGCTAGTTGGCCCCCAGGATTCAAAGGAATTAACTCCCCAACTTAAAACGCACCACAGGGCGTGTTTGCACACATGTCACCTGAGGCCCCGCCCCTCCCTTCACCACTGTGCAAACGCGCCCCGTGGCGTGTTTTAAGTTGGGGGATTAGGTCACCTTGAATCCTGAGAGTCCCTGGGCCCAACTAGCCCACCAGGTACTTCCAGTAAGCACCACAGGCCTGCGTTGCAACGCCTGTAACAAATTGTGCAGTTGTGTTTAGGTAGTGAAGAGGGTCGTGCTGGGGGTAGTGTTTTAGGTTTAGGGTAGTGCAGTGGTGTTTGTGTAGTGTAGGGGGTCATGCTGGGGGTAGATTTAGGGTTTAGGGTAGTGCAGTGGTGTTTGGGTAGTGTAGGGAGTCGTGCTGGGGGAGTGTTTTAGGTTTAGGGTAGTACAGTGGTGTTTGGGTAGTGTAGGGGGTCGTGCTGGGGGTTAGTGTTTTAGGGTTTAGGGTAGTGCAGTGGTGTTTGGGTAGTGTAGGGGATACTACTGGGGGTAGTGTCTTAGGGTTTAGGGTAGTGCAATGGTGTTTGGGTAGTGTAGGGGTACTGCTGGGGGTAGTGTTTTAGGTTTAGGGTAGTGCAGTGGTGTTTGGGTAGCGTAGGGGGTACTGCTGGGGGTAGTGTTTTATGGTTTAGGGTAGTGCAGTGGTGTTTGGGTAGTGTAGGGGTTCGTGCTGGGGTAGTTTTTAGGGTTTAGGGTAGTGCAGTGGTGTTTGTGTAGTGTAGGAGGTCGTGTTTTAGGGTTTAGGGTAGTGCAGTGGTCTTTGGGCAGTGTAGGGAGTCATGCGGGGGTATTGTTTTAGAGTTTAGGGTAGTGCAGTGGTCTTTGGGTAGTGTAGGGGTTGTGCGGGGGTAGTGTTTTAGGGATTAGGTAGTGCATTGGTATTTGGATAGTGTAGGGGGTCATGCGGGGGTAGTGTTTTAGGTTTAGGGCAGTGCAGTGGTGTTTAGGTAGTGTAGGGGGTCGTGCTGGGGGAGTGTTTTAGGGTTTAGGGCAGTGCAGTCGTGTTCGGGTAGTGTAGGGGGTCGTGCTGGGGGGAGTATTTTAGGGTTTAGGGTAGTGCAGTGGTGTTCGGGAAGTGTAGGGGGTCATGCTGGGGGTAGTGTTCTAGGGTTTAGGGCAGTGCAGTGGTGTTCGGGCAGTGTAGGGGGTCGTGCTGGGGGTGGTGTTTTAGGGTTTAGGGCAGTGCAGTGGTGTTCGGACAGTGTAGGGGGTCGTGCTGGGGGTGGTGTTTCAGGGTTTAGGGCAGTGCAGTGGTGTTCGGGCAGTGTAGGGGGTCGTGCTGGGGGTGGTGTTTTAGGGTTTAGGGCAGTGCAGTGGTGTTCGGACAGTGTAGGGGGTCGTGCTGGGGGTGGTGTTTCAGGGTTTAGGGCAGTGCAGTGGTGTTCGGGCAGTGTAGGGGGTCGCACAGGGGTGGTGTTTCAGGGTTTAGGGCAGTGGTGTTCGGGCAGTGTAGGGGGTCATGCTGGGGGTGGTGTTTCAGGGTTTGGGGCAGTGCAGTGGTGTTCGAGCAGTAAAGGGGTCGTGCTGGGGGTGGTGTTTCAGGGTTTAGGGCAGTGCAGTGGTGTTCCGGCAGTGTAGGGGGTCGTGCAGGGGTGGTGTTTCAGGTTTAGTGCAGTGGTGTTCGGGCAGTGTAGGGGGTCGTGCTGGGGTGGTGTTTCAGGGTTTAGGGCAGTGCAGTGGAGTTCGGGCAGTGTAGGGTGTCATGCTGAGGGGTGGTGTTTCAGGGTTTAGGGCAGTGCAGTAGTGTTTGGGCAGTGTAGGGGGTCGTGCTGGGGAGTGTTTTAGGGTTTAGGGCAGTGCAGTCGTGTTCGGGTAGTGTAGGGGGTCGTGCTGGGGGAGTATTTTAGGGTTTAGGGTAGTGCAGTGGTGTTTGGGTAGTGTAGGGGGTCATGCTGGGGATAGTGTTCTAGGGTTTAGGGCAGTGCAGTGGTGTTCGGGCAGTGTAGGGGGTCGTGCTGGGGGTGGTGTTTTAGGGTTTAGGACAGTGCAGTGGTGTTCGGGCAGTGTAGGGGGTCGTCTTGGGGTGGTGTTTCAGGGTTTAGGGCAGTGCAGTGGTGTTTGGGCAGTGTAGGGGGTCATGCAGGGGGTGGTGTTTCAGGGTTTAGGGCAGTGCAGTGGTGTTCGGGCAGTGTAGGGGTCGTGCAGGGGTGGTGTTTCAGGGTTAAGGGCAGTGGTGTTCGGGCAGTGTAGGGGGTCATGCTGGGGGTGGTGTTTCAGGGTTTAGGGCAGTGCAGTGGTGTTCGGGCAGTGTAGGGGGTCTTGCTGGGGCTGGTGTTTCAGAGTCTAGGGCAATGCAGTGGTGTTCGGGCAGTGTAGGGGTCTTGCTGGGGCTGGTGTTTCAGGGTTTAGGGCAGTGCAGTGGTGTTCGGGCAGTGTAGGGGGTCGTGCTGGGGGTGGTGTTTCAGGGTTTAGGGCAGTGCAGTTGTGTTCGGGCAGTGTAGGGGGTCGTGCTGGTGCTAGTGTTTCAGGGTTTAGGGCAGAGCAATGGTGCTCAGGCAGTGTATGGGGTTGTGCTGGGGGTGATGTTTCAGGGTTTAGGGCAGTGCAGTTGTGTTCCGCAGTGTAGGGGGTCGTGCAGGGGGTGGTGTTTCAGGGTTTAGTGCAGTGGTGTTCATGCAGTGTAGGGGGTCGTGCTGGGGTGGTGTTTCAGGGTTTAGGGCAGTGCAGTGGTGTTCGGGCAGTGTAGGGTGTCGTGCTGAGGGGTGGTGTTTCAGGTTTTAGGGCAGTGCAGTAGTGTTTGGGCAGTGTAGGGGGTCGTGCAGGGGGTGGTGTTTCAGGGTTTAGGGCAGTGCAGTGGTGTTCGGCCAGTGTAGGTAGTCTTGCTGGGGGTGGTGTTTCAGGGTTTAGGGCAGTGCAGTGGTATTCGGGCAGTGTACGGGTTGTGCTGGGGCTGGTGTTTCAAGGTTTAGGGCAGTGCAGTGGTGTGCGGGCAGTGTACGGGGTTGTGCTGGGGCTGGTGTTTCAGGGTTTAGGGCAGTGCAGTGGTGTGCGGGAGGTGTACGGGGTTGTGCTGGGGCTGGTCTTTCAGGGTTTAGGGCAGTGCAGTGGTGTTCGGGCAGTGTAGGGGGTCGTGCTGGGGCTGGTGTTTCAGGGTTTTGGGCAGAGCAGTGGTGTTCGGGCAGTGTAGGGGGTCGTGCTGGGGGTGGTGTTTCAGGGTTTAGAGCAGTGCAGTGGTGTTCGGGCAGTGAAGGGGGTCTTGCTGGGGGTGGTGTTTCAGGGTTTAGGGCAGTGCAGTGGTGTTCGGGCAGTGTAGAGGGTCTTGCTGGGGGTGGTGTTTCAGGGTATAGGGCAGTGGTGTTCGGGCAGTGTAGGGGGTCTTGCTGGGGGTGATGTTTCAGGGTTTAGGGCAGTGCAGTGGTGTTCGGGCAGTGTAGGGGGTCTTGCTGGGGGTAGTGTTTCAGGGTTTAGGGCGGTGCAGTGGTGTTCGTGCAGTGTAGGGGGTCGTGCTGGGGGTGGTGTTTCAGGGTTTAGGGCAGTGCAGTAGTGTTCGGGCAGTGTAGGATGTCGTGCAGGGGGTGGTGTTTCAGGGTTTAGGGCAGTGCAGTGGTGTTCTGGCAGTGTAGGGGGTCATGCTGGGGGTGGGGTTTCAGGGTTTAGGGCAGTACAGTGGTGTTCGTGGCAGTGTAGGGGTCGTGCAGGGGGTGGTGTTTCAGGGTAGTGCAGTGGTGTTCGGGCAGTGTAGGGGGTCGTGCTGGGGCTGGTGTTTCAGGGTTTAGGGCAGTGCAGTGGTGTTCGGGCAGTGTAGGGGGTCTTGCTGGGGAGTGATGTTTCAGGGTTTAGGGCAGTGGTGTTCGGGCAGTGTAGGGGGTCTTGCTGGGGGTGATGTTTCAGGGTTTAGGGCAGTGCAGTGGTGTTCGGGCAGTGTAGGGGTCTTGCTGGGGGTAGTGTTTCAGGGTTTAGGGCAGTGCAGTGGTGTTCGGTGCAGTATAGGGGGTCGTGCTGGGGATGGTGTTTCTGGGTTTAGGGCAGTGCAGTAGTGTTCGAGCAGTGTAGGGGGTTGTGCAGGGGTGGTGTTTCAGGGTTTAGGGCAGTGCAGTGGTGTTCGGGCAGTGTAGGGGGTCGCGCTGGGGGTGGTGTTTCAGGGTTTAGGGCAGTGCAGTGGTGTTCGGGCAGTGTAGGGGGTCATGCATGGGGTGGTGTTTCAGGGTTTAGGGCAGTGCAGTGGTGTTCGGGCAGTGTAGGGTGTTGTGCTGGGGCTGGTGTTTCAGGGTTCAGGGCAGTGCAGTGGTGTTCAGGCAGTGTAGGGGGTCGTGCTGAGGCTGGTGTTTCACGGTTTAGGGCAGTGCAGTGGTGTTCGGGCAGTGTAGGGGTCGTGCTGGGGCTGGTGTTTCAGGGTTTAGGGCAGTGCAGTGGTGCTCGGGCAGTGTAGGGGGTCATGCTGGGGGTGGTGTTTCTGGGTTTAGGGTAGGGCAGTGGTGTTCGGGCAGTGTAGGGGGTCGTGCTGGGGCTGGTGTTTCAGGGTTTAGGGCAGTGCAGTGGTGTTCGGGCAGTGTAGGGGGTCGTGCTGGGGCTGGTGTTTCAGGGTTTTGGGCAGAGCAGTGGTGTTCGGGCAGTGTAGGGGGTCATGCTGTGGGTAGTGTTTCAGGGTTTAGGGCAGTGCAGTGGTGTTCGGGCAGTGTAGGGGGTCGTGCTGGGGGTGGTGTTTCAGGGTTTAGGGCAGAGCAGTGGTGTTCGGGCAGTGTAGGGGGTCATGCTGTGGGTAGTGTTTCAGGGTTTAGGGCAGTGCAGTGGTGTTCGGGCAGTGTAGGGGGTCTTGCTGGGGTAGTGTTTCAGGGTTTAGGGCAGTGCAGTGGTGTTCGGGCAGTGTAGGGGGTCATGCTGGGGGTGGTGTTTCAGGGTTTAGGGCAGTGCAGTGGTATTCGGGCAGTGTAGGGGGTCGTGAAGGGGTGGTGTTTCAGGGTTTAGGGCAGTGCAGTGGTGTTCGGGCAATGTAGGGGGTCGTGCTAGGGGTGGTGTTTCAGGGTTTAGGGCAGTGCAGTGGTGTTCGGGCAGTGTAGGGGGTCATGCAGGGGCTGGTGTTTCAGGGTTTAGGGCAGTGCAGTGGTGTTCGGGCAGTGTAGGGGGTCGTGCTGGAGGTAGTGTTTTAGGGTTTAGGGTAGTGCAGTGGTGCTTGTGTAGTGTAGGGGTCGTGCTGGGGGTAGTGTTTTAGGGTTTAGGGTAGTGCAGTGGTGTTTGTGTAGTGTAGGGGGTTATGTTTTAGGGTAGTGCAGTGGTGTTTGGGTAGTGTAGGGGTTGTGCTGGTGGTAGTGTTTTAGGATTTAGGTTAGTGCAGTGGTGTTTGGGTAGTGTAGGGGTCATGCTGGGGATAGTGTTTTAGGGTTTAGGATAGTGCAGTGGTGCTTGTGTAGTGTAGGGGGTCGTGCTGGGGGTAGTGTTTTAGGGTTTAAGGTAGTGCAGTGGTGTTTTTGTAGTGTAGGGGGGTCATGTTTTAAGATGCAATGCTCCAATACCTGACCAGTCTGCACTACATAAAACTGCAAAAAAACTAAAAATAAAAAGTGTTTTGCACACTTTTGTCATTGGGCTATATGTGGGCTACATCTGGGTAATATTTGTGCTACATTTGGGCTCTTTTTTCACTGGTGGCCATCTTGGAAGACTTCTTTGTTATGAAGTTTCCTAATTTCTTCATTTACTGCAGTCTTCTCAGTAGGAAATGCTTTCAGTTTTTACTTTGATTCCATCAAGAAGGCATTCAGATGTGTCTCACATCTGCCATAAATTCAGAATGTTAGCACTCTAGTTGCTCATTAGATCACTGGAGTAAAGCTACTGCTCACCAGGGAGTTAACTGGTAGTCTGCTG
Source organism: Calotriton arnoldi (assembly GCA_963921515.1). NCBI lineage: Eukaryota > Metazoa > Chordata > Amphibia > Caudata > Salamandridae > Calotriton > Calotriton arnoldi. Next base: position 1,073,413 of record CAWUFW010003690.1, read on the forward strand.
CTGGTATTGAAAGTGATTGTTTCAGTCTGCATGTCAGAATTTTCTAATGAAATAGAAGAGGATATGAGATCTCACTTAAAACATGCCCTAATTTTTCTTTCTGCAGCACTAACCATAATTTCTATTTCAAAAAGCACCCCTCATTTTGTTCCTTTTTAAATTAAATGTTTTAAGTGTTACCGGTTTATTCCAATCAAGATGGCTTCAGGTGTGCCATACTTTTGTAATAAGTAAGGCTGTTAGCGCTATAGTTGTTCTTTAGAACACTCTGGGAAGCTGCAGTAGAACACAAAGGCATCAACTGGCAGGCTGCTCCTGTTGAAATATAACAGGAAGATATTTGAGATCACACTTGAAATATGTCCTAATTTTTCTTTCTACAGCACTAACCATAATTTCTATGACAAAATGAACCCCCTCATTTTGTTCCTTTTTAAATTAAATGTTTTAAGTGTTACCAGTTTATTCCAATCAAGATGGCTTCAGGTGTGCCATACTTTTTTCATAAGTCAGGCTGTTAGCACTCTAGTTGTTCTTTAGAACACTCTGGGAAGCTGCAGTAGAACACAAAGGCATCAACTGGCAGGCTGCTCCTGTTGAAATATAACAGGAAGATATTTGAGATCACACTTGAAACATGTCCTAATTTTTCTTTCTACAGCACTAACCATAATTTCTATGACAAAATGAACCCCATCATTTTGTTCCTTTTTAAATTAAATTGTTTAAGTGTTACCAGTTTATTCCAATCAAGATGGCTTCAGGTGTGCCATACTTTTGTCATAAGTAAGGCTGTTAGCACTCTAGTTGTTCTTTAGAACACTCTGGGAAGCTGCAGTAGAACACAAAGGAATCAACTGACAGTCTCTGCCCTTGTTGGATGTACATGTTTTACTGAGAATGTCAGACTTCATTCTCACATGAGTGAGAAAGATAATGTGAATTTACAGAAAATATGCTCTCATTTTAGCTTCTGGAGCACCTTCCAAACCTCCATGGGACAAGCATGAGAAAATAGTGTTCTCTCAAACATGATTCATGATATCCCAGCAGAAGGTTTTTCACATGGTAAAATCACCTTAGAATACACCACAATTCCTAAAATTAGTATGGTACCATCAACAAATAAATTCTAATGTAACTAAAGCCTGTTATCACCCTTTATAGTTCTCCTTTTGGTGACCCTCAAAATCTTCTATTCACTACAATGCATTTCAATGAGGTACTATCATTTATATTGGTCCCAAGATGGCTGCCAGCAATTCCAGGATGAAGTGCTGACAGCCAATCAGATCTCACGATGACATGTGTGGTTAGGCTCCGCCCAGATATATATGTGACTTTACTTTTGATTTTCTCAGGAACTACTGAACGGATTTACACCATTTAAGCAAAAGGCACGACACTGAACCAAGGGCTACCTCTTTGCCAAATTTGGTGTAATTCTGTTCAGCAGTTCGGGCTGTAGCTGCGACTAAAGGTTCCTATGGAAAAATGAATGGGGAAAACGCGTTTTGGGACCCCCTTTTTCTCGGCCCCCGCTTGACGTATCACCCCGAGACTTTCAGGATAGGAGCGGACCGGAGCGCCCCAACAAGTTGGAAACTTTCGCGAAGATTCGTCAACCGGCGCCAACGTTATTTCAAATAGAATGTCGCGGATTTCCTATGGATAATAGGTTTTAACTATAACTATCTACTGGCGACCGCCAGTAGATAATATATATATATATTCCCTGAAAAAAACAAAAGTTAAAGGGACGTTTTAGTCAAGTAAAGTAATAAGATCTAAATTTGTTTTAAAAAAGCCTCAGCAATTCACTTAAAAAAACAAAGGTCAAAGGGACGTTATAGTTGAAAATTTCAGTGACAACATAAAGTTTTAACTTAAAAAACCATAGACATTTAGCAGTTATAGTTGTCAGTGCTAACTATAACTTGCACCCCACCATGCACTGTTTTTGACCTCAAATATTACATGGCTTGTGACATGTTCTATGACATCATTGATGAAATCACTGATGACATCTCTAATGACATCATTGATGATGCCACAGTCCACTTATTCTACAGAAAGAATAAAAAAACATATAGGGGGCAGGGTAGGGATACCTTGCCCCACTGGGGCCAAACACCTAGGCCCTGATTCACAAAGGGCCTCCGAACTCATGGTGGAGGCCCGCAGTTGTGGGGGAGTCTCTGCACTCGGGGCAGAATCTCCGCAATGAGATTTCTCATTGCAGAGTTTCTGCCCTGAGAGCGGAGACTCCCCCGTGACTACAGGGCCTCCGCCTCGAGTGTGGAGGCCCTTTGTGAATCAGGCCATTAATCTTTTTTTTAGCGGTACTGCAGATCCGCCCTTTTTATTTTTAAGCCTGGGGTGGGCCAGGGCCCAAGGGATCAGTGAATTATATTTTTAAAGGGGAGGGGAGGGCCCCTTTCCCTGAGCCATGTTTAGGCTGTGGGAACCCCATACCCCCAGGGCCACTTTCCTTTAATTTGGGAGGAGGGTGCAGGCCCCACTCGCAAATCCATTTTTAAGCTCTGGGAAGCCCAACCCCCTGGGCTGATTGCTTTTTTAGAGGAGGGGGATTGGTTCCCCCCTTCCACCAGCTGGTTTTAGGCCTGTGGACCCCGTCCCCCAGGTCTGATTGTCTTTATAGGGGAGGGGGCATGTAGCCTCCCTCCCAGAGCCATCTTATGGTGCCGGGATCCCTATCTGCCGGGGCAAGATGGCATAGAGAGTCCCGGGGACCCCATCCCCTGGACACTGTTATGTTCCCTGCCCAGAGAGTAGAAATTCAATTCCCTTCCTGCACTCTCCCGGGCTGGAAACACAACTTTGCCCCCACCTGGTGAGAGCCGAGAAATTAGTTGCTCATGCCTGGGCTGGAGCAAAGGAAAGGAGCCGGCTAATGCCACCCTCAGAATGGGTGGTGGCTGAGGAGGCGGCTGGAGCCGCTCATTTATTACTCATTGCTCCAATCAAGGAGCTCCCCATGATGCTCTGCAAAGTCTTTTTAGTTAAATATTTGGATCCTGATGGTGGACCTAGAAGAGGCTGGGGCACCAACAAGCATTCGTATTTAGTGTTAAGGGGGGCTGCAAGGAACGGAGCAGCTCCCCAGCAAAATAAACAAAAGCATGGTAAGTCTCCTGGGTCAGTGAATCCATGACTCTGGTGAGCTTGTCATATTTTTTTGAAGCACTCTGAGCTGGAGATGTATGCTCTTCAGCTAGAGTGCAAAGACCCTTGTGGTTGGTTCTCTTGTCTCCATTGTGGCCTGAAAAATGTTTTTGAAAAAAGACTCAAAGACATGGTTCATGTTTTTTTAAATGCTTTATTGAAAATATGTTGTGACAATCATTACTGTTAAACATTGCAAGGGGTGAATTTATAAAAGATACATTTGATTATAGCTATTGGTGAATTTTTGACAAAGCCAATATGTCTGCTTTAAATATGTTGATGTGCTGACTTCTTGAAAAAGTCAATAGACCCTCTGCTTTTTACATGTTGGTTTTCTGACCCTTTGACAAAGATAGAAAATCTGCCTTACTTAAAATGATACCATTTATATTGTTACATGACATAGTCAGCCATGCGAAGCGGGTTGCGCCCAGAGCATGGCTGTTGGCCAAGCCCAGCACCTAACACCATGCCACGCACAGCAATAAGCATCTTCCTTTATGTTAAAAATACCATAGAAATTCACTGGATAAAATCAAAGGGTTAAGTGATGTTATAGTTATGGATTGTAATAATATCTTACTTTACATTAAAAAAATCTTACAAATTCACTGAAAAAAACCAAATGTTGAAGGGACATCATAGTAAGGCAAAAAATTTCAGGCCCCTTGCCCAACCCGCCACTACTGCGCATGGCTGACTATGCTATGTAACTGCTTATTACGCCACATATTACATCACTCATGACATGCCGTTTGACATGATTGATAACAGCACTGCAACATCTGAAATGACATCATTGGTGACTGTGCATGTCGGGAGTGTGAGTTATAGTTGTTTTAGAACACGACTCATAGTCAATTGAAAAAAGTATAAAAGGTTAATTTCAGTGGTTTTGTTTGTTTAAAATTGTATGATTTAACTGACATTTTCACCTAACTATAACATCCCTTTAACCTTTGTTTTTTTCAGTAGATAGATAGATAGATAGATAGATAGATAGATAGATTCTGTCTTCATGTCTCATGCTCTGGCTTCATTTGTGCAGTGTTACAGTAGACCATCTCATTAGTATGTCCAAAGATCTGTTGTTTTACATACAATCACTGCACTCGGAGGAAGAGATAATTTTCAATTTGTTATTGTTGCTGTCACACACATACAACTAATATGTTTCAACATTTCAGTCTTGCTCAAAGTTGTAACAAAAAAAATCTTTTTTTTAAGAGTTCAGCTAGTGTATCTAGTGAAGTCTCATCATTCCACAGTTGTCGTGTCGTTAGAGGCATTGTAGTTCCCACCGCTTATCTGTGCAAAATAGTTTCATTTGCAAGGCTTAGCATATGTATACATTTATATGTTATTAGATTTGCACTCTCTACCATTCAACACCTGTGGGGTAATTTATCAATACTTCTTCACAGACAGAAGTCAGATTGATAAGTATCAACAATGCTGTGCTGTAATTTGTGAGCTAGGAGTTGGCATCAAATTGTGCTTCTGCACTGTTTTATTATGAAAGGTAGCTTGGATACTGGTAGATGTTTTGGAGGTCTTACAGGTAATGTTTCAACTTTTTTGCAGTAGAGTGTCCTGGCAAGATGTTTGGGATTCAGTCAATTCCCTTTTGCCTAGGCTGGCATACATGACCTTTAGGAGAATACACAACATGACAGGATCACAACTTAAAATTTGGACCATCTCCACATAAGTATGTTGGAAAACGGCCCTCTCTGAAGGGTCACCCAAACGTTTTAACTTCTTCCTCCTCTTTTTTCTGACCTCGTTTTTGTTGACTTTAGGATTTTGAGCACTTTACCACTGCTGGCCAGTGCTAAAGTCCATTTGCTCTCTTCTTTAAACATGGTATGGTTGATTTACACCTGTTTGGCATCTTTAATTTACTTCTAAATCTCTTGTAAAGTGGCACACACCCTGGTCTGTAAATTAAATGCTACTATTGGGCATGCAGCACTGATTGTGCCACCCACACAAGTAGACTTTCAAACCTGTTTCTAGCCTGCCACTGCAGGGCCTGTGTGTGCAGTTTACTGCCACTTCGACGTGGCATTTAAAACTACTTGCTAAGTCTTAAACTCTGCTTTTGTTACACCTAAGTCAACCCTAAGGTAGGCCCTAAGTAGCCCTAAGGACAGGGTGCTGTGTAAGTAAAAGGTAGGAAATGTACTTTCAAGTTTTACATGTCCTGTTAGTGACAAACATCTAAATTCATTTTTCACTATTGTAAGGCCTACTGCTCTCATAGGCTAGCATTGGGAATTCCTTAAAATACTTTTACGTTGTAATTCCTGATTCGAAAGGAGTGACTGCATCATGTTTCATATCTTTGGAATGGTAGTAATAAATCCTCTTTACTGGTAAATTTGGATTTAATATTACTATTTTAGAAATGCCACTTTTAGAAAGTGGACATTCTCTGCCGTTGCTGTTCTGTGTGCTTTGTACCTTGTCTCCGAAACACATCTGCGGTGAGTGACAGCTACACTGTGTGCACTACCTCTAGACAGCCACAAACACAGGAAGGGTGGGTGTGACAGGGAACATGTCTGCATTCATCTACATTCTGATAGCTCTTCCTGGGGAGGAAGACGGAGAGGGAGCTGACACTTACATTTGAATAGGAAGTGTCCTGTGACCCACACAAAGGGCTGATTACCCCCACAGATATCCTGGCAGACAGTCCTGGGATGAAAGGGGACCTGTGCACTTCAAGAGCTTGCTTTGAAGTCACCCCCATTTCAAAGCCACATTTGTGTATAAGTACTGGGACTCTGACCCTACCAAGACAGCACACTGGACCTGTGAAGAACTCTGCCAGGAGTAAAGACTGCTGGGCAAAAAGGTTTGCCACTTTGCTTCACTGCTGCTCTGAAGGAACTGTTTTCTGCTTTGCTGAGCTGCCCTGCTTCCTGCTGATCTCTCCCCTGCTGAGCACAAAGACTGGACCCATCTCATTTGAACCCAGAGTGACTCCAAGGGCTTGCTGACTTGCCTCCTGTTTCGGAAGTCTCAGGGCCATCAAAGACTTCCTTCAACTCCGCAACAGCACCTGGACTGTGTGAGTCTTGCCCTGCCAAGTGGTGCCGATCCAGTCCTGGGCCATTGAAACATGATTTCTGCTGTCCAGAACCATCAAAATTGATGCAGTGATGACTTTGCGGTGATTGGAAATGACGCATTGTCCTTCGATGCCGATGAAGGAGCCGATTGACGACATAGCCTCAACAGACTGCGCCGCTCGATGACGACGGACAGCGTGGCTCCATGACGACGCAGTGCCTGCATCGTAAAGGGGTTCGATGCTGAAGCCTTCATCGACTGCGCAGAATGGTGCCAATGCTTTGCCTCCATCCCCGGCATCAGCGCCTTGCGGTACCTCCTTGACTCCTCGCAGTGAGTCTTCGGCGTCGACGCTTGCTCCATCCAAGGTACTATGTCAGCGGGACAGGCCTGAGTCCTGTAGCCAGCCTGCCTCCCATTGCGGTCGGCCTGAACTTTAGATTTACCCCGGTCTAGCACCGCCTCAGGAAACCCCTTAGCGTTATTGACTTCTAAGCACTATTTTTGGTCTATTCTTTAAAAATTCATAACTCCGGTTCTACTGATTGGATTTTTATCATTTAGGTCTTGATTTACTCGTAAAAGTATTCTCTTTCTTTCAAAAAATGTGTGGAGTATTGTTGTGGTGTTTTCATTGTGTTACTCTGTGTGTGTGTGTGTGTGTGTTTGTGTGTGTGTGTGTGTGGGTGTGTACGTGTGTGTGTGTTGCAGAAATATTTTACCCATTGCCTCTTTAGATAAGCCTGACTGCTCCAAGCTACCAGAGGGTGAGCACAGATTAACTTTAAATGTGTATCTAGCATACCCTGACTAGGATTGTGGTCCCTTCTTGGATAGGGTGCAATCCTCTGCCAACTAGAGACTCAATTTCTAACAAAGTAACAGTTCAATATAGACATAATTGGTATTGAGAGTGGCAAGTCCAATGGCTGGAATATTGGTTATTTCAATATATCAATACAGAATACGTCGGCACAATGGTAATCTATACTACGTCTTGGCGTATCAAACATGCTAGATAAAATAGATCCCGTAAGCTTGCCTATGCCCCATATGTTGGATGGGTCTGGCAGGGTATTTACACATAGAATGGTAGTGTGAGGAATTAACACATTATTGGCAGCAGTTAATAGATAGAATAAGTATGTCTGTAGGTGTTGTACGTCCCAAGATAATTAAGACCTTGTATGCTGGAAAAGGACCCTGTCACCACCACACATAAGATGAAACATAACACTCCAATTTTGGTGCTGATGCTACAAAACAAGGTATCAGCATTATGGGGATGAGATCAGACCAACCTGATTCGTTAAGGTGGCAGAGAGATGTGGAAGAAGGTGTTTTGCTGAAGAACTGTATCTCATATTAGTCCTCTAGGATAACAATGTAGATGAGGATCTAATGGAGTGGAAGATGTCCTTGTAATTGTTACTGTGTCCACATGGCCATTAACCACGGTGAGATATTATTGTGCAAAATGAACAGTGGTTGGAAATTACATTTTAGAATATTAAGGTATATTTATATGTGAATGCAACAATGTATAAGATTTTGTTTTTTAAATGGTATTTGTAGTGTCTATAACTCAAAAATATTTTAAAAAACTGAATGTATTGAAAAATGTATTGCAAATCTGACTGAGCTAAAACTAGTACGCCAGCTTTTGATTGGTGCATCATTGCTTCATTGTAATAGTCAAGGCAAGTCAAGTCAAACTTAATTCTGTTACCCAGGTAACCTTAAAAATACATCAAAAACACATCATAAAAGTACTCGCAAAAGACCATTGTGGCTATATCAATCCTTATATAACACTACCTTCTTCCAGGTATAGTGATGACAAATAAAGTGCAAGTACCAAAGGGTTACATATTTTCCAACTTAAATTTACCAAAAATCGTAAAAATACATGGATAAAATATGCAACACCTATACATCATCGTTTAGTAAGGAAGCATCGTCCAATGCATTGCTCCTACGCATTAAAATAGAGCAGCACACCCAGAAGAAATATCCACTTTGTTTAAAACAGCATAATTTTCCTTCTGTTAATAGCACATTTTAAAAAAGAGCAAATATTTACACAATTAGATTGGGAGTCAAGTTGCTGCAAGTAAACCAGAGGGCCCCAAGACTTCTGATGCCTCGATCCCTGATTATTGGGATTAAAATGTAAAGATACATACAAAGACTATGAAAACTGTGCTGGGAATATTTCTGTGTATATGAGTTACAAAATCTAAGAAGTTGAACATTCTCTGCGCAAACATTGTTGAAGTAGTTAGTTTTTATGTATTTTTAAATATATTTGCATTTTTTTTTAAACTAGAAATTCACTGGAAAAAACAAAGGTTAAAGTAATGCTATAATTAGATGAATTTCTCAGTGACAACGTTAATGTTTTGAAGTAAAAGAAATACATAGAAAGTCAGCAGTTATAGTTAGTAGCACTAACTATAACTTGCACCCCCGCCATGCATTGCTATGGCATCACTCATGACATGTTCTATGACATCACTGATGACATCTCAAATGACTTCATTGATGACAGCCGGGCAGGCTGGAGCGGTAGTCACAGCACAAGCTGGCAATGCTGGGCAGACTAGAGGGTCAGAAGCAGCACAATGGTCACTCAGAGCAGGCAGGAGGGGCAGTGGCAGAGCAATAGACCATGGAGGACAGGGGCGTAAGGGCAGCAAGCCAACCATGCAGGGCAGGCGAGATAGGCAGTGGCAGCACAATGATCCATGGAGGACAGAAGGGAACAGCAGAGGCAGCACAACAGACTACGGAGGCTAAGAGAGAGGTGGTAGAGGCAGCAAGCTGACCACCGGGCAGGCAGGAGGGCTGTGGCAGCACAACATACTATGGAGGGCAAGAGGGAGGGGACAGTGGCACACACAAGCACAATGGAGTGCAGGGGGGCAGGAGCAGCAAGCTTACCACTCTGGGCAGGTGGTAGGAGCATTGGCAGCACAGTGGGCCATGGAGAGCAGGAGTGAGGGGGACAGGGGCAGAAGGTTGACCTTGCAGGGTGGTCAGGAGGGTCAGGGGTGGCACAAAATACCATGGAGGGCAGGAGGGAGGGGCAGTGGCACTCCAGCAGACCACGGAGGGCAGGCTGGCAGGGATAGGGTCATCATCTCGGGGCAGGGGCAGGCATACCAACAACAGATGGTAGGGGGATGCGGGCAGGGCCAGGAGCAGCAAGCTTATTATGCAGGGTAGGCAGAAGGGGCTGTGGAGGCACAATGCGCCATGGAGGGCACGTGGGAGGGGATGGGGTACTCACCCGGATGACAGAGGGAAGGTGGGACAGCACAACGGACCATGTAGAGTAGGAGGGAGGGGACAGGGCCCGCACGCAAAGAGGAGAAGGGCAGGAATAGTAGCAGCAAGATGACCCCGCAGGGCAGGCTGGCAAGGGCAGATGTAGTAAGCTATCCATAGAGGGCTGACGGGATGGGACAGGGGTAGGCAGATGGTGAACCGAGGGCATGAAGAAGGTGGTAGGGGCAGCAATCTGACCACAGAAAACAGGCCTGCATGGGCAGGATCAGCACAATGGACCTTGGAGGACAGGAGGGAGAGATAGGGGTGTGTACATGAAGAACGGAGGGAGGTGAGGGGGCAGGTGTAGCAAGCTGACCATGGAAGGCAGGCTGCCATGGGCAGGGGCAGCACAATAGACCAAGGAGGGTAGGGAAGAGGGGGCAAGAACACAGACATGAAGAATGGAAGGCAGTGAGGAGGGTGGAAAGGGCAGCATGCTGACCACGGAGGGCAGGCAGAAGGGGGATGCAACATGCAGATGGATAACATAAGGCTGGCAGCAGGAAGGCAGAGGCAGCAAGCGGATTAAGGAGGGCAGGAAGTGGGAGCAGGGCCATGCAGATGGAGAACAGAGGGCAAGCTGAATGAAGGTAGGGGCAGCAAGCTGACTATGGAGGCCAGGCTGCCTTGGGTTGGCCACCAGCAGGGGGTGGAAATGTGCCAACCTCCAGTTGTGAATGGCCAAAGGCTGTGCGAAGTGGAGGTGCTGGCTGAATATGCTAAAAAAAACTAGAAATTCAAGTGAAAAACAAAGGGTAAATAGAGGTTATAATTAGATATGGTAATATGATCTTCCTTAACATTGAACCCCCCCCAGAAATTCACTGAAAAAATAATGGTTAACGTGGCAATATAGTTAGGTATGGTAACAACATCTTAGCTTACATAAAAAAAGACCTGGAAATACACTGAAAATGAACGAGGTTAAAGTGACATTATAATTAGGTGTTGAAATGGTTTTAAAACTAACGCTTAAAAAAAAATAAACACTGGAATTCCCCAGTTATATTTCAGTGAGCTAACTATAACTTGTGTCCCCACCATACACTGTTTACAACCTCAAATATTACATCACTAATGACATGTGAAATGGGAACATTGATGACATCTCAATTGGCATCATTGATGACATAATCCAAGCTACTGCTCCTCAAATTACTCTATAAACCGCTTGATCATTATGGGAAATAAATAAATAAAGTACTTAGTAAAGGGTCTACAAGCATTTACAGTGTACATTGACTATGTGTACCTGCGAGTATCTATAGCATATAAATAGTGTAGTCCTGGAGGCAAGTCTGATTCCATATTGTGAACATTTTAACTGTACTATATTTAAAATATATGAATCAGTACTACTAAACATCTGCAAAATGCAGTTTGTGACTACGCCCCCATGTTTTCGTTTTTCTCGATAGCAGCTTTCTGATTGCATGCTACGTAAATGCAAATAGCATTGTTTTGTGAGCAGTGTTCCCCGACTGAAGACACCTTCTGATGTTTATTTGTTGCAGGCCATGGGACTAGACAATATTTTTTTTCATGCAATGAACCACGGGCCTGATTCACAGAACTAACTTACGTCAAAAACGTAAACTTACTACCATTTTGGTATTCACAGAATGCACTTACTCATTTTGGTATTCACAGAAGGCACTTACTTACTCATTTTGAGTAACTTACTCATTTTGTGTAACTTACTCATTTTGGTATTCACTGAAGGCACTTACTCATTGATGAGTAAGTGCCTTCTATGAATACCAAAATGAGTAACTTACTCATTTTGTGTAACTTACTCATTTTGTGTAACTCATTTTGTGTAACTTACTCATTTTGTGTAACTTACTCATTTTGTGCAACTCATTTTGTGTAACTCATTTTGTGTAACTTACTCATTTTGTGTAACTTACTCATTTTGTGTAACTCATTTTGTGTAACTTACTCATTTTGTGTAACTCATTTTGTGTAACTTACTCATTTTGTGTAACTTACTCATTTTGTGTAACTCATTTTGTGTAACTTACTCATTTTGTGTAACTCATTTTGTGTAACTTACTCATTTTGTGTAACTTACTCATTTTGGTATTCACAGAAGGCACTTACTCATCAATGAGTAAGTGCCTTCTGTGAATACCAAAATGAGTAAGTTACACAAAATGAGTAAGTTACACAAAATGAGTAAGTTACTCGAAATGAGTAAGTAAGTGCCTTCTGTGAATACCAAAATGAGTAAGTGCATTCTGTGAATACCAAAATGGTAGTAAGTTTACGTTTTTGACGTAAATTAGTTCTGTGAATCAGGCCCCACATAATCATTGTCTGAAACATTTGTTACAATATGCACATTTCAATTAATGGTATTCTGTGCTTTTTTGGAGACAAAGTGGCACATGACCAAGAGAAAATGTGGTTATATCCATTTAGTCCTTCATTTGTGAGGGGTCTGATAACATTTTTTCACCTTATATCAGGTGTCAGTGTTTACATGCATGCCATCTACCTTGTATGCCTTTTTAATGGCATTTAACAGACAATACCTAACCCCATATTTCATAGATTCCCTTTTATATTGTGTTTTCATTCTTTCCCTTACATCTCTAAGTGCTTTGTGTACGGTTACATTTAAGTTTTCATTTAGAGCAAGACTTTGTGACCTAATTTTACATGACTCGTCTAGCGTACTATCTGCATGCCTCACATAGGGCTAGTAAACACTTTACAGTACAATACTGTACCTTATGACACATGCAAAAAGTGTTTCCGTCTACAGTTTTACATCCTTTGATTTCAAGATATCTCAACAAGACTCCTCTGTCAATGTTCCCAAACCCTTCCTTTCGAATGATCCTCTCCTCACCCTCAATCTTCTGCATGTCTTACTCTCCTGGAATATAGCATACCCTAGGTTGCTAACCGGTCTGCCTTATTCTGTCTTAAATTTCTGCAAATTGCCTACCCTCATCCCTTAAATCCTGTTTCCTTCTTTGAAACCATACCCCTGCAATGAACAATAACTTCGAATTTAAAACTTTAAATGTTCACATGTTCTGACAGCAAAAACTAAAAGTTTTTGTTTTCGTTATAGAAAGGCTGGTAGTCCCAGTGGATTGGATAGTTTTTCAACAGCCCATGCATTAAAAGATAACTTCCATTTGGGACGACCAAATATAGTCCTTCAAGGTTCCAACTTAATTGCTACATTAATTAAAGTAACTTTTAATGCAAAGGTGACTTAAGGAACTTACCACTTTCTTGTCCCAAAGTTCTAGTAGCTGTTTCTGATTAACTACAGCAGTTGTCACCTGGGACAGCCTGCTGCCCTCATTCCAAGAGGTGTGAAGCGCTGCCAGGAGCAGGGAACAAAATGACTATTGGTGTTAGAAGGTTTGACTTCCTACAGCTGGATGTCCAGCGGGCTGTGACCACTGATGGCCCAGCTTCAAAAGGGCTACCGTTTCTGCAAATGTGAATCACACTGCAGCATGCCCTTCCTTTTGTGCTAGTAGACAGGCTGGCATCTCTTTCAAGGGGGAAACCTAGTTGCAGAACCTCTTTTCCAAGAGGATGGCTATTTATAGTGGACACACCTCCGGGGTGTGCCCACAATTCTGTCCAGGGAAGAAGGGTCCCGACAACTTGGATTTGGGCAGAGAGATGCACTGTTGGATTGCTTAGTGCCAACCCCACAGGAAAGCCTCCTGTTAAGCTTCAGGAAAACACAAGCAAACGAAATCCTACACCTTTACAGTGCCCAGCTGACCAGTTTCCCCTGGACCTGCCCTGTCTTTTTGAAGATAAAGTATATACTCTATTTTTATAAATTGGAGTAGGGTTTTATTGTCTCGTGTCTCTTTTTATAAACGAGCTAAGGTTTGATTTAATGAAACCATGGGGCATATATATAAGGAGATTGTGCCATGGGAACATTACTTTTTTCGACGATCCGGTGGTGCAATGTCCTGCACCATATTTACAAAGCGGCGTTAAGCCACTTTGCATGGCTTAACGCTGCTTTGTAAATATGGTACCCTTTCACGAAGGTATCTTCATGAAAGGAACGTGCAATGGGTGTTGATTTGGGTGTTAAACTGCAACACCCATTGCTTTTTGATGCTGCCCCAGATTTGCAAAGATCCGTAAATCTGAGGCAGTGCCAAAAACTAACACCATGCAAAAGCAGGCATTAGATTGGCCAACGAAGAGAAAAACCTTTATTTCTCCTCGTTTTTGCTTTTTCTATGTGTGCTGCATTCTGCAGCACACATAGAAGTAGCAAATCACCATTATTGATTGTTTATGTTCAGGAAGGTGTCCATTCTTGCACATAAACCTTGCACTATGGTGCAACTGTGATTGTGTTGGCACTAGGTAGCTATTTTTAGTGCTAGGGAAAACACAGGGGTATGCTGTATTCTTGTAAATACGGCGTATCCCTCCATTTTGGAAATGACGCAGTGCTGCAAAATTTGCTGTTGCGCTGCACCATTTCCTTGTACATATGGCCCCTAATTGGACCTGATACTGATTAGTGGCATTATTACTTGGTGAGGTATAACAACCACCTCCACTAATAATCCACTTTTCTCACAAATACAAATAGAAAAGGTATTATTATGCATATAAATGTAGATGTCGCATTTAGTTATCATTTACATCTTTTGTGGATTGCATGCATCTCTTTCACATGAAAATGTATAACTGAGCTCAGAAAACAATCAAAGTAAAAACATTTAAATCAGATGGGAATCTTCGTTGGTTAGCACAATTTAAACATGCACTATTAATTGACAATAAATAAAATGAACTGCGTGCATTGTTTAAGGGTATAATGGTTTGCAGTTAAAGCTCAAGGAAGAGAGTGGGACGGCTCTACACCACATCCATGAATACAATGTGATTGGGAGCCTGTAGCCCTCCCAAACACTCATTAAATATACCCACAGGTTCTTTCTGAAGCAAGCATCAAGGTGGATAGTGCATACAGGCTTTGACGGAAGAAATACCAGGGCACCACAAAGCATGTCACTGCTCATGAGTTCCTGCTGCCACCTTCTAAATAAGGGTGGGCGTAGTTCGCGAAGTAGCGCTACGCGAAGCTACGCAAAGTGCAGTTCGCACTACGCGAGCTAGGCGTAGCACTACGCGAACTGCGTAGTGCGCTGTTCGCAATGATTGCACAGTGCCGGATGCTTGTCCGCACTGTGCAATCATTGAAAACGGCATCTTGCACAGTGCGAGCTGTCTTTACTGCCGCTCGAGTAGATTTTTACTCGAGCGGCAGCTTTCAACGCGGACTGGTAGTTTCTCATCGCTAGCGGTCGCGAGCATACGCGACCACTCGCAATGAGAAACCTGACCTCCCAGCGTTGAGAATCTCACCGGGAGGTTTATTTTCACGCTCGCGATCGGCAACTTGATGTTGCTGATCGCGAACGAGAAAAAGTCTCACCGGGATGTCATTTTGCTTGCTCGCGGTCGCCAACTTGACGTTGAGGACCGCGAGCAAGTAAAAATGACCGCTGCACTACGCTACGCCGTGTTTGCACTGTGCTACGTACGAGCTCGCGTTGTGCGAAGTAGCGCAAACTTCGCAAACTACGCGAGCGTAGCATAGTGCTTTGCCCAGGGTTACTTCTAAATGTC
The DNA here is from genome assembly GCA_963921515.1 of Calotriton arnoldi. NCBI lineage: Eukaryota > Metazoa > Chordata > Amphibia > Caudata > Salamandridae > Calotriton > Calotriton arnoldi. The sequence continues at coordinate 1,088,659 of CAWUFW010003690.1, forward strand.
TAGGTGTGACAGGTTGTAGGGCCAGCTCTGAATGTGAACCCCTAAGGCAGTGGATAGCATAGACGTCCAATCCATCGATGTGTTAGGATTCTACGAAAGAGTCAAAACGCTTCATTGAAACATTATTAAAAAAAAAGTATGGGAGGCCTGATCAATACAGAAATTCAGAAGGTGCTTCAGATTCGTGTTTTACAAAAGCCTAACTTTTTGCCCATACTTTTTTATCTGGCAAGCATATTTTATCTATTTGAAAAGGATGACTGTTCCGCTAAATATATTTCCTATGGTTCTATACACTTTGAAAGCAGGCTTCTTTGCATCTTTTTATGTAAGCGCGTGCATCTTTTTATTCCACCAGGAAAGCGAATTCATCGCGCCAGAAAGGGGGGTGACAGGGACCCCGCAGGACAGGTGCCGGGTTCGACGAGCCTCCAGAGACGGGAGGCAATGCCTCGCCTCTTCTGATCACTCAATCACGTAACCGTATTGGGGGAACTTTTATATTTATCTTTCTCGCTGTTCTCTGTTGATATTTGCATTTCTCGAGTGCGGGATATTACTGGACATTACTAGAGGAGAGAGGAGCAGGGAAGACAGAGACGTAAATGTGGACCAGAGAGAACCCTTTTATATTTAACTCGGCGGAGCTCTGTGCAGAGATGGAGGATGGAATTATGCCGAGCGTATAATTTATTTTCAGCAACGACTAAAACATACATTTAGCTATTTATTTCAAACGTCTGTGTCTTCCCAACAAGAACCCGGTGGACAGAACGCCTGTGATATCACAGACCCTGCCATGTGATGTCACGAGACCTCTGGCACGTGCAGAGGGGAGGCCTCCACTGCAGCGGAAGGGAAAGGAGAGGCCACTCCTTGGAAATTCTGTCAAGTAGCATGAGGTTTTCTTTATAGGGCAATGGCTTGACCATTTTAGCGACTTAATTGGTGAATCGTGTTAATGAATGTGATCGTACCCGTGCTTGACCTGCTCCCGTTAACCCGGACTAAATGGCATCACCCACAAGGTGATGTATGATGGCATGTTCCACCAAAGGTCTCCATTGTGACGTGTCCTTGGGATAAAAGCCTTGTAACCATGGAGCTGCAGCATTGCACACAAGAACACCGGACGGGGAGGACCACCTCTGGTTGGTGGAGCTGTGGATACTGAGACGCTCCACGCTTCAGGGGTTAGACAGGCTTCAAATAGGAAGGGGGAAGGGGTGGGGGCCTAAAGGGAACAAAGGCGAGGGAATAAGGTGAGTGAATAAACCAAACGAAAAGTGAACTAAAAACCAAACTGAAAACTGAACTCGAAACCAAACTGAAAACTGACTTGAAATTGACTTGAAATTCCCATTTACCTTAACCCTTAATTTCTTCACTCAACATTGTTTCACCTTGTTCCGTCAACTCGCCAACTCTTCCAACTTAACCCTTCCCTTACCAACCTTATCTTTCACTTTTTTCTTTCTACATCACCCTCTCCCGTCTCTCTTACCCTCTCCCTCCCCTCTCCCCTCTCCTTCTCATCTCTCCCTCTCCCTCCACCTTGCCCTTTCCCTTCCCCTCTCCCTCTCCTCTCCATTACTTCCCATCTCATTTTCTCCCTTCCATTCTCCCTCGCCCTTCCCCTCTTCTCTCTCCCCTCTCCCTTTCCCTCCCCCTCTCCCTCTGAATTTCCCTCCCTCTCCCTCCTATCCTCTGCACCTTGCCTCTCCCTTCCCCTCTCCTTCTCCCCTCTCACTTCAATTCTCCCTCTCCCTTTCCCTCTTCTCTCTGCCCTCTCCCTCTTCCAATCCCTTTCCCTCCCCCCTCTCTCTCCCACTCCCTCACTGTCACCCTTTCACCCTCTCTCTCCCTCTCCCCTCCCCATTACCCTCTCCATTCCTCTCTCACTCTCCCCTCTCCCTTCCCCTCTCATTCTTCCTCTCCTCTCCCCTCTCCCATCCCCTCTCCCTCTCCCCCTCCCTCTTCCCTCTCCCTCTTACTTCTCTCCTCTCCTCTCCATCTCCCTTCCCCTCTCCCATTCCCTCTCCCTTCCCCTCTTGCTCTCTCCTCTCCCTGACCACCCCTTCCCCTCTCCCTCTAACTTCCCCTCTACCCTCTCCCTTCCCCTCTCCCCTCTATCTTCCCTCTTCTGTCTCTTTCTCCCCTCTCTTCCCCTATCGCGTCTCTTTCTCCCTCTCCCTTTCCCTTTACCTCTCCTTCTCCCTCTCCCTCTACCTCTACCTCTCCTTTCCCCTCTCCCTTATCTTCCCCTCTACCTACCCCTCTCCCTTCCTCCCTCCCTCTCTCTCCTTTCTCCCTTCCCTTCTACCCTCCTGTCCCCTCTCCCCTTTCCCCTCTCCTCACTCTACTCTCCCCTCTCCCTATTACTCTCTCTCTCTCCCTCTCCCTTACCTTTCCCTCCATCTTCCTCTCCCTTCCACTTTCCCTCCTCATTCTCCCCTCTCCATACCCCTCTTCCCTCTCCTTCCCATCTCCCCTCACTACTACCCCCTCTTTCCCCCTCACTTCCCTTCTACTTCTGCCCTCTCCTTCTCACTTTCCTTCTCTCCCTCCCATTCTCTCTCCCTTCCCTTCCCATCTCCCTTTCTCTTCCCCTCTGTTCCTTCACCTCTCCTTCCTTCCCCTCTCCCTTCCCCTCTCCATTTCCCTTCACCTCTCCATTTCTCTTCCTTACCTTCCCCTCTCCCTTCCACTTTCATTCCCCTCTCCCTCTCCCTTCTCCTTTTCCCCTCCATCTACCTCTCCCTCTCCCTCCAACTCTCCCAATCCCATCTCCCATCCCTTCTCTCCTTTCCTTTCCTTTCCTCTCCCTTCCTTTCTCCCTCCCTCTCTCCCTCTCCCATCTCCCCCTCGCCATTCCCTTCCCCTCTCCCTATCCCTCTCCCTCCCTTCACCTCTTCCTTCCCTCACTTCTCCTCTCTCTCTCTCTCTCCCTTCCCCTCTCCCTCCCCCTCTCCCCTCCTCCCTTCCCCTCTCACTCTCCCCTCCTCTCAACCTTACCCTCTCCCTCTCCTTTCACCTCAGGCTTGCCCATCCCCATCAGCTTCCTCTCTTTTCTCTACATTCCCCTCTCCTTATCCCCTCTTCCCCTTTCTCTTCCCATCTCCACCTTCTCTTCTCCATCTCTCTCTCTATTACCGGTCCCGTCCGCCTCCCTCTTCACATCTCTTTCTCCCTTCCCCTTCCCCTCTCTCTGCCCCCTCTATGCCTCTCCCCTCTCCCTCTCCCTTCTCCTGTCCCTCTTCTTTTCCCCATCTTTCTCCATCTCCCTCTCCCTCTCCCTCACCCTCCTTCTCCCCTCTCCCTTCCCCTCTCCTTTCCCGTCTCGCTCTCTCCTCTCCCAGCCCCCTTCCCCTTCCCCTCTACCCTCTCCCTTTCCCTTCCACCTCTAATTTACTTCTCCTTTACCTCTCTCCCCTTTCCTTCTTCCCTCTCCCCCTCTTCCTCACTTCCCCTCTCTCATTCCCTCTCTGTTCCCCTTACCCTTTCCCTCTCCCTTACCTTCCCCCTCTCTCTCCCTATCCCTTTACCCCCTCATTCCTCTCTCACTCTCCCCTCTCCCTTTCCCTCTCATTCTTCCTCTCCCTCTCCCCTCTCCCATCCCCTCTCTCTCTCCCTCTTCTCTCCCCTATCCCTTCCCCTCTTGCTCTCTCCGCTCCCTGACCACCCCTTCTCCTCTCCCTCTAACTTCCCCTCCCCCTTTACCCTCTCCCTTCCCCTCTCCCCTCCCTCTCCTTCACCCTCTTCTGTCTCTTTCTCCCGTCTCTCCCCTCTCTCCTCTCTTTCTCCCTCTCCATTTCCCTCTCCTCCTTCTCTCTCTCCCTCTACCTCTCCTCTCCCCTCCCTTATCTTTATCTTCCCCTCTACCTACCCCTCTCCCTTCCCCCCTCTCTCTCCCCTCTCCCTTCCCCTCTCCTCTCCCCTCCCCTCCCGTCCCCTCACCTCTTTTCCCTCTCCTCTCCCTCCCACACTCTCTCTCTTTCCCTCTCCCTTACATTCCCCTCCCATCTTCCTCTCCCTTATCCCCTCTCCATTCCCCTCTTCCCTCACCTTCCCCTCTTCCCTCACTATTATCCCCTCTCCCTTTCCCTCTCACTTCCCTTCTACTTCTGCCCTCTCCTTCTCACTCTCCTCCCCCTCCCATTCTCGTTCCCTTCCCGTCTCCCTTTCTCTTCCCCTCTCCAACTCTCTTCCCCTCTCCCTCTTCCTTCACCTCTCCTTCCTTCCCCCTCTCTTCCCCTCTCCATTTCCCGTCACCTCGCCATTTTATTTTCCTTACCTTCCCCTCTCCCTTCCCCTCTCCCTCTCCCTTCCCCGTTTCCCCTCCATCTACCTCTCCCTCCCACTCTCCCAATCCCATCGCCCTTCCTTTCTCACTTCCTCTCTCCCTCTCCCCACCCCCTTGCTTCTCCCTTCTCCCTTCCACTCTCCCTATCCCTATTCCTCTCCCTCCCCTTCACCTCTTCCTTCTCTCCCTTCTCCTCTCTCTTCTCTCCCTTCTTTTCTCCCTTCCTCTCTCCCTCTCCACACCCCCTTGCTTCTCCCTTCCCCTCTCCCTATCCCTATCCCTCTCCCTCCCCTTCACCTCTTCCTTCTCTCCCTTCTCCTCTCTCTCTCTCTCTTCCCCTCTCCCTCCCCCCTCTCCCCTCCTCCCTTTCCCTCCCCCCTCCTCTCAACCTTCCCTTCGCCCTCTCCTTTCACCTCAGGCTTGACCATCCCCATCCCTTTCCTCTCTCCCCTCTACATTCCCCTCTCCTTCTCCCCTCTTCCCCTCTCCCTCTCCCTTCCCCTCTACCTTCTCATCTCCATCTCCACCTTCCCTTCTCCGTCTCTCTCTCTATTACCCGTCAGTCTCCCTCCCTCTTCCCCTCTCTCTCGCCCTTCCCCTCTCTCCTTTCCCTTCACCTCTCCCTCTCTTCTCTCTCTTCCCCTCTCTCTCAGCCTCCCCTACTCCTCTCCCCTCTCCCTCTGTCTCTCCCTTCCCTCTTCTTTTCCCCCTCTTTCCCCCTCTCCCTCACCCTCCTTCTCTCCCTCTCCCTCTCCATTCCCCTCCCCTCTCCACACTATCCTCTCCATCTCTCCCTTTCCATCTCACTTCCTCTCTCCCTCTCCTTCTCCCCTCTCCCTTCCCCTCTCACTCTCCCCTCTCCCTGCCCCCTCCCCTTTCACCTCTACCCTCTCCCTTTCCCTCCCACCTCTAATTTCCCTCTACTTCAGCCCTCTCCCCTCTCCTTCTCCCCTCTCCCCCTTTTCCTCTCTCTCCTCTCTTCCCCTCTCCCATTCCCTCTCCCTTCCCCTTCCCCTTTCCCTCTCCCTTACCTTCCGCTCTCTCTCCCTATCCCTCTCCCTTTCCCTTTCCCTCTCCCTTCTCCTCTACCTTCCCCTTCCCCTCTCCCTCTCACCTCTACCTTACCCCCTCCCCTTCCTTCCCCTCTTCTTGTCTCTCCTCGCCCCTCTTCCCTCTCCCTTGCGCCCTTCCCTCTCTACTCCCCCTCTTCCTCTTTCTTTCCCTCTCCCTTACCCTTCCGTTCTCCCTCTCTTCCCCTCTCCCTCCACCTCCCCCTTCCCTCTCCCTTCTCGCTTCACCTCTAATTCTTCCTTCCTTCTCTTTTCCTTCTCACTCTCCCACTCCCACTCTCTCACCATCTCCCCTCTCCCCGCTTCCCTCTTCCCACTCCCTTTCCCTCTTCACTCTTCCCTCTCCCTTCCCCTCTCCCTTCCCCCTCTCCCTCCTCCTCTTCCTCTCCCTTCCCCTCTCCCATTCAATCCCCTTCCTCTATCTTCCCCTCTCTCCTTTCTTCCCCTCTACCCTCTCCCTCTCCCGCACCCTCTCTCTCCTTCCCTTTCCATCTCTGTCTCCCTCTCCCTTCCTTTCCCTTCTCCATTATCTTACCTTACTCTCTCCCTCTCCATACCCGTCTCCTTTCCCCTCTCCCTCTCCCTCTCACTCTCTCTCCCTTCCCTTCTCCCTTCCCCTGTCCCTCCCCCTCTTCCTTCCCTTCCCTTCTCCGTTGCCCATCTCCCCCCTCCCTCTCCCTTCCCCTATCCCTCCCCCTTCACCTAACCCTCCTCTCTCTCTCCCTTCCCCTATCCGCTCTTTCCCTTCCTTCCTCTCCTTCACCCCTCCTCCATACTCCCCTTTCTTCCCCTCTCTCTCTCCCTCTAACTTCCCCTCTCCCTTACCTTCCCTTCTCCTTTACCTTCCCTTCCCCTCTCTCTACCTTCCTCTCTCCCTTCCCTTCTCACTCTCCCCCTCCCTCCTTCTGACCTTCTCTCCTGTCTTCCACTCTCCCTTCCCCCTCTTCCCTCTCCCTCTCACTCTTCCTTCCCCTCTCCCTTTTCCTCTCCCTTCCCCTCTCCCTTCTCCTCCTCCTCTCCCTCTCCCTTTCCCTTCCCATCTCCCTTCCCATCTCCCTCTCCTTTCCCCTCTCCCTACCCTCTCCCTTCCCCTACTCTCCCCCTCTTCCCTCTCCCTTTCCCTCTCTCTCTCTCATCCTCTCCCTCTCCTTCTCCCACTCCCTCTCTCTCCCTTCCTTTCTCCCTTCATCCCCTTTCCATTTCCATCTCCATCTCCCTTGCCATCTCTCTCTCCCTTTCCTTCTCCCTTCCCTTCCCTTCTCGCTCTCCCTTTCCATCTGCCTTCCTCTCTCCTCTGCCCTCTCACTCTAACTTCCACTTCCCTTCTATCCTTTCCTTTCCCTTCCCCTCTCCCTTTTCCAAACCTTCCCTTCTCCATTACTTTATCCTCCCCTCTCTCTCTCCCTACCTCTCTCTCTCCCTTCCCTTCTCCTTTTCCCTTCTCCCTTCCCTATCCTGTCTCCCTCCCCCTCCTCCTTCCCCTCTCCCTTCCCTTCTTACTTTCCTCCCTCCCTCCATCTGACCTCTCCTAACTCTATCCCCTCTTTCCCTCTCCCTCCCCCTCCCCCTCTACCTCTCTCTCCATCTCCCTTTCTCTTCCCCTCTCCCTTTCCCTATCATCCCCCTCTCACTCTCCCTCTCTCTCTCTCTCTCCTCCCTCTCACTCTCCCTTCCCCTTCCCCTCTCCCTTCCCCCTCTTACTCTCCCTTTCCCTTTCCCTCTCCATCTCCCTCTCCCTTCCCATCTGTCTCTCCCTCTCCTTCTCCCTTCCCCTCTCGCTCTCCATCTCCCTCTCCCTCTCATCTACCTTCCTCTCTCCCTACCTTCATCTCTCCTTCTCCCTCCTCACTTTCCCTCTCACTTTACCTTTCCCTTCCCTTCTTCCTTCCCTTCTCACTCTCCCCCTCCCTCCATCTGACCTTCTCTCCTCTGTCTTCCACTCTCCCTTCTCCTCTCCCTATCCCACTCCCTCCCCTTCCCCTTCCCCTCCACCTTCCTCTCTCCCTCCTCTGCCTCTTCTCCCTTTCCCTCTCCCTCTCCCTTCCTCTCTCCCTCTCCTTTCCCCTCTCCCTAACCTCCCCCTTCCCTCTCCCTTCCCCTCTCTCCCTCCTCCCTCCTCTCCCTTCCCCCTTCCTTCTCCATCTCCATCTCCATCTCCATTTCCCTTTCACTCTCACTCTCTCTCCCTCTCTCCTTCTCCCTTCCCATCTCCCTTCACCTGTCCCTCTCCCTATGACTATCACTCTCCCGCCCCTCTCCCTTGCCCACTCCCTCTCCCTTTCCCTCACCTCTTCCTTTGTCTCCCCTCCCTTCCTCTCTCCCTCTCCCTCTCTTTCCCTTCCCCTCTTACTTCCTCTCTCCCTTCTCCTTACCCCCCTTCTCTCTTCCTTCATCCCTTCCTTTCCCTCTCTTTCTCCCTTTCCCTCTTCTCTCGCCCTTACCCTCTTTACTCTCCCCTTTCCCCTCTCCCTCTCTCCTCCCCTTCCCCTCTCTCTCCCTCTCTCTCCCTTTCTCTATCCCTCTTCCCCTCGCCTCTCCCTTCCTTTCTTCCTCTCCCTTCTCCCTCTCCTTCTCTCTCTCCCTCGACCTCTCCCTCTCCATCTCCCCCTCCTCTCCCTCTCCCTTCCTCTCTCCCTTCCTTTCTACCTCTCCCCTCTCCCCCTTGCCTCTCCCTTTCTCTTCCCCTCTCCCCCTCTCCCTCACTCCCTTCCTCTCTCCTTCTTCCCCTTGCCTCTCCCTCTCTCTCTCCCTTCCCTTATCCCTTCCTCAATCTCCCGTCCCTTCCCCTTTCCCATCCTCTCTCGCTTCCCTCTCATTCTCCCATCTCCCCGCTCTCTCACTTCCTCTCTCCCTTTCCCTTTATTCTCTCCCTTCTCCTCCGCCCTCTCCCTTCCCTTCTCCTTCTCCCCTCTCTTCCCCTCTCCTTCTCCCTCTCTTCCCCTCTCCCTTCCCCTCTCCCTCTTCATTACCTTCCCCATGCCCTCTCCCTCCCTCTCCCTCTCCCTCTCCCTTCCTCTTTCCCCTCTCCCTCCCCTCTCCATATCCCCCTTGCCTCCCCCTTCCCTTCCCTTCCCCTCTCTCTCTTCCTTTCCCTTCTCCTTCTCCCTTTGCCTTCTCCCTTCCCCTCACCCTCTCCCCTCCCCTTACTCTCTAACTCCCCCTTGCCTCTCCCCTCCCCTTTCCTTCCCCCTCACCCACTCCCGCTTTCTCTCCCTCCCGCTTCCCCTCTCCCTCTCTCCCTCCCTCTCTCCCTCTCCCTTCCTCTCTACTTCTCCCATCTCCCTCTTGCTTCTCCCTTCCCCTCTCCTCTCCCTATCTCTCTCCCTCCCCTTCACCTCTATGTTCTCCTCTACATTCTCCTCTCTATCTCCCCCTTCCCCTCCCCCTCCACCGCTCCCCTCCTCCCTTCTCCTCTCCCTCTCCCCTCCTCTCTCCCTTCCCCTCTCCTTCTCCTTTCACCTCAGCCTTGCCCACCCCTTCCCCTCTCCACTCTCCCCTCTCTCTTCCCCTCTCCCTTCCCATTTCCCCCTTCCCCTCTCCTTCTCCTTCTCCCTCTCCATTACCCTTCCGGTCTCCTTCCCTCTTCACCTCTCTTTCTCCCTTCCCCGCTCCCTCTCTCCTCTCCCTTCACCTGTCCTTCTCTTCTCTCTCTTCTCCTCTCTCTCCGCCTCCCCCTACTCCTCTCCTCTCCCCTCCCCTCTCCTCTCCCTCTGCTTCTCCCTTTTGCTCTCCCTCAGCCTCTCCCTCTTCTTTTCCCTCTCTTTCTCCCTCTCCCTCCCCTCTCCTCCCCCTTTCCCTCTCCCTTCCCCTCTCCACTCTCCCTTTTCTGCTCTCCCTCTCTCCCTCTCATTCTCCCCTCTCCCTTCCCCTCTCCCCTCTCCCTGCCCCCTGTTCCCCTTCCCCTCTCCCTTCCCCTCTCCCTTCCCTCTCCTTTACCCCTTTCTCCTCACCCTCTCTTCTCCCCCTCTTTCGTCTCTCTTCCCCTCTCCCATTCCCTATTTCCTTCCCCTTTCCCTCCATTTGTCCCTCTCCCTTCTCTCTTCCCTCTCCCTCCATCTCCCCTTCCCTTGCCCTCTCCCCGCCTTCTCCCTATCCCTCTACCTCCCCTTTCCCTATCCCTTCCTCTCTGTCTCTCTTGCCCTCTTCCTCTACCATCTACTCTCCTTTCCTCTCCCTTCTCCCTCTCCCTCTCCCCTTCCCTCTCCTTTTCCCTCTCCCTCCCCTCTCCCTTTCCCCATTCCTCCCCTTTCCCTTTCCCTTTCCCTTTCCCTACCCCTTCCTCTCTCTCTCTCCCCCACCCTCTCCCTTCTCCTCTCCTCTCCTCTCCTCTCCCTTCCCTTCCCCTCTCCACCCCCTTCCCCTCTCCCTTTGCCCCTCCCTCTCCATCTTTCCCTCCCTTCCCCTCTCTCTTTCCCTTTCCCTGTCCCTATCCCTATCCCTCTCCATCTCCTTGTCCCTATCCCTCTCCCCTCTCCCCTCTCCCCTCTCCCTTCCTCTCCCTTCCACCCTCTCCCTCTTCCTCTCCCTCTTTTTCTCCCTCTCCTTCCTGTCTCTCCCCTGTCCCTCAGCCTCTCCTTCTTCCTCTCCCTCACCCTCTCCCTTCCCTTCTCCATTCAACTCTAATTCTTCCTTCCTTCCCCTCTCCTTTTCCTTCTCCCACTCCCTTGCCATCTCCTCTCTCCCTGCTTCCCTCTTCCTTACCCTTTTCTCTCTTCCCTCCCCCTTCCCCTCTCATTCTCCCTTCCCCCCCCTTCCTCCTCCTTCCCCCTCTCCCTTCCTCTCTCCCATTCCCACTCCCTTCATCTCTCCTTCCCTCTCCCCTCTACCTTCCCTCTCCTTCACCCCTCTCCTTCTCCCCTCTCTTCCCCTCTCTTCTTTCTTCCTCTCTACCCTCTCCCTCTGCCGTTCCATTTCCATCTCTGTCTCCCTCTCCATCTCCATCTCCATCTCCCTCCCCTTATCCCTTACCTTACCTTCCCCTCTCCTTCTCCTTACCCGTCTCCCTTCCCCTCTCCTTCTCCCCTCTCTGTTCCCAATCACGTCTCTCTTCCTTTCCTTTCCCTTCCCCTCCCCCTCTCCTCCCTCTCCCTTTCCTTTCCCTTTTCCCTCTCCCTTTCCTTCTCCCTCTACCTCTACCTCTCCCCCTCCCTACTCTACTCCCTCTCCCTTCCCCTGTCCCTCTTCCTCCCCATCCCCTCTCACTTACCCCTCTCCCTCTCCCTCACCCTCTCCCTCTCCCATCCCCTATCCCGCCCCCTCTCTCTCCCCTCCCCTATCCCTCCTTTCCCTCTCCCTTCCATTCTCCCTTTCACTCTCTCATCTCCCTTTCCCTTCCCTATCCCTCCCACTCTCCCTTCCCCTTCCGCTATCCCTCCCCCTCTCTCCCTCTCCCCTTTCCCTCTCTTTCCCTCTCTCTCCTTCTCTCTCACCCCCTCCCTCTACTTCTCTCACTCCCACTTCCCTCTCTCTCCCTTCCCCTCTCCCTTCATACCCTTTCCGTTTCCCTCTCCATCTCCACCTTTTTCTCCTTGCCATCTCTCTTTCCCTTTCCTTCTCCCTTCCCATCTCTCTTTCCCTTTCCTTCTCCCTTCCCTTCCTTCTTGCACTCCCTTTCCGTCTACCTTCCTCTCTCCCTCTCTCCTCTCTCCTCTCCCCTCTCACTCTAACTTCCACTTCCCCTTCCCTTCTACCCTCTTCCTTCCCCTCTCCCTTTTTCAAACCTTCCCTTCTCACTTACCTTACCCTCCCCTCTCTCTCTCCCTACCTCCCTCCCTTCCTTTCTCCTTTTCCCTTCCCTATCCTGTCTCCCTCCCCCTCCCCTTCTCCTTCCCCTTCCCCTTCCCCTTCCCCTTCCCCTCTCCCTTCCCCTCTCCCTTCCCTTCTCACTCTCCTCCCTCCCTCCATCTGACCTTCTCTCCTAACTCTTCCACTCTCCCTCTGCCTCCCCCTCTCCCCTCTCCCTTTCCCCCTCCCTTCCCCTCTCACTTCTCCTCTCCCTCTCCCTCCCCTTCCCCTCCCTCCACCTCCCACTCTCCCCTCTCCCTTCCCCTCTCCATTCTCCTCTACCTATACCACTTCCTCCCTTTCTCCTTTCCCTCTCCCTTCTCCCTCTCCCTCTCCCTCCCCTTCTCCCTCTCCCTTACCCTCTTCCTCTCCCTTCCCCTATCCCTTCCCCTCTCTCTCTCTCTCCCTTCACCTATCTCCCTTTTCCCCCTCCCTCTCCCTTCCCCTCTTCCTCTCCTTCTCTCTCCATCTCCTTTCCCCTCTACCTCTACCTCCCCCTCTCCCTTCCCCTATCCTTCCCCCTCCACCTCTCCCCTCTCCCCTCTCCCTCTCTCTCTCTCGTTTTCTCCCTCTCTCTCTCTCTCCTTCCCCTCTCACTTCATCCCCTCTCTCTTCCCCTCTTCCTCTTCCTCTCACTCTCCCACTCTCTCTCATCCCCCTTTCCCTTCCCCTATCCCTATCCCTCCCCCTCTCCCTTCCCCTCTCCCCTCTCCCTTTCCTTCTCTCTCTGATCCTCTTCCTCTCCTTCTCCCACTCCCGCTCTCTCCCTTCCCCTCTCCCTTCATCCCCTTTCCGTTTCCCTCTCCCTTCTCCTCTCCATCTCCCTTGCCATCTCTCTCCCTCTCCTCCCTTCCCTTCTCGCTCTCCCTTTCGTCTACCTTCCTCTCTCCCTCTCAATTTCACTTTCCCTCTCACTCTAACTTCCACTTCCCTTCTACCTTCTCCCTTCCCCTCTATCTTCCCTTTCCTTCACCCCTCTCCTTCTCCCTAATTCCCTCTGTTCCCTTCTTTCCTTTCTTCCCTCTCTTTCTCCCTCTCCCTTCCTCTCTCCTTTTCCCTTCTCCCTTCCCTGTCCTGTCTCCCTCCCCTTCCCTTCTCACTCTCCCCCCTCCCTCCATCTTACCTTCTCTCCTCTCTCTTCCATTCTCCCTCCCCCTCCCCCTCTCCCTCTCCCTTGCCTTCCCTACCCCTCTCCTTTCTCCTCTCCCTATCCCACCCCTACCCTTCCCATCTCCCTTCCCTCTCTCTCTCCCTTCCCCTATCCCTTCCCATCCCCTCCCCTGCCCCCTCTACCATTCCCTCTTCCTATTCCTCTCCCTCTCACTTTCCCTCTCCCTTCCCATTTCCCTCTCCCTATCATTTCCCTTCCCTTACTCTCCCTTCCCCTCTCCTTCTCCCCCTCTCCCTCTTTCTTCCTCTCTCCTTCTCCTTCTTCCTCTTCCTCTCCCTTTCACTCTTCCTCTCTCCCCCTCTCCCTCTTCCTTCCACTCTCCCTTTCCCTTTCCCTGTCCCTATCACTCTCCCTCCCCTCTCTCTTCTCCTCTCCCTTCCCTTCTCCCTCTTCCCTTGCCTCTCCCTCCCTTCTCTCCCTATCCCTCTCCCTCCCCTTCCCCTCTTACTTCCCCTCTCCCTTCTCCTCACTCTCACCCTCCCATTTTCCCTCTCCCTCTGCCTTCACCTCTTCCTTTCCCTCTCTCTCCCTTTCGCTCTCCTTTCCCCTCTCCCTATCTCCCTCCCTGCCCTTCCCCACTTCCTTCTGCACTCCCTCTCCCTTCCCCTCTCCTTCCCCCTCTCCTGTGCCCTTCCTCTCTCCCTTTCCTTCTCCCTCTGCCTCTCTCTCTTCCTCTCCCTTTCTCTCTCCATTCCCCACTCCTTTACTTTCCCTTCTCCGTCCCCTTCCCAACTTTCTTCTCTCCCCCTCTCCCATCCCCTCTCCTTCTCCCTCTCCACCCTCCCCCTCTCTCTCCCTATCCCTTCCCATCTCATTCTTCCCCTTCTCCTTCTCCTTCTCCTCTTCCATCTCCACCTCCTCCACTGCTGCCTCCTCCTCCTCTTTCTCCTCCTTTTCCTATTCCCTTTTTCTCTTTTCCCTTTTCCTTTTTCCTTTTTCCTTCTTCTCCTTCCTTTTCCTTTTCCATCTCATGTGCCTTTTCCTTTTCCTTTTCCTCCTCCTTTTCCATCCCTTTTCCTCCTCCTCCTCCTCCACCTCCACCTCCTTCTCCTTCTACTCTTCCTCCTTCTCTCTTGTGCTCTTCCCCCTTCTCTATCTCTTACATCTCCTACTTCTCTTTCCTAGCTCCTTCAAATTCTTCTTTTTCTTCCCCTCCTCATTTCCTTATTTCTTCTCCATTCCTCTCCATTTGTCCTTCCTTTCCCCTCACCTCACCTCACCTAACCTCCCCTCCCCTTCTCCTCTCCACTTCCTGTCTCCCTCTCTCTTCTCCTCTCCCTACTCCGCTCCCTACCCTTGCCCTATCCCTCTCCCTCTCCCGTTCCCGTTCCCTCTCTCTCTTCCTCTCCCTTTTCCTCTCCCTTCCCCTCCCCATCCCCATCCCCTCTCCCTTCTCTTCTCTTCTCCCTATCCCTTCCCCTCTCCTTCTCCCTTGCCCTTCCCCCCTCCCTCTCCCTTTCCTTCTCACTCTCTCTCTCTCTCTCTCCCTCTCCCTCTCCTTCCCCTCTTCCTTTCCCTCTCCCTCCCCTTCCCCTCTCCCTCTCCCTTCCCCTCCTCCTCTCCTTCTCCCTCTTCCTCTCCCTCTCCCCTTCCTTCTCCCTCTACCTATCCCTCTCCCTCCCCTTACCCTCTCTCACTTCCCCCTCTCCTTCTCCCTTCCCCTCCCCCCCTTCCTCTTTCCCTCTTCCCTCTCCCACACCCTCTTTTACTCTCTCTCCTTCTCCACTCCCTTTTCCACCCCCTCTCTCTCTTCCTCTCTCCTCTTCCTTTCCCTTCCACTCTCCTTTCCCACTTGCCCGTCCCTCTTCCCTCTCTCCTCTTCCTTCTTCCCTCTTCCCCGCCCTCTCCATCTCCCTTCCCTTCCCTTCTCGTTCTCCCCTCTCCCTGCCTCCTCCTCCTTTACCCTCTCCCTTTCCTTCTCCCTTGCCCTTCCCCTTCCCTCTCCCTCTCCCTTTCTTTCTCACTCTCTCTCTCTCCCTCTCCCTCTCCTTCCCCTCTTCCTTTCCCTCTCCCTCCCCTTCCCCTCTCCCTCTCCCTCTCCCTTCCCCTCCTCCTCTCCTTCTCCCTCTTCCTCTTCCTCTCCCTCTCCCTCTCCCCTTCCTTCTCCCCCTACCTATCCCTCTCCCTCCCCTTACCCTCTCACTTCCCCTCTCCTTCTCCCTTCCCTTCCCTTCCCATCTCGTTCTCCCCTCTCCCTGCCTCCTCCTTTACCCTCTCCCTTTCCTTCTCCCTTCCCTTCTCTATTTCCTTACCTTCCCCTCTCCCTCTCCCTTCTCCTTTCCCTTCCACTCTCCCCTCCTCCTCTCTACCCTGCCTCTCCCTTCCCCTCTCCCTCTCCCTCTCCCACTCCGTCTGCCTCTCCCTTCCTTTCCCCCTTCCATTCCTTTTTCCCTTCCCCTCTCTCTCCCCCTTCCCTTCCCCTTTCCCCTGTCCCCTCCCCTTTCCTCTCTTCCCTCTTCCTTCCCCTCACCCCTCTCCCTTCCCATTTCCCCTTTCCCTTCTCCGTTCTACCCTCTCCCTGCCTCTCCCTGTCCCATTTCCCTTACCCCTTCTGTTTCCCTTCTCCCTTCCCCTCATTTCCTAACTGATTTCCCTTCGAATCCCTTTTCTTCCTTTTCCCATCCTTGCCATGCCTCTGATCCACTCACATTCCCACCCTTTCCTCCTCTCGCTCTCTCTCACTCTTTTCCTCTCCCTCTCCCTCCCCTTTCATTTCTCTTTTCCTGTCCCTGTTCCTTTTCTTGTCCCTTTCGCTCCCCCACCCCTTCCCTTCCCTTTTTCTATTCCCTTCCCTCCTCCCTTCCCCTTCCCTTTCCCTTCCCCTTCCCTGCTTCTTCAAAATCCTTTCCCTTACCATCGCCTTACCTTCCCCTTCCCCGACCTCACCCTGCTGCTTCTAATTCCTTTCCCTTTCCCCTTTCTCTTCTCCATCCACTCCACCCTCCCCTTCCCCTTATTTTCCCTTGTCCATTCCCATCCCTTTTTCAGTTCTACTCTCCTCTCTTTTTGTTCTCTCTCTTCTCTTCCCTTGCCTTCCTTTCTATTTTCCCACAATGCTGTTCCCTCTTTTCTTTTTCTCTTTTCTTTTTCCCTCCCCTCACCTTTCCTTCTTCAATTTCCATTCTTCCTTGGCCTTGTCCTTCCCTTCTCTCTTATTCTCCTTCTCCGTCTCCTTCTCCGTCTCCTTCTCCGTCTCCTCCTCCTTTTCCTTTTCCTATTCCTTTTACCTTTCGCTTCTCCTTTCTCTGCCTTCTCCTCCTCCTCCTCCTCCTTCTCCTTCTTTTCCTTCTCCTTCTCCTTCTCCTTCTCCTTTCCCTTCTCCTTCTCTTCCTCCTTCTCCTTCTCGTCCACCTCCACCTCCACTACCTCCACTGATGCCTCCTCCTCCTCTTCCTTCTCCTTTTCCTCCTTCTCCATTTTCCTGTTTCCCTTTTTCACTTTTCCCCTTATCCCTTTTCCTTTTTCCTTTTTGTTCTCCTTCTTCGTTTTCCTTTTCCTTCTCCTTCCTTTTCCTTTTCATTCTCCTCCTTCCTTTTCCTTCTATTTCCTTTTCCCTTTCCTACTCCTTTTCCTTTTCCTTTTCCTCCTCCTTTTCCTTTCCTTTTCCTCCTCCTCCTTTGACTGCTACTCTTCCTCATTTTTTGTTCTCTCCCCTTCTCTGTCTCTTATGTCTCCTACTTCTCATTCCTTTCTGTTAAATAGTATTCTTTTTCTTCCCCTCCTCATTTCCTTATTTCTTCTCCATTCCTCTCCATTTGTCCTTCCTTTACCCTCACCTCACCTTACCTAACCTCTCCTCCCCTTCCCCTCTCCACTTCCTGTCACCCTCTCTCTTCTCCTCACCCTACTCCTCTCCCTACCCTTGCCCTATCCCTCTCCCTTTCCCTTTCCCTCTTCCGTTCCCTCTCTCTCTTCCTCTTCTTCTCCCTTTTCCTCTCCCTTCCCCTCTCCCTGTGCCTCTCCCTCCCCATCTCCTCTCCCTTCTCTTCTCCCTATCCCTGTCCCTTCCCCTCTCCCTCCCTTTCTCCCTTGCCCTTCCCCCTCCCTCTCCCTTTTGTTCTCACTCTCTCTCTCTCTCTGTCCCTCTCCCTTCCCCTCTTCCTCTCCCTCTCCTTCCCCTCTCCCTTGCCCTCCTCCTCTCCTTCTCCCTCTCCCTCTCCCCTTCCTTCTCCCTCTACCTATGCCTATCCCTATCCCTCCCCTTCCCCTCTCGCTTCCCCTCTCCTTCTCCCTTCCTTTCCCCTTCCCTTTCCCTTTTCTTTCCCCTCTCCCTCACCCTCTTTTACTCTCTCTCTCTCTCCTTCTCCACTCACTTTCTCACGCCCTCTCCCTCTTCCTCTTCCCTCTTCCTTTCCCTTCCTCTCTCCTTTTCCACTTGCCCCTCCCTCTTCCCTCTCTCCTCTTCCTTCTTCCCTCTCCCTCTTCGTCGCCCTCTGCATCTCCCTTCCCTTCCCTTCCCATCTCGTTCTCCCCTCTCCCTGCCTCTTACTTTACCCTCTCCCTTTCCTTCTCCCTTCCCTTGTCTATTATCTTACCTTCCCCTCTCCCTTCTCCTTTCCCTTCCACTCTCCCTTCCTCCTCTCTACCCTGCCTCTCCCTTCTCCTCCCCCTCTCCCTTTCCCTCTCCCTTTCCCTCTCACTTTCCCTCTCCCTTTCCCTCTCCCACTCCCTCTCCCACTCCCTCTGCCTCTCCCTTCCTTTCCCCCTTCCCTTTTCTCTTCCCTTCCCCTCTCTCTCCCTTCCCTTCCCTTCCCCTCTCCTCCCTCTCTCCTCTCTCATCTTCCCTCCCCCTTCCTCTCTTCTCTCTTCCTTCCCCTCACCCCTCTCCCTTCCCATTTCCCCTTTCCCTTCTCTGTTCTACCTTCTCCCTGTCCCATTTCCCTCCCCTTCTGTTTCCCTTCTCCCTTCCCTTTCCTTCTCCTTCCCTTTTTCTTTGGCTTTCTTTCTCTTCCCTTCATTTCCTAACCCCTTTCCCTTCAAATCCCTTTTCTTCCTTTTTCCATCCTTACCATCCCTCTGATCCACTCGCATTCCCACCCTTTCCTCCTCTCGCTCTCTCTCACTCTTTTCCTCTCCCTCCCCTTTCATTTCTCTTTTCCTGTCCCTGTTCCTTTTATTGTCCCCTTTCGCCCCCCTCCCCTTCCCTTCCCTTTTTCTCTCCCCTTCCCTCCCTCTTCCCTTTCCCTTCCCTTCCCCTTCCCTGATCTTCCCCTGCCTCTTCTAATTCCTTTCCCTTACCTTCGCTTTACCTTCCCCTTCCCTGACCTTCCCCTGCTGCTTCTAATTCCTTTCCCTTTCCCCTTTCCCTTCTCTATCCCCTCCACTCTCCCCTTCCCCTTATTTTCCCTTGTCCATTCCCATCCCTTTTTCAGTTCTACTCTCCTCTCTTTTTGTTCTCTCTCGTCTCTTCCTTTGCCTTCCTTTCTATTTTCCCACAATGCTGTTCTCTCTTTTTTTTCCCCTCCCCTCCCCTCACCTTCTTCAATTTCCATTCTTCCTTGTCCTTGTCCTTCCCTTCTCTCTTATTCTCTTTCTCCTTTTCCTTTTCCTTTTACCTTTCGCTTCCCCTTTCTCCTTCTCCACCTCCTCCTCCTCCTTCTCCTTCTCCTTCTCCTCCTCCTTCTTTTCCTTCTCCTTTCCTTTCTCCTTCTCTTCCTCCTTCTCCTTCTCTTCTACCTCCACCTCCACCTCCTCCACTGATGCCTCCTCCTCCTCTTCCTTCTTCTCCTTTTCCATTTTCCTTTTCCCCTTTTCCCTTTTCCCTTTTCCTTTTTCCTTTTTCCTTTTCGTTCTCCTTCTTACTTCTCCTTTTCCTTTTCCTTCTCCTTCCTTTTCCTTTTCATACTTCTTCTCCTTCCTTTTCCTTTTCATAATCCTTCCTTTTCATTTTTCTTCTCCTTTTCCTTTTCCTCCTACTTTTCCTTTCCTTTTCCTCCTCCTCCTTTGACTTCTACTCTGCCTCCTTATTTCTTGTTCTCTCCCCCTTCTCTGTCTCTTATGGCTCCTACTTCTCTTTCCTTTCTCCTAAATATTCTTCTTTTTCTTCCCCTCCTCATTTCTTTATTTCTTCTCCATTCCTCTCCATTTGTCCTTCCTTTCCCCTCACCTCACCTAACCTGCCCTTCCACAATCCTCTACCTTCCATTCCAACCTCTCCCTTGCTCTTATTACCTTACCTTTACCTTCAATTCCCCGTCTCCTGCCCTACCCTTCCCTTACCTTCCCAGTTTTCTACTGTCCTATCCTTGCCTCCCCTTCCCTACTCTTCCTTTTCTTTCCACAATCCACTCCATTCCTCCTACCCTTCTTTTCCCTTATCTTCCCTTTGTTTCATTCCAGTCTCTTTCTTCCCTTTCCCAAACTTCCTTTAATTTTACCTTCCCTTCCAAACCACCTTCCCCTTTCCTCCCCTCTCTCAACCTCCTTCCTAACCAAGTTTAAATTGTATCATTCCTTTTCTTTTCTTTTCTTTTTTCCTTTCTTTTCTTTTTCTTTCTTTTCCTCTTTCTTTTCTTTTCCTTTTTCTTTTTCTTTTCCTTTCCTTTCCTTTCTTTTTCTTTTCTTTTCCTTTCCTTTCCCTTTTCTTTCACCATTTCTTGCTCCCTGTACCTCTTCATTCTACACTGCACCCGAGGCACTAATTCAACTACCTTTACTCTCCTCTTCCGTATCCCCTTAACTTAGTTCATCACCCCACTTTCTTACCCTCTTAGTCCTATTCACCTTTATACTGTTAAATCTATTTCAAAAACATGCTTGAATTTGATGTAAACTCTTCCTTACCTCTGACTACTGTCTGAACACACTTCTAAATGTAATTCACCCTTTAATCAACCACTCGAAGCTCCATACTACCTCTACTGCATTGTCCTAAATACATGAGTGGTAATAATCTCCTTCTTCTCCTTTTCCTTGTCCTTTTCCTTCTCCTCTTCCTCCTTCTCTTCTTCCTCCTTCTCCTTCTTCTCCTCCTCCTCCTTCCACTCCTTTCCTTCTCCTTCCCCTTCCCTCCTTCACCTACTTCTCTGCCCTTCCCTGCTCGTCCAAACCTTTCCATAATTGTCTCCTCTTACCATCCTTTTCCCTTCTCTTCATTTCCCTTTGCGTCCTTCCAGTGCTTTTCCTTCCCCTTTCCAGAGTTTCCTTTCCTTTTACGTTCCCTTCCCAACCACCTTCGCTTCCAGTTTCTCTCCCCTCTCCATTTTCCCTGCTCACCTTTTCTTCCTATTCCCCTTCCCCTGACTTTCACCTTCTCCTTCCCCGTCCCCTTCCCTGGCCATCCCCTGCCACTTCCCCTTCCCTTTCTCCTTCCTCTTCTCCATCCCCTTCTCCTTTCTCTTCTCCTTTTCCCTTGTCCTTTCCCACCCCTTCTAGTTATACTCTCCTCTCTTTGTTTTCTCTCTTCTCCATCCCTTCCCTTCTAAAACCCCTTCCTTCCAAAACCCTTCTCATCATTACATTTCACCTCCTTTACCTTTCCCCAATTCAGTAATGCTGTTCTCCCTTTTCTTTTCCTCTTCTTTTTTTTCTTTCCTCTCCTTCTCTTCTTCTCTATCCATTCTTCCTTGTCCTTCTTCCCAGCTCTCTATTCCTCCTTCTCCTATTTCTCCTCCTCCTTCTCCTCCTCCTCCTCCTCCCTTCTCCTTCTCTTATTCATTCTCCTTCTTCTCTTCCACCTCCATCTCCTCCACTGCTGCCTCCTCCTTCTCCAGCTCCTCCCCCTTCTCCTCCTTTTCCTTTTCCCTTTTTCTTTTTCTTTCCCTTCTCCTTCTCCTTTTCACTTTCCCTTTCCTTCTCCTTCTCCATTACCCTTTTCCTTTACCTTCTCTTCCTTCTACTCCTCTCTTTTTTTCTTTCCCCTTCCCCTTCTCTATCTCCTACGTCTCCTACTTTTCTTTCCCTGCTTCTTCTTCTTTTTTTTCCCCTCCCCATTTCCTTATCACTTCTCCATCCCTCTCCATTTGGCCTTCATTTCCCCTCACCTAACCTACCCTTCCCCAATGTTCTCCCTTCCATTCCCTGCTCTCCCATCCTCTCATTTCCTTACCTTTCCCTTCAATTCCCCTCTCCTGCCCTACCCTTCCTTTCCCAGTTCTCTACTATCCTATCCTATCCTCTCCTCTCCTCCCGTTCCATTCTCTTGCTTTCCTTTCCACAATCCTCTCCTCTCCTCCTACCCTCCTTTTCCCTTCTCTTCATTTCCCTTTGTTTCATTCCGGTCTCTTTCCTTCCCCTTTCCCGAACTTCCTTTCCTTTTACCATCCCTTCCAAACCACCTTCCCCTCTTCAATTCACCTTTCCTCCTCTCTCTCAACCTCCTTCCTAACCAAGTTTAAATTGTATCCTTTCTTTTCTTTTTCCTTTTTCTTTTTCTTTTTCTTTTCCTCTTCCTTTTCTTTTTCTTTTCCTTTCCTTTCCTTTCCTTTTCTTTCTTTTCTTTTCCTTTCCTTTCCTTTTCTTTTCTTTCCCTATTTTCTTGCTCCCTGTGCCTCTGCATTCTACACTGCACCCCAGGCACTAATTCTACTACATTCACTCTTACCTTCCATATCCCCTTAACTTAGTTTATCACCCCACTTTCTCACCCTCTTTGTCCTTTTAGCCCTTATACTGTTAAATCTATTTCTAAAACATGCTTGAATTTGATGTAGACTCTTCCTTACCTCTGACTCCTGTCTCAACACACTGTTAAATGTATTTCACCCTTTTATCTACCTCTCAAAGCTCCATACTACCTCTACTGCATTGTCCCAAATACATGAGTGATAATAATCTCCTTCTCCTTCTCTTTCTTCTCCTTTTCCTTTTCCCTTTCCTCTTTTTCCTTCTGCTTCTGCTTCTCCTCTTCCTCCTCCTCCTCTCTCCTTCTCCTTTCCTTCTCATACTCTTTTCCTTCTTATTCTCATTCTACTTCTCTTCTTCTCCTCCTCCTTCTCTTTCTACATCCCCTTTTCCTTCTCTTACTTCTCTCTTTCCCTGCTCCTTCTTATTCTTCCCCTCCTTATTTCCTTCCTCTCTTCTCTATTCCTCTCCATTTGTCCTTCCTTTTTCCTAACCTTGCCTCTCCTTCCCTGCCCTTCCCTTCCTTAGTTCTCTCCTTACCGACATATCCCTTCCATTACATCCCCTCCCATCCTCTCACTTCCTTACCTTTACCTTCAATTTCCTTCACCTTCTTTACCCTTCCCAGTCCTCTCCTCCCCTCCCCTCTCCCGTCCCTGCTCGTCCCTTCTTTTCCATAATCCTCTCTTCATACCCTCTTTTTCCTTTCTCTTCCTTTCCCTTAGTTTCATCCAGCAGTGGCTTATGTTGTGGGAAAAGACGCGGGGTGGGGGAGGGTGCCGGGGAGGTGGGGGAGTGGGGGACGACGGAGACAAATAGAAAAAAATAAAAAATAACTTACCTGCCACCCTCTAGCACTGCATTGCACTCTTTTGCTCCTCCCCACTGTGGGCAGGCACAGGCTCCTAGCCTGCCTTGCGGCCAATCCTGAAGCTGCTCTCATGAATGAGACCAGCTTCAGGATTGTCCTGAGCACTGATGATTTGCGCTCCAGGACAGACTGGGAGCCTGTGCCTGCTCTCTCCAACCCCTGCAATGCAGCTTGGGTTGGAGAGAGCTTCACTGCGCATGTGGGTTTGGCCGGCATTAGCCGGCCGACCAAACCCACATGCGCAATGAAGGCAGTGCCCACCACTTCCCCTCCAGCTTGTCACCACCCTGCCCCCTCCCCCAAGACTCGGGACAAGAAAAATATAATGATAATTAAATGAGTTTCAAACCCGTTTTATTTTTCACATTTTTTAAAGTGCTGGCAGGGAGGGTGACGCTTCTCTGCCATAGCGGAGGAGCAGTGGCTAGTTTCATCCCTTTCCTTCCCCTTTACTGAAATTCCTTTCCTTTCCTTTCACCTTCCCTTTCCTACCACCATATCCTCCACATTTCGCCTTTCCTCCCCTCTTCCCTATCCAATCCTCTTCTAACACCCTCCCTAATCAAGTTTGAATTGTTTTTTTTTTCTTTTCTTTCCTCATTTTCTCTCTCGCTGTTACTTCTATAGCCTATACTGCACCTCAGGCACTAATTCTCCTACATTCACTCTTCCTTTCCTTATCCCCATAACTGTTCATCACCCCTCTTTTTCACCCTGTTAGCCCATTTAGCCCGTATCCTGTTAAATCAATTTCAAAAGCATGCTTGAATATAGCCTTATAGCCCGCCATAGCGGGCTATACCGGACATTAAATTAAAGACCCACTCCAGCGTTTCAGCGAGGGTCTTTAACAAGGGAGCGGGCCTTTAATGGCCGGTATAGCTCAGCTATGGCAGGCTATAAGGCTATTAGAACATTGTACCACTAGAGGGCAGAATGTTATAACAGATAAAACAAAGGCCCCAGTGAGCCCATTCCCTCGGGATACTAAATCAAAGGCCTCTCAGAACCCGAGGGGGTTTAAATACCCTCGGGCTCCGAGAGGCCTTTGTTCACAGAAACGGCTGTGAACAAAAACAACATAGGAATGTTGCTCTGCTGGCTTCTACTGGCCCGTAGAAGCCCGGAGCACTCCATTGTTTACAATGGAGTGCTCCACATTCCAATGTTCTAATTTGATGTAGACTCTTTCTTACCTCTGAATCCTGTCTGAACACACTGCTAAATGTACTTCACACTTTAAGCTACCTCTCAAATCTCCATGCTACCTCTCTTGCATTGCCCTAATTTCCAGAGTGATAATAATTGTATACAGAGTACTGCATAAAATTGTCTCAACATCAGGAATCAAATATGAGGATTGAGTCTGACTATTTTCACCGAAACCTGGCAGAGTGATGTACAGTTCATTCCAAATTAAGCTATTCCTCCTGGACATAAGATACTCCATACACATTGTCCATCAAAAAGCCTTGATTTGGTCCAGCAATATTCCACAAAGAGATGTTTATTAAATAATTAAAATGTAAGTAATTAAAAAGTGCAATTGTGAGGAAAGTGGATCGTTATTTGGGATGTTTGTGAGACTCTTACCAAGTAATAATGTCACTAATCCATACCAGTGATGGTTAGGCTATTTTAAATCAAACCTCAGCTCAGTAATGGGTAGCTGTGGCACAGATCAATCTAGGGTAACTCAAAGGAAAACAAGTGTAAAGCATTTATCAGGTCCAAAACAATCAGTAAGTAAGAACACAACACAATAAAATCCAATTTATAAAATAGAGTATATTTATAACTTTAAATGGACATTAAAATGACAAAAATCTGATGAAGGGAACCAGAGGTATTATTTTGCAAGCTTTTCATAAATCACTGTTTTTTACTCCAAAAAAGGAATTGGAAAGTTTTTGAAAATTTGTAAATCATTCACTCTTATCGGTAGTCTTTGAGCCTCGAACCTGAGGGTCCTGGGACAAGTTAAATCTTCAGGCTGACCTCGTTGGAAGTCAGGGTCAATGCTGGTGCCTCCTTGGTCCCAGTCAAGATTTTACATTTTCACTTAGAAAATGTTCTGGTTCTTTATCTCATCAAGGGTGAGGTCAGTGGGGTCCTCAGCAGCTTTGCTCTGGACTCAGAGAACTGTTAACTTTGGCATTAACCCTTTCGGTGCATCGGACAGCCGGCACCCGTCCGACGCACCAGTGCTCATGTGCGTCGGACTGCTCCTGGCCGTCCATGCACATGGCACAGGAAATCCCTCTGGTGCCCGCACCAGAGGGATTCCCTTTTTGTCAAAACACCCTTGAGGTAGGCGTTCCCACTGAAAAAGCCTAGCAAAACAGACGCAGCACAGTTTGTAATGATTTTGGAAAACTGTGCTACTTTGGCAAAAGAGGCGCTGAGTCCCAATAGCGGCAGATTTTTACCGCTACCAAACATCAGGTGTAAAAATGACGCATAACCACTGATATAAAAGCAGAACATACCAAAATCACTCTGGCAAGCATAATGGCACATGGACCTATTCCTACTGCAGCTGGGAGTGCTAAGAAGACCACCACCCATACCATCACTACGGAGGCAGTTCAGGAGAAGGGAGGGGACATACCGCCAGATGATTATCCTCATTGACCTCAGGGAGAAGGAGGTCATTGCCCATAACAGGCTCAGGAGGAAGTCCATTGGCCCACCTCCTGCCTAAGATTGCACCAAGGCTGCAGTCAACATCGCAGAAGGGCACCAACATCCTTCTGCAGGCCAAGCTACTGGCTGTCCTACACATGCTGGGGTCTGGAACTTTCCAGCCCACCACAACCAGAGTGGCTGGAGTATCCAGGCATCCTTCTCTAGATTCCTCCCCTCCGTCCTGGATGCCATTGTAAGCCTCACATCCCAGTACCTCTTTTTCCCCAACACGACGCAGAACCAACAGGAAAACAAGCAAGGCTTTTATGCCATTGCAGGATTTCCACATGTGTTGGGGGCAATGGACTGCACTCATGTGCATCTTGTGCCTCCAGTGGCTACATCACACCTGTACTGCAATAGGAAGCATACACATTCCATGAAAGTGCAGGCAATTGTGGACCATCTGGGCCTCTTCATCAGTGTCCTCGCAAAGTACCCAGGCAGTGCTCATGCTTCCTTCATCTTCTGGCATTCTGCCATCAATGAGCATTTCCAGAATGGGACCTATGGGAATGGCCTTCTTGTTGGTAAGTACTTCTCAAGCACATAACAGACCACATGACAGTCAATTATATTGGAATACGTTGTCTAATTAGTGTTGGGCTGAATAAGACAGTGCAGATGTAGTAGGTGTGGGCCTACATACTTGCACCATACTGCATGGTATATGCTCAACACAATACTACAAGTCACACATGTTGAGACCGCCTACGCCATTGTTGGCCACATGTACAGGTGAACTGCGCTGCTGGAGCATCACTGTTTCATGATGTTCTGGTGGAGCAGGACTCCAAATCATATCAATGAGGCAATGCAAAGTCAGCCTGCGTGCCCTTGCATGGCCTCATAGATATGCAGGAAGGCAAGCCACAGCAAAGTGCAGCATTCATACCCCCTATGTTAAGGATGTATACCATGGGCCATGCAGTGGCTTTTCCCATGCAACACCAATTAAGAACTCATACATTTCCACATATCCAAGGTTCAGGGACCCTGGGACTGTGTTCAAATAGTGTGCCTCCCAAGGGGAGGAAAATGAGGATAGTTAATTGCATGTTTCTTTGTCATGTCCGATTACTATGTGTCTTGCATTCTGTAGGATACATAGGAGGAAATAGCATAGGTTTTTTGCTTTTGGTGCAGGAATGAGTCCCTATTTGAGGACACTAAACTGACACACGTGTACCATGGTACAAGAGGGGTGTTGGCATTAGTCACTACTGTGCGATGGTGCGTATGCAGATGAACCATGGATGTGCTGTATGTTAGGAATATGGCACATTCTACCCCTTCACTTTGGATGCAGGTCAGTGCAGCCAGATGACATCCAGTGCTACCTAGTGGCAACAACTGCTAAATGAGGCCCTGTGTGTGCATTCAATAGTGTGAAAGAGCCTCACTTATGTAACACCATGTGAAATATTCGTCCAAACCCTGTTTTGGAGGAAGGGATTCCCTGTCTCCCGTCTGTGTGTCCACAGGTAAATCCCATGGTCATGAGGCATGTGATGTATCCCAGACCTGCAAAACAGAGAAATATAGTCAGATTTTAACCTCGCAAGATTATGTGTACCATACTACTTTACATTATTCATCATATACACACATCACATCTTATGTGCACACGGTTTTGCAGTCCACAAACCACTCTACCAGTTCTCCAGGGATCCAGACTGTGCAGCAAGGTGCAGCCTCAAGCACAAACTAAATCTCGCATGACAGCCAACAACACAGTCATCTTGGGAATAATGTACCTGTCTTGGAGCAATGCTGTACATTTTCTACAAGTGCAGTCACCAAGCCCTGGACACAGAATCATATGGAAAATATGTCCTATACTGTCCCCAAGCAGTGTGGCAGTGTAGTGTAGTTTGCCTATCAGTTGCACTGTACAGCGCAAGATTCCCACATATCTCAAACCCCTTGTATACTGTCAAAATAGTGGACACTGTGCATTGCCATGTGTACACAATCATGTCTCACATTGATATCCACTCATGTCCTTCCCTTGGCAGTACACATTGATTAACATTGACTCCAACTCTCTCTGCCAAATATATGTGACTGAAGTACACCACATCATCTGCTCCAGCTACAGGTTGTTAAACCAGACATGCATCAGTTCAGGAATGGCAATAGTAGCCAATAACAGACACAATAGATGATTGTGAGAAATGTGTCTACTGAATGGCTAATTGACTCTCCTTACTGGTGATAAATCATCTCTTGCATGACCTTGGCACTTACAAGTATGACAAATAGTAAGTGAATCACAGAGGACAGCACACCTGTTTGTATAGCACAGTGTTAGTCATACCCAATTCCTACTTGTGTGTATGCCACACAATGTCATAACACATCTCTTACAGTAGGCAAGGTGTATGAGTCATTCAGGACACATAACAGAATGTACATGAATGTGGAGCCATCCTCTGTCATGACATAACTTATTGTACCCCTCCTATCTTTGCAGCTGACCAAGTATACGCTCTGTAGCCGTGGGTGATGACTCCTCTTAAAAACGCCAAGGCGAAACCCCAGTGAAGGTACAATCATGCCCTAAGAAGGGACCCGTTCGATAGTCGAGCGGACATTCAGAGTACTAAAATCCCACTTCAGGAGCCTGGATATGTCTGGGGGCTGATTGCTGTACTCGCCATTAATGGTGTGCAAAATTATTCTTGTTTGCTGCATATTGCACAATATTTGTGTAAGGACAAATGTACCATGGGCTGATGGCAATGAGGAGCAGGAACTGTCGGACGATGAGGAAGAAGATGAGCCACGTTAAACAGTTCCATCAGTAGCCGCAACAAGGCTGTGGGACCATATTATTAACATTGTTTTCACTGATGAATGAGTGACTTACACTGGGTACATATATGTGTAAATAAATGTATGAGCACTACCTGTGTATGCATTTTGATTCCATAGCCACAGTAAGCATCAAAACATTCACTCCACACCTGTTCCTAATTGCCACACAGAAAATGTATGTAGCTATGTGTAACAAACAGCATTGAACAATATCTCGTATAAACAAAATAGTTTGAATACCAACTACTTGTGGCAAAGAGTCCTCCAATGCCAGCCACAATTAACATGGTGTGGTATCGTAGATAGTGTGCTGTGACTCTGTATGTATCTCTCCTACAGCTAGTCATTTGTACGGCCTCATACTTGTGGACAATGGTAGAGTCTACTCATAGTATGATGACTGTGAAGTCATCCACATAATATGTGCATGTGAACACAGTCCCAAACCTACAGTCTACATATGCTACATCAAAAACCTTATCCACATATGAAATCCATTAGGGGATCACATATCGCACATACAAATGCTTCATACTATACTTTGCCAATGAAACAGTGTCTACCTAATGGGACTATACCCACACTTGCCCCACTAGGCTAAGATGCCTATGGGACAAGCAGTGATGTAGCCTACCATCTTGGTATATTGCACTCAGATACAAGCAATGGCTTCACTCCTCTCAGTACAGTCTTAGTGCAAATGTGAAGACACAATACCCAGATTCAGAATATGTAACAATTGAACATCATTAATCGCATAAGGCAAGGTCAATACAGCCAAGGTACGATGCACTGATGCATCCCAAGGTATGGTGTTCCAATTGGTGAGAAAATCACAGGGGAACGTCATGTCTGAATGTATAGCCATCACCAAACATTTAGTTACTACACAACCTAGAAACATATTGTGAAGGGTCCCAATGGCAAACATATTTATGATTGCACTACACCTGACTAGTTGTGGCTAGACAATCTGGCCTTGTGATCCACAAATCAAAGGCTATGCTTGGTGGTAAAGACTATGTGCATTTGCAATGTGCATGGCCCACATATATCCTTCTAGACACAAGGCCATACAGCTGATGTATGTGTGCCACAACATGATATGGTGGCTTCTGTCAACACTTCCCTGCATATAAATCATTCATGGAATAGTTCTACATGGCCAATGTGAGCAACAGCATGCAGGACACATGGAAACAGATGAGCCAATTTGACATCAATTGATACATCTGTGTTCTGGCTCTACTAGGGATGTCTGTCAAGTTTTGGACTGTGCCAGGTCCATGTGAGTCTCATCACCTGTCTCAGTGTCAAACTACATGATTGTGGCATGTGAACACCCACTGTTATGCACAATCGAAACCATCTTGATGCAGAGTGTAGTTATGGTGTGATTTATGCAGCCTTACTCTCAGCAATTTGTAGGAGGTCACACCAAGGCATGCATGGCATACAATAGCACCCTCAGCATGAGTGAGAATTATGTTGCCCACAAACGCTTACATGGTTACTTTCCTGTAGGGTATGACCCTTGAATATGAATGGCCTATACTAACCCTGGGTGGAGTTCGCCACGCAGAACTCCTTGAAGTGATAAAAAAAACTCTGCCGCACTACGCGAAGTTCCGCAAGCGGCGGAGTGCGCTTGGTCCTGCCTATTCGCGTTGATTTTCAGCACCCAGTGTTTGTCCTGCACTGAAAAATCAATGCAAACGGCACCATGCGCAACGCAAGAGGGCATGCTTCTTTTCTGTTGCTCAAATAGATTTTCTATTCGAGCAGCAACTTTCATAACGCAAACGGAAGGTTTCTCAATGTGACCGCCCACATTGAGAAATCCGACTGCCCGAGTTGAGAAATCTCACTGGGAGGTAGATTTTTCTCGCTCCCGCTCACCATCTTGAGGTTAGGGAGCGCGAGCAAGGAAAAATGTTGCCGGTAGGTGGATTTTTCTTGCTCCCGCTCGCCAACTTGACATTGGGGAGCGCGAGCGAGGCAAAAACTTCGCTCTGCGAGTTTTTTGGAACTCTGCGTGCTCCGCGGAGTGCGGAGTGTAGAAAACTGCTCAAACTCAGCAAACTGAGCGAAGTTCACCGCCTGGGCTTAGTCTGTACTCAACCAATCATATGGTGCGATCCATTCATCTCCTTGCAGGTGGTCGCAGCTAATCGCAGCACTCTCCTGCAAGGAAAAATGTAATCCTTCCAAGTTTCCCTGCTGCCTTCACTGTGGTGCATAGTACTTTTTTGCAGTAGGCTGCGCTGTCGTAGATGTGGGTGCACTGTCCCCATGGTAGGGCTAGTTTGTGGCATCCCTGGGGGATGCTAAAGAAATGTAATTGGGTGCTAATACTAATTTAGCATATGGGGCGCCTCTTGTACGGTGTGCCCTTGCGCTACCAGAGGGATCAGGCCGTATGCATAGTATAATCCCTGAGAAGCATGAACTCACACATATGTATACTGTCAACACACATAGTAAACACATGCAAAGACAGTAAGCAGGTCAACTACACTATTCACACCCAACATAGCAATCCCTGTAAATGATTACATGTATTGCACATCACAATACACCAAAATACGCAGATTTGCCCTATTGCGTCAAAAATTAAAGACGCATGAGCCTAAAGCGTGATTTTTACAGCCACCACGTCAGTCAAAAATTACGCTTCCTAGCCGACGCGTCTGAATGATCGCATGGTTCCTTGTCAGGCCTTGCCTTGTGTGAATTTGAAACATTGACTGGTAGCGTAAAAAAGAAAAGACGTATGAGCCTAAAGCGTGAAATTCGCAGCCACTGAGACAGCCAAAAATGACGCTTCCCAGCCAAATGCATCTGAATGACCGCATGGTGCCTTGTCACGCCTTGTGTGAAATTGACGCATTGACTGGTAGCATCAGAAAAAGGATGCATCGGCTGAAAACATGACACATCCGCCCAGGAAGTGATGTTATGGATAAAGGGAAATGATGTCATGGATCATGCATGCTGCAAACCAGGAAGTGTGAAGTTACTTTCAAGTGTGAAGTTACTTTCATTTTCAGTTTGTCATAGTTTTACTGTCTGTGCTTGAGAGTGGTTGTGTATTGGCTGTGCTGGAGAGTGTTTTTGTGTGTCTGGAGCTGGCTTGTTGTGTCTGCTGTCCCTGTCGTGTCTCTTAAGTCCTTTTTGTGCTTTCTTGTTGTATATTGTTTTGTATTGTCCTGTGTGCTGTTGGGTGTTTGTCTTCTGGGGTATTGTTGTCATAGGTGTAGTTTTGGGTATTTAGGGGGTTCTGTTTTGTTTGGATGTTTGTTGTTTTGGGAGGGATCATGCCTGGGAAGGGTAGGGCTTACCCTATGAGCAAACAGGAGTTAGGGAGCTTCCTGTGGCTGGTGACCCATTACCTGTCCAACATGGTAAACAGTGGGGGACATGCGCTCCTGGGATACCCCGTGAATTTGTGGAAGCAATGTTGGGAGAGGGTGTGCCACCAGATGCAGAGGCTAATTGGAGAAGACCAGAATGTCCATCAGTTCAAACATCACTGAGCGGATGTGGTTGGCAAGGAGTCTGACCTTCTCCACTACATTGGCATCCGAGTTGGTGGAGAAGTTAGTAAGTACACATGATTTGTGTTTTTCTATGTGTTTCATTTACCCATTGATTAATAGTGGTAACATTAAGTACGGCTCACATGACATTTTGCTCAAAGTAGCCATGCCCCCATGCAAATGAAGGAAATGCCATGACAATAGCGCTGGCACGATCTGTGCACCAGTGCTATCCGTGACACTGAGCGGACCGGGCCACACAAGTGTTAGTGTCCCTTTAGGTGATACAAATGAGTCCCAGCGAAGCAATGAGCTGATGCACATGCCCGTAGCCCATCCAGACAACTCATATGATGACAGACCAGGTAGTGCAGATCAGCTCCAGAGCTGCTTCTTTCACAACAAGCATTTGTCTGGTACAGTTGTGATGGGCCATTACAGAGCATATGTTACACATAAAGGGACTTATTTACAAGCCTCTTTCGATGTCAGGATGTCACTTTTTCCAATATTAAAAGTGATGCACCAGCGGCGCAAGGGACTGGTAAATTGGCCCCAAGATGTCAGCAAAAGTCGGTGGAAGTGCAAATCACAAGTAATGGTGCTGCGCAGCTCAACGAGGTTTTGTCCTGTGCTGGCCACCAAGACATAGAAAATGCCAATTTTGGCTGAAGTCACTGATGAAGGAGCAGTTTGTTGAGTTATAGTGGACCAGCTTACCAACAGTGGTGTTAATATAGAAGTCCCTAGCGGCGCGGGTGCATCAGTTTTCATATGTAAAAAAGTGATGTCTCAGTGGGGCAAGGGCCTTGCAAATTAGCTCCTTGGTATGCTTAGCATACACATGCACCCTTGACCTATGGTGAACATGTGTGCATTGTTGACATGATTGGTACTGAAAGAGACAGCTCCCAGCACAAAGAAATACTAAGGCCGAGTATGACACTTTGGTATATGTGCATTGTAGTACATCCAGCAAGCATACAATACTGAATGACACATAGTGATGTGCCGATGATCCTCCTTGGCATACCTCCCCTGAGCAGTCCCGTATTAATGAGGCCTGCCATGGCTTACACAGATTAGCTAACCTGTGAATGCTGCAAAACACATACTACTGGTCTTGAGCAGCATTTCCTATGTAAAAGGTAAGGCTCCTTGATGTCCACTATGGCTACGCTGTGCTTTGTACTGGCCTGCCTGACTCAATACATAGGAATGCATAGCAAATCCTGCATGCTGCCTTTGCATGGCCTCATGGAGGTGTTTTTGAGGCCAGAGCCACTGGAGCTGTCCTTACATATGAGACTCCCATTGTACATGCCTCTTGTATGAGAGGCCAATGTATGACAGAGGGGAGCCTACTCACATGCTACTGTATCAAAGGGTATGCCAGCCCGAATCTGGCACATCTCAACATATCCCATATATGTTATTGTTCAATTTTCTTTAAAATACTTAGGGATGCATGGAACATGTCTGAACAATATCTGGTACTCTGCAGCACTGACAGGTACAGAAATCACTTAAGGAACAAGTACGCATAAAGTAGAATGTATGTAGCGTACTCATTTCCTGATGTCAAAATTAAGACGGCATGTGTATTGCTATACCTTGCTGAGTATGGTATGTGATTTATGTAGGTGCAGAGACTCATCAAAGTCAGCTACCATAGTGAAATATAGTAGTGATGAGGTTGAATAACTGGTTCTGCAAACTGCCCAACAGGTGCATGTTTTGGCTCATCATATGTATGTAACTTCAGTCTGCCTTACCAATGTGTAACATTCAGGCATGTCAACTGTGCCATTTGATTACTTACAACCTGAAGGGTTACATAGCCAATAGCTATGCATATGTACTGTGCTTCTGTTGCATATACTATGTGTACTAAGTTAACTGATGAGTTTTACATGTTATGTCTTATAGGTGGACCACCATCATACACAGTTGGTGAGGTAGATGGTATCAAGGACCACAACTTCGCCAGTGATTGCCTTCATCAATGCTAATTGTGAAGTGCAAGGATTGAGTGTGATGCTAGATGCTGTGTGAATTGCCAGATTCAATGTGCATCCCTATCACAAAGAAACTTTGGTCTAATGATTAATAGGTCAGGAAAAGTGGATGTTAACTGTTGCATGTGTATAACCCTCTAACTAATGTCAAGGAGAATACATTGCCAATCTGGGATGGACCACATGATAGAGGCTTAACAGTGGAGCCACGATCACAGTGGCTGACTATGTGTAAATATGTGGTAGTGGATACACATCTGCACATGGCTGTGGATATGAAGATTTTGGAATGCATGTCAGTTGCACATGATATGATATTGGGAGCATGTAATGAGCGGTGGCATGGTTCACCATGGACTTACAATAGTTCAGAAAGGAGAGGTTTCATATGCCTCTGTGTGATGTGAGGTACTTATCTAGCATCCATTGTTACACATAATACCTGCCAAGTCTTCATTATAGTTAGCAATATGTCCTGATATGGGTCCTTGCCGTATCAGTTACACTACGTTGTAAGACAATACATGTACTTTGCAGACATTATATATCCTTCTGCGCTGAATGCCAATGGCATAAAGGCCATTGTAGGATGCAGAAGGAACACTAATGTTCAGTAAAGATGACGTGTACTGTACCGTACCGTACCTTGGGTACAAAACAGCATTGTTCCTAAGCATATTATTTACTGACATGGTCTAAAAAGTACCTGTTGGACCTAAAGTTACGGGTGCCATGCTGGAACACAAGATGGACCAGGCTATCACACTGCTCCAGGAAGTGAAACAAGCACTGGCAAGACCATAGCCAAATTCCAGCCACAGGAAGGCTTTCTGTCCTTTCCCCTGTACATAGTTTTTTATGTTAGTCTTAATGGTTTTATAGCTTAGTTTAGGGTAGTTCATGTAGTTATAGTGTAGGGGTAGTGATTTTAAAGGTTTTTAGGGATGGGAACACATTTAGTGGGTAGGGGTACTTTGTGTTTTTTGGGGTGAGGGGTTGATGTGTTTTATATGTGTTATGGAAAAAAATAAACAAATGCAAAAATACAAAAAAATATGATTGCTTAGGATTCTATGTGTAGTTAGTTGTTGTTTAGGTGTAATTTCTGTCATCTTGTGTGAAGACATGTCTTAAGGGGTGGGGGTTGATGTTTATCATGTTGTGCTAAATGTGTAGAGTAAAGTAGGTTAAGTTAAGGTAGTTTTAGATAGTATGTAGGATAAGGTAGCGTAGGCTAGGTTAGATTAGTTAGTCAGTGTCAGTTAGGTAGTTTTAGTCCTTTTTAATTTTCAATTGACATTAAATGTCATTATATGATACATACAGGTCTACATCATGATTTACTGTGTGGGAGTTAGCATGTGTGCTCAGGTAATGTTATGTACATACATTTGTGTTTGCTAGCAGTGTTTGGCAACATGTGTGAGTAGGTGTTTTACCTATGGACAGGGATCTGTCAGGTTGCCCATGGCTTTACATATCTATCTACAGACATTGTTGAGCAGTGCACGTGGCAGTCATGGTAGAAATGGTGCACAATGCAACACATGTATTCCCATACGATTGCTCTGTGTGGGTACATCATGCGACATGCTTTGGAGGATGTTTTGGTCAAAACATTCACTCAAATTAAAGGTTTTTGGACTCACACACTGATGCTGCCCCTTACACACTCTCACTTGCAGCATTTACTTGTCAGCTCAATGTTGTTTCCTTTCTAGTATCCATGGGAAGACCAGGCCCTTGTGGTGTGACTTCAATCACCATTAACATTGTCTACATGACACCTATCACACTTCATGCTTGCAACCTTAAGTAAGCACTTGCTACTCAATACACACATAGGGTTCACCAAATGTTTCACTCTCACTGTCTTGCATTGTCCCTGACTCCAAGCACATGCCCCTTTGCCAGGTAGTTGGTGTCTTAGCCTCACATAATGCACAATGGTCAACTTGGTCCTGACTACAACAGACAGACAACACACAGGTAG
The DNA here is from genome assembly GCA_963921515.1 of Calotriton arnoldi. Lineage (NCBI taxonomy): Eukaryota > Metazoa > Chordata > Amphibia > Caudata > Salamandridae > Calotriton > Calotriton arnoldi. The sequence continues at coordinate 1,123,478 of CAWUFW010003690.1, forward strand.
TACTGAGTGCATTTATTTACATGTGCAAATCATGGTGCGGTTCATAGGACAACAACCCTAAAAAGATGTTTTGAGCCAGTGGATGCCCAAGGAGGGAACATATCATGGGACATGTGGAGGAGAGGAGTGCTTCAGTGAGGAGGATGACCACAATGTCATTAGGGTGGATAGGGTGAAAGCAAAAAGAGGACAGTGGCAGCTGATTTTCCCTGGCATTTTCATAAGCACAGGGCAAAGGTGAAACTGGGTATGTGGCACCGACGAATGCTACCGGAGACTTTCGTTAGAAAGAGGTGCAGCTTACATCTTCCTCCTTGCGTGTCTCCCATGAGGGGGGTGCTCTAGGTGTGGCAGCCGAGGGAGGCACACACACATCAGGGGTGGAAGATGCGGATCTTGTACCTGCAGCAGCATTCATCTGTGGCAACACATGAGGGCAGCACAGCAGCAAGGAGGGTCTGCTGATTTTGCAACACACCAGCAACATCACTGTGGTAGGCAGCCATGGCAGCAAAGTGAAAATCCTGTTTCTGCTCCATGGACTCCATGACATTTCTTATTACCCCCAGCTGGTAGGCCACCTCGCTGGTGCCACTTTGGCATGGCATTTGTTCATGCCTATGCCTCATGACACCAGTGATGTTAGCTAGGGACTGCTGGAGACCATGGTGCGGAGAGTAGGTGCCTCTGATGGCCGCAGTGTTGTCCCTATTGGGACTGAGGCACCCATGGACTCCCTCTAGGGTGGCTGCCACCGTCTCCATCCCCACCAGCACTTGCTCTATGATCTCCCACTGGACTCCTACCGCAGTTCATTGGAAAGTAATCTATGGGTCCTCAGAGTCCAGGGCTCTGGGTGGGGAGGCAGGTGGTGCCTGTTAGTTTGTAGGTGGGGAATGTGTAGACCCCACAACACTGTTGACCCTCCCTGTGTCCGGAGATGGTGTTCAGATGGAGTCCAGGAGTTCATGAAGGGTATCCTGGTCGATGGTTTGCAGGTTGTCATCCCCATCATCGCTGGAGACCAAGACAGCGTGCTGGCCAGGAGGAGAGGGTTCATCCTCTGCATTGATATGGAGAAATGCTATTGCTGATCTCTGTTAGATGTTGACATGAGTAATCCAGTTGACAACCAAGGTTCAATACATTTCACCTTCAGTTCCTCATTGATGCGTAGGACACATGTTACTCAAGGGTATGGATTGCAAATTGCACTGTATTTCTATTTCAGATGACTGGATCTCAGCATTGTTCTCACTACCATGTGTGCCTACTCTGATTTGATGGTGCCTGTCATACTAGTCAATCAATCAATCAATCAATCAATCAATCAATAAGGGTTGGTAAAGCACAACTACTCACCCATGAGGGTCTCAAGGCGCTGGGGGCGGATAGTCAGATTAAGATCACTGACGTTCAACCCATTTCATCATGAACACAGTTGGTTATCTTGAGGGTATCACACATCGTTTTAATCAGACCCATGCACTTGTATATGTACATGCCTACTCTGGCTGTTCCCAGTTAGGACCTGTCAGCCGACTTACTGCCACACAGTGATGGGACCCAGATCATACATTGACTCTCATGTGCCTATGACACCTACATTATGCGTGACCATATCCAATGGACTGAAATGACAAGCAGTAATGGAGTGATATGGGTCAGGCAGCACCCCACATGGTAGTAGTGCTGGGAATGGTGACATGTACCTACCCAGTTTTCTAAAACAACTGGGCCCATCCACCTCAGCCTCTGACCCTTCCCGGACTCACGCCCTTTGTGGTGACTGAGTAGTTCTCCCTATCCCTTGAAAGTTCACTGCATGACCTCCTCCGACTTGTACATGTGGCACAGTGAGACAATTTTGGGCCAGATTTCCTCCTGGCACATACCCCTTCTTCACCCAGGTCCACATGACATGTAAAATGTAGTACCACAATGGGCTGTTGTCTGTCATCCCTAACCAGCTGCTACAGAAGTGTGACCCAGTCAGACACAGTAGTGCATGTGTATTTGTGAGGTACCTTGCAGTACACATGTCCCTTTTCACCTCCTTGCAATGCAAAGTCTCCCCAGTCAGACAGAGTGGCAGTTCGACGTGCGTAGCAAGCACCTACTATGCACTACACTGGCAGGAGTCCACCAGGGCCACACACCATCATTTATTTTGACACACATGGAGGCATATTGACAAGGGCATTGCGCCACCAGAGTGTCACTTCTTACAATGCTCGGTTTGCGCAATGCCTTGCTCCATATGCACAAGGCGGCGCTAAGCCACTTTGCATCTCTTAATGCCACCTTGTAAATATTGTTCACTTTGACCAAGCTTTCTGCATCATCGGGGCATGCAATGTGTGTCGCTGTAGGCGTTCCCACACAACAGCCATTGTTGTTTGGCACTGCCCCTGATTTACAAGTAATCATAAATCTGAGGCTGCGCCAAAAACTGACATCTTTCAAAAGGAGGCTTTGTAGTGGATCAACGAGGAGAAATACTTTTTTTTCTCCTTGTTTTTTACTCTTTCTAAGTGTGCTGCTAAAGAAGGAGCAAAATGCCATTAGTGATTGTTTATGTGCAGGAAGGGATGCACCGTATTTACAGGAATACGTGCCATCCTTGTGTCCACCCATGCGCTGGTGCAAAAAGAACAGCTGTGCACCAACGCAGGTACCCTTGCACCATGGTGCAATGGTGTCTGCATTGCAGGGTTGTTTGTTTATGTGCAGGAAGGTACACCTTCCCTGCACATACACAATCATCCCTGCAACACAGACTCCCTTGCACCATGGTGCAAACATGCCTGCTTTGGCACACAGCTTTTTCTTTTTGCACCAGCACATAGCTGGGGACAGTCGTTGCACATATTCCTGCAAATATGGTGCATCGCTGCATTGTTAAATGACACCCCTTAGTGCAGCTGAATTGTTTGCGTTGGCTCGCTGTGCCATTTCATTGTATATTTGTCCCATGGTCCTCTGGTGTTCATTACTTGCATTCACCACCACACCCAGTCAGATTTAGTAGATGAGAAGAGTTCCGGTTGTCCCTACCATGGCAGCTGAAACCTGTGTGCGCTGAACCAGCATGCCAGGACAGCTGTGTGGAATGTAGTTTAATCTAGACTTCTGTGGACAGGGCTCTTGAAATGCCCCTATGTGTAGATACTTCCCATGGCCCACATATCATCCACCATTCAAGTGTGTTGTTTCTCCTCAGAGAAATCCATTCCGTGGTATGGATTTGCAGGCTATGTTAATGTGCATGGGCCCAGGTGAGACAGAGGGGCACATTTCCTAAACATATGGGGCAGCGCAGCGCCGCAAACCATCTTGCTGCGCCAAGCTGTGTCATTAGGAAAGTGCAGGGATGCGCTGGATTTACAACAATACAACGCATCCCTGCGCCTTTTTTCTGTGCTGGTGCACAATCGGCTGGCTAGTGCCAACGCAGGTACCTTTGCACCATGGGGGCAAGGGTGTCTGCTTTGGCAGTCGTCTGCTGTTTGTGCACCAGCGCTGGCAAAAATGACAGGAATGCGCCATATCTTGTGAATACAGCACATTCCTGCCCTTTTCTTTTGACGTAGGGCAGCACAGCTAGAAGGCTTGCGTGCTGCCCTATGCCAAAATATTGTCAAAATGCCCATGAGACTTCCATTTATGTTATGTTTAATCATAGATGAGCCAGTATACTACCCTTTGGCATGCAGACAGTGCCACAGTCTGCTGGGACATAGCTGCGTGCACTGCACGACATGACCTAGATATCCAAATTGTCCCTTGTTGCAACTTACCCTGTTGCTGTTGCAGTTCATCATAGCCAGCACTGTCCTGCCCCACAACTCCTACCACCGACTCCTCGGAGATGACTGCTGACACCTGCTCCTCCAAGGAATCCAGCTGCTTCTGGGGTGCTGGACTACCACCTCCGGTCTGCAATGGTGCCTTGATATTGGTTACCAGTTTCTCTTTTATCCTGCACTTGCAATCATGTCAGCGCTTTTTACAGTCACTAACTGTCCTCTTGACTGCAGCAACGCTGTTCCCCTTGTTCACAATGGTCTGCCACATGACCTTTTTCCTCCCCAATGACATTTTGGAGCGGACGAAGAGCTGGTACACAAAAGTAATGCTAGGACGGCTAGCTTCTATTTTGCAGATGCTGATTGGCCGAACGTCACTTTTGCAGCATTAGCGTCAAATTTCCTAATGACTCTGCGCACACAACAGCGTCAGTTATTAAGACGTCGGGTTCTTCCTAATGCCATGGTGCACTGTATTGTAAATACGACACAAACATGGCGTTGGAATCTGTCGTACCACGGTGGTAATTTTTGGGCACACCGCAGCAGCAAAACAGCGATGCAGCAGTTCTTGTAAATATACCCCCCATAGTCATGTTTTCACAACAGTGATGGCCCAATAAGTGCTGTAGTCCACTGGTAACATTTAACTTACTAGCCTTGTGTACCTTTTGAACCATGTACTAGGGACTTATAGGTAAAGTTGAATATGCCAGTCAGGGATTAGCCAATGGCCCATACACTCTGAGGGGTCAGAGTGTATGCGCTGGGGCCTGGTCAGCATCTTTGATGCTTTGGATTTGGGCACCGCACTACCGTTATATATAGGTGCTCTATTTGAACAAAGCAAACAAGGGTATGCAGTTCCTATCAGTGGAGAATGAGAGAGAGATCCCAGAAAGACGAAAGGTTGTCCTCTATAAAGGAAGGGAAAGGGGAATCCCTCCTTTCGGAATTAGGGCCCTCACACACCCAGCCCGCTGGGTGTCATGCTTCATCATAGGGCATGCTCCTCGTCAGGTCGGCGCTGCAATACCTGACGGGCTCCCTATGAAGGGGCTCTTTGGCGGAGATCTTTTGGGGCATATTAGCAAGGGCACTATCGCCGCTTTAGCGGCACTTTTTGCCGCTAAAGCGGCGATATTCATATCGCCCTATCAGCAAACTGTCTCTAACAGCAGTTAGCGACAGTTTGCGGGCATTGGCGCCCGTTTTTACCGCTTTGCATGTCAGCGATATTTATCGCTAATGACATGCAAAGTGGGCGTTCCCGACGAACAAACCTGGGAACACACGCTAACAGGCCTATCGCCTATTAGCAAGGTGGCCATGGCCCCAGTTAGCGACGTGAAAAGTCGCGCTAACCGGGGTCATCGCCATTTATTTAACACCTGCAATTAGCAGGTGTTAGCCATACCTAACATGGGGGTGGATTATGCTGATACGACCACAGGGTCGTATCAGCAAGGTGTTCTCCCTTCTCCATGCAACATCGCTGGATTTTCAGCGATGTTGGCCCATTTCTCGCTATCGCTGGAATATTCATCGCCATAGCGCTAATCGTTGCTAATACAGCGTTAGCGTGGCGATATATTCCAGCGATAGCCGGCGATAAAAAAAATCACGCTAAGCAGGGTTAGCGAAGATTATCGCCTCTTCTTGCTAATATGCCCCTTTATTCCTTGCAGTTTGGTGCCGTGGGTGTGAGGGGCCTAAAAGTGTAGACGTGTTAATTGTGAAGGTCAATAGACCGTGCGAGTTAAAACAGGAAATGGAAGGTCAGGCAGAACAATTTTAATAACCCTGACTTCCAACTTGATTAAAAAGTGGAGTGGTGACTACCTGAAGTAATGTTTCAGGATGTTGCGCTCAGTCTCGTGTGGTCGACATGTTTCTTGCCTCTTAGTCAGGGCGATCTGGCGGCAATTCCTCAGGACCTAATGTGAAAGTATCTATCTACACTAAAAATGTGGTATTATGGTGTATTGACCTAGATATACCGCATGTAGCACCTAAAGGTGAAGTACCTGTCGATGTAGCGGCCAACCTAAAAACTATTTGAGACTGGCCCCCATCAACTTCCTGCAGGTAACAGACATGGCTCCGGCAGTGTGGGGTAGGTCTACCGTCACCTTTATGGTCCACACATGACATGGGTCACTTCTACGTGTCTGTTACCTGCCGGAAGTTGATGGGGCCAGTATCAAACAGTTTTTAGGTTGGCCGCTACATCGACAGGTACTTCACCTTTAGGTGCTACATGCGGTATATCTAGGTCAATGCACCATAATACCACATTTTTAGTGTAGAAAGATACTTTCACATTAGGTCCTGAGGAATTGCCGCCAGATCGTCCTGACTAAGAGGCAAAAAACATGTCGACCACACGAGACTGAGCGCAACATCCTGAAACATTACTTCAGGTAGTCGCCACTCCACTTTTTAATCAGGTTGGAAGTCAGGGTTATTAAAATTGTTCTGCCTGACCTTCCATTTCCTGTTTTAACTTGCATGGTCTATTGACCTTCACAATTAACACGTCTACACCCTCAAACCCACGGCACCAAACGGCAAGGAATAAAAGATCTCCGCCAAAGAGCCCCTTCATAGGGAGCCCGTCAGGTATTGCAGCGCCGACCTGATGAGGAGCATGCCCTATGATGAAGCATGACACCCAGCAGGCTCTGTGTGTGAGGGCCCTAATTCTGAAAGGAGGGATTCCCCTTTCCCATCCTTTATAGAGGACAACCTATCGTCTTTCTGGGATCTCTCTCTCATTCTCCACTGATAGGAGCTGCATACCCTTGTTTGCTTTGATCTTGATTGGGCACGCATGCTGGACCTCATAAAAGCCCTCAGTCCCCCTTCTTTGATTGATGCTCTATTTGAAGCCCACCATGCATATTCGAGTGGGTAAGCTCATACTCTCTTATTTTGCAATTAGTAGAGGGACAATACAAGTTTGTCCTGTGTCCCCACTGCTCTTTGCCCTTACAATTAAACCATTGACGACTCCACTTAGGGGGGTGGAGTGACTTGGGGTATTCCCTTAATGGGTGGCATCCATTCAATTTCCTTATATGCTGAGGAGCACCCAATATTTCTCAATGACTATAAGGCTGGCACCTTTAGAATTGACCAACTCCTCACAGACTTTGCAGCCGCCTCCGGTTTACGGGTTCACTGGTCGAAATCATGTATCTTTCCATTCACACCAGATACTCCTGAAGAACTAGTGGAAACTGGTGGCGGTCCACTTTGCTAGGAGCCTGTCATCTTCAGCTATTTAGTGATTAAAATTTATCATGCAGAAGAAGACCTCCTTGACATGACCAGAACAGTAACTGCACCTATTTCCCAGATTGCTGTTTGGAGTACCCTTCTTCTTCTTGCCACTACAGGGCCAGTAGCCCTCTCAAATATGGTGAAGTTACCTTATTTACTATATTACTCTTCTAACATTCAAGTTACCATCTCCACGGGTTTCTTCTGAAACCTAGATAACCTCCTTGGAGAAAAGATATTGCACAATGGTAGACAATGCATGGCCATAGCCTAGCTCTGCCTGCTGGTTGAGGCTGGTGGCCTCGGGCACCTCATTTTGAATTGTATTATCTTGCCGCACAATTATATTAGTTGAGCAGATAGTTCACAGGGCTCCCTGGATGAAACAAGTTCTGTCATTTACCCACTGTGCAAGGAGGACCTAAATTATCTTCTGCTCCTGAGCTCCTGGTGAATACACTCTGACCCCATCTACTCCACATAAAACTTGAGCGTCACAGGCGGGCCTTCTGACACAGTCGAAAAAAACATATGCCCCTGCAAATCCACGTCTCCGTGGGTTGACTGCAGGCCATCTCCGAGTGGCTTGCTTCAAGCCTGAAAATGCTGGGAGACCAATTTCAAGAGGGTCACTTGATGCCATTCGATGAATTGACCCCCCGATACAATCTTCCCAAAGGTCAATTCCTTATATACTGTAACATGCTGCATTTCCTTTGCACATATTTGTCTATTATGGAGAGGGGAGGACAGGAAAAAGAAAGGAAATGAAAGGGTAAGGGGAAGTGGCAGGGAAAGGAAGGGGAGAGAAGAGAAGAGGAGAGGAGGGGACAGGAGAGTGGAGTGGAGTGGAAGGGGGATGGGCCAGGAAGAAAAGAGAAGGGGAAGTGAAGGGAAGGGAAGGGGAGGAAATAGAAGAGGATTGGGGAAAGGAAGGGAAAGGCAGAGAAGGTGGAGGCAAAGTATAAGGTAAAGCGAGATCACTGCAGGAGAGCATAGAAAAGAAGATAATAAGACTGGGAAAGGAAGGGAAGGGCATTGAACCGGTAGGAGAGAAGAAAAGAGAAGGGGAAAGAGGAGAAGGTCAGCGAATGTGAATGGAAGACAAATTCAAGAAAGGTGAAGAGGCGGGAAGAGAAGGGAAGGGTGGGAAGGGAAACGAGAGGAGCAGAGAGGATTTGGAAAGGATAAACAGGAAAGGAAGGGAATGGCGACAGGGGACATGAAAGGAGGAAAGGTCAGAAGAAGAGATGAGAGGAGAGAAGGGAAGGGAAAGAGGCGAAAAGAAGGGAAGGACACAGAAAATGGAAGGGGAGAGGAAAGTGGAGGGACCAGGATGGGAAAAAGAGGGAAGGCAGGGAAGGTGAAGGAATAAGAATAGAAAGCAGAAGAAGGGAGTGGAATGAAAGGGAGATTATTGGGTAAGGGAAGGGAGGGGCAAGGAGTATAGGGTAGGATAGCGGAGGGTAAGAGAAGGGAAGGGAAAGGAAAGGAAGGGATGGGAAGAGGAGGGAAGGGGAGGGGAGAGAGGGGGAGGGGAGGATTCAGATGGAAGGAATGGTAGTAGGAGAATTGAAGGGAAATGTAAAGAAGTGGGAGGATGAGAGAGGATGGAATGTAAGGGAGAAGATTAGATGTTTGGGGAAGGGAAGGAACGGGAGGGGAGGCTAAGGGGAATGGAAAAGGGAAGAGAAAGTGGGGGAGGGGAGGGGAGAAGAGGAGAGGAGAGGGGAGTAGAGAAGAGGAGAGGAGATGAGAGGAGAGGAGAAGAGAAGAGGGGGAGGGGAGGAAGAAGGGAATGAGGGAAGAAAGGGGAAGAAAGGGGAGGAAAGGGGAGGGAAAATGGGAGGAAATGGGAAAATGGGAAAAGAGGAAAAGGGGAAAAATGGAAGGGAAGGGAAAGGTGGGGAAGGGAAGGGAAAGTTGGGGAAGGGAAGGGAAAGTGGAAGAAGGAAGGGAAAGTTGGGGAAGGGAAGGGAAAGTTGGGGAAGGGAAGTGACTGGAATGAAAGAAGGGGAACGGAAGAGAAGGGAAAAGAACGGTAGGAAGAGAGGATTGTGGAAAGGAAGAGAAGGGCAGAGCAGCCAGTGCAGGGCAGGGAAGGGAAGGGAAAGGAAGGGAGGGGAGGGGAAGGGAGGATTTGAATGGAAGGAAATGGTAGTAAGGAAATTGAAGGGAAACATAAGGAAGTGAGAGGGAAGGGGAGGGGAGAGAGGGGGAGGGGAGGATTCAGATGGAAGGAATGGTAGTAGGAGAATTGAAGGGAAATATAAAGAAGTGGGAGGATGGGAGAGGATGGAATGTAAGGGAGAAGATTAGATGTTTGGGGAAGGGAAGGAACGGGAGGGGAGGCTAAGGGGAATGGAAAAGGGAAGAGAAAGTGGGGGAGGGGAGGGGAGAAGAGGAGAGGAGAGGGGAGTAGAGAAGAGGAGAGGAGATGAGAGGAGAGGAGAAGAGAAGAGGGGGAAGGGAGGAAGAAGGGAATGAGGGAAGAAAGGGGAAGAATGGGGAGGAAAGGGGAGGGAAAAGGGGAGGAAATGGGAAAAGAGGAAAAGGGGAAAAATGGAAGGGAAGGGAAAGGTGGGGAAGGGAAGGGAAAGTTGGGGAAGGGAAGGGAAAGTGGAGGAAGGAAGGGAAAGTTGGGGAAGGGAAGGGAAAGTTGGGGAAGGGAAGTGACTGGAATGAAAGAAAGGGAACGGAAGAGAAGGGAAAAGAACGGTAGGAAGAGAGGATTGTGGAAAGGAAGAGAAGGGCAGAGCAGCCAGTGCAGGGCAGGGAAGGGAAGGGAAAGGAAGGGAGGGGAGGGGAAGGGAGGATTTGAATGGAAGGAAATGGTAGTAAGGAAATTGAAGGGAAACATAAGGAAGTGAGAGGATGGGAGAGGATGGAATGGAAGGGAGAAGATGAGAGGATTGGGGAAGGGGTTAGGGTAGGGTAGGGAAGGGTAGGGTAGGGTAGGTAGTGAAGGGAAGGGAAGGGAAATGTTGCATGGGTCTTTTATACAGAAGTAAATCTGCAGGTAAGGAATAGACACACAAAATCAGGAACTTTGGTATGCAGTTTATTTAAACAGCATACGTCGTAGTTGGGAATCCGCATCAGCGTGGCATACAACTGGAGCAAATATAAGCAACTTCCAACTGTTAGCTAACCATACATTCATAGGCTACTAAACATTTAAACACAAACATGCACCTGCGTGCACATGCATGTTTGAAAGAACACATTGACAGTGTATACGAATACCAATCTCAAGCACCTGACAACACACAGATGCCCGAGAGCGGCAGAGACCGGCAGAAGTTAAAGGCACAGTACAACAGGAAGGGAAAGGGGAAGAGAAATGGGAAGAGAGGGGAAGGGAGATGAAGGGAGGGGAGGGGGGAAGAGAGAGGAGGAGAGGGGAGGGGAGGCGAGGATAAGGGAGGAGAGGGGAGGCTAAGGGGAAGAGGAAGGGCAAGTGGATGGAAGAGACGGGAAAAGTAGGGTAGGAAGAAAGGCTGTGGAAAGGAAGAGAAGAGCAGGGAAAAGAAATAGAGGTGAAGGGAAAGGAGAGGATTGGGTAGGGTAAGATTGGGAAGAAAGGGGAGGTGAGAAACAATTTGAGAAATGGAGGGAAGGGCAGGGAAGGTGAGGGAAAAGTATGGAACATAACTGAGGGAAATAGAGAGAAGAGGAAGGAAATGGAGTGGAAAGGGACTGAGGAACAAAGGGAAGGGTGAGGTGAAGTGAGATAAGGAGAGGGGATTAGAGGAGAGGGGAGGGGAAGAGAAGAGAAGAGAAGAGAAAAGAGAAGAGATGAGAAGACAAGAGAAGAGAAGACAAGAGAAGAGAAGACAAGAGAAGAGAAGACAAGAGAAGAGAAGAGGGTTGGATTGGGAAAGGCAAAGTAAGAAAAGGTATGGGAAGGGAAGATGAGGTAAAGGGTCTTGAGAGGAGGAGAAAGAAGAGATTTAGGAAAGGGTATGTATGAGAATAGATTGGTAGGGAAGGTGAGGGGGGCCAGTGTTGAGCTTGGAAAGGAATATAGAGAGAAAAGGAAGAATATGGCCCTACAGTAGAAAAAATATGATTGGAGAAGAAGTGGAAGGACATGATGTTGGACTGGGGAAAGGAAGAAGAAAAGAATAAGAAACAGTAGGTTGATTGAAGGTGTAGGTAAGTGACGGTGAGGGGCAAGGAAGACAAAGGGCTTGATTTGCAAAGATATACTTATATTTTTGTGCAAGTTTATTCTTTTTAGTATTCACAAACTACGATTTAATAGTAACTTTACGAATTCGGATACTTTGCATTTGGGGCGGAAAACTTCTCTAATAAAAAGATTTTATGTACGGAGTTTTTTGCCTGACCGCGGAGTCTCTGCAGTTCTAAAGGTACTATTAAATCGTAGTTAGTGAATACCGAAAAAGAGTAAACTTGCACAAAAGTGTATGTTTACATTTGTGAATCCTGCCCAAAGAGTGGATAGAGTAAGGAGGTGCAGAGAATGGAAGGGAATGGAAAGGGTCTGCGAAGGAAGAGGAATGGATGGATTGGGGATCGAAAGACAAGAGAAGTAAATGGGAGGAGAGTTGAGGAAGTGGTTAGGGGAGAGGAGGAAGTGAATCAAATTCAAATGAAGGGAGGGAGATAATTGGTAGGAAAGAAATTAACGTGGTGAAGAAAGGAAAGTAAAGAGAAGGGGAAGATCAGGGGTGGTGATAAGTTTGACCGGAGAAGGGAACCAGGGGGAGTGGAACGGAGGTGGGAAATGTTTAGGGATAGAAAAGAAGGTATTGATTTTGCAAAAGGGAAATATAAGAGAAGCATATGGTTGGAAGGGTGTGGGTTTCAAGAACAGGTGAAGAAATTAAGGATGAAGGTAAATGGGGGTTACACGTCCGTACCAAGTTAATTTTCAGTTTGGTTTAAATTCACTTTTCAGGTCAGTTTTCAGATCAGTTTGGGTTGCAGTCATTTTTCATTTGGTTTATTTACTCACCTGGTGCTCTTGACCCCACCCCTGCCCCCTTCCTTTTCAGAGTCTTGTCAGCCCCTGCAGCTTCAGCCTCTCGCTATCCCCAGCTCCAACCTCCAGCAGTGGTCCTCCCCGCCCGGTGTCCATCGGGTCGAGGCAGCAGCTCGCTGGTTACCAGCCTTTTATAACAAGGGCACGCCACAAAGGAGACTTTTCAACATGTCATCAAATACATCACTTTATAGGAGATACCATGTGTTTCATGTTAATATGGAAAACAGGCACGTCCAATTTCTTTAGGGGATCCCACCAATTATTAAGTCCCTGAAAATGTTTCTATGATAACTCCGAAAGATAACCCCATCAAGCCCAACATTCTTCCCCAACAGTGGCCTCTCGTTGGGCCATATTATCAAGAATGGCGATAACATTATCGCCGCTTTAGTGGCAGGAAACTGCCGCTAAAGCGGCGATTAGGGGCTTGATAATATGCCCTATAGAATTCCAATAGAAGCCCAGGTTCTGGTGTGAAGGACATCAAACCTGGGCTTCTATTGGAATTCTATAGGGCATATTATCAAGCCTCTTATCGCCGCTTTAGCGGCAGTTTCCAGCCGCTAAAGCGGCGATAATGTTATCGCCTTTCTTGATAATATGGCCCCTTTTCTTTCTGCTGCAGTGGTTCCTCTTGACATCACACTGAATGGTCTGTGATATCACAAGTGTTCCACTCACTCGTTTCTGCTTCTGGTGCTGCTGGGAAGGCACGGTCGCTCTTTGGCAAATATTAGATGCTGTGTTTTTCTTAGTCGTTTTTTAAAATAAATGATATTTTCCACATAAGGCTCCTTCTCACAACCTGTCGGAACAGAGCTCCTCTGATTTATAAATGAAAGGATGTTCAACAGGCCACATCCGTATATATCTCTTTGTGTGATCTGCACCTTCCCCTCTAATAATGTGCAGTAATTTCCCTCCTTTGAAGACGATGAAATGTGAATGGTGCTAGTCGGCCTTTGGGCTTCAGAAATTGTGGCTTTGGTGGTTCGACGTTGTGCTTCTGATGATGTCTGAATTGCGACTAGTGAGTGACTTCTTGTTACCTCGGTGCTGCACTCCTGTGACCTGTCCGGCTCTGGGACCCCCTCTGCCTGATGCGTCTATTTGCCAAATCTCATCAGTTAGGTTCCCTCCCAGCCAATGCTTAATTTGAGCCGGTTGTTTCGGGTTCTCAGCACCGGCACTTGATTGGTTCCCGGTGCTGGCACCAGCACTTAATTGTCAACATTGCACTTAGGACAATCTGCCACATGGTGGCGCTGCTCATCTAATTTAGAGATGAGCAGAACAACAGTTGGTTATGAATACAATATACATTAAAAATGACTAATACCTGCCTTCCCAGCCATTCCTTTATCTTTGGGGACCTGGGATAGTCTGCACTGTAGGGAGAGATGGTTAGTAGTTGTTTTGCCAGTGATGACGGGGGCGATAGGTGGTGTAAGCTGCAGTGACCTCCTGGTCAGGGCCCTGGCACTTATTATTTTACAAATTAAGCACCAGCAAGGCCAACTACAGACGATGGGTTCCTTTACTAAGTGCCGCCCAAATGCTGAAATAAAAAATGACGTCTGGGCTCTATAAAGTTTTCAAAAGTGAAGCGGCTGCAGAACGACTACATAAATATGTTTAGGAGAACAACACAAGATTTCGAATGTTTTAAGTCTGTATTCTGATTTATTTACCCGCTCTTTATAGAAAACTTCAAATTTAAATTAGTCTTCTTCATATAAGCTTAGTCTTTTCCCACTTTTTAAAAATATTTTTTCACTGCTGCACTTTAATAATTGCAATCCAATATATCTTCAGTGCGCTATAGTACACACCAGCAGAGAGTAGCACTACATTCTTAGGATCCTAATACCTGAAGGATTGGACACCGATGCTCCCCGCTGTGTGTGGGGTAGTTTGTCCGACCTCCTTAGTGGTTAGACAGCATTCTGTGGTTCCTATATATGTGGGTTGAAATCTGGAATATGTGTCTCTGGAGTCAAATATATGTGCGTATTTCACACACTAATCTTCTTGGGGCTCCACCTTTCTTTTTATTTAATAATTGACATAAAGGCCAGCGCTCCCACTAAAAACCACAACCTGCTGGTCCCACCAAGAGATACAGAACACATCACTGCATTAAAACATTAAAGATACCAGGGTTTTGTAACCTGAAACGCAAAGGTTATCTCCATTTGTGGCTTCAGGAGAGAGAGTCTTCATAAATAATTTTGAAATCCATTCCACATAGTCTTATGTTATTGTAAAACTTGTATATATTTGGGGAAGTTCTTCTTACATGACAATATTCACACTACGCTTTCACAATGATCCCTCAGCAAACTAGGCAACAATTGCCCATGGATGTAATTTAGAGGTTGCCGGGGGCGCAGCTGGCGACCCCTAGCTTGACCCTTGCGACCCCTGCCACTGCCTTTGCGACCCCTGGCCTCAGAGGTGGACAATTTAGTGCCAGGAACACAGGGGCAACTCTGGACGTTCGTTGGGATTCCACTTTCATTGTTTTCTGTCAATTTTGTATTACGTTCATAGTGAATAACATTGCATTATTCACTAGAAGACTAATAAACATGGAGTACAATTAGCTTGAATATGACTCTCCCCAGCAGTTGGGGTAAGTAAAAAAATGCTTTAAAATGTATGTTGTGTGCGTGCTTGCAGATAAGAGTCTGTTTATGTGAGACTGTGTGTATGTGTGAACGTGTGTTCATATGTAAGTGTGTGAGTGAAAGTAAAGGTCAAATGGCATGTGGTGTCAATTTCGCTACCTCTGGCATTTTGGTAAATTGACTTCTATGTGATTCCCCTAGGTTCTGGCTCTTCTGAGGTTTAATAAATTATTGCTTATCTAGTGACGTCAAGGTGCTAGTTTTGTGTTGAGCTCAAATTGCTTAGACAACCCTGCGGCGAGCAGCTCAATGCTTTCACCACCATGTTGGAGGCTGTCTTGTGAAGTTTATGGTGTTAACAAAACTACAGGAGACCACCAAAAACAACTTGGGGATTTAGGCACACAGCAACACCGTGGTCACCAGAAGGAACAGAGATAGGCCACCCTCAGCTTCCTTCCAACACTTTTCTCTCACCCAGTCATTCTGTCACGATTCAAAACACTTTTAGGGAGATGATGCTGAAATCACAGAGATCTATGGTGCAGTGACAGAGCAACCAAGTCAACCAAGTGGCGCCATGTCACGTGTGACACTTTCATCCAGTCCTGTCTCTTTTGTCAACAGCACTTTGCATTTTTTGTTTCTAATAGTATAATTTTGCAAAATGCCCTAAAGCTGGGGCTGGAGAAAGTGTAACATATGACACAGTCCATTTGGTATCTATGCAGAGAACCTTTATATTTTCATTTTCCACTTATATTTAACGTCAAGACGCTATGGGTCTAACCCTTAAAGAAGTGAGTGTTGAACAATAACATTGAACAATAGAGACAAAGTCAAAAATCCACACATGGGATTTTGAAAAATGTGTAGGTGAGGCACATGAAAATTGTAGACTCACGCATCTTCTGCACCTCCCCATCCAAAGTATTCGAAGTTATATAGGGAAACATGTATGAAACTATTTTGCAGCCACAAAGCCTGTGATTGCCAAATTACAGATGACGCAAAGCAAAACATCTTGTTGCAGTGTACTAAAGACACATTGGAAGTTGGAAAAATCTTTTCAATTTGTGAAGTGCCTGTGGTGACCCATATTGACTTGCAGAGGAAAAGTAGCATTTAATGGATGTCTCTCCTTCAGTGCTTTGTAAAATAATAAGTGCCAGTGCCCTGGCCAGGAGGTCACTGCAGCTTGCACCACCTATCATTGCTGCCAAAACAACTACTAACCATCTCTCTCGAAATTACAGAATATTCCAGGTCCCCAAAGATAAAGGAATGGCTGGGGAGGCAGGTATTAGTAATTTTTAATGTATATTGTATTCATAGGCAACCGTTGTTCTGCCCATCTCTAAATTAGATGAGCAGCGCCAACATGTGGCAGACTGTCCTAAGTGCAGTGTTGACAATTAAGTGCTGGTGCTGAGCACCGGAAGCCAATTAAGTGCCGGAGCTGAGCACCCGAAATCACCAGCTCTAATTAAACATTGCTCTCCTTTCTCCGATGCTATGCAATGTATTAATAGATTGTCATTGCAATAGTGGCAGATCCGAAAGAGTGTGTAACAGATTTGCAAATTCCAAGCTGTCTCTGAGGAACAGCTTGAGGTCAGTAATACAAGAAAAGAGCACACTCAGGGGGATATTCTCAAGAACGCGTTTTAACCATCGCCAAAATCGCTTAATGCAACTTCCCACATCGCAGTCCATCGCGGGAAAATAACACCGTGTTAACGCAGCATTCACAACCCGGCGGTACCATGCGATAGCCTCACAATAACGCGA
The DNA here is from genome assembly GCA_963921515.1 of Calotriton arnoldi. NCBI lineage: Eukaryota > Metazoa > Chordata > Amphibia > Caudata > Salamandridae > Calotriton > Calotriton arnoldi. The sequence continues at coordinate 1,140,007 of CAWUFW010003690.1, forward strand.
CAAATGCCTGCGTTAAAATCAACGCGACGCCGAAAAACTGCGAAACCCCAATGCGAAAAAAGGTGCGATGACCCCAATGGCGATACAAAAATCAGCGAAAAGCAGCGACAGGCTGGAGATTCCCACGCGCCATGCGTGAGAATGCACTATAAAAGCAGAGAGAAAAAAAGACAAATAAATACAACTGCGTAGCACCATGGACGCTCCCGGACCCAGTGCAGAGGACAACGCGAACCCCACAAGCCACACAGACGACCAGCCAGGAACCCCGGGGCCCAAGAAGGGCAAAGAGAAGAGGAAGAGGAAGACGGGGTTCACTCCACAGGAAAACCGGATCATCGTCACGGAGGTGACCGAACACTACCAACAACTGTACGTCACCTCCACCGTGTCATCGGCAACACAAACGGAAATATGGCAGTCCATCGTGAACAACGTGAATGCAGTCGGAGTGTCGAGGAGGTCAATGGAGGAGGTCAAGAGGCGCTGGCATGATGTGAAAAGCCAAACCAAGCAGAAACTCGCTGCCAACCTGAAGGCAGCAACGGCGACTGGAGGTGGGAGTCCTGCGCCACAGGAGGAGCTGGATGACCTGGAGGAAATGGTGGCCACAGTCATCAGTGCTGAGACGGTGCAAGGAGTCGGGGGTCCGGACACTGCTCGATATGACCTGACCCAACAGCAACAGGGTGAGTAACGACCAGGGACTGGGGGACGGGGGAGATGGGCACAATGGCACACATGCACAATCAAGAATAGCACACTGCACACCCACAATGACTGTGGAACCTGTCCCTGATGGCCTTGGCACACTGCAGCACACACAGAAACACCAAGTAGGCCCCCGTCCACCATGTGCACAAATGCCCCCCTCTCACCAATCTCACAACCTACCCATGCACATGTGCTGAACCCAGCAAAGCAGCGGCTCTGTGAGCCACACTGACAATGCAAGTGACACTGCATGACCACTAGCATGGCTACAGTCAAAATACATGACATGGTGCACGCCACGACACAGAGGTGGCCCAGTGTGGATAACATCCCCAAAGGAGCAGGTCACCCCCTGACACATCCACGTGCACATACAACCCCTGACGTCAACAACACATCTGCAGACAAACAATGCACAAGAGTACAGAATCCGTACAGGAGCACAAATGACCCAACTCGCCAACATCTCAGCACCGTAAAAGCACACAAGTCAAAGGCACACCGCCTCAAAGGGATAAGGGGCCGCTAAATCAGAGCTGCAGGGGTGACTCACCCACAATGCAGCACACACACATAGCAACCACAGCACATCAACATTGACCACAATGTGGTAGAAAGTGCCACACGTACACCACAGAACAGAGGACACAACTGGTGCCGCACGTGCGTAGAAAATGGCCAATCACATCAGGCATAGCAAGAAACTGTCAGATGATAATGTACGAGTACAACCTCACATCCGTCATGTAGTCGGAATGTCCACTGTCCCCCATCAAATACCCAGCTCCTCCAAAACAGTCACAATGTACATTGTCATGCAGTCAGTATGTAAACATGTACAATGCGTGCACATACATGGAACACACTGTTAACCTGCATCTCCCATTCACATTGGAGAGGGACAATCAACACCTCCTGCAGAGCAGACCAGACAACTCTTCAGTGAGGAGGAGGAGGAACCCCTGGCCATCTGCTCCGACACCCTCCAACGGCTCGTGGACAGCCTCTGCACCCCACCTCCAGGAGCAGGCCAGCCCAGCTGCATCGAGGTGATACCACCCCCTGCACAGACCACAGACCACACAGCAGGAAGCACCCACCACCACGGCTGGCTCCCAGCACCTCACCGAAGAACACATCGCATTCCAACGCCGTGTGTCAGACTGCCAGAGGGGGCTGGCTGAACAGGTGCGGGTGGGTTTCGACCTCATGGCAGCCAAACTAGATGCCATACGTGGGTGTCTCAGTCCCATCAGGGACCACTTACAGTCCCTAACGGACACCCTCAGTCCGCTCCATGCCCTACAACAATCCTTGGCTGACCTCGCTGTAGCCATTACTCGGATACAAGAACTGTCTAGGCCGAGAGGCTCCAGCGACGACAGCACATAGTTGGCACAGATGCGGAGGACAATGGAGAACATGGAGCGGATGCAGGCAGGAAGGATGGCTGCCACGGCTGAACACCTGTGAGATGAAGCTGGGATCTACCATGCCTTGCAGATCCTCATCTTGCCATTGCTGCCACAGAGCCTGTCCCAGATGACTGCTGCAGGAACTTCGACACACACATCTCCGCACCCTGATGTGTCAGTGGCACACAGTGATGCAGTCATACCACCTCCGCCCCCTGATGGGTCCGTGGCACACAGTGATGCAGTCATAACACCACCACACACACCTGGCACACCTGACACAGAAGACGTATCAGAGGACGAAGATGTGGACGGTAATGACTCTGTTTCAAAAAGGAGGTTGTAGCATTCATCCCCCGCCATATGGCCTGTTCCTGCTTGGTACAGTCCTCTGCATCATGCCCTGGTACTACACCTTCCACTGTCACCCGAAACACTCTGCGACATCCTCCTGGATCCCGACATGGACCGCCATATCTGCTCTGGTTATCAATGACACAGCAAACAGGCTGCGGACTCAACTCTTTCTCTACCGACTTGTCATCACCTAAAGGACTCTGTCTGGCCCTCCACTGAGCAACCATGTAATGTGGGGTGTGCATGGCCATGTACTGCTCCAGCTCCGACACTCCACAGGATGTGAATAAAACATTCCTAATCACACAGATGTGTCATGTCTATGTCCAATCAAGTATGACAGTATGGATGACTGTAGGGACATTGATTCCACAAAAAGGTACACCCTGGGAAATGATATCAATGCGCATGTTTGACCGTGACACACATGGCCAATTACATAAATGTGGAGGTGTGAACTAGCTGTGGCCTCATTGATCATGAACAACAATCTCGCAACCCCCCAACGTAGCCCCACGTCCATGTATCAAATAAGGCTGTGTGTAAATATGTCAGAGTGGGTAGGAGGCCTAAAGTAGTGTCCCACATCACATGTGACAACAGAACATCTCTTAGCATACCTACACACACTCAACTGTGTGGACACAGCCTTGTTTGATGGAACACATTGGTCCACATGGCAAGAAGTTGGACACCATACTCACATTGCTGAAGACACGTAAGATACAGGTCGACCACCAACTCTCCCAAACACAATGTCAGGCTCACAGAGGTGGAGCTGGCAATAGGGACTCACCCCTAAGTGAAATCCGTCAGTCAGTCCCTCCCTGTGTACATACGATGCTCATTGGGGCACATGATTTGGCATGCAAATCAACACTCATCACAGTTGAACACTAGTGGAGCTGCGTAGACTTTATTAGCATGTGCGTGTCAGTAACGGCAAGACAAGGGCCACAACATGCAGACCAATGCATCATACACTAACAGGCAGCCAAGGAACATGTAGAGGTGCAAGACATGGGGAGGCACAAATGAACACCAACCATGACGGATGCCAACGGTCTCAGCCCACCTTGCCTTGCTGGACGAGTCATGTGGTGTTTGGCGAATGCTCATTGCACCGTGTAAGGGGACACCACTCACAGCCCATGGGATCTGCATAGTCCTGGCCCACCAGACAGCGCTGACTGCCTGCTCTGCTGACAGTGAGCAGGTGAAGGAGTCCAACAAGGTCACATGTAGTACTACATTGCCATGTGTGTACTCTCCCTCCAGCGGTGTGTCAGGTTGAGGAACGTTGCCAGGCGACGCTGTCCACTCACCTTGCACAGGTGTGTGTCAACCCGCAGTCCTGCACGCACATGCATTCTGAGTCCAGGCGAATGCTGACATGTCCACTGTCATGGCGGGATATGTGTCCATTTCCCCAAGATGCAAAAGGGTGTTGGGACCTGTGCCATGGGTCACAATCTATTGTGGCTGCAGGAACGTAGTTACTCATCCATGAAAGCGAGCACAGCTTCATGGGCAATCAGTTCCAAGAGTACGTCGTTGTCGACTTCACCGAACACGGGGGCGAGCCAATACATTAGCTGGTCCGGACAGATGTGCTCCGTCCATGCTGTTTCACCACTCCGCAACACAGCCCAATAGGGGAGCGCTTCGATGTGGTCACTGCACACGAGGAATTGTGTGATCTCACATGCTCAACTGCCAGCACATACGCCCAATTCCAAGGCATCCCATGAACGGGTATCACAGTTACACTCCTGGTCGTGGTCCAACAGGGGGCGCACACACATGTCATAATCCAGTTCAGCCACCGTTGTGTTTGTTAGGCAGACATCCATGGGCCACTCGAATATGCATGATCGGCAGTGGAACCAGGGCTGGACGCAGGTGACGTACGCAAGACGGAAGCTCAGATGGTAACTGATGCGCAACACTGCCAGTGGCAGTGCCCCCAACAAATGCAGCATTCGGTCACGGTACAGTTCCACATGACAGGGGTTGTACATGTGCCCGGGATGTCCTGCCATTGCGTTGGTGGCTCTTGTGGAATCGGCACTCTTCTGACCTGCGGCTGTTATGTGGATGATATGCCACGGCTCCGAGCAATGAGTCGTATGAGCATGCAAAGTGTGTACGTATGGGTTGTCCTGTACGTAAGTGTCAAGGCCGTTCCATGCAGGAGTACCTCGGGCAAGGACTTCTGTGTGTGGGGTGTGGATACGTTGATCTTTCATTACCGCCATGTGTAGTGTGGGAGTCGTCTTCGTCTGCCATGGTATCTCTCTTAGGGGGTGCCTGCCGCATGCGTTTCCAAGGTTGGGGGTGCAGCTGTCCTTCCGCCTTCTGTATTGAGACAAGGGGGCTTTCATCCCTAATGTTAGTCAGACCACTGCTTGTATCCTGGGTATGTGATGTGGCTATCGCGCTGCAATTGAGGCTAGGCCTTGGGCTTATGGTGCACCAAAAGCGATGAACACACACCAGTTGCCATGTATGAGCCAAGAGCCCGAGCGGCCTTGCGCTCCATGTACAGTCCCTTGGTGTGCGTATGCCCTCCGGCTGCAAGCAACATTGCAACATTGTCGATTGCGGGCCATGTGGCGCAGACACTGCAACAGAGACACACGCACCAGTTGGTTTCCTGTGCAGCCCAGATATGAACCACACCCAGAGGCCAGGGATAATTGCTCACACCCCTACGCTGGCCTGGCGTATGCCGAGCCAGCCCACTCGGCGTACGTATAAAGGGGGGACGATGACGCTACGTGTCCCATTTCTTCCCCACTGCCTGAGGTGACATGGCTGCGTCCGCCTGGCCTACGACGAGGCTCAATCATATAGGGTCCATGATTTGCGTTGCACAGAGTCGGTGGCACCGGTTGCACTGCGGCAGGCACGGACCTACAGCCACGGGACCGTGACTTACTGTGCACTGAGGTAGGGGCACCTAAAGTGCTGAGTGGGTGTGCAGCCTGCGATGATGACGTGTGCACTGATATGGTCTCTGCCATTGCTATATCAAGACCCAGAGTCAAGTGTGCGCCTGGTGGATGGCAATGTAGGCCTGAGCCAGCGGGCAGCGCAGGCCTACCGCCATGTGGCATTGCCTCACGTTTCACAGAGTTAGTGGCACCTAGAGAGCTGAGCAGGTGTGCAGCCTGCGATGATGACGTGTGCACTAATATGATCTCTGCCATTGCAAAATCAAGACCCAGAGTCAAGTATGCGCCTGGTGGCCCGTGCTGCGGGGATGCGTGATGTGGAGGCTGCCAAGGTCGCGGGCCCCGGGCTCGGAGCTTGCACCGGGACGTGGTGTGCCCTCTTGGAGTCACGCCGGTGGCGGAAGGTGAGCAGTGAGGCCTGGGTGCGCAGGGGCGGGCAATCCGTGCTGGGCGGCAGGAGGGGCTGGGGTGCAGCGGCCTGGGTGCGCAGGGGCGGCCATCCGATGTTGCCGTGTGCAATGATATGTACTCTGCCATAATTATCTGTGGACTCTGTTTCAGATGAGGGACCTGGTGGCCTGCAGTGTGGACCGGCACGTGGTTGGAGACACACCGGTGGCAGCAGGTGAGCAGTGAGGCCTGGGTGCGCAGGGGCGGGCAATCCACGCTCAGCGGCGAGAGGGGCTGGGGTGTAGCTGCCTGGGTGCGCAGTGTCGGCACTGTCTCTCTCTCCCTCTCTTTCTCTATCTTTCTCTCTCTTTCTCTCTCTCTGTCTCTCCCTCTCTTTCTCTATCTATCTTTCTCTCTCTTTCTCTCTCTTTCTCTCTCTCTCTCCCTCTCTTTCTTTCACTGTCTCTCCCTCTCCCTCTCTTCCTTTCGCTGTCTCTCTCTCTCTTCCTCTGTTTCTCTCCCTCTCTCTCCTTCTCCCTCTCTCCCCCTTTCTCTCTCTTTCTCTCTCTCCCTGTCTTTCACTCTCTCTCTCTCTCCCTTTCTTTCTCTCTCTCTTTCTCTCTCTCTCTCTCTGTCCTTTGTTGTGCGCATGACACAAATTCTTATCTTCAATTTTGTCTTGCAGGCTGTGACTTACGGTTTGTCTGGAGCAGACCGCCAGGACTCTTCCAATTATTGATGTTGATTGGAATTTGAATAAATTGATTGTTTTTGGAATTCTGCGATGTATGTATGTTTTTCCTTTTTCGTACCACACATGGATGTTGGTTGGTGTACTTGTGCGACATCAGGCGAATTGTTGTGTTCATGGATTTGTGAGGTAGATGTGAGATATCTTTGTCCGGGGGGGGGTGCCCGGGGTAGGGCCACCGGGGGGGGGTCCGAGGGGGGTGGCGGGCCTGGGTGTGGTGGCGGTGGGTGTTGTGGCCCTCTTGGGGCTCCGATCTGCATGGTCAGTAGCTCCATGGCATCTGTTGTTCTTCTGGTGTGGCAGTGGGCTGGGCTCCCTTTTGTGTTGCAGGTTGTCGTCCGACTTTACACCAGGTAGGAGCAGGTGTTAAATCCCTGCTGCTAACGCGCCTTATCGCATGTTTTGTGGTCTTTTCGCCGATCTGGCTGGTCGTTGTGAATGTTGCGAAGTGGTGTTTCCGTGGCTTTTTGCACAGGAACGCCTACTCTGCATCTCATTAGCGTTAGTAGCCGGTGTCATCCGTGGCGATGTTTTTTGTGGCTGCTATCGCAGGAATACTGGTGATGTCGGCTGTTGGCACCAGCTTGTGAATGGTGCGATGAATTTATCACGACTTTGGCTGCGATAAAGTGCCGCAAACTCGGAGATGAGTCCTTGAGAATATGCCCCTCAGTGCATCTTCTGAATCACTCGATCCATGGTACTTGAAGGGATGTGGGCACACATAGATGAAACTGTCTTGCAGTCCCCAGGCCTGTGATTGTCAAATGATAGACGTCGCAAAGCAAAAAAGTTAGTTGCAATGAACTAAAGAAACATTGCAAATCAGATACATCTTTCTGACTTGTGTATCGTCTTTGGAAACCCATTGACTTACAAATGAAAAGTAGCATGCAATGGGCGGCTCTCTTTTCGAGGCGAAATGCAATATAGCACTGGATTGTAACTGCAATGGAAGCCAACCCAAAAGTTGGTGGTAAAAGATTTGCAAAGTCGACATTGTCTCTGAAAGACAGCTTCCACCTTATGAATGGTGGCTGCTGACCTTGACGGTTTAGTTTCACAAACACAAGGGAAAACTAAGGATATCTAGGGACCAAGGGTAATATATGTTTTAAGGCACAGAGGTCCCTAAACATTAGATACACAATTAGTGCCCAGGGAACATAAATAATGCCCCGGAGATGTCCAATCAACAGTTAAAACAATATTTTATAATAATATTAGAAAAACGTGTTCAAAGAACCCAACAGGTATTTAAGATGAACTCACAGGCGAAAACACATGGTGACCTAAATTTTATCCAGAATCGAGGTCACGTATTGACAAAACACATCACTATTGCACCCATAAATCAATCATACATAGTCAACCGAGTCAGAGTGGCTAGGTCTACGACGTTTAGATCCACTCAAATTATTGGATCATTATCAGGACAAACACATTGTTTGCCTGGGTACATGAGTCAAATAAATCAAGATCAATCAAGAGAACCTATAGTCAAAATAAGCAACTAGGATTTAGGCAGTGCACTATGCCTGAAAATGCTCCACCCATGTAATGCCTACCTGATGCAAGGAATCTCAAGGCAGCACTATGCTTTTCTTGCTTTACATTTTTTTTAAAAACTTTTTTCTTTTGTAAAGCTATGCAAAGCTATGCAAATTGGGCTTCGTGTGGCTTTGTAAATCCCAAAATAGATTTTGAGTCAAGGCTGCGCCAAACAAGTGAAGCAACCCTGACACAAAATCTTATAAAATGTGAACCTGGATTCTCTTCTGACATTACTGAAAAACCTTACCTACCATGTAAAGGGGTTTTCATCCCTCAATATAATAAGGATCAGCACACTCTTTGATTTTCTTCTACGTATATATTTCTTCATTTTTCACAGGTCAATCACCAACATCTAGATTCACTCAGGACTCAGATAAGTGTGATCAACAACATAAAGGCACTCAATACCTGGCATAGGCCCAAACAAGTATAAATCACAATATGATGTGCTTCAATGTGTTCATAATAGATATGATATTAAGTCAAGCTTCCCCTGCCCCGACCTTTCAGTAGGCCATTATCCATGCGTCTCCACCCAGCCCCCAGAATTGATCATGCCTCATTTAGGCTTTTATAATGCTATCTTCATGGCCCTATCATATAAGTACTGAGCAAATTATGGGCCTCATTTATGAAAACTATCGCATCACTGCATGAAAACAGCGATGCAACAGTTTTCACTGTGCCCTCCTTGCGACAGGATGGATGCGCTGTATTTAATGTACGGCACTCCATGTCGCAAGGAGTTACAGAGACGTCAGTATTTCTGACATATCTGTAGGTGCAAAAGTAGTGCATTGCTGGGGTGTGTCTGAAAACAGACGCAACTTCAGCAATGTGTCCTTTCACATGGGGCAAGCCCCATGTGAAAAGGCCTGCGTCAGTCTTACGTCTTACGCCTCCTGAGAGGCAGGCGTAAGATATTGACACAGTAACGTCCTAGAAGTGGCGCACTGAAATCTTATAGATTTTAATGTGCCACTTTTACGAGGCTTTTTGTGGGGTAACGGCCTCCCTGCATACATTATACCTGGCACAGGTATAATGTGGCGCAGGTGTTTACAAAGTGACGCATCTACCTAGATGCGTCACTTTGCAAACAGGGCGCAACATGGCGCATTTGTTACACCACTGGTGTGTCACAAAACGTGATGCAACGGCGGCGCAAAAGTGCTGCAAGGGGCTCATAAATAAGCCCCTATGTATTTCCAAGAATGCCGTAACTCACAGCTTTCAGTCTTGAGAAAAAATTACATCACATAAGTCATAAAGCTTCAGTCAATCTGACTTAAACCATTTTCCACGAGGAAAATATAGTCCTGCGTTGTTTCTCTTTGGAAATGTTGTTATCAGTTGCTCAAGAAAAGGCACAAAATCACTGCTTGCCCTGAAACAATTCAGCAATGCATTGATACGTATGTCTACTTTTGTTGGCCTATTATATGTAGCCAGCAGCAATGCAGCAGCATCATGTATTCAACATGCTCACGTCAAGTTATGTGTGTGTAATCAGGCACTGCAATAACAATGCAATGCCTGATCACAACATGGATGGACATCAGGCGCAGGTCTAGTTGCTTATGAGAGATTACACCCAAACTAAACAAGCATTTGCAATGCAGTAGGTCTCGCATTTGTGAAAGTTAGAGCTATTGGTATTTCAAACGATAATGTTTTTTTGCATATGTTTATTTGTTTGGAGTGGAGTGGATGTATGTTGTTTGTAGTGGTAATATGTTGTTTGTATTGGAATTGTTAGTTGTTGAATTGTGTGAGGTAGAATTGTGTGGTGTTTAGTGTATTTGTGTTGTGGAATTATGGGGTATGGTGAATAGATATTGGTGAGCGTTGTATAAAATATATTGAAAGTAATATGGATAGTGTGTGTTAGAAGTGGTGAGTGAACACTGGAGAGAGTAGTAGAAAAACTGTATGTGAAAGAATGAAAGAAGGGTAGAGAATGTTGAAGACTTATAAAGAGGCCATGTATGTGTAGGTAAAAGACACAAAAAGCAGGGGATGGTAGTGTGTGTTAGAGGTGCTAATTTGTATAAAATTAGTGGTTATGAGACTGTGCCGAATGACATGAATTGAAGAAATATGAGAAATGATATATTAGTGTGTGAGAGAGCTAGATAGTGTTGTGAGAGAGAGAAGGAGTAGTGTAAGTGTTAACTAGAGGGCGGTGGAGGTGAGAGATGGATTTTAACTTTGTTTTTCTATTTATAGGACAGTAGCATTATGTGAGGGGGTAGTGGAATTGTGAGATGTTAGGGGTAGTGGGCATGTGAGGTATAGATGATAAAGGTATTATTTTGTTTTTATTGTAATTGCTAGTTGTGTGGTTGAATTTTGTGGTGTTGAAGGTATTTGTGTTTTGGAATTATGTGGTATACAGATTAGATAGTGCTGAGAGCTGTACTGAATATGTTGAGCACTTGTCTCAGTAATTCTGGAGCTAGTAACTCTTCTCATCCTACCAGAAATCCTCAAAGGGGCTTCCTTATCAACTCACAATGTTCACATCTGCCTGCAGACTGCCTGTTTTTCACACCACTATCCGCAGTTCCACCATCACTATGAATATCTACGTAAAACAGATGAACCAATTTTTGCAATTTGAGCAACCACTCAGAACCTGGGTTTCTACAGCAAGTACTTTACAGAGAAAATATGGTTTGGGATATGCACATAAGTTAGCCAAAAACGGCCTCATGGCGTTTATGACTGGGGACTGCGTCATAAACATACTGTAGGGCGGGTAAGAAGAGCACCACAGAAATCTAACCTGAATCTTCCTTCAGCATGAGATACCTCTATTGCTTTATGATGAACACAAACCAGTTAGCAGTACTTACGGAGTGAGCCAAAAGATATCTTCATTAGAATGTGCATTTTTTCAAACTTCAGGAGAGCACTGATTTCCCATACGAAGGGAACAGCTTGCAAGGAGTAAACAAAACTAAAGGCGTACAGCAACCCAATTATATATGGAATTAATGTTCGAATGCAGGCTTTATCACAAATTGCTTGACAAATTATTTGCTGTTAAATGTGGTTTTATTCCAGTTGTTAACTTTGCACTTAAACATAGCACTAGTTCAAACCATATCTTAACCTAAAAGATTTTTGAAGCATCATCCTGGGTAACGGTAGAATGGTTTGTGCTATTTAATCATCATATAGCTTTTGTCGAATAGTTACGCATGTGCCATAATTCAACTATTATTGTAAAAAAATGTGGTTACTATAATTTCACAAACATAAATAAACAAATGCATTTGTGCCATGGAGAATCAGAAATAGCTATGTTCACAGCATAGTCAACCACACAGCTAGATTTTAAGTCTAGACACTCTCCATGACTTATCGCTCCCCTATAAGGGATACTGATGAAGTTGTCCAAGATCACAGTGTGCTAATGAAGATATGTTCATTTCCTGTAAAAGTAAACTCAAGCCTTGGTTTGGGGTCCTGAAAATAAATCGGACACAACCAGGATAAAACCTGCTGTTATACCCAGAGTAGCAAAGTAACACAAAAAGGGAGTGAAGAGGTAATGCTCAAAAGAGTAGAAGAGGTGGATACGTCCTCCTCAAGTTATATTGTCAAAAAACAAAGGGATCCACCCTTATCGGAAAGTATAGAAGTGTTCCTCCAGACTACGTGTGTCTCCTACAATGGTGGACAGCACACAGCTTTGTTTAAATACCCCTCACCCACCAAAAGGACCCTTGGTGGCATGCTTCATCATTGGGGTCTTCCCGCCCCGCTGCGGGACGGGGCGTGCTACGACCTACGACTATATGGGTGCACTGGTTATGAAAAACAATACTATGTGTGGTGTAGGAGTGTGAGTGGAAGGGTCAGAAGTGAGTGAATGGTGACAAATTTAAAAATATCTGGCTCAGTGGAAAAATAAATTTTAATATTCCTTTGAGCTGGTATCGTTAAAAGTGGGGAATGTGATGGAGATACTATGCTTTAATGAGCAGTGTCTCCTGTGTCGACATGTTTCGAAGCCCTCCCCTGGCTTCTCATCAGGACCTAGAAGAGATCCCTTCTACACTCAAATCAAAACAACTGTGTATTTACATATAATCCTAACTTAGTGGTGCACATAAATTTAACATGCACAGTATACTATACCCCAGTAGGTATATTGCTGAACGGGTTTCTTATATCACCCAGATAATGCCCCATGAGCCTTCAAAACGGGAGGGAAGGGGTACCTATAGTCACACAAATATCAAGGTTACCTCCTCACCAGGACACTGCCTCGCCGCGGCTCCGATAAGGGTGGATCCCTTTGTTTTTATACCCAGAGTAGCACCGGTTACCCGGGAAGGATAATTTTAAGCACATCTCTGTAACTAGCATTGAAAACTGGTGATGGTAAAAAATTAGACGTAGCTTTTTTTCCAAGACAGTTCCGTTGCTTGACTGTAAAGGCCCGTTTGTCTAACTAATTGGCTATGTTATCTGCATCCAACCATCCATCTTCACAAAGAGGCCTTAGACTTACTACCAATGTTTTTTTTTAATTTTAAGTTGCCGATTTATACATGTATGCATGCCTGTGGCAATCTGTATGTGCATTTGTAATACGCACTAAATTCCAGACATTTAAAAGTCTGCTGCCCTAGGAAACAAGCATTGGCATAGCCAACAGGTCTCGCTTTTGGGACCTTCTAAGTATTTAGTTATGCAGCACAATATCCTTGGTGCAACAACATCAACGGTTGCATGGCTAAACCTTGTACCTTATAAGTGTTTAGCCAGGCAACGGTTGATGTTGTTGCACCAAGGATATTGTGCTGCATAACTAAATATTTATAAGGTCCCAAAGCGAGACCTATTGGCAATGCCAATGCTTTTTTTGTTGTGTGCTAGGGAAAAAAACGTCCTACACCCTCTGCCCTACATGCGCACTTAGGATTGTCACATAAATTCTCTCAATTTGAAGTCAGAGAAAGAAAAAAACCACCAAGCTCCCCAGAAGAGAGAGCTTGACATTTGACCTCTGTCTTTGAATGCACAGCAAATGTGACAAAATAAGAACAAGATTTAAAGGCCTGTTTACCGAAAGCAAGTTTAATAAAGAATACAGTAAACATGGTTTGGGCAATGGGAGGGACGAACTCAAGCTGGACAGCCTAAAGAAAATAAAGCCAGCAAATAGAAAGCAAGAAAATATGAGTAACAAACCACAAAGCCAATGGTAAGCAAGGGCGAAATGCATTCCTAGGTCATATTTCTGAATGTCCCCAATATGTCTTTATCAAACCAGACAGCTATGCAAACATAAGATCACATATTCCAAGATGGAGAACAGTATACTTCTGAAGAGCTAACATTGCAATTTGGAATAGGTAATATTCAAGACTGTAGAAACAGACAATTAAAAACGGTGTTGTATGTATGATGGGGACATAGAGGTGTCAGCTAACCATTTCCCCAATATAGGTGCATATGAAAAATGGTTCCCTAACAAGGAAGGTTTAACAAGCTTTAATAATGTGAAAATAAAAAGTAAAAAATGGCAAAATAAACAGGAAATTGAGTACTCCGAAGAAGAGTGGACCACACTACTGGAAAAACATGACAAGAAGTTACGAGGAACTAGATTGGACATCACCAGGTAAATGGTAGGATGAAATTAATGGATGGATCGATGGAAGAGACAAGAGATATCTTCTGGGGAGGGTCATGATGATTTGCTTCATTTGCTTGGTGCCATAAGAGCTTTGGTTCGAAGTGGGGGTATTTTCAGTTTCTTCCTACTCATGTGCTCAAAAATATATAGTATTGTGCCGAACAACAGCAATTAACAGTATGGCATTAAGAAGGTGCAACTATTGAAAAAGCATCGGAAATGCAATTGGTCTCGCATTTGTTTGAGTTAGAGCTATTGGCATTGTAAAAGGCAATGTCTTTTACCTATGTGTTATGGAGTGTATGTATGTGGTGTATAGTGGAATTATGTGGGTTGGATTGGATTAGTTAGGTGTGGAATTGTGTGGCGTGGAATTGTGTGGTGTGGAGTGGATTTGTGTAGTAGAATTATGTGACATGGTGTGCTGTAGAAATACATGGATAGTAATTATGTTGTATTCAGTGAGTGGAATTATGTGGATTGGGATGATGTGTTATGGAGTGTAATTATGTGGAATTGTATTTTGTGCTGTGGAGTGGCATGTAGTGGAGTTTAATTCTGTGTTGTGCTGTTGAATTTTGTGGCACGATGTGGAATTGTGTGGTGCGGATTGGATGTATGTGGTGTGTTGGGTAATTGTGTTGTTGAGTTGTATTATGTGGTTTGGTGTCGAATTATGTGGTGTGGATTGGAAATGTGTGGAGCTGAATTGTGTGGCTTTGAACTGTGTGGATAGCTTTGCGTTTTTGGTGATGAAAAAGAACAAATAGGTAGGAGCTAAGCTCCAGATCTGTGTCTTTGGACGTTTAAAAAGGAAAGAGTTAGAGCTATTGGCTTTGTAAATGTAAATGCTTCTCACCTATGTGTTATGGATTGCAGTGGATTTATGTGGTGTGTAGTGGAATTATGTGGGTTGGATTGTTGTAGCATTGTGTGGTGTGAAACTGTGGTGTGGAATGGATTTGTGTAGTGGAATTATGTGGGATGGTGTGCAGTTGTATTGTGTGGATAGTAGTTATGTGTTTTTGAATGTATTGGAATTATGTGGAGTGGGAGTGTGTGTACTGGAGTGTAATTATGTGGAATGGTATTTTGTGTTGTGGAGTGTTTTGTAGTAGAGTTGAATTATGTGGTGTGCTGTTGAATTTTGTGGTATGATGTTCAATTATGTTTTGTAAATTGGATATATGTGGTGTGTGGTGGAATTGTGTTGTGGAGTGGAATAATGAGGTTTGGTGTTGAATTATGTGGCATGGAATGGATTTATGTGGAGTTGAACAGTGTGGCATGAAACAGTGAGGTGTTGAGTGGAATTATGTGGCATGGTGTTGAGTGTGTTTATGTGGATTGTTGTTATGTGGTACTGAGTGGATTTATGTGGGGTGGATGTATGTGGTATTAATGTGATAAAACAGATAAACATACAAATTTAGCAAAACAACATTATCGTACGTAGGATAAATCGATTTATTTATCCGGCACATTTATGGTGTAAAAAACATTCAAATCCTACAGCAGTTAATGCAGAAGTCAAACTATGCCACACACGTAGTTGCCACAAATGTAGTTAACACAGCATATGTGTTAGACATCAAAGTAAGAACAAAGCTCTTTGAATTAATGTTACAATGTGGCTCAGATTACACCAGCTTCTGCCAGGAATGATATTACGGTGTGAGATGTGCGGGTAGGTTTTAAAGTAAGGACAAGGAGAAAAACGAGAGTTAGAGCAATTGGTGTTGTAAATGCAAATGTGTTTTACCACTGTGTTATGGAGTATAGTGGAAGTATATGGTGTATAGTGGAATTATGTTGTTTGTTTTGGAATTGTTAGTTGTGGAATTGTGTGGCGTGGAGTGGATTTGTGTAGTGGTATTATGTGGCATGGTGTGCAGTTGAATTATGTGGATAGTAATTATGGTGTATTCTAGGGTATTGGAGGTATGCTTAGTGGGATTGTGTGTTATGGGGTGTTATTATGTGGAACGTTATTTTGTGTTGTGGAGTGTTATGTAGGGGAGTTTAAATATGTGGTGTTTTGTAGAATTTTGTGGTATGGTGTGTGATTATGTGGAGTGTATTGGATGTATGTGGTGTGCTATGTAATTGTGTTGTTGATTAGAATTATGTGGTTTGTTGTCGAATTATGTGGTGGGGAATGGAAATCTGTTGAGTTGAATAGTGTGACTTGGAACTGTGTGGGGTTGAGTGAAAATATGTTGATGAAATTATGTGACATAGTGCGGAGTGTTTTTATGTGGGTTTTTGCTATGTGGTATAGTTTGCTTTTATGTGGTGTGTAATTATGTGGTAGTGAGTTGAGTGTTATGTGGAGTTGAATTATGTAGTGGTGAGTGGTATTACGTGGAGTGTAAATATGCTGGGTGGAGTTGATTTGTGTGTTGGTGAATTGTGTGGTATTGGGTGTTAGACGAAACATCCAGGTATGCCACATGGTACCCAGGAGAGTGGAGTAAAAATAAATTAAACTAGATCCTCTGTTAAATTTATGAAGTGTAATTTTATCCTAAAATGCAAACAGTTTAAGTAAAAACTGTTTAAACAATAATAATCTCTCACACACACACACAAACTCCTTAATGCAACAGTGGGGAGGCACACACGGAGCAAACACATCCCACCATTATTTAGATTTCCCTTGGCAATGGCCATAAAGATTACATGGCTTGACCCAGGCCCCGTAAATCCACCATTAGAAGTCAAGAATGCAGAGAAGGTAAACCAGGCAATGGGGGACTCCGAAGCATGTGCGCTGGAGAATCAGCACAGCTTCAAACATGGGTCAATTTCAAATCCAAGCAGTTTGCAGAAAGAAAAAAATGCCTAAAACTGTCAACAACCAACGACGCTATTTGCCCTGTTGGTTCATGTTTATAGTGCCAAGCACCGGTGGGGCTTCATTAAGCGATTATGTAGGCAACTGCTTTATGGAACCACCACAAAAGGGCATAAGGTGCCAGATAACAAAAAACGGTCTCAACATGTCTTTGTCGATATAGGAAATGGAGCACCCAAACTGCAAAATTCACTTTTTCCCCATGACATTCTTGCACCAGAGTTGGTGCCAAAAGACCATTCAGTTTGGAGAATAAGCGATGCAGAATTTAGTATAGTCCATGAACAGGCAAAATCTATTGAATTTAACAGAAACACATCGTTTTCACCCTGTACAGTAGTTAAACAAATTAACTTAATGCACAGTGAGTAAAATAAGGTAAAAATAACCCTCATTTTCCTACTCGTTATAGGAAATCCTGTTTGTGAAGGGTTCACAGGCGTGAAGAGTTGTTACTGGCCGGGTGTGACGTTCCGGTCACCCCCTCAAGTGGGACTGTTGGTCTAGCTTCATAGCACATGAGGCCAGATTTCACGAGAAATCAGTCTGCGTGTGTTGCTCTGTTTCGCTGAGGACAGAACTCCGCTCTGAAGGGGTTTGCAAGTTGCAATGCAGGCACAATTAAATTAGTAATGCTTATGCTGCGAACCGCAGCAAGGGAACAACAGGCAACTGCAGAGGCAATTAAGATTGTAAAGGAAACAAAAAACTTAATTAAGCTAAAATCTAACAAAAAAAGTAAAGTAAATTCTGATCGCACCATAGCTGAGCAATCCCCCGCATAACCCTTTTATAGAAAATGAGGCATTCAGGTGATGCAGGAATAAACAGACAACAGTGCACGGCAGAAAAATTATCAATGGGCAGAAGACAAGATATGACAAGGGAGGAGCGGAGGACGGTGCGCAGCCCTGATGATGGAGCGAACAAGACATTGCCTGAGGTGGAGCAACAGAGGGTGGACCTGGGAAGGATTTTATTATCCCTGGGTGATAAGAAGCTTTGAGGACCAGGTAGTCTCGGGGTGATTCTCACTACCGGAATGATAAAACAACGGCCGTCAGAAATGTGGGGCAGAGAGGTCGGTATTTCTCACTCCCCACACTTTGTTTCAGGTCTCTTGTGCTGTGATATTTAGAAGGAGAGGATGTGGTGCAGCGGTCAGAGCTGTCAACTTCGGGAGTTGGAGAGCCATGTTCGAGTCTCGGCGTAGGCTCTACATCCTGTGATTCTGGGCAAATCACTTAAACTCCCCATGCTCCTATCCACTAATTTAATTAAATAAACAAAGGAAAAAACAAGCAGATTAAGTGACGGCACTGCAAAAAACCTCGTGACCTGTCATGCACGAAGTAAACAAAAGAAAAACAGAACCCTTAACACGAGCAGAGGCAGGCCAACACAAGAGAGGAGCGGGGCGAGCGAGCGCGGCAGCCTGGGCTTTTGAAAGCTGACCAGACGCTCGTGCGTCATGGCCTTTTCCCCGCACGGCCAGCATGTGTTTCCAATTATCGCGCCCGCGTCTGGGCACGATAATTGGAAACAGATGTCTGCCGCGCGCGTAACCGCAGGGAAAAGGCCATGACGCACGAGCGTCTGGTCAGCTTTCAAAAGCCCTAACTTAAAGTCTCGCAGGGCAGCGCTTGCGCGCTACTCGAGGCTCGACCTAAAAAACAGAAAAGGGATTGCTTTCTGCATACAATGCATGTCATGGCGAGGCAAAAGCCCAATCCGCGTGTGTTTTCAATAATTGTTAACAAACAGTGTGCCCTGCACGCACCTGTGCCGTCAAACCAGGCCCAAGAAAGTGGGACTTGTTTCAGATTGATGTTTAAGTCACGTCATATACTGTGTTGGGCCACATACCATTTGGAGGTGTGCGTTATGCCAAAACATTCTTATGAAAATGAAAACAAATAAAGGTACTTACAAGCGAATCGATGTGTTGTGCCATGGGGGATAAAGCACGCCCTGAATGCTACTAGCCTTCCCCTAATTTGGCAGTGCAGAATCCAAGCTTGCACCATCAAAGGCGTTACTGGAGGATCAGGAGACGGAGGCTGGAGTGCCGCGGGCAGAGCCATCGTATGTGGAGCTGTCGCTGCTGGTGTTCCTGGATGACAGGCAGGCAGGGCAGGCGGCGGCCAATGGAGAGCAGCGGCAGGCCGACACCAGGATGGAGCCATGTTAATGAAAAAAAATTAAGCACAAAAAAGGGCGCCATGTGTAATGAAGTAATACACAGTAGCGTAGAGATGATAAGATAGAGTTGAATTTATTGAGCATAAGGAAGTAAGTAAACCCCATCCAGCATCAAGCCCTGCAGTCGCCAACGACAAACTGCTTACAATCTCTTTCACAAGATGCAGGTTCCACGTTCTAGGCAGCGTAGCCTAGTAACAGCGATGACATTCTACAGATACCAAGAAGTAGGAACACTACATCACCTCCCCTTTAATAACACAACAAGGCAATAAATAAAGAAAATAAATAAATAATAAAGCGACATCAGAACTAAACATAATCATGATACTTGGCCGGTCTTTGTATGAGCCTACGAGGCCTGGTCGAATTCTCTTGTGACCCGGCACCAGATTCCTCTCTGGGTTGAAAATTCTTGACCTGGCATTTCGCCACTCTATTAAGGTTCCATACCTTATGATCATGAGTGCGAACGGCATTGTTAAACACCTTGATCACTTTAAAGGGTGTACTGAATTTCGAACCAGGTTTGCTTAAGCGAGGAGATTTTATTTGGACCCAATCACCCACTGAGACATTAGTGTTCTTAACAGCTTTCCTCAGATCATACCACTGCTTCCTCTTCTCTTTGATCATTCGTTCCCTATCTCTCCATCCTTCAGTACCCATGGCATCTTTGTCAACCAAAATTCTCTTCGAACAGACCCAAGAGGGACACACCTCAGTGCAAGGAGCCCTCTTCTTAAACAACTGGAAGGGAGACACACCCGTAGACGAGTGCGGGGTAAACCTGTACTCTTTCACTTTCTTTTTCATCGCAGTCTCCCAATCAGCACCTGTTGCCACAGCCTGTTGTAAGGTCTACTTCAAGACCTTCACAAACCTTTCAACTACCCCATTACTTTCCGGATGATAGAGAGCCGCCTTTTTGTGTTTGATCCCTCTTGAAGACAAGAACTCTTCCACCATGGAAGAGGTGAATTGTACACCATTATCTGAAAGTAAAGACTTGGGAAAGCCTTCTCTTTCAAAGAGAGAATCTAAAAACTCAATAAC
Organism: Calotriton arnoldi; assembly: GCA_963921515.1. Lineage (NCBI taxonomy): Eukaryota > Metazoa > Chordata > Amphibia > Caudata > Salamandridae > Calotriton > Calotriton arnoldi. Next base: position 1,159,919 of record CAWUFW010003690.1, read on the forward strand.
TGCAGAGGAAACAATGGAATTCACCACTTTGATTACGGGCCAACGAGAAAACATGTCCACACAAAGTAGGACATAACGGTCACAAGATTTTAGCTTAATTGGACCTAAAATATCTATGGCCACATCCGACCAGGGACCCTCTGATTCTTCTCTCACCACCATGGGCTGTGCTCTGCATTTTAGGATCTTGTCACAACACACACATTCTGGGCAACTCCTGACTTCCCTTTCGATCCAGACATCCATGCCCGGCCACCAATAAGACTCCCTCAATCTTTCCTTCGTCTTGACAATGCCCATGTGACTGGCATGCGCATGATTTAATAATTTAATCCATAACTCACAGGCAGGAATAAGCCTGGTACCCCTCATGAGCAACCCGTCCACAACTGTGAGTTCATGCTTGACTTGCCAGTAACCCTTCAATGCCTGGTTACAGTCTTTTTTGTCACACCAACCATTCACAGTCATATCCATCATGATCTTCAAAACTTCATCTCTCGCTAAAGCACCCCTCCATTCATCCTCAGAGACAATGCCTTCACTTACAAGACATACATCCACACCTTCATCAAACTCCTCACCACCAAAATAATCACACTCAGGCGTTTCACCATCCACACAGCACAACCTGGACAAGCAGTCTGCCAAAATATTGGTGGCACCTGGCACATAAGAGACTACAAAATTAAACTCCTGTAAGGCCACAACCCATTTGCGAATGCGGTGTGAGACAAAGTCAATACCTTTTTTTTCAAAGAGTTCCTTTAAAGGCTTATGATCAGTTAGGACTTCAAAGTCACCACCACAAAGAAACTTCCTCAACTTGCGAATGGCCCAATAGATGGCCAAAGCTTCCCTTTCTACCACTGAATAATTACATTCTGCTCCCCTTAAAGGTCTTGACATGAATAACACAACCTTCTCAGACCCTTCAGGCTTTTGGAACAAGACGACACCTAAACCCTTCGAGCTGGCATCCGTCATTAAATAGGATTTAATCCGTGGGTCGAAACTGCTGAGATCTTGGGCATTGTTGAGACACATTTTCAAATGTTTAAACTCTCTTTCACAATCATTGGTCCAAGTGAACTCACACCCTTTTTTTAAAAGATCCCTTAAGTGAGTCGTCGAGCTGGCAAAATTAGGTACAAACTTGTGGTAAAACTCAGCCATGCCCAGAAACTTCACCAGCCCTTCTTTGCTTACAGGGGTGCGAAGTTTGGAAATGGTCTCAACTAAGGCGGACTTGGGCCTAATGCCGCTCGCAGATATATGGTGACCCAAATATTCGATCTCAGATACATCAAATTTACATTTATCCGCTCGCAGGGTTAAACCAGCATCACACATCTTTCTCAGGACCAGGCTCAAAGTGTGATCATGTTCCTCTGAGCTGGAACCGAACACCAAAACATCATCTTGATACATTTTGACGCCTTTGACACCTTCAAGGATGTGTTCCATGACTCTCTGGAACACAGAGGCCGCAGAGATGAGGCCAAAGGGCATCCTCAAAAATTTAAAGGTGCCAAAGGGCGTTATGAAGGCAGTTAAGTCCTGAGAAGATGGGTGTAGTTTTACCTGGTGGTAGGCTGAGGTCAAATCAAGAGACGAGAAATGTTTTGCCCCAGTAAGAGAGCATAACATCTCACTAATATTCGGCAATGGATAGTGATCCACGACAACTGCTTTGTTGAGCTCTCTGAGAGCCACACAGAGTCTGGCCTCTCCATTGGCCTTGCGTGCCATAACTATGGGATAAAGCCATTCCGTAGCTTCAACCTCCTCTATAATCTTATTAGATTTGAGTTTCTCCAGTTCAAGTTTCATCTTGTCCTTTACTGCAAAAGGAACTCCTCGGACCCTAGACACCTTGGGAATGGAACCAGGAATAATTTTGATATGGTGCATGTAATTTTTAAGACAGCCTAGCTTTTTTTCAAACACTTCAGGAAAACGACTGACCCAGGTTTTGCAGTCTTTTCCAATCTGATTAATCGAAGGTAAATTTCTTAAGCATACAGAAGGAGTCTTGTTTGGATCCAGGAAAACATGTGGATCCCGTTGGTGAAACCAGCTTAACAAAGAGTCACCTTTCATGGAAACATAAATTTTTCCGGGAACAACTCTGCTTCTGTAATCAATCGTACCCCAGAACCATCCTAAAAGAGGAATTATCTCTCCCCCATACCCTCTTGGACGTATGTCTGGTTTTAACAATGTCACTTTGTTTGAAAGGTACTGATCAAAAAACTTTTTGGGAATTTAAGTTACTTTGGCTCCTGAATCAAACAACATTTTTACAGGAGAATCATTAATGAGCACTACATCAATTGGATCTTCACCCCCAGAACTTTTGACTTGACATATGTTGATTTCCTCAATTCCTTCTTCAAATAAATCTACCTCCCTCACATTTTTCCGATCTCTACCAGATCTTCAGCATCTAGTAAAGTGACCTTTCCGTCCACAAGTGGAGCAGGACGCCTTCCAACCAGGACAGCTTTTGGAATTTGCCAAATGGCCAGAATTTCCACATCTAAAACATTTGCCTAGGAACTGTTTCGAGATACCGGGTTGGAGCATACTCTTATTTTTGAAACTTTTTGATGTGTTGGGTTGATTCTGAGACTTACACTGAATTATGCTTTTTGCCTCTTCATTTTTGTCGTTTCTCTCCTTGTCATTGCCTACCATCAAAACAGATGTTTGTGGTTTTTCTTGTTCAGTGGTTTTGTGTATAGTGTCTAAGCATACTTTCGAGTGTTCATACGTTTTTGCAATAGTAACTACTTCATGCAAAGAGGGATTGTCTTTTTGCCAGAGATTGTCCCTAGCTTTATCGACGTTGCAACCCAACATCATTTGATCACGGAGACGCTCTTCCAAAGATGCTCCAAAATTGCATGTCGAGGCTAATTTTCGTAGTTCTGTGATATACTGCTCAACAGATTCTTCTCTTCTTTGCATGCGTCGTCCAAAGTGATACCTTTCAAGGACTGTGCTTAGTTTCGGTAAGAAGTGTAAGTCTAATTTTTTTATTGCAATTTCAAACTCATTGAGAGTAGATGAATCATTATCTGGGAGATCAGGAAGGTGTTCATAAACTTCTTGTCCTTCTGCTCCAAGACAATGCATTAATAAAGATGTTTTCCTTTCTGTGCTTAGGGAGGTTCCGCAAACTCTAGCATAGTTGGCAAAAACCTTCTTCCATTTCAGCCAAGGTAAACTAGGTTCTCCAGGAGAAGATAAGAAGAAGGCTGGAGCAGGCACGTTCTGCATGTTGGAAGAATAAGAAAAATAGCAATACAACAACGAAACTGTAGGCAAAGTTATTTGCAAGCACTAATGATTAGGGTACAGGGTGTGCAAATAGGCGATAAATAATTGAATGAGAGGTGCTTTACACTTGAAACAAGAAGTGTGCATCAGCGGCGAAGACTGACACACATGATTAATCAGGCTGTGAGTATCAGAGGTGAAATAATTGAATGAGTATGAGATGCCCCTTTTTTTTTAACTGAGATAAGCTGTGTGCATCAGCGGAGAAAACTGGCACACATGAATAAAGAAACTGTGTGTGTCAGCGATGATACAACGAATAAGGGGCATTTAATTGAAGAAGAAAGCTGTGTGCATCAGCGATGCAGACACACTTAACAGGAAGAGCGGCTGCGTGTGTCAGCGAGAAGGTTAAGGAATACTCGTAGATAAAAGAGAAGAGGCGTTCCTCAACGAGGCAAACTGTGTGTGTCAGTGATGCAGACACGCGTAGGCAGGAAGAGCAGCTGTGGGAGTCAGAGACACGGAGGCAAGCTGTGCGTGTCAGCGATGCCGGTACGCGTAACTAGGAAGAGCTCTGCACGTCAGGGACAATCTGGTGCTGTGCGCGTCAGCGAAGAAGGCACGCATAACCAGGGGGAGTAGCTGTGTGAGACTGAGAGGTGGAGACAAAGAAGAGCGTGCGTGCGTCGCAACAATGCCGTGACGTTAGGAGAGAGCTCACGTCTCCCTTGACACTGGAGCCGAAGCCTTCCTCACGCTAGAGCTCGCGTTTCTTCTTGCGCTAGAGCTCGCGCTTCTTCTCGTGCTAAGGGTCTCGTGCCTCGTCCCACCAGAGCTCGCGCCTCATGTTGCGCGACCTCTCAATATCCCAAAAATGAATTTTAAAAGTACTTACAGGTCACGGGAACGGGCAGGCAGTGAACCGTTCATGGGACCGGGCAGACGAACCTGGAGTCATTGTGCAAGGGGATACACAGCAGCTCCTGTCCGGTTGAAATGACGTGCTGGATCTAGACGTCTCTCTCAGGGTAGAACAAACTGGAGATGATAGGCAAGCAGTTGCGTGAAGGATCGCTCAAATTTGAAAAGTGTCGGCAGGAACACAGCTGCGAAGAAGGTAGGTTTGATGTGTTGAGGTTTTCATTCATTAGTTGTAGAACGCGTGGTTCGTTTCTTGTTCCAGTCGTCGCCAAGTGTAATGAAGTAATACACAGTAGCGTAGAGATGATAAGATAGAGTTGAATTTATTGAGCATAAGGAAGTAAGTAAACCCCATCCAGCATCAAGCCATGCAGTCGCCAACTGACAAACTGCTTACAATCTCTTTCACAAGATGCAGGTTCCACGTTCTAGGCAGCGTAGCCTAGTAACAGCGATGACATTCTACAGATACCAAGAAGTAGGAACACTACACCATGCTAAAACATGGAGCGTGGAGCCCATGCATAGTAAAGTTATATGCCCTAAAGGAGTAACTTTTTTCAATTTCTTTACTTTTGAAGCAATCGTGGCACCGTGTTTTAGCTTAAGTTGTTTATAGTTAAAGCGCGAGTGCGGCGATTGAAACCAAAATAAATAAAGAGAAAAAAAGGCATGCACCCGTGTTTGCCAATGGAACTAACCATGAGAAAGGTGCGGCCACCATTATTCCTGCCGGGGTGTCGTGATGGATACATTTTAAAATGAGGCTGAAGCTGTTGCCTTCCCCATGCTGCAAGGAACCCTCTGAATACGATGGGACGGTCACGGAGCACATGGAGGAGTGGGAGGGGCTGCAATAACTCATGTCTTTTCACAAACAAGACTTCAACAAGCCCAATCCCCCATAAAAGGAAGCCCAAAACGAACCAAATATCCTCCAAAAAATAGCCCAACTGCTGTACACATCGAAAAGTGGAAAAAGGCTGAATAAATACAATCAACAGAGCGGGAGGAACAGAGAGGAACGCAGTACTGACACAATTGTGGCATTAAGAGGAGATGGGAGGGAGGAATGATATATTTACATGTAGCTGTGCCTCAAAAGCTGAACACAGGCAAACAGTAACAGACCAGGAAACAAAGAAAAAAATAGTCCCCCCAAGAACACATTAAGAGCCATAGCGGAATGAGACAGTACTTAGTCCCTGCTGCATGGGAGGAAAAGAAGGGAAAAAGGAGGAACAAAGAGGCAGGGCTGACCACTAGCAAGCAAGGATTTCTAAAGGACACTGAAACAAGCAAATCAAAAGCAGGGGCATGGCTTTAACCCAACATGAGAAATTACAACAGGTCTCGAATGCTCGACCTAAAAAACAACTTGCTTCAGAAAATGGAGAAGAACATGAGGGTTGTGCGCATGAAATCAGACATCATTGCCATACAGATTAAGGGCCTCATTTAGAATTTGGTGGAGCAGAAATTCTGCTATACATTGGAGGAGGCCCCCCACTGACAAACTTGTAATTCCTATGGGAAAACCTCCGGGGTGTTATTCTCAAAATAAAACAATAAAAAAAATCAGCGTTTGAGAAAGAGGGGCAGCCACATTGAATAGGCTTCAGTGCTGATAACAAGTGAAGGGAAGTTAGAGGTATTCTGTGACACATCTGAAATGGAGCGATTCTTTAAATATTTCAAAGTGTCACCAATTAATGTTACCAATGAACTACATAAGGTGCAATGAGACTACCCTTATTTCAACAAGACTGCTAGTGGCACCCTAAAGCTACTGCCATGTGACCTAATCTGAGCATATGGGTGAAAGATGGGTGATTGGGGAAATATCTTTGAAAGTTTCTGTCCTGTAACTAAAGATACGCACAAATCCAGATCCCAGCTGAATGATACCCTTGCTGTCCATTGAAGTTTATCAGAAGTTTCTGCTCATTGTCACAGCAAGGTCCTCTGTGACCTACCACTCTGGCCTCCCATGCATATTACTCTCTGAGCCATGAAATGTGCCTTTTGATAGTTGCCTACAACATATAGGACTTCACTGCACCCCTGGATTAATTTCCTCTTCCTTTACCCACAGCTTCTACATATCTTTCCACATTGCCCTCGTCTGGATCCCCGACTGTTTCTCCCCGCCTCTAATTCTTCGTTTTCCTACCATCCATCCATCTTTGTTTCTGAGCTCTTGGGCTTTTATAGTCACTTACAGTTGCGTCCACCTCCTCCACTTTTGAATTTTCCTCCTCTTTCATTCACGTTGGAAGACCCTCTCCCTGAATTACAAGCACTTCCACTTCCACCCCCCACCTGTGTCAACCCTTGGTATCCTCACATTATGCAGTTAACCTCATCACACCTCTTTACTCAGAGATGAGTGCAGGATGCAGTTATCACTGATAGCGCCCACCAGATCAAAGTTAATAACAAAGTTAATACTGCCTGTTCACCATAATTTCTGCATTGTGCCCCCCTCCTTCAGTGCCACTCACTAAATACGTTCTTCCTTGGGAATACACCACTGGGGCCCCTGTCAGAACACCTAACCCAACTTTTAGCCTGATTACAAAAATACTCTTCTAGTTTGTGTTTTTCTACTTCCTCATTGACATATCTTCATTATAATCATACCTTGCTCTTATCACACTATTCTCCCACAGTCACATATCCCTGTATACTACACTAAACAGTAGTGACTCCTTGACACTATCTGACCACAGACTGCCAGTCTAAACAAGCTGACTGCACTATAATGAACCAGCTGACTATACATAAAAGCATCTTGATTATCACATTAAACATCAATGGCCTGTCACCTTCCATCAAAAGAGAATATATCTGTATTATATTTCTCCCTTCGTTTCTACAAATGGCCTTTACTAGAGAGTTTTATCTCTTACTGACTGAGAAAGTCTAAGGAGTGCTTGGGGGCTGAAGTTGCTTAAGCATGAAATGTGACATCGATGGCCGCAACCCACTTGTCCTCCTCACCAAGGAAGAAAACTAATAGCTATCCCATTTCATAAAAGCCTGCCTTTCTACTTACTAAATACTTGGGATGAATCAGCTTGCTCTTAAAATGTTTCTAAGTTATCTTCCCAGGGCTTGAAGTTGGGATCTGTCTATGCTCCTAATGGGACTAAATTTAATTTCCTCAATTCATTAATATATCTACTGTGGCCCTGTGGTGCATTGATTGCTGTACTATTACAGGTAAGTTTTAAGAATTACTCAAGGTGTGTAGATAAGTGTATAAGCTTAACCAACAGAACCCTTGTCTGTGTTCCTCTTGATGACCCGGGTTCCGGACTGGGCAGAAGGGTCTGTCTTTATGTTTATATCCAAGATGGGCCAAGTCATCCTGCCTCCTGCACTTCTATTCACTTAAATAGTACTTGTTTTATGCCCTTATTTCTTTGTAGATTATTCAAGAAGGTGATCAGGCTATTTTTCTAAGGTAACTTTGCAGGTGGTATTGCCATTAAAGTGCATTTGATGTTGTGCTTCGATGTCTTGATTGCACATGTCCTATGCTTAGCTTTATAAGTTGCTTATTACCAGGTACATTTTGTGTATTCTACTCCATGTCAGTTCCCTCCATCGCCCTCCTTCCTTGACCCCCCCCCTTATTGTCATACGGTGTCCCCTTTCTCACTAGGAACTGTCCGTTTGTTGGACAACATAAACATTGCAATGGTGGCAGACTCATTTCATGCACCTCCTCAGGATATGTTGGCCTGCTAGCTCACAGTGCCACCATAAGTACCCCTGACTCTAGTAAGGTAGCAAATGGTTTGGGCATCTTCAGAACATGACAACCCTGACTCCCCAAAGAATCGTTGTAACACATCCAGAACCTTTTTGCTCAATCACTCGTGCTTACTCAGAAAGATTCACAAGAAATACACAAAGGGACCTTTCAATATTTATTGAACCATTGTGATTCTTGTATAAAATGTATGCGCTGCAATGATTAATAGACAGAAGCAGATAAAAGTGATTAGCAGTATAAGAAAAGTGAAAATGATAAGCAATTCTACCATTGTGCTAAAACAGTGTTTATGCTGGCATATAAGTACTGGGTATAGTGTACTCCTACTATGCGCTCTCTAACATAGTTGCCTAGGGTGGGTGTTTTGCCAAGAATCCGCTAATGGATGATCTAACTCCCCTTACCTGAAGGCAAAGTATGTAGGTCCCTGTCTTGGTCAAGAGTTGGACATCCCTCCTCGCAGAGGGAAAACAGATATCAGCTGGGCTGATACTCCGGCACAGCGACAATCTCTCAATGACAGCAGAGTGCTCCTCTAATGTGAGCACGGAAATGCGTATGCATTTATAATATCATCTGTGCTTCCGTGTCAAAGCTTTAGCTGTGTCGACATTGCATATTGTCTTTGTGATAGACATGTTGCCTCATGGATGAATAAAAAACAACATTTTCACAATGTGTGTTCAGGCCTTCAAGGTGTCGTGATAGTGTACTTACGAAGTGGAATTGTAAGCAATGTTGTTTCAGAGAAACTAATCCTGCACTGCCAAACAAGCAAATGTATGTCAACAGTCATCATGTAGAAAAGAAGGCAACTTAAGAAACATGTACATGTAAAATGACAGTGTTTCTGTTAGGGCCTAGTCTAGCCATGTGACATTATTGACACCCCCCCCCCCCCTTGTCTCTCTTACCTGTCTCAAATCAGCTTTTCATGTCTTGGCATATGGAATTAGTAGTATAATAGTGCATTTGCATATGACTATCAGACTGCTATAGTTCTTTTTTGACTGTTTATAGGATTGAGTCTTTTGTTGAAGAATTCCACTGTGTTGCACGTAGCAAAGTGGAGAATTGTGTCATTTATTTTTCGTATATGCTGTGTATTTCTTCCTTGATACTATCAAAAGAATTGTTTTAAAAGAGGCCCCAAATGAAGGCAGAGTAATATTGCTGAATATCAATCTTCAAGTAGCAATTTTAGTTTGTTTCAAAGAAAATTGATTTGCAGTGGTCTCATTGCTAATTTATGATTCAAAATCCGATGTTATAATTCTAACATTTCTACTATTTCCTTTAAGTCAATTAAATAAATGCTCTCAATATGCCTGCATTATATATGTATGAGGTTGGTTCCAACTACACATTTCAATATAAAATATCTCCAGCAGCTCTGTTTGATATAAAAACTGTAACATTGAAATTGGTTATGTGGGATCAACATTCAGAAACATATAAAGAGCATTGCTTATCAGCAAATTGGTTGGATTCCTCAGAAAATATATGCATGTCAATAGTACCTCTTGGTCATCCTGGACTTCTAAGAACATAAACTGACAGCACCTACTAGGAAGCTAAAAATGAGAATGTGTATACCATCCATTCCTCCTAAAACACAGAATTGCCCCACATGCAACATTCTAAGTGAATAACTCACACAGTAGGACAAGTGCTCACCAGACTATGCTGCCTTTAAAAAAGTCAAACTAGATTTAGGATAAACATACAGAAATTCTGTAACATATACCTAAAAACATTTTATTTCACATTTAATATCAAGGAAAAACTCATTGAAATCGACACAGTAAATCCTATTCCTGCATGTTATTTTCCCAAATATTATACTAGGTATTAATTCTACTCCTGGGAATGACTGGAATTGGCATAACAGATACCATAATAAATTCTTCATAATGAAGGGTGAATAGCCTGTTATCCTTGTATCAAAGGTGATTGGATTTTGGAAACATGGATTATAATGCCTAGTTTCTGGAATTACACGAGCCATGAGAACCCCACATATCTTGCTCATTTCACCTTGAGTTTCTGACTGCCGAAAGAAGCAGAATCAACAGGTGAAATATAGGGGATGAATGATGATTAACCAGAGGAAAAGGACAGGAATTACTAACTCCCTTGGTAGTTTGTCATTTCTACAGGGATCCTCTGTGACTACCTTATATTCCCCATTAACGTCTGTGAGAGCTTGGAAGTATTATATGGTATGGTCGAGCAACCTTACCGTGCAATACACTTGCAGAAATCATCTTGAGTCCAGTCAGGCTTGTTTATAAAACTTAAACTCAAACCTGGGTAGCTATGGTTTCGAGCAGCAAGGCTTAAACAAAGGAACTATGGCAAATCATTCAACAGCAGCAAACAACGAATAAGAAAGCCACACAATAAAAAATAAATCTGACACTAATTTATAAAACTTGATTATATTTTTATAAAGTTTTGGAGTACAAAATAAGCAAAACTCAACGGAGGGTTCTGGAGATACAGATTTTTAAAGAAAGCTTAAATCTCAGCTAAACCACAAACAAGCATTGGTAACCATACAGTTTGTAAACTTTTGAAAAGTTTGTAAGAGTTGTGTCCGACTACTCCGACCCAACGTGGGCGACCAAATCTGACAGGGAAAATGTCTGGGGGGCCAATAAGGAGTATCTGGACAGTTACCTGGCCTCTAAAGCATTCTCCAGTTCAGCTCTCCACAATACAGCATGACTGCCACAGACTTGAATAGAGTGTCCTGGTGCTGCGAATGCAGGAGATGGAGAATGCTCAAGGATGCTCTAGGTGCTGTGCGGTCGACAGAGGTGTCCTTGCAGTTACTCTTGGGTCTATTGGTCAGGTGGGGTGACTTTAGCCACAGAGGTCAGGGTCCCTTGAAGCCCTCCATGAGCCAGTAGAAGGCCAGCTGCTACTGGGCTACTGGCCTGATCCACAGCTGCCCGAGCGGTATCCTTGTGTTAAGTCTGGTGTCCCTCTTGAGCAACCAGTCTGGACTTAAACGATGCGTCCGGGTCTGGCCATTGAGGGTTGGTCTTTTGGGGCACCCAGCAGCAGTCAGCAGTTATTCTTCAGAAGTGGCTAATGACCTGCGGGGTTGGGCTACTTCTGCTTTAATGGCCCTGGTGCTGGTTCCAGCCGACTGACCCTTGGAGTCACTTCGTTGGTCTGGGGCTTGGTAGTGACTTTTTCTCAAGCAAGGAGCCATGGACACAGTCCTCTCTTTGCTAGCCCTAGTTGCCTAGCAGACAATGCAGCCGCTCTTTGCCAAGTCCAGGGGTCAGCAGGGCAGTCCTTCTTAGGTCCTTTCTCCAGTTGCGGCATGATATGGGGTTCAGGGTGCCAGGGGTGCCATATTTATGCCCAGAAAGTGCCCTGGGGGGATGATGCGGTCACTAGTCATGGGCTACCAGGTCCCCTCCCACTCTGTAATGACTTTTGGACTTTGTATGGCCTCTAGTATTCCCAAAGTGCAGCATTCTGCCACTCTCAAGATGTCTGAACCCTTCCTCAGATGTTAGTAGCGTGATAGCCCACCCTAGAGCTGTGGCTTCCTGTGGGCTGCATGCCCACAAGAAAACTGGCATGGGCACTGGTCTCCCCTCATTGTTCCTGCTGCCATTCTGTCTACCTGAACAAAGGGCAGCCCATCAGGAGTGTGATCGCCAATTGTCCACCAAAGACGGCTTCACCTTTGAAGCTCGCATTTTGGGCTAACACCCTGAGTGACTTTCTGCAAAGGGAAGGTAACACTGTACCCTGTAGTAGGCTGCAATTGTTGCTAATCCTGGGAGTCATTCACACAACTCCCCAGGAGGGCAGAAAGCTGTCTGGTGGCCAGTGATCTTGTGAAGCCACTAGACAAACTGGGTAACAAAGTGGCAACTTTTTAAAAGTTACATTTCTATAAAAGTGACATTAAATTTGACTTGGGCATCAATCCCGGTTTAATGCTATGATTAATTTGATACCTTAAGGTACTCATCTCAGTAGTCCTATTTGGAAGCTAGCTGGGCTGAGTGGCCAGCCTGTAACTCTGTGTTAGCAATGGGGCTACTAACTTTTCCACAGCAAAACAACAATTTGGAGGTGTTGCTATCAGGACCTATGTAAATAATTATGTGTCCCACTTAATAGTATACAGCTCCCTGCCTTAGGGCTCTGTAGGCCATCCTTAGGAGACTTACAGATATTGTTAAGGAAAGTGGGGGCTTTGACATTGGTTTAAATGACAAAGTCAAACTAGGAGTTCTAACACTGCCCTTCCAGTCTGCAGTGGCAGGCTGGGAGCCATTTTGTACTTTGCCACATACATTGTGGCACAATCAGTGCTGCTGCCCTGGGTGGACACTCTGCCTTACATGCCCTGGGTACAATATACTAGGGATGTATTAGTAAGTCAGTCTCTTTCAACTGGGGTAGCCAATTCAACATACAATTTGTAATGGGTTAGAATACTGGTATTGAGGCCTGGTTAGAAGGCCTCAGTGCACTCTCAGAGTCGAAAACCCAGCAGCTAGTAGTTCAAATGGGGGAAGAAAATGGGAGAAAATCTGCCACAAGCCTGTTTTCTTACAACTTAAACTCTCCCATAGACTACCAGCTTACCAGTACGTTTGATATCGTTAACTTGGTGTACTTAACAGGATATAACTAGGCATTCTTAATGAGGGTTAAGAGTCTTCCTGCTTTCACACCTCTGTTGCAATGATATCGTTTTAGGCCAGTAATTATGCATGTTAACTAGGAGGTGAGTAGAGGTTTTAAGTTATAGTCATAAATAGCTGTAAGAAAGTGAGTTATTAATTGGGGTGGATGGTAATAAAGTCACTAACCTGTTAGGTTGAAGCAAAGGTTTCAATAATTTAAACATGAACTCAACTCTTGTTAGCTATGGCACAGAGCAAACAGCCGTAACTTAGAGAACATGTTTAAAGCATTTAGAAGTACCAAAAAAGTCAAAAAGTAAAAAAAAAACCTTTTATAAAAATTCCACTCCTATTTAAAAAAATAGGGTAAAATGTAATAAACAAAATGACCTCAAAACAATAAACATCCAATTTGGGAACTGAAGATATGAACTTTAGTAGATTTAAGGGAAAATTAGCATCAAAAAGCACTACACGCCTACTACCTAGGCTCAATTCAGGCTGACTGTGATTGAATATGGGTCGGATACACCAACCAGGTTCATCCCGGTCAGAGATTTTGAGACTTTGGCTCTGAAACGGAAGACCAAAACCTCCAGCCGGGCAAGTATGCAGGCTATATCCCAGGAAGTCCTCTCGAAGTATGGTGGCCATTGGACTGAGTCCCACTCAAGCTGTTGGTTTTAACAGGAACAGTTCTGAGTGGGAAAAGTGAGGCCTTGTCACTATAGGGACATGTAATATTAAATTTTTACATGCCCCACTTTTATATATTATGCACTCTACCTTGTGGGATACAAGGCTTCTAGGGGTTAAAACTGAAGCTTCTCCCTGTTGAAAATGCTTATTTTAACTGGTTGGGCTGCAGGTTTAAACCACAGCAGTCAGACTACAATGGTACACCACATACTATGGCCTTACAGGGTAGTTAAATATGCCAATTGGGGATTCACTCATTTTTACATGTTTTAGGGTCAGTGCACATCACCGGGTACTGGAAAGAAGTGCCCCAGTGTGAGGAATCTAAAAGCCAGCTATTGAATTCAGGAAAAAACAGTGGTGACCACGCAAAAGGGGTATGTTTTCACAATAGCCAATTTTTTTTTGTTTTTTTCGAAGAATTTTGCAAATATTCTTTCAATTTTCTCTCTGTTGCTTTCATTGAGAATTGTTGGTTTGTTTTTCATTAATAGCCTTTTTCTCTAATTCAGATATGAGATATAGGGGTTACCATATATCTCAACTGGGACCTGGTTTGATGCAAAACTCTACAGTAAGGAGTACCCTTTGGAAAATGATGCATAAATCTACTACTTTTAACCTATCAAAAGGAAAGACTTGAGTTCAGTTCTGTCATCCATGAGAGGTTAACCTCAGGAATCAACTCGATCAATCGCTAAGTCCACTAGACCTTCTTTGTATAATTTGGAAGACTACTCATCCAACTTCTTACTGGTATGTTGGCATCATCATATCTGGGACAGATTAAGGCCCAAAATTACTAAAGGTTTGCATCACGCAAGGAAACACTAGCCCATAAATGTGATTTACTAAGCCATGCAAAGTCACCTTGCACGGCTCTGCGTGGCTTAGTAAATCCAGAGTAACGCAAGGCAGCACTGTAGAAAAGTAGGATCTGCTTTCATGGTTACACCAATTTTTTGCTGGTGTCATTCTGTTTTTCTGACTAGTCTCACTGGGATCCTGCTAATCAGGTCCCCAGTCTCTGTGCTTCCTCCCGAAATTGGACCTTGGTGAGTACTTAGGTACCTCCTATATTGGCTACTGGTGTACCCTTGTAAGTCCCTAGTATATGGTACCCAGGGCATAGGTACACCAGGGGTCCCCCATGGGCAGTAGCATGTATTATGCCACCCATGGGAGACCACTCAAATTGTAACTACAGGCCAGCCATTGCAGCCTGTGTGAGCTGGTCATAGCACCATTTCGATAGATATACGTTTTCTTATATCTGAGGTCACTACACTTAAAACCTATGTCACCCCTAAGGCAAACCTTTCAATCCTGAAGGCGGGGTGCTCGGTTACAAGTGCGAGGGTACCCCAACATGAGCAGGACACCCCTACAATCCTCGGAGTCCATTCTCCAGGGTTGTAAGTGTATCAGCCGTTACAATACATAGAGTGGCCATGCGTCATTACGCAATGACTAACTCTAAACTGGCTGTAACGAACCCTGGCGTGTTTGGTATCAAACATGTTAGAATCATACCCCAACACCGTAAACAGTGTTGGAGGTATGATTCCATGCGCTGTGGGGCCCCTCCGGGAAGCCCTCAGTGCTCTCAGTACCAGTCTTCCAGAGTCTGACAGCAAGCTATGGCTGCTGCCGACCACAGACACGATTTTGCCCTCCTACTGCTGAGCCAAGCTTGAGCAGGGGATGGCGGGACAATAGGTTTCCTGTCACAGGGAGGTGTGACCACCTCCCAGATAGGACTTAGTGTATTGGCCAGGGTGGGGGCACTTGCCAGGATGACTAGACTACTTTGAAGGGCACAACATTTGATGCCCTCCTTGCATACTCCAGTTGGAACCAGTTCTGGGGGCCGTTGGCTCTCACTCTGGCACAAAACTGGACAAAGGACATGGGAGTATTCTCCCTACTGTCCAGCCCCTCCTCTGGGAGGGACCCCTGAATCATCCCAACCCTCTCTTTAGGGTACTTAAGGGCTTACCTGTGGGTGCTTCTTTCGATTCGTCTTGGGACAAGATTCAGATCCGAAACCACTTCATCTTCAACCCTCTAGAAACTTTGGACTTTGTTGGACTTTGCTTTGGGAACCAAAACTGCACCGGAAAGACTCCTGCTGCTTCTGGTCTTGTTGTCCTGTCAGTCTTCTGCATCATCTGTGCCTGTGCCCCATATAGGTTCTTCACCAGGCCTGTGGACATTCAAGACACCAGAAGGAATCTCCCTTGGAGTGAAAGAATCACTCCCCTGCATCTGCAGGCACCGCAACGAAGCTAACTGGTCTGCTGTTCCTGAGCTCAAACGGACTCCAAAAGGCTCAGCAACACAGGTCATGGTTCTGTAACTCTCTCGAGGCCTGCACTGTCTTCACAGCAAGTTTGAAACCAGTATCCCTCTTTGGAACCGCTGGAGCAGTATCCTTGTGCATCGCGTCGACTAGCCGTTGCCAAGGCTTGTTGACTCTCTTCACCAGAGATCTTCGGGCTCCAAGAAGCTCCAGCCTCCAGCATCTCTTGCTACCAAGATCTTTATCCTCACCACATTCTCTGCTCCGTGGGCCTGCATCATTGGTGAGCTGCTCGCAGGTCCTCTTGTGACTCCTGTGCCTTCGGCCCGTGGGTCCTCTTGAGGGTCTTTTTTGGCTCCAGTGGGCTACCCTGTTTGCAAGGGCCCACTCTGACTTACCTGCACTTGGTGTGTCCCTTGGACTGTGCTGGTCCCGAGACTGCACCTTTTTCGTCTGCCAAGTTTGTTGCCGCAGCCAAGGCTTGTTGGTGCTCCCGCTGGACACCGACCCCCTGGCTCTTGACATCCGATGTGGGACAGCTCGTGAATGGCTCCTGGTCTTCCACAGCATTGCCTGGTCCGCACAGCTGCAGCACTAAGGTCATCGTCAACTCTCCTGCATCTTCCGACATCGGTGGGCATTCGTCTTCCGTGCCTCCTGGTCACTCCTGAGTGGCATAGACTCTGTCCCCTCTGCTTGCAGGTACCTCTCATCCTGAATCCATCCTTGGGTTCCACCGGACTCTTTCAGTGTTTTCGCCAGCGGCATCTTAACTGAAGTCCTCCATTGTGGTCTACGCCGGTTTCCAATGTCAATTCGCAGCTATGCCCCCGGCTTCCCTGGTGTAGGTATCCTGGTTTCTGGGGTATCCTCGGGTGGGGTAACTCTCCAACCTTCTATCTTCCACTGGGTTTCTTCAGGATCTTCTGGGAAGGTTCCTTTTTAAAAACTGCAACCGTGACTTCTCCATTGACTTGCTTTGATCACACGGTTGTGTTCCCACTCTGCGCACGGCCTCCGTGGGGTTCCTGGGTACTTACCTCGGGTGGTTCTTTGGGTCCCGACTCTTCTACGTCTTCTGGGTCCAGTCTCGGCTTAAGTTGTGGGTCGCATTTCACTTTCTTAGTATATGGTTTGGTCTCCCCCTGGAGACCACTGTGTATTTGTGCTACTTGCGTGTTCTATTACTGAAGTATTGTGTGTATTGTGATTATATGTCCAGGGAGGAGATATTGCAATGTGATAGTGAGTGTTTATAATAAATACATATTTTTATAACTGCAATGTGTGGTTCCTTTTCACTAAAACTACACTATATCATTAGTACTGATAAAACAAGCTGCTTCACACTCCTTCTGGACTATGCCTGAAGGCTGCTGTCCACAGCTACCACTTAGAGAGCTTTCTAAGGTTGCCTAAGACCACTAAAATCACAGTAAGAGTTGCCTGGATTAGTGCAAGGTGCTCCACTTACATAAGTGTGCACCATACTAAGCCAGCCTCCTCCAAGAACAAATAGCTGTCTTGCGTTACTCTGTATTGAGAAGGCATTCCATGGGTGGAGTATGGGTGTTCCCATGCATCCTCCCATGGATTTTGATGCAATCCCAGATTTACTAAATTCAGTAAACCTGGAATTGCATCACAATAGTATACCTTCCCAAGTGAGGCGTAACAAGGAGAAATATATTTGCTTCTCCTTGTTATTTCCTCTTTCCACTTGTGCTGCCTTCTGAAGCACACGTAGAAAGATGAAAATGCCTCTAAGGATTTTTTTGTGTGCAGGAAAGTATCTCGACCTTCACAAAAACAATCCTGAGTGTAATGCAGACACCCTTGCATGATGGTTCAAGGGTGCCTGTTTTGGCGCTAGGCAGCACACAATGCACCAGCGCAGGGAGAGAGCAGAGATTCATCATATCTTTGTAGACATGGCACAGTAAAGCAGTGCAGCAAGTTGTCTTGTTGTGATACTTTGCCAGGCTTCTTTATAAATATGCCCCAAACTTTCTGGCAGTGGCTATTTGTCAAGACAGCTGTTAAATAGTTTCCCCAAGATTGTTAGCTGTCCTCTGCAAGTTTGCTTTTAATGAGTGTGGAATATTTTTAGCCTAAAACTACAGACTTATATAATTGTCTGTTGTAAGTGAGTATTTGATGGATACAGAGACACAGCATTTTTGGGATGATTACAATGCACCATTGATTTAACATTACTCTAAGAAATTGACTTGTTGGTTGACTGGGTTGTAAGCAGCAACCACAATCCTTGTCAGGGAAAGGCACAAGCAAACCCCAAATTAACCTGTGCTGATCCCTTTGGTAGCTTGCCACAGAGCAGTCAGGCTTAACTTAGAGGCAACGTGTACATTATTTTTGCAACACTCCAAACAGTAACACAGTGAAAACACACCACAAAAGGAGCCCACAACAGATTTAACAGATTTAGAAAACTAGAGTACGTTTTAATAATTAAAACAAGACCAAAATGACAAAACTTCAATTAATAGAACTGGAGATATTAAGTTTTAAAGTTTATAGTGAACATAGCGCCCAAATGCACAAAGTACTACTGAGGATATCTGGAAAGGTAAAAAGTCACAAGATCAGGCTGACTGCAATGGAGCACGGCCCTGCTACAGGGACCAATTTTGGCCTGCTGAACAAAGTACCTTAAATCCTGGTTGCAGAGCATTGCGTGGATCCACGCTAAAGTGAAGCATCGGTTCCGAGATGCGGCGAGGCTGCAGTGTGAGGTCCTGTTGCATCATCATTGAGGATCCCGTCGACGGTGCTTGCGATGCAAAGTCCAGCATCGGGGATGCAGCGCACAGCTGGTGATGCATCGTTTTGAGGAGCTGTGAGGCTGCGATGTGCGGTCCAGCATTGTCGCTGAACTTGCCATCGACGAGAGATGCGAGGACCTTGGCTGTGGATGTGCCGCGCTGTCAGGTTTATGCGTTGGTTCCGAAGACTTGAGGAGCTACAATGCTGGTCTTTTGCGATGGGTCCATTCCACGCAACAGTGGTGATGCGTCGGTTCTGCTCAGGGATGCTCCGCTCAGCAAAGGAGATGCATTGGTTCTGCTCGGGGATGCGTTGCTCAGCAGAACAAATGCGTTGGTTCTACTGGCAAGCATGTTAGGCCCACATCCAAGGGTCCAGGACTGGGGTGGCACCACCTGGCAGGGTTAACTCACAGATGGCAGAGTCCAGGTACAAGAAGTTGGAACATAGCAAAACCAAAGGGGATGATGGACGGAGTGTTGAACATTGCAAGCACTCACCCCCAGTCAACTGATCTGGGTTTAATCCACCATCATTCTTTAGCTCACTCCGCCACCCCAGTTCAGACATGGCCATATGCAAATCAGTCTGACCCTGTGCCTCATGGGAACAGTCCAGCCCGAACTGCCAAGCCATGTCTTCCCTAGACCGGAAACAAGCATCCTGGGACCGGTTTCTGGCTTACAGCCATCATCAGCCAGGCTATCTTGAATCCAGTGGCAAAGTGAGCAAGGGACCCACTTCTGGGCATACCCTGCCAACTTAGGGCGAACATAGCAAAACCAAAGGGGATGATGGACGGAGTGTTGAACATTGCAAGCACTCACCCCCAGTCAACTGATCTGGGTTTAATCCACCATCATTCTTTAGCTCACTCCGCCACCCCAGTTCAGACATGGCCATATGCAAATCAGTCTGACCCTGTGCCTCATGGGAACAGTCCAGCCCGAACTGCCAAGCCATGTCTTCCCTGGACTGGAAACAAGCATCCTGGGACCGGTTTCTGGCTTACAGCCGTCATCAGCCAGGCTATCTTGAATCCAGTGGCAAAGTGAGCAAGGGACCCACGTCTGGGCATACCCTGCCAACTTAGGGCGAACATAGCAAAACCAAAGGGGATGATGGACGGAGTGTTGAACATTGCAAGCACTCACCCCCAGTCAACTGATCTGGGTTTAATCCACCATCATTCTTTAGCTCACTCCGCCACCCCAGTTCAGACATGGCCATATGCAAATCAGTCTGACCCTGTGCCTCATGGGAACAGTCCAGCCCGAACTGCCAAGCCATGTCTTCCCTAGACCGGAAACAAGCATCCTGGGACCGGTTTCTGGCTTACAGCCGTCATCAGCCAGGCTATCTTGAATCCAGTGGCAAAGTGAGCAAGGGACCCACTTCTGGGCATACCCTGCCAACTTAGGGCGAACATAGCAAAATCAAAGGGGATGATGGACGGAGTGTTGAACATTGCAAGCACTCACCCCCAGTCAACTGATCTGGGTTTAATCCACCATCATTCTTTAGCTCACTCCGCCACCCCAGTTCAGACATGGCCATATGCAAATCAGTCTGACCCTGTGCCTCATGGGAACAGTCCAGCCCGAACTGCCAAGCCATGTCTTCCCTGGACTGGAAACAAGCATCCTGGGACCGGTTTCTGGCTTACAGCCGTCATCAGCCAGGCTATCTTGAATCCAGTGGCAAAGTGAGCAAGGGACCCACGTCTGGGCATACCCTGCCAACTTAGGGCGAACATAGCAAAACCAAAGGGGATGATGGACGGAGTGTTGAACATTGCAAGCACTCACCCCCAGTCAACTGATCTGGGTTTAATCCACCATCATTCTTTAGCTCACTCCGCCACCCCAGTTCAGACATGGCCATATGCAAATCAGTCTGACCCTGTGCCTCATGGGAGCAGTCCAGCCCGAACTGCCAAGCCATGTCTTCCCTGGACCAGAAACAAGCATCCTGGGACCGGTTTCTGGCTTACAGCCGTCATCAGCCAGGCTATCTTGAATCCAGTGGCAAAGTGAGCAAGGGACCCACGTCTGGGCATACCCTGATAACTTAGGGCGAACATAGCAAAACCAAAGGGGATGATGGACGGAGTGTTGAACATTGCAAGCACTCACCCCCAGTCTCAAATGCTCCGTCCATCATCCCCTTTGGTATCACAAGAAGTTGGAAGCCTGTTATGCCCCTGTGGCTTCAGATGAGGAGGCCAGCCAACTAGCCCTTGGAGTCACTCTGGGTTCTGGCTTCAAGACATGCAGGTCCAGTACTTCTCACGCAGGCAAGAGGCAGCAGGCAGCAGATCAGTAAAGCAAAGCAGGAGTCCCGCAGAGTGCATTCCAGTAGAGTGGCAGTCCTTCAGTAGCACAGCAGTCCTTTTTCCTGGCAGAGTATCCACAGGTCCAGAAGTGCACTGAAGTAGTGGTGTCTGAACTCCTTCTTTTATACACAGTTTTGTCTTTGAAATGGGGAGATTCTTCTAGAGGCATGCATTTAAAGTGCAGATGCCCTGCCTTCCCTGGCTCCAGACTAACTACAGGGGGTATGTAGGCCTTTGTGTTGGGACAGGACACAGTGTTAGTGAGGCTGGGCCAAGCTCCTCCTTCCCATCCTGACGGTGATGGCCCACTCAGTCCCACTTAAGCTCCCATTGTGTGTGGTTATCTAGGAGGAATACACAAAGTCCAACTAACAACTACATCCAGTCATGAGACCAGAGACAAGCTGAAGGCGCCAAATTGCTAAGGCAATATAATGCCAACTTTCTAAAAGCTTCATTTTCAGATTATGTAATTTAAAATACGACTTTATCATAAGTTAGGATTTTAAATTAGGACTCCAGACACACCAAACTTGAATCAGTTATTGGAAAACAACACTTAGAAAATTGGATAAGGTAATCCCAATGTTATCCTATAGGAGAGATAGGCCTTGCAGTGGTGAAAAACAAATTTAAGAGTTTTTCACTACCAGGACATGTAAAAATGGAACGTACAAGTCCTTATGTTTTTACTACATTGAACCCAGCCCTCTGGGCTGTCCAGGGCCTACCCCAGGGGTGACATATGTATGTAAAAGGAAGGTTTGGGCCTGGCAAAAGGTTTCTTTTGCCAGGTTGAAATGGCAGTTCAAAACTGCAAACACAGGCTCTGCAATGACAGGCCTGAACCATGTTTAAAGGGCTACTAAGTGGGTGGCACAATAAGTGCTGCAGGCCCACTAGTAGGATTTAATTTACAAGTCCTGGGCACATGTAGTGCACTTTATTAGGGACTTATCAGTAAACTAAGTACATCAATTGGGTGTGAGCCAATATTACCATGTTCAGAGGAGAGAGCACATTCACTTTAGTACTGGTTAGCAATGGTAAAGTGCTCCGAGTCCTAAGGCCAGCAAAAACAATGTCAGAACAAATGGAGGAGAAAGCCAAAAAGTTGAGGGAAGACCACCCTAATGCTGACAGGTCTAACAATTATATCTTTGGTGATGTGGAAAGTTGTTTGTTATTGCACATACAGCCAGCAGCGATTTTTCAGCATCTGTTGCAGCTTCTCCAGGCACGGCAGTGGCTTAACGCCAGAGGCATGCATCCGCACCATCATCAGTCAAGCAGCACCCTCATAATAAAAGCGTCTCTCCCTAGGTATCCCTCTACAGAGAGCTTCACACAGCGCATGCCAGATGTGCTGGCTTTGACAATGCTTGTTTTCTATTGTCTTGTGTCGAATAGAAGTCTTCCAAATGATTTTTGGAGCACTCTAACATTAACTACCATAGTTTATTTTATTTTTAAGAATTATTAAAGCGCAACATAAACGCAAAACAAGGTTTCTTGGCTTTGAAAAGACCATTGTACAGAGCACAGATCAAAATTAAATGAAGTACTGCGGACAGCATTACCATTTCAAATTAAATGATTTGAGGAGAGCCAAGATTTAAAACATTTTCGAAGCTTGAGGAGATCGGGTTCCGACCATAGTCACAAACGTGGGAAATTTAAACGTCTGGCTGCCACCCCCAGAGAAACCTCTGCCACCAGCAGTTTTGCAATGAAACTTAAGCTTTTTTTTAACAATTTGTTACTGATGGACCTTGGTTAGTGGCTAGGGAAACCATTGGAATCTGAAACAGAAAGGTGGGACATGCGGGACAGAGAGTTCCTTGTGAACCAGACACATTGACTTAAACAGAATTCTTTCTTTCACAGGTAGCAAATATGCTGCCGACAAGTGTTAGAACTGGGGGTCTCTAGTTGGCAGAGGTAGGTCCCTTTGTCCAAATAGGGACCCTTGCTTTTAGTCAGGGTAAGGGGGATACACTACTAAAATAACCCCTGCTCACCCCCTTGGTAGCTTGGCACGAGCAGGCAGGCTTATCTCAGAGGCAGTGTGTAAAGCATTTGTGAACACATACAGTAATACAGTGACAACACTACAGATGGACACCACACAGGTTGTAGTATAAAAATAAGTATTTTTATATAGACTTAACACAAGACCCAAAACGACAAAAATCCACAATACACTATGAAAAATATGACTGTCGATGGTAGAAAATAGTTCAGTACAAATGTAGGTGATAAATGCGACACTCTACTTTCAATGTAACTTTGGGTGCGTAACGCGATACAAACAAAAGAGTTGCAGGGAAGGTGATGCGTCGGTTCCTTACATGCAAGAACGGTGATGCGTCGGTTCCTTGCTCCGGGGGAGGTGATGCGTCGGTTCCCTACTGCTGCGTAGGGGACGGTGATGCGTCGGTTCCTTACCGGAGAGGAGGTGATGCGTCGGTTCTTCACCGCGTGGGGAGGTGATGCGTTGGTTTCTTACTGCGCTTCTGTGGCGATGCGACCAGCAGCGCCTCGATGCGATGACGACCCGGTGCAATGAAACAAAGTGGCGTCTTCCTCTTGATACGACAACGAAGGGGTGATGCGTACACGCCCGACGGCCGTGCGGCGACTCAGTGAATCTTCTGAGCCGTGACAGGCCCTGCGACACGTTTCTCAGGTGATGCAACGGCATCTGATGCGACGGCGACAATATTCTCCGGTGATTCGAGGCGCTTCGGTGATGCGATGGCGACAGCGGCGGCACGCTTTCTCGGCGATGCAACGACAACTGCTGCGACGGCGACACGCTTCTTCTTCGTGAGTCGCGCTTCCAGCTCCCAGCGACACGCAGTCTCTCAGAAGGCCCAGCACAACAGCAGGCACTTCAAATTCCCAGCAAGGGAATTCAGGGGAGCTGGTTGGTGAAGTCTTGTGTCCCTGAGACTTCAGCAGGAGGCAAGCTCAATCTTCAAGCCCTTGGAGATTTTCTGCAAGATGATGAAAGTAAGCATAAAGTTCCTTTCTCCTTTCTCCTTTCTTTGGCAATCAGGCAACCACTGCAGGCCAATCCCTCAAACAGCACACAGCATAGGGATAGTCTCCTCCTTCAGTTTCTCTGGTTCCTCTCCTCAGCAAAGGTTCTTCTTGTTTCCCAGAAGTGATCTAAAATCTTGGGGTCTGGGTCCCAATATTTATACTAGCAAATCCGTTGTCCTCTGAAGGCAGAGGGTCCTGTACCTAGTCCAAACCAGTTCTGGGTGCATTCTGCCAGGGCACACCTTCTTCCTTTGTCAATGTGGGCCAGGGACATCAGACGCACCACTGGAGGTGGAGCCAGCATTGTGGAAGGCAGGCACAGCCCTATTCAGGCCCAGGTGCTACTCCTCCCACCACTCTACATGCAGATAGGTCTATTCAGCCCTGTGCTGACTCACCCTGTCTCCTGGAGTCCCCCAGCCCCTGTCACTCACAAACCCAGACACACAATACACAAGCTAGCAGAGGCAGGCTGGATGGTTAGGCAAGAAAATACCTACTTTCTAAAAGTGGTATTTTCAAACACAGAATGTTAAAACCAACTTCACTAAAAGATGTATTTTATCATTCTGAGTTCAGGCATACTAAATTCGTTTTTCTACCATGTTCCCTGGCTCAGTTAGGATTATAAGATGTTATAATCAAACTGTCCATTCTGGCCTATGGGAACAGGTAGCCTTGCAATAGTGAAAAACGAAATTGGCTGTAATTCACTATCAGGACATGCCACACACACCAGGGCATGTCCTACCTTACACATACAATGCACCCTGCCCTAGGGCCTACCTTAGGGGTGACTAATATGCAGGAAAGGGAAGGTTTGGGGACTGGTAAGTGGGTGCACTTACCAAGTCGACATGGCAGTACCAGACTGCACACAGGCTCTGCAATGGCAGGCCTGAGACACACTTTACAAGCTGCTCCTGTGGGTGGCACAATCAGTGCTGCAAGCCCACCAGCAGCATTTGATTCACAGGCCCTGGGCACAACCAGTGCACTGTACTAGGGTCTGACAGTGAATCAAATAGGCCAAACTAATCCATACATCAATTTACCATAGGGAGCACTTGCACTTTGGCACTGAATAGCAGTGGCAAAGTGCCCAAAGCATCTAGACCAGCAAAAACATATCAACAACAGTGGAGGCATAGTGAAAAAAATGGAAGGGAGACCCACGCCAAGGATGCCAGGTCTAACATGTGTCCCCTCCAGCTGAAATGTGGGAAGAACTATCCTACCTCTAGGGAGTTCTCATCACTAAGGCGGAAGAATCTGGACAGACCATCAGCATTGGCGTGTTCTGTACCAGGGCGGTGTTCCGCCTTGAAGTCCATCCCCTATAGGGAAATGGACCACCTCAACAGCTTTGGATTCTCACCCCTCATCTGCATCAACCATCTGAGGGGCCTGAGGTCTGTCTGAACCCGGAAGTGAGTCCCAAACAGGTATGGTCTCAACTTCTTCAGTGCCCAGACCACAGCAAATGCCTCACGCTCAATAGCACTCCACCTCTGTTCCCGTCGAAGTAACCTCCTACTGATGAAGGCTACAGGTTGGTCTAGGCCCTCCTCATTTAACTGTGCCAGAACAGCCCCTACACCATGCTCTGAAGCGTCTGTTTGGACCACGAACTCTTTTGAGAAGTTGGGCGCCTGGAGCACGGGGGCCGTGCACATGGCAGTCTTCAAGGCGTCAAAAGCTCTCTGACAGGTGTCAGTCCAAATCACTCTCTTGGGCTGCTTCCTGGAAGTCAGCTTTGTCAAGGGTGCAACGATGCTGCCATACCCCTTGACAAATCTCCTGTAATACCCAGTGAGTCCTAAAAGGCTCTCACCTCTGTCTGGGTCACGGGGGCTCCCAAGCCAGAATGGTATTAATCTTGGGCTGTAGGGGCGCCACCTGGCCGCTCCCAACCTGGTGTCCCAAGTACACCACGGAACCCTGCCCGATCTGGCACTTACTCGCCTTGATCATGAGTCCTGCCCTCCGCAGCGCCATCAACACTTCCCAGAGGTGATGCAGATGTTCTTCCCAACTGGCGCTGAACACTGCGATGTTATCCAGGTAGACGGCACTGAAATCTTCCAGTCCAACCAACACCTGGTTGACCAACCTCTGAAAGGTGGCAGGGGCATTCTTCATCCCAAAGGGCATAACCCGGAATTGGTAGTGCCCATCTGGTGTGGAGAATGCTGACCTCTCTTTGGCCCCATCAGTCAAGGTGATCTGCCAGTACCCAGACGTTAAGTCAAACGTGCTGAGGGACCGGGCAGCCCCTAACCGATCGATGAGCTCATCAGCTCTGGGGATGGGGTGCGCGTCCGTCCTGGTGACTGAATTGAGTCCTCGGTAGTCCACACAGAACCGAAGTTTGGGTGTGGCACCAGGCGCGGCAGCCTTTGGGACCAAGACCACTGGGCTGTCCCAAGGGCTGTGAGAGGACTCAATAACCTCCAATGCAAACATCTTGGAGACCTCCTCCTTGATGCAAGCTCTCACCCTGTCAGTCACTCTGTAAGCCTTGTGCTTGACAGGAGGACTGTCCCCAGTGTCCACATCATGGACGCACCAATCAGTGACACTAGGAACCAGGGAAAACAGGTCAGGAAACTGTCCCAACAGTTGGCGACAGTCTTCCTGCTGCTCAGGTGTCAGGGAGTTAGAGAGGTTCACACCCTCCACTGACCCATCTTGCTCTGTTGCAGACAGGAGGTCAGGAAGAGGTTCTGTCTCCTCTTCCATTCCATCATCTGTTGCTAGGAGCATGCCCACTTTGGACCTCTCAAAATGGGGTTTTAGGCGGTTGACATGTAGGACCCACAAAGGGTTCCTGGGAGATTGCAAGTCCACCAGGTGGGTGACCTCACTCTTGCGCTCCACCACCTCAAATGGTCCGGTCCACTTATCCTGCTGCGCGCAAGGCTCCACGGGGGCCATGACCCACACTTTCTGTCCAGGCTGAAACTCGATCAGAGTGGCATTCTGATCATACCATCGTTTCATCTCCTCCTGGCTGGCTTCCAGATTCGCCTCAGCGAGTTGTCTGAATAGCCTAGTTTTGGTTTCTAAAGGCCAGCATGTAGCTAAATACATCCTGGGGAGGTTTACTGGGAGCTTTCTCCCAGCCTTCTTTCACCAAACTCAGAGGTCCTCGTACCGGGTGACCATAGAGCAGTTCAAAGGGGCTGAACCCTAAGGACTTCTGTGGCACCTCACGGTAAGCAAAGAGAAGGCATGGCAAGAGGACATCCCACTTACGCCTCATGGGTTCTTCCAGACCCATAATCATGTCCTTCAGGGTCCGGTTGAATCTCTCAACCAGCCCATTTCCTTGGGGGTGGTAAGGAGTGGTGAGCTTATAGGTAACACCGCACTCCTGCCACAGGGACTTCATATACTTGGATATGAAGTTTGTACCACAGTCACTCACCACCTCCTTGGGGAACCCCACACGGGAGAAAATCCCCATCAGTGCACATCCCACCATGCGGGTCGTCACTGTCCGAAGAGGGATGGCTTCCGGGTACCGGGCGGCATGGTCCACCAAGACCAGGATGAACCTGTTGCCCATGGCTGTCTTGGGGTCCAGTGGCCCCACAATGTCAATACCCACCCGTTCAAAGGGGGTGCTGACCACAGGGAATGGCTGGAGGGGAGCCTTGTGCTTCCTCCCACTTTTTCCACTTGCTTGGCAAGTCTGACATGTCCTGCAATGAGTGTCTGAACTCTTGCGCATCTGGGGCCAATAAAAGTGGGTGACAAGCCTTTCAAAGGTCTTGCCCTGCCCCAGATGTCCTGCTAAAGGCACATCATGAGCCAAACCCAGTAGGAAGGCTCTGAAGCGCTGGGGTACCACCAGCACACGGGCTGACCCAGGCTCAGCAACCTTAGGCTCGCTATACAGGAGACCATTCTCCCAGTAGATCCAATGTGATCCAGACTGATCACCTGCTGCCTGGTTTGTGGCCTGTTGCCACAAACAAACAAGAGAAGGGCACTTGTTCTGCTCCTCACAGAACTCCTCCCTGGAGGGGCCTCCCTCCTGCTGCCAATGGGTCAGCTCAGGTAGGTCCCCCAGTTTAGCCACTTGCTCCCCTGTAGGTTCCAGAGCATTCCCCTCAGGTTCTGCTTCCTCCTGGACCGTGGGAACTACGGGGCCGGTTTCCCACGCCCCCTGCCTCTTCTCTTCAAGGCAGGCACCTGGGCCACCCTCTCAGGCTCCAGGTCCTCTTGAACACCTCTACTGGCTGCCATAGACCGAGTGGTCGCGCACGCCCACTCAGGAAGACCAAACATCTCTAAATGAGACCTTCTCTCCACCTCTGCCCAAGGTGAACTTTCTAAATCGTTGCCCAACAGTCTACAGGCATGGCTGGCCTCACAGCTACTTGAAAGGTACCTGAGACCCCCCCACGCAAAGGGAACCTGAGCCACTCTGCAGTGGCTCTCTGAGTTGTCCGCGGCAACTACTGGGCAGAATGCATGGGGGATAACCTGCTCCTTAGACACCAGCCGACAACTAACAGCTGTCACACTGGCTCCGGTGTCTCTCAGAGCCTCCACCCTTTGGCCATTGATGGTCACCCACTGCCTGTATTTCTTAGTGTTATCAGGCAGTTGGGTCCTGGGCACCATCTCACTGTCTCCTAAAGAGACAAAGGACATTGCTACGGGACCCCACCCACCTTGGGCACCCATCTCCTCCCCAGGGCTACACTAGCTACCTGCCGGGGTGGTGCACCAGTGGGTGCTGATTTTCCATACAAGGGACATCTAGTTTCCCAGGAGCAGTGGCCCACTTGACCACACTTAAAGCAAGTCTTGGGCCCCCTGTGAACAGGCTTATCTGTCGGGCCCCTGGCTTCTTTTCAGGGGGAGGCTGGGAATCCTTCCCTTGGTTCCCTTGGGGATTACTTTGGGGCCCTTTCTGGAACTCCCTTTGTTTACCCTTGTCCCCCCACTCCTCTGCTGGGGACCCTGCTCACCTTTGGCGGAGTCTCCCACGTGACCTTGTGGACCCGGGTGCTCACCCAGCGGTCCGCCTCCTCAGCAAGCTTCCTAGGGTTAGTCAGCCTACTATCAATAAGATGCTGGTGTAGCTCTGGAAAACAATTTCCTGACAAGTGCTCCCATGCAATCAAATCAAAGAGCGCTTCAAAATCATTCAATTTGCTACCCTTCACCCAACCATCCAATGCTCTGCAAAAAAAAGTCACATATTCTACCCAGGTACTGCCCTCTAACTTTTTGCAATTCCTGAACCTCTGCCTATACAGTTCAGGTGTCAACCCATACCTGGACATCAATGCTTCTTTCATATGACCATAAGAATTGTGGACTTCAGAGGGCAAGTCTAATAAGGTATCCTGCCCCTCACTAAGGAACCGCCCCCACAACCCCGCTCCCCAATCCTTCTCAGGGACCCGGTGTGAGGTCATAGCTACCTCATAGGCTTTAAACCATTGCCCAATGTCATCATTTTTATAAAACTCTTTCACCACAACTTTAGGTATAACGGGAATCTTGGCTTCATTTACTCTGCTGCTGTCCAAAACTCATCAATGAACGACAGAGGCTGCTTCGTCCCATCTTTAGAGCCCTTGGCATTAGAACCTGCAAGGAGGCATCAGATTGGTGCTTCTCGGAAACAAAAACACACCTCCTTGCAAGAGCGGCAACATTTATTTACCAGATTAGTCATGCTCTGGACGCAAAGAGTGCAAAGGACTTTCCATAAGCTCTCAAAACCAGAGTTTACAAACGCGCCAACAAATGGTTGCCGCAAACACCAATGGGCAAAGAAGACCTTGCCCGCTACCCCAAGTGCTCTGTCTGGAACCCATCCGCATTAAAATCAAGTACCCGGATAGAAAGCCGAAAGATCCCTGCAACACAAGATTGACTGTTGGAATGTTTTTTTTTTTTTTTTTCCCTCACAGGAGGCACCGGGAGGGGGTGGAAAGGGTGGGTGGGTAAGGGGGGTGGAGTTTTTATTTTAATTTTAGCCTTTTACTGTAATGATTTTAACTAATCAAACGGTTAATAATAATAAATCAAATCAAATCAAACAACTTTAGGTATATACACCCTTGCTTCAACAGGCATGGACGGTGTGCTGCCACCAGAGGGAGTAATCTCTAAGCTCTTAGCTTTCAACTCCAACTCCCTCAAACCTCTCTCATGCTCCATTTGCATCCTCTTTTCCTCTAGGGCTAATTTCTTAATTTCCAATTCCAACTGCCCACCCATCTTAAGCTTGGTTAGCTCCATTTCATGCACCCTACTTCTCTCCCTGTTCTCCAGCTCTCCAGGAGACAGGCCATTGGAAGAAACACTGCTACCTGCTGGGGAAGGTGCTTTCATCCCCCTGGACCCAATAGCCCATCTAGCTGCCCTCCTGCATCCTCAGCCCCCTCCTCATGCTCTTCCACATGCTTTCGGGTGCTCCTTGCTTCCACCCAGGCCCTCAGCGCCTTTTGGAACTCATCCTTCTTGGAGAGACCGGTCATAGCAATTTTAAATTTCCTGCAGAAGTGTTTCAGCTGTTTCACAGTGTAACTTTCCAGCCTCTCTTCTTCAAAATCTAAATCAACAGATGCGATGGACGCTGTTTTGCTCATGGTGACTAAACTTGGCAGTTCTTGGAAAAAATAGAAATCCCAGGAAAAACAATCTACCAAAATGTAAATGGTTGCGTTTGGTCTGCACTCACTAGTAGTGTACACCAATCACTGTATATGAGTCACAAATGCAAGTCCAGAATCCTCACCGCTGACCACCAATGTTAGAACTGGGGGTCTCTAGTTGGCAGAGCTAGGTACCTTTGTCCAAATAGGGACCCTTGCTTCTAGTCAGAGTAAGGGGGATACACTACTAAAATAACCCCTGCTCACCCCCTTGGTAGCTTGGCACGAGCAGGCAGGCTTATCTCAGAGGCAGTGTGTAAAGCATTTGTGAACACATACAGTAATACAGTGACAACACTACAGATGGACACCACACAGGTTGTAGTATAAAAATAAGTATTTTCATATAGACTTAACACAAGACCCAAAACGACAAAAATCCACAATACACTATGAAAAATATGACTGTTGATGGTAGAAAATAGTTCAGTTCAAATGTAGGTGATAAATGCGACACTCTACGTTCAATGTACCTTTGGGTGTGTAACGCGATACAAACAAAAGAGTTGCAGGGAAGGTGATGCGTCGGTTCCTTACACGCAAGAACGGTGATGCGTCGGTTCCTTGCACCGGGGGGTGATGCGTTGGTTCCCTACTGCTGCGTAGGGGACGGTGATGCGTCGGTTCCTTACCGGAGAGGAGGTAATGCGTTGGTTCTTCACCGCGTGGGGAGGTGATGCGTCGGTTTCTTACTGCGCTTCTGTGGCGATGCGACCAGCAGCGCCTCGATGCGATGACGACCCGTTGCAATGAAACAAAGTGGCGTCTTCTTCTTAATGCGACAACGAACGGGCGATGCGTGCACGCCCGACGGCCGTGTGGCGACTCGGTGAATCTTCTGAGCCGCGACAGGCCCTGCGACACGCTTCTCCGGTGATGCAACGGCGTCTGATGCGACGGCGACACTCTTCTCCGGTGATGCGAGGCGCTTCGGTGATACGATGGCAACAGCGGCGGCACGCTTTCTCGGCGATGCGATGACAACTGCTGCGGCGGCGACACGCTTCTTCTTCGTGAGTCGCGCTTCCAGCTCCCAGCGACACGCAGTCTCTCAGAAGGCCCAGCACAACAGCAGGCACTTCAAATTCCCAGCAAGGGAATTCAGGGGAGCTGGTTGGTGAAGTCTTGTGTCCCTAAGACTTCAGCAGGAGGCAAGCTCAATCTTCAAGCCCTTGGAGATTTTCTGCAAGATGATGAAAGTAAGCACAAAGTTCGTTTCTCCTTTCTTTGGCAATCAGGCAACCACTGCAGGCCAATCCCTCAAACAGCACACAGCATAGGGATAGTCTCCTCCTTCAGTTTCTCTGGTTCCTCTCCTCAGCAAAGGTTCTTCTTGTTTCCCAGAAGTGATCTAAAATCTTGGGGTCTGGGTCCCAATATTTATACTAGCAAATCCTTTGTCCTCTGAAGGCAGAGGGTCCTGTACCTAGTCCAAACCAGTTCTGGGTGCATTCTGCCAGGGCACACCTTCTTCCTTTGTCAATGTGGGCCAGGGACATCAGACGCACCACAAGAGGTGGAGCCAGCATTGTGGAAGGCAGGCACAGCCCTATTCAGGCCCAGGTGCTACCCCTCCCACCACTCTACATGCAGATAGGTCTATTCAGCCCTGTGCTGACTCACCCTGTCTCCTGGATTCCCCCAGCACGTGTCACTCACAAACCCAGACACACAATACACAAGCTAGCAGAGGCAGGCTGGATGGTTAGGCAAGAAAATACCTACTTTCTAAAAGTGGTATTTTCAAACACAGAATGTTAAAACCAACTCCACTAAAAGATGTATTTTATCATTCTGAGTTCAGGCATACTAAATTCGTTTTTCTACCATGTTCCCTGGCTCAGTTAGGATTATAAGATGTTATAATCAAACTGCCCATTCTGGCCTATGGGAACAGGTAGCCTTGCAATAGTGAAAAACGAAATTGGCTGTAATTCACTATCAGGACATGCCACACACACCAGGGCATGTCCTACCTTACACATACAATGCACCCTGCCCTAGGGCCTACCTTAGGGGTGACTAATATGCAGGAAAGGGAAGGTTTGGGGACAGGTAAGTGGGTGCACTTACCAAGTCGACATGGCAGTACCAGACTGCACACAGGCTCTGCAATGGCAGGCCTGAGACACACTTTACAAGCTGCTCCTGTGGGTGGCACAACCAGTGCTGCAAGCCCACCAGCAACATTTGATTCACAGGCCCTGGGCACAACCAGTGCACTGTACTAGGGTCTGACAGTGAGTCAAATAGGCCAAACATGGCGTCACTAATCCATACATCAATTTACCATAGGGAGCACTTGCACTTTGGCACTGAATAGCAGTGGCAAAGTGCCCAAAGCATCTAGACCAGCAAAAACATATCAACAACAGTGGATGCATAGTGAAAAAAATGGAAGGGAGACCCACGCCAAGGATGCCAGGTCTAACAACAAGGCATCAGTAACTTTATGTAACAACTGTTTTCTATTTAACGATTGTAAAGAGAGCTCTGTGCAGTTTCCATGGACGTCTCTCTCCTTGTCCAATTGAACACTTCTTTGTAATGCATTTTTTGCCAAGAGCTCCATAAGGTTATAATTATACACAGTCAGCAGGGGCATTCTGCATCAGCACACCTGTAAAGCTTCTATTACATTGCTGTACAAGTAGAATTAGCAAGACAGCTTTAATCATAGTCACAGTACAATACAATTTACCGTATAAAGTAACAGGCTACTCCTTCTTGTTGAAAAACTTGGCTGAGTCACTACTGACTCCTGGTGCTAATCTGTGGTCACTAAACCTATCAGGCGTACCTGAGCTTGACTGACCTGTATTATATGAAGTTAGCATTCCAGCCTATACACAGGGTCACCTGTCTTGCCCGGAAGTGATTGTTTTTGGAAATTCATCAATCTGTTCTCATAATTGATGACCTGACATGCTTGGCCGTGTATGTAACTCCTTTGCCTCAGCTCGTAATTCAGGTGTAATCTTTGACTAACATCTCAAGCTTTGAATCTCATATCGCACTTTGACATGCTTCTTTATGTTGAAAGTCCTGAGGGAAATGTTGCCTCTTCAGGCTAGGTCAACCAGAAAAACCCAGGGTCAGGTCCTCATTACATCCAGGGTAATTCCTGTATATTTGTAGTACTGCTGGGATACTTAGGGCCTGATTTTGATATCGGCAGACTGGTTACTGTGTCACAACCAGCCGTGGTCCGTGCAGGTAAGAGCGGTGGGGCAATTTGGCCGGGTGGGGGGTGTTTCTACAGACAACGACGAGGGGAGATTAATTATTTATTTAATTTTCCTTCTTCATCATCCATCAAAATCACCCACCCGGCCCCAGTGCCCCACCGCTCTTACCTGCACGGGCCGCGGCTGGTCACAACAGGGACAGATATCCCGTCAGCCGATATATATAAATCCCATAATATGCTACAGGATTTAGATTTCAGCTGATGGGATATCTGTCAGTGTTGTGATAGAGTAACCCATGAGCTGATATCTAAATCAGGCCTTTAGTGAAGAGACTTCAATTAAATTAGAATTCAGCAGCATGTCTTATTTTGGAACTTAAGAAACTTGCTAATATTACCTGCCACATGACCTTTCTTCACTGACTCACTATCTGACTCACTATCCTATCTGCTTATTTAAGGTACTCTGCGTCTGCCATATGGCCATCCACAGTTCTTCCTCCAGGAATTGCATGACTTCACTTTTTCTGCATACACTCCTTCAAGGCCCCTAAAATCTAGTGATGCTCATTTCGTGTCAGTCTCTAGATACTAAAACTTAGACTTACCTGTATGGAGATCTTTGCTCTTGTGGAAGAGAATTCCGCATTGAAAGAAAAGATAGAAGAGACGGTGGTGGAAGTCTCCATGCGTGGGTTTCTGAACAGAATTTTGTGGTACGTGAGAAAAGCACATACTACAAAAATCTATTCTATTCTATTCTATTCGATTGTAATACTACTAAGCTACTTCACATCAAGACTAACATACATTACACCACTAAACAAGTCCAAATGCATTTCTAACATTGAATCTCTACGTCCAGCTACACCATTCACTTTTATTATGATCTAATTACGTTAAGATTAAAAAAATTGTTATGACGTAATCACTTTTCATGAACTTTTTAATAACAATTAAAATATATTTTTCAAAGCAATCAAACTGTCAGAAACAATGGGGCATATTATCAAGAACGGCGTTAAAAATTATCGCCGGTTTAGCGGCAGAAAACTGCAGCTAAAGCGCCGATAATGGGCTTGATAATATGCCCTTGAGAATTCCAATAGAAGTCCATGTTCTGGTGTGAACCTGGGCTTCTATTGGAATTCTCCAGGGCATATTATCAAGCCCATTATCGCCGCTTTAGCGGCAGTTTTCTGCCGCTAAACCGGCGATAATTTTAACGCCGTTCTTGATAATATGCCCCATAGTTCTTAACTATTTAATATGTTGGTCATCTGAGGAAAGCCAGATGACATTTCCTGCTTACAGTTGACTCTTCGCAGTCATGATATTCTCTGGAGCTTAACCTCTTATTCTGATTAGAGAAGGATTTACTGAAGGCGAGAAAAAAGGTTTGGATTTCAAGACAGGAAATTACATTCTGCTGGGATGAATTCAGCTGCGGCATTCTCCTCTTAAAAGTACCATCTCCAGTGGATTTTTCTTTTGACAACACTGTTAATATTGCAACCAGGGCTGATGTGAAAACAAGACATAAAATGGGATTTTGTGTAACTCTGCAGCTCAGGCATATTATCGACACTTTCAAACATTTAAAGTTATATGACGAAAAATGCCATTGCATTTATATTTTTTTGTTTCAGAATTATTTTTACGTTTTCTAAAAATAAAATAATCAAATCGAATGCATTAAAGTGGTCTTCATAAGTAATCTAACAAGTATCCAAGTGGCATAACATGTACAGCAAGTATTAAGAGAATACCTGCTACATGACTAAGGAACAATAATGATTTTCTGCTGCGAGGGGCATCAATTGGGTTGATGGGGAGACCTGTTTAGTGCCGGTACACTCTTACTGAGTAGCTGTGCACTTTATAAATATCTTCATTCATTCATTCATGTGCTACAACGCCTGATTATGGTGGAGCTGGGTTTTTTGTGATCTGTGACTGTGCGTGTGATGGTGAAGAGTGGTGTTAAAATTGGCTCGGGATCTCCTATCACCAATCGTGAATTTGTTAATAGTGGAGGTCTCGGTCAATGTTAAAAGCAGTAGTGGATAATTGTGGGATATTAGTAGATCCCACTAATCCTTAGTGTGGCCAACATGTTTCAACTACCTGTTTTCATGCCTCTATGGGTCAGTGTGGCTTTCTTCAGGACCAAAAAACGAAAAGCGCATGCGCACTATGGCATGTAGGATTATGGTTTGTACTTTCAAACCCGAGTAATTCTGGAGATAATCACCTCTTGCGATCCATCCTGTAAGAATAGAGTGATCAGAAAGTGACATTATTGTCATGTAGGTAGATCTACTGTAGAGCTAGGTTTAGCATTGCTTTTCCCACCCTTTGTTCCCCTCAGTGACTATTTGCCGCTAATTTGTCAGATACTTTAAATATCACAACATATGGTATAAATTCTAAGATGACGATGTGCACATCCCAACAGAAATGTGAGGAAAATGTAATTGTTTTTAGCAAATTTGAAGTTTGCAGGGGATTCTGGGTAAGAAACTGTTGAGGGATCCATGCAAGCCACAACTCCCTGGACTCCCCCGGGTGTCTAGTTTTCAGAAATGTCTTGCTTTGGTAGGTTTTCCTAGATAGCCGCCAAGCCTGGGACCAAAAGCGCGGGTGACTCCCTCGTAAAACCATGTCTTTTTGTGATTGATCATTTTGAAGTCACCACAGTACGTTTTGGACCATTTCCTGTCGCGGGCACTTAGCCCACCCTTACAAGTGAGGTACCATTTCTATCGAGAGACCTGGCAGAATACTGGGTGGTACGTAATTTGTGTCAGTCCAGTGATCCCACAACTTTCCCTCACGGATATGTGAATAAAATTTCATTTTTTAGCAAAATTTGAGGTTTACATGGGATTCTGGGTAAGATAACGTTAGGGGGATCCATGCAAGCCACACCTCCTTGGACTCCCCCGGGTGTCTAGTTTTCAGAGATGTCTGGGTTTGGCAGGCTCCCCCAGATGGCTGCCAAGCCCGGGACCAAAAGCACAGGGGGCTCCCTCGCTAAACCATGTCTTTTTGTGATTGATTATTTTGAAGTCTCCGCAGTATGTTTTGGGCCATTTCCTGTTGCAGGCCCTTGGCCCATTCACACTAGTGAGGTAGCATTTTTATCAGGAGACCTGGGGGAACGCTGGGTTGTATGAAATTTGTGTGGGCTTGGTGATCTCACAACTTTACCACACAGGAATGTGAGGAAAATGTGATTTTTTTTAGCAAAATGAAAGATTTGCAGGGGATTCTGGGTAAGAAAATTTTGGGGTATCCATGCAAGCCACACCTCCTTGGACTCCCCCTGGTGTCTAGTTTTCAGAGATGTCTGGGTTTGGCAGGCTCCCCTAGATGGCCGCCAAGCCCGGGACCAAAAGCGCAGGGGGCTCCCTCGCTAAACCATGTCTTTTTGTGATAGATTATTTTGAAGTCTCCACAGTATGTTTTGGGCCATTTCCTGTTGCGGGCCCTTGGCCCATTCACACTAGTGAGGTAGCATTTTTATCAGGAGACCTGGGGGAACGCTGGGTGGTATGAAATTTGTGTGGGCTTGGTGATCTCACAACATTACCACACAGGAATGTGAGGAAAATGTGATTTTTTTAGCAAAATGAAAGGTTTGCAGGGGATTCTGGGTAAGAAAATTTTGGGGTATTCAAGCAAGCCACACCACCCCGGACTCCCCCGGATGTCTAGTTTTCAGAACTGTCTGGGTTTGGTTGGTTTTCCTAGATGGCCGCCGAGTACTGGACGAAAATCGCAGGGGGGGCATAAATACTGATGTTTGCTAAAATGTAATGGGGGGAGCAAATGCCCTTGCCCAAGGGGCCGCTCCCCCCTCCCTAGTGTCTAGTGGGTAGATCCCTGCTTGGGGATTTCCCTCCTGCGGTGATACCCAAGCAGGAATCCTCTAGGGAAGGGTACCATTGGAAAGGGGAGAGTCAGTCTCCCCTTTCCAATGATACCTTTCCCATTTGCCTAATAATAATAATAATAATAATACTGAAATTTATATAGCGCGAACAGCTACCTCAAACAGAGGTGTCCCGGCGCTAAGCAGCAAGCAACGCGTGCACAAAGTTTAGGCACTGAAGTCAGGCCTAATTATTGCTAAAAAGCCATGTCTTCAGCGCTTTTCTAAAACTGGTCTCAGTGTCAGCTTGGCGGAGAAACCCTGGTAGGGCATTCCACAATTTAGCCGTTCTAACTGAGAGCGCCCTACCGCCCAGACGAGCTTTCACAAAGCGAGGAGCGATGAGCAAGTTCTGAGAATTTGACCGCAGGGAGCGATCTTGCTTATACCGGCCAAGTCTTTGTTTAAGATAGCTAGGACATCTTCCCTGAAGAGCCCGATAGGCCAGCGTCAAGGCCTTAAATTCAATTCTTTTGGCTACCGGAAGCCAGTGTAGTTCCTGTAAATGCGGAGAGACATGATGTCGAAATGGGATGCGTCTAATTAGTCTCGCAGCCGCATTCTGCACCATCTGCAAACGTCTAATCGAATATTTAGGCAGACCGAGATATAGGCCGTTTGCGTAATCCAGCCTGGATGTCACTGTGGCATGGACTACGGCCTTACGGCAATCTTCTGGCATAAAATGTAGAAATTTACGAAGATTTCTCATTTTACTAAAACATGAAGCAGTGACCTGTTGGATTTGGGCCAAGAAAGAGATCCGCCTCCCATCTCACCCCTAGATTTTTAATACTTGTGCTAGGCGAAGGCGGAGGGCCCATTTCTACTGGCCACCACAGATCTGAAGCAGGCACAGGGCCATTGCCGAAAAACAGCACCTCTGTTTTTCCCGCATTGAGTTTTAGTTTGTTAGTATTCATCCAAATGGCAATGTCTCTCAAGCAGCCTTTAAAATTCATAAAAGCCTCTGTCGTTTGCTCCTGAAAAGGGAAAACCAGCTGGGTGTCGTCAGCATAGGAGATTGCCTTCACCCCCCAGTTGGCAATCAGTGAGAAAAGAGGGGCTAGGTACAAATTAAAAAGTAAAGGACTCAATGCGGAGCCTTGAGGGACGCCACACCATAGGGCTTTAGGTTTTGATTCAAATGGTTGTAAAGCGACTCTTTGAGTACGGCCGCTTAAGTATGATTTCAACCAGGTCAAAACCTTCCCCCAAAACCTATGTCTTGCAGTCTCTGCACCAACATGGTGTGGTCGACGGTGTCGAAAGCTGCAGACAGATCCAGGAGCACCAGTACCACTGAAGCCCCTGAATCTAACGACCATCTCACCGACTCGGCCACCTCCAGGAGAGCAGTCTCTGTGCTGTAGCCTGCCCGAAAACCAGATTGTGTATCATGCAGGGCGGCATTACTCTCGACAAAGTAGGTCAGTTGCCGCTGGACCAACTTCTCTAGCATTTTACCTGGAGCAGGTAGTAAGGAGATTGGCCTAAGATTGTTGAGATCTCCTGGGTCACCATTAGGTTTCTTTCTCAGAGGGAGAAGGGTAGCGTGTTTCCATTTGTCGGGAAAAATGCCAGTTCCAAGAGATACGTTCCAGATATGAACTAGCACACCAGAGAGAGAAAGAGACAATATTTTCCAAAGTTTAAGAGGGCAAGGATCATCTGGGGCACCTGATCTACACTTTTGGATTTCGGCCAGTGCATCCTGATGAGAAATGGGTAGAAAATTTGTAAACAGAGGAACCTCCACTGCTTCCAGAGGTGTGTCCAGTTTCTCTGTTACCATGGGTGCTGAAAAGGAGTCGTAGACCTTTAAAATTTTATTATCAAAAAAGCTAGAGATATCTTCACACAAGGCTAAAGATGGTTGCACTTCAGTCTCTATTGCTTTTGGCTTAAAGAAGGTCTGTACTACCTTAAACACCTCTTTGCTGGAATTATCTGCCTTGTGGATACTTGAAACAATAAAATTTCTTCTGGCTATTTTTTGCGATTTATGAAAGTCTTTCAGCGCATTTTTGTAGATTGCTTTAGCTAAGTCGCAATAGTTTATTCTCCACAAGCGTTCAAGTCTTTTGCACCTCCTCTTTTCAACTCTAAGTAAATCAGAGAACCAAGGCGCCGAAGGAGACAGTCTACAAGACTTCACCATTCTAGCTGGAGCAACGGCCTCCACAGCCGTGGAGATCCATTGATTTATTGCAAGAGCATCTGCATTGGGGTCTAAAGATAAAAGAGGAAAGTTGTTCTGAAGGGTAGGACCGAGTGCTGCCGCAGTCAGATTTTTCCAGTTTCTTTTTAAAGAAAAACGCTTGCCTCTGGCCTGGCCGGTATTAGTCAGCCTAACCGAAAAAGGAATCAGATAATGATCCGACCAAACCAGGGGGCAGGGGGGCTCCATAACCATAGAAGAGATATTCGAAAAGACTAAA